>JADANN010000099.1:2947500-4147500 GCA_018806985.1 Angiostrongylus vasorum | reverse complement strand
GCTCCAACCTGGTTATCTCAGGGCTCCAGGAAGAATCGAGCAGCATTCTACGACATTCAAGATGAAATGAAAATCCTCAAGCAGCAACCGAACCAACACTTAAAGTTGGAAGATCTTCTTGGGCAATGGATGCGAGGAAACGAATCGAATGTGAGAAGTGCTGGGATCCCCACAGTAGAAGCGAAGATGGGCCAAATAAAATAAAAAAATTAGGTCTTTAGTACTAATAGGGAGTACTGATCGAGCGTAAAATGCAGGTATCTTATAAGTCTAGTTTCTGAAGAAGGCAAGGAAAGTCAGCCATTCTAATTCAAGAACAAGTGGTAACAACCTCGTTTTAGCTCAACAAGGATAGTTCGTAGGATACAATTTAATCGTTAATGTAGAGGTTTATTGAAAGCTGGTCTTTCGAATCACATTTATATTGTTTTGCAAATGAGTGGCCTTCCGCATGAAAAAGCGAACTCTTTCTCGGCTTTCATGGTTGAACAATGAGCCATTGCTTTTCAATAGACATTTAGCCTTTTTAGCTCTTTTGTAATTTAAGAAATACTGCTTAGCTTACTAATTTGTGAGTGTATAAATAAGGTGCTAAAGGTGACTTGAAAATAGCAATGGAGTTCTCCGCCCAATTTCGTTTAACACGATAATGATTTCAATCCCTTCTTTGGCAAATATGCAACACTGAGGTGGTATTTTCGTGCAAAATTTCCCTCATTTAGTTACACGAAAATGAAATTTTTCCAAAAAAAAAGTTCGATTACTTTGAATTGAACTAACATTCTAGTTCGAATCCTTGGCCCATTTCAAGGTGCAAAGTATCTGTTGGGCGATTTCAGTGCGTTTCATGCTGGCATCACACAACGACGGTGAGTTCACAGACCGACCAGTGATGAACCGACCCCGAAAGCAGAATCTCCGACCGATCACCGACCATGCCTCAGCTTCTTACCGACGTCAGACAGAAGCCAGAAAAATGTGCATGTTTACATCACGAACACACTTTGTCAGCTGGCAGGCACACAGGGACTGTTATACCATTGCTCTTTGATCTAGGTATGGAAATAACCCGATCAGCGATGAGAGCTGAAACTTGACGTTGGCTCGTCGGCGGAACTGCTGTTAATGTCATCTACGACGTAAAGTTAAGCGGCATTTTTACACTTAGGTATAAAGCATAAACATCTAACCCTACATTGGAAAACATGCCTACTTTTCTGCAGTGAATCATAGTTTTTCTGCAAAAGGTTATTGCTTCATGGATGATTCTTTCTTCATAGGATGGCAAATCATTTTAATGTGTCAGCATATTCCTTAGCAATCCTAGTTTACAACCATGGCTTGCAACTTTTTGTAAAGTTGACGTTTCTTTTTTTCGTTAAGCTTGCCGCATGTCTTCTTCATTTGTCATGCACTGTCATTCCGTTGTTGTCTAGAACGCGAATCACTCAATGAAGTGGAATAGATGAATACTCTCGACGGGATTGATCAACATCGAACTATGCGTCATTTGTTAGCAAAAGGAAGCTGGTTAGTTTCCTGAAACATGATAGCAGGTACTCACTGCTTCTGCATGTCTCCCTGCCTGACTTTCAGAAATGATTTCATTATCACGTTGAACAACGCCGGTTCTCTGTTTCTAATGCCAATTGTGTTGGTCATTTTTCTCCTTTCAGCATTCTTTTTATAACTTTCTTACTTTCTTTTTTCTAAGCACTACTTCCTCTTCTTCAAAGATTTGGCGTCGTTTGTAGGAAACGAACCGGAGAACATGATGCTGTTTTTTCTTCCTTGTTAAATGGACTGACATCGGCCTTTCATCGGAGCTTAGTGGAAGCTTTTACTGGGATCGTTTCTGAGATAGCATGTTACATTAAGGTCATGAACCTACAGAAATGAAACTTTCGAAGGAGAATTTTTTTCTCCCTGAAACTTCAAATCCCGATTTATTTATGCCGATTTCTAAATCTGACGAAGTAATCCCATGCTTTATTATTTGCCATGGGCTCTTTCAAACGACATCCTATTGAGCAAAGGACAGTTCCTTCAAGTGTTCTCCGGATTTTTTCCCATTAATTTGCCAAATATTTGTGCCAGTCACATGGAAGACGCAAGTTGTTTTCGTGCATCCCTCCAACGCCTCTCCACTTCACGGCGTGAACTCTACCGACCGAGCAGTTTCTTGCCGCCCCATAGCCGCTATAATACCCCACATCTCGCTGGATTTCGCTGTAAACCCATGTTCAACTACTATTAGAATGGGCTTACCCTTATATGCGTCGTTGTACAGACGATTGCCCCAATTTACTCTCACAAGTATTTGCTAAGTTTTTTCTCCCTTATTTCTTTCTACATATGAATAATAGTTGGAGAAGGACTCTGTGTTGTAGTTAATATATTCTTGTATATTTCGTGAAAAAATTACAACGGGAGGTGAGAAACTGCGAGTTTATGAATCGAAGCATCTTTTGACTCTCTCAAAATCCCCACAGTGATTGTCAAGCTAGTTAATCGATTGCATGGACAATAGCTTGAGAAAATTCTTGTCTTAGATCTACGTCGCGTTCACAAGAAAAGGTCATCCTTTGAATTCCATAGTTACTAGCCGTCTACAGTTTATTCTTTGTTGAATAACCTGGTTAGGCCAAAGCAAAGCGGCACACAACTGGTTGAGTCTGACTCACCATTACTGCGACATTTATCATCTCTGCTTTGCATCTTTTTGTATCAGCTTGTAAGCTTTGCTTTTCTGGCGGATCACAGTAGTCCTTCTCACTTCCGCCTTTTTCACACTGCGGGCCAGTATTCTTTCAGCTGCGAACTCATAAGTTCGTTCTTCTGACGGTGCAGGAGTCTAAACTGCGGAAGTCTTTTCTGAAAATGGAAGCGGAACAACAACGCTCGTTGAAAGAAGTCAGTTTTATGTTTCGTACATGTATTTCCTATTCTCTGTCTTACTGTAGTCATTTCTATAACGCTTCTTTCCTTTTTTAATTTAAGATCGTCCATTTATATTTTCCTGTATCTACTTCGTCCCACTTCTATGCGAAGCATCAAGATAATTTACATAAATTACTACATAAATTACTGTTTAAGCACTAAAAAAGTAATCTTTATGATATCCCTAGTTCTCCCTAGATCTCAAGGTTCTTTTGTCGAATTTAACTAGTTTTTTTTAATTTTTATTTTATGTGACCCATCTTCACGTTTACTTTGCGGATCACAACAGCACTTCTCACATTCAATTCCTTTCCTCACATCCATAATTTTCGAAGGTGTTCAAAGTTTGCGTGTGGTTTCGGCCGCTCTTGTGGATTTTCGTTCCGTCTTGAATGTCGTAGAATGCTCGTCGAGTCGATTGTTCTTGAAGTCCTGAGATAGCCGGACTGGAGCGTTCCCAGTTGGATTGCAGAGAGTGATTTTTCCCGGACAAGTCCGGTACAAGTTTCCTGACACTAGAGGGATGTGATTTTCGGTGAGCCTATGGCGGGATCGGACCGGCACCGTGCTTGTGATGGTCGTCATCACCACCACTGCGCTGTCCTCCCACCCCCAAACCCTAATTCGTTACTTATTACTATCTTGTTAAGACCTGAAGTGAGAGCTTAACGCTCGTAAACTGCAGTCTATTTGATATTTTTTGTACGTTATAAAAAATGTTGGCTTATATAACATAGTCGATTCAACATTACACATCTCCTCTATCAGCTGTACATTAAGACAGTGGGCTTTCACAGTTGGGTTTCCGAGTAAGTTCTTGTTTTCCGATATCTGTAGCTGAGTTTCGAGGGACTTGTTATCCGAGAGTTGGATTTCTAATCTTTTTGGTGCAGGATCCGAACATACTGTGAGTATTGTAGATCGCAATGTTTAACTTCTTGTTTACCGTCTACTAGGTTTTTTTTACTACAGGGTATTATGTGAAATACAACCACAGTGATGCTGAGATATTTGCAAAACTTGAACCGAATCCAGATTCGAACCCACGATTACCCTCTCCGTAATACATAATACCCCTGCCGAAAAAATTAATAGGCAATAAGTAAAAAAAATAGAAATTGGACTTTGTGATTTGACTACAGCCTCAGCTACTGGGTTCAACGCGGATTTATGTTCTCCAGATCATTTTCTTTGATAAGTAACGCTAATTTTGCTCGTTTTCTAATGCCATATCAAGGTAAAAAGCTGCCTGAAAGAAAACCAAAACAAAGGCGTGTGCAGTGGGTAATCACGTAATAGCCCAGAAGTGGTAGTCGGTAGTTCAAATCTGGGCTGGGTTCAAGTTTTGCAGTTATCTCAGCACCGTTGTGGTTTTATTGTAGACTGATTAAATTATCTGCGATTGACCAATCAGTGATCTTATGGATGCACTACGTATTGGACTCATTAAGGATTGCAAAGGTGATTGAATGCATATTTCACCTATACATTATAGTGAATGTACTGTATAGCACGTCCAATGGTTGCGTTACATATGCCCAAGCATTATAAAAAAATGAAAAACCAAGATAACTTAGATGAATGACTGGAGTGAACTCCCCACGCAACAGATGGTGTAGAATGTTTTATTCAGTGCTCTCAGTCTGCATCAGTCTTTAGTGCATCTGCAACTTTTGCTATGTGTGCAAACAGCCTCTACAATCACCCTCAGTGAGAGTTCTCATTGCTCAAGATTGTATTGATGCTTAAGTATTTTTTCTTTTCCTATACCCCCTTTTTTCTTACGCGCTATTGTTGACTTTTCTTCTTATTATGCATATATATATATATATATATATATATATTATAATCACTATTACTTTGCTTAATAAACGTAGCAGGTATCACTTTTACTATTGCGTGATCCAACGTCATCTGTATCACACTGTTCAGATTCAACTGCTTCTTGAATTTGACTCATTTCCTCGCATTCACCACCTGCCAAGGTCTTCGAACTTTTCCTTGTGGGTTCTGCTACTAGTTGAAGATAGTTGGATTTTTGTGGATGTCGCTTAATGCTCTTCGAGTCGATTCTCCCTGAATTCCTGAGATAACCGGCTAGAGCGTTCTTACGTGGATTAGAGTATTTCTTATCCCATACGGCCTAGTAGCGATTTCCGGACTCGGGAGAGGCGAGAGCCTTCGGACGACTGGAGCGGCGGTGAACCAGATTTTGTGTACATTAGGCGTTCTACCTAATGAAAGGGACCACAGCGCTACCCGCTTCCTTTGCTTTATTTGCAAAAAAAACCAACGAACAGGACCGTTTCTATTCATGTCTTATGTTCTTTTTCCAAATGTAATAAATGCTCCTTAGCTTTCTGTGCTAGATGACGTAATTCGTATAATATTTCTACCGTGTATCCTGTTCAATGTCTTAACTGTCATCGAATATATTGTCATAGATGTTTCTGTCGTTATCGCAAACATTTAATTGCATGTCCTATTGGTACAATAAGTGATAGTGAGTACTTACAGAAATGTTTCGTAGTAGCTTATTATTTTGCTTGGACGCAGGTCTAGGATTCTAACACGACGATGTGTTTTAATTTCAATGCATGCCTGCTTGAGAGTAGTCACTCCTCTCAACTTCAAGCAAATATGATCTCACATCACAATGAACTTTATTAATGGGAGTAAAGTCAACAAAATCTGCAAAGCCTCTTTAACAAGGTACATGCTTTCTAATCCAGTCATTGTGAAAATCCCATTTTCTACAGCCCACATTACATGCATCTTCTTCTACTTCCTTTGTAAAGCCTGGAATTTCAAACAACAGCGGACGACGTGGCAGCTTATATTCGAGATTCTTTACAACAGAGCACTTCCGACTACCGGTGCTAAACGACAAAGGGTAAAGCTCTCGGCATTGATCAATTCCTTGAATACATAGTGACCTGTGGTGGTCTACCCACATATCAAGTCGGAGCTGGTATTCTCGCACCCAAGTCCTGTACGAATTAGCGACACCGGAGAGATGGAAAACTCGGTGATCCTGGGTCAAGGAGTCAAACCAACAACCACGTTTGTATCGCAGAGCACCTCTAACCAGTAGGCTACACGCCCTTCGATCTTATTTTTTCCTCCTAGACAAGTCTGTCTCTGTTTACTTTCAGTTCTTTGTGTATTTAAATTGTTTCGTCATTAAGATAATATTTCGAGAGATTGTTTATACATTTACAGCGTCGAACGCATTTAGTACGTTAATAATGGCAGCTTTGGCTATAAAGCATTTCTCCTCAGCTAATATTGAACTTTATTAGTCACAACAAAAAAAAGCTCCAAATAATTACGAAATATAAAAAATTTAAGTTTGTTTTGAATTTTAGAATCCCACTTCTAAATCTGTTTAGATTTTTACTATACAGAATAAGAACGTATATATATTTATATAAATATAAATATATATATATATATATATATATATATATATATATATATATATATATATATATATATATATATATATATATTTATGCGATTATCCTCCCTGTTTGCCGCCTTATCGTGGCTGGGAGGTGTTCCTGACTGTCGGGCTGCGATGTACAGCGGTGGATTCATCCCTCCAACATACCTCGCAAGCTGATGAGGAGTCCGCCGTTTCCATCAGAAAGCCCAGCTAAGAATTAACCAATATCAGGATCCACCGCCGTCCTAGTATCCAACTAGTCGTATGGTGGCAAATCTTTCCCTGAACCATAAAGGCGGCGACTGCTGGTAGTGGTGATGAGCTGGGTCAGACTTTGGACTGGCTGACGTCGCGGAACCAGAATGGTTAAACCAGCAAATCTTCGAAACAACAGAAATTTTGCTAGGCCCCTCACAACCAGTGAAGACGGGCCATCCAAGTATCCAAGTAAGTATGCGATTATGGTGATGGAATAAAATCTCTTCTATGAATATGTGATGTTCTCAACTTCTCAAATACTGAGTTTGCTGATTTTGTCTTCATTCTGCATGTTTTAGTGCGGTCAAGTCACACTACGACCTTTTATTCGGATTTTACAAGCTAGTCTTTTTAGATTTTTCTTAATTAAGCTCTTCTCCTAAAAGTCCAGTTGTAAATGGCGATTCCCTTATTGGGAACAACCTAATGAAGAAACAATTTAATTTTTTGGAAACCGTTAAAGTTCTAGTCGATTGTCTCCCTGGAGCCCAAAACTTGGATTAGTTACTTGAAAAGTTGGATGCCCCATCATATTCAAAACTTACCCGGACTCCATCACTCCTTCTATTCGCCTATTTTCGCTCAATCGTCTATGATGGTGGTTTGCTTCGAACATGATGCTTTCACGAGGAGTATTCGTGATCCACTAATGAGTTCTATCTGCGAGGACATGTGGTCAGCTTAAGCCAAAGAATTGCCGGTACCTATCGCGAAGGTGGTTGTCCGAGAAGAGGCTTGCATCCTCTTCGAGTGCGCTAGCACTGTTCTCCTCCATCATCTTTTGTCTCTTCTTTCTATTGTATGACCGGGTCTATGCTTCTCTATCGGTGTATAATCTCTTGGATCTCGAAGGTGAGATAGATTTCGAACATCTGAATTCGCAATCCGGCTAGACATTATGCAAGCAAGCTTTGCCTTTTGTACTATAGAAGACCACGTTCACGTGCTCTGTGGGTGGTATGCAGAACTGCTGACCTGGTTGAAGTATTAGCCAGCATCTCCTCTGCTTTACAGAGCGATAAAGGGATCGTTCCATCGAAAAGGTGAAGACGGAGAATTGGGTCCATAGTTAGTCTGTGGTTTCATTGTGAGGTCCAAATGAGAGCCCCTGTTTCTCTCCTTTTTTTCTGTACAATTCTTCTTCCATTTTGTTCCCCATGTTCATAAAACGCACGAGGAGCACGAAAGAGATGATCTCTTTAATCAATGAAGCATTCAGTTCAACTTGTTTAAGACACCATAGGTTTTTCATGAACTGAGTTTTCTTTCGATCCATGCACAGTCCTGCATGTCGTATTTTTCGACAAAATATTGCTTTCGTAAGAGACCGCATTATTTCATTTTTAATTTTATTACGTAGAAGGGAATGTTTACTGTTTTTTGAAAGGTACTATGAGAAGCATTAACGGTGAACGTTCTCGAACACTAGGAAACCGATGTTTTTGTTTCGAGATGCGGTGAACCTGTGTCACCTGTATCACATGATCGTCCAGTTACCCGATCGAGTGCCAGCAAATCTTCCTTTTTTTCCCAGTCGTGTGTAAGAGTAGCCCAATGAGTTCTTCTCGCTCTGGGGACTCGTTGAGCATCATACGTTTCTTCTAGGCTTTTCGTGAAGAACTCCGACAATTGGGTTCCCCCTGTATGTTTGACATTCCGAGGAATCCACTTGCTAGAGGCTATTGTCCACCGTTTGCCGTTAATAAAGTGCCCGTCCCACCATATCTTCGACAGTATGGCGTATAGAACAACATCTTTAATTGATGATCGCTGACGCAGGGCGGAGCTTCGGTTCTCTTGTTCTTTATTCTGCTCACTACATCCCCGATGCTCTTGAAAGCTCCCCAAACCGTTCGCTTCCTAGTACTCAATTCTGGAACTAAGTCGTTCATTATACTGTTTTCCCGATATAGATAGACGTAACTGGAACATTCGAAGATATTCATTCCGTTGAGCGTGAATGGAGCATACGTAACCAGTCCGTTCCTTATGAAAATCGTTTTTGTGAGATTTAGTCGAGGACCAATCATTCCACAGGCTTTCTCAAAGTCGGCAAGCATTTGCTCCGCTTGGCTAATGTTTGGTTTTATAAGGATGATGTTGTCAGCAAAACGAAGGTAGTGTATTTGTCGACCATCGATTTTTAGTGCCGTGTTGTCTCATTCCAATGTTCGGATGACGTTCTCGAGGGCGGCGGTAAATGGTTTTGGCGCAATAGTAGCGCCTTGTCTAACCCCTCTTTTGACATCGATGTCAATATTGTTGTATAATGGTGATATCTTGCTTGTGAATTTCTTGTACAGCTTATGAAGAACCTCTATCTACTGAGTAGGACTCCTTGATTATCCAGGGCTTCCGCGACCGCTTCTATCTCAATTGAGTCAAAAGCCTTTTCTAAATCGATGAAAGTGACACAGAGCGGTTTGTTGTACTCTTGCGATACTTCAGTGCGTTTTGTTATCGGGTGGATGTGGTCCATCGAACAAAATGCTTTTCGAGACCCTGCTTGCTCACATGGCTGTCCTTCGTCCAGTGTTCTGCCAATCCTGTATAGGATGACTCGAGTGAAAAGCTTGTAAACGGCAGACAGCAAACAGATTGGGCGATAGTTCCCGATATCGTATAGGTCACCCTTCTTGAACAATAAGACAGTCCTGCTGGTCTTCCACTGAGTAGGGATCTTGCATTTAGACAGGTAACGTGGGAAGAGACGAGCAGGTGTGTTTACGAGGTCTGGCGGAATGTTCCTCAGGTGTTCTGGTCTTATGCTGTCCGGACCTGGTACTGTTCGATTTTTCACCGACGAAATGGCATGTCGGATTTCGGAAGGGAGAACCGGTGGTACAACATATCCATTCTCCTTTATTTCATATGACGGAAGGTGGGCGTGGCTATTGAAGAGATCTGAGTAGTATTCGTGAATGATTTTCTCCATTGCCTTTCTGGACGCTGTAATTGCCCCCGCCTAGGCGTCGGAGTGCAATCATCTTGGTCTTGTAATTGGCGAAGCTTCGGTGGGATTTGGGAATGCTTTTCCAGCCTCTGCATCTTCAACCATTTCGGCTACTCTACTCACTTTAAGATCTTTTATCGCTTGTCTGCATTGTTTTGCAAGTTCGGACGTTAGTTCGCGGTTGCCTGCAGCTCCTGCGATTCCACGCTGGCGTATCAGCTCGGATGTTTCTGGAGACAGACGTCTCTTGGTGAGTTTCGAACTCTCAGCTTTCATAGCGCTAACGTGAAGATGATGAATGAGCCGATCGTATTCTTCGACGATGTCAACGACAACGGCATCTTCCGAACAGCCGACCAATGAATTGAATAGGTCCCAGTTTGTGGTGGTTTTGGGATTTCAGTTTTTGAATTTAGCGGCTTTTTTCTCCTTTCAGTGAGAAATAGAATCTAGCACGAAGGAGACGGTGGTCTGATCCCGTGCAGAATTTTTGGGACATTAGCGACATCGGTTAGGCAAAACCCTTCTATTTACTGTGATGTGGTCTATTTCGCTACAGTACTCTTCATTGGGAGACTCCCATGTCTAGCATTGAGGCTGAGTCTTCTGGAATTGCGAGTTACCATGGATGATCGTGGTCACCGTGATAAACTCAGAAAGCCTCTCACCCTGTTCGTTCCATTCTAATCCGTGAGTCCCAATGTGACTTCTTTAGACGTTCTTCTTGGTCCAATCTTGGCGTTGGAATTGGAAACCTTGAAGGATGTATGGTCTTCTCCGTAAAACTTCTCCAAGTCCATATAGAACGCTTTGACCTCTTCTTCATCGTAGATTGAGGTCGGTGCGTAAACGACGAAGGTTGTCGAAGCCGGAAGTGATCCACACCTTTTAAATCGTAAACGTCCGATTCGGGTTGTAAGCTGTTCGAATGAATCGATGTTCATGGATAAACTCGTGTTGACGAGAACACCGACGCCGCCGACTCCTCTACTTTCGCATGTCCAACAGTTCTTCTCCGGTGTAGTAGACGGCGTTGAATGGATGGCGTCTTCTCGTCTCGTCCAGTCCGATGACGTCATACGTAATCCTTCTTGCCTGCATGACCAAGTCTTTTGTTGAGGACTAAGATGCAAGTGTGCGTACATTGTAAGAACAAATGGTCACCTTAGTTTTTTTGCGATTTAGGCAGCCTAGAATGGTCCTGAGATTTTAACAGCCTCTCCGTAGTCATTCTACACAACGCTCTTTCAGGATCAGGGGAATGAGGCCGGTTTACTTCGCTGTGTTTTGCATTTTTGATACCCACGTATAGCTTGCTGGGCTTTGAACGTGAGGCTGTTTATACTCACTGGTAACTTGCAAGTCTGTCCCATAGTAGACGTAGAGCTTTTTTTGTTGGAAGCGACTCCTAACCGCCTCCCATTTAATTTCCTGTTGCTTGAATGCGGGCTTTTCACCGAATTCACTCGTAGAATACTATCCACATAAACGAGAACACACCCACGTACCTAACAACGAATACGCCCTCGTAAATACAAGAGGTATATACGAAATCGGGGGCGGCAGAAACAGGGAGTCCATCGCCTATGTCACCAGGGAGTCACCTGCGCCTCAGAGAAGCAGGGTTCGCTTTTGGTCCGCGATTAGCCTCTTATACGCCGCCACCTGGGGACGCGCTATGTTGGTTCGCGACTAACCGGCATGAGATCCCTCTAAAAGGGAGATCAGTGGAGAAGAATGTATAGGAGTGTTAATGTCATGTATCCGAAATCGTCGATGTTGGATGTGTGTGTGTGTGTGTGTGTGTGTATATATATATATATATATATATATATATATATATATATATATATATATATATATATATATATATATATATATATATATATATATGTTCATAGAAACGTTTGTTTTCTCATGGTATGATTGAAATTGTTTCGATTCTGAACAATTCTTGATGCTGGATTAGTCGTGATTGTATTCACATTCTCACTCAGGTCCTTCATCTTATTATTTCATCCATTAAGAACAATCAGCATTGTTAATTCTTTTATATGCCGCGTATACAATTTTGCCCGACAGGATATTATGTGAAGTACAACCACAATGATGCTGTGACATTGAGAAACCCCGGACTGCAAGTGTCTGCGGTGGGGAACGAACGCGCTATTACTCTTTCCGAGGCTAACGTCTTCTCCACCACACCATGCGGCTGCTTCGTTTCGCCTTTTTCTCGACCAGTTTTCTACCTAACGGTGCCATCAGCAATTACTGTCAATGCTCCCAATTACAATTGTTCACGGCATGGTATCATGTGAAAGTTAACACGAGAACTTAGTTTCAATAACTTCATAGGGAGCAAAAATAAAAGAGACCTATTAGGCTATTCAGCAAGACTGTCTGCCATACGTAGACAGTTCAACACCGTTAATGGAGGGAATTGTGCTGGCGTTATGGTTTTTATTGGAAAAAGATTTCTTAACTCTTCCACATTTTTATTGTGGGATGTTGTGAAACGTATGACTGCTAGTTCGTGATTTTTTCTTACTTTCCAGACGATGTACTTTGATCTTGAGAGCTGTGAACTATCATCATCATCGTGTTCCATTGAGGACAAACTGCCTTCAACGAACAATTTGATTCGTGGCAAAGATGGACAATACGCGGTTGGTCGAAAACTAGCGCAAGGACGCTATGGAGCTGTGTTTGAGGCACGGCTTTAAAAAACATTTTTTCTCAAAAGTGAAATTATGAACGAGGCGTTATTAAGCCACGAATTCTACCGATTTGGATCGCCAAAACTTTACCTAATATCTTATTTGATGCTCTATTTACTCTGCATGTTCAAAGTATTGGTCTCTAGGTGGGTGGTACTTAGTCAAAAGGGTACGAACAAAGGTGAAGTTTTTTAATATCTACCTTTGGTACCCAGCTCGGTGTTCCTCAAACTGCTCCACAAAAATTACAGCGGTGTTCGATTTTGTGACGCTGTCCCTATGAGTATTAGAAGGCGCTCCTAATTTTCTCATCGAACTGTTCAAGGAGATCTGACCAGCATTACTTCAGGTACTGCGCAAATCCGATGGGAAACCTTTCGCATGTAAATTAGAGGTCTGTAGCTCGAACTCTCATGGGCTCGATATGGATTATGTGGTGATGAGTCAAGTGGCTAAAAGAGGTACTCGATTTTTTTCGTGGTTAGTTTTCTCAAGGTACGCTTCTTTCCGAAAGTTTACCTCATTATGTCAGTCGTCAATTTTGTTGTTATTATAATTTGGTGGAGAATTTGCCGTTTCCGCTGTTGTAAAACTTGTAGATAAATTTTGTGACAAATATTTGCTCCACGCATTGCTGGTATAATTTTTTTTATTTTTTATTTTACATAGAACACAGTAACAACTGGATTGTAAAAAAAATAAATTAATTGAGATGAACACGATGTTCACACAACAACGAATTAATTGTTACATACTTACTTGGATACTTGGACGGCCTATCCTCACTGGTTGTGTGGGCACCAGCATATTCTCTATTCTTTGGAGATTTGCTGGTTTAGCCACTATGTTTCCTTGGAGTCCCGAGGTCAGCCTGGCCAAAGTCTGTCGCAGTTCGTCGTCACCACAGGCAGTCACCGTCCTTGTGGGTCGGTGGGAGATTTGCTACTTGTTTGATATCAGGACGGTGGTGGATCCTGGCATCCGCTTACTCTTAGCTGGGCTTCCTGGTGGAACCGCCGAACTCCTCTGCTTGAGAGACCCTGCCGGGGAAGGAATTCCCCGCTGCACATCGTAGCCCTAATCCCAGGAACAGCTCCCAGCCACGATGAGGCGGTAAACCGTTGAGAGAGAATGAATTGTTTGTGTATGCTATTTTGAATCTCATTTCTGGCTCAGCTATGACGAGCGAGTAGTGAATTCTATGCGGAAACTGAGATTTAATGCAGAGAGGTTGAAAGGAGGTTTTTTAACATTTTCAAAAGCCGAGTTCACATCAATGAATAAATAGTATGACGACTTAGTTGTGATGAGTTATGATAACATTTCCCTTTCAAACAAATGGAGTTATCTGGTAAACGTCTTGACCTTGATAAAACTTTAGCACCAGAGGAATATAGTTACGAAACAAATGAACAAAATAGGAATTACCTACATCTACAAAATTGCCTTGCGTAGATCCAAAATTAGTCAAGAGAAAAAGCTTTTCTTCATGCATGATGACATGACGACTCTCTACTGCCCATTGCACTACTACTGCTGCAGAAGTTGCAAGGCTAGGCTACGAAACCCTGCCACATCTATCATACTCAGCTAACCCCCTGCTAAACATCCAGCACTTTTCTCGTACCCTGACTGCTACTATTTGAGGAAATCTTCAACAATTTAACCGTTGGGATATGAAGAATATGTTTCTTTTAGGACTTAAGGATTTAATGTTATCGAAATATTCAAACCTGGCGCTTGTTGCCAAAAAACGTGTACATTCGACACATCCACTATTTCATTGTTTCCATTCACAAACGATCATGAGTTTCTATCGTTTTGTTGGTAGTTTGTATAATAGTGCTTTATCCTTATCTACTGCGTATAGTTTTTTCACGGCCGGATACAGTTTCTATCGTTTTGTTGGTAGTTTGTATAATAGTGCTTTATCCTTATCTACTGCGTATAGTTTTTTTCACGGCCGGATACAATGTAAATTTCAACTACAAGGACGCTGAGCAAAATTGAAACCTCAGTTGGGCTTCAAACCCGTGATTATCTTTGCCGGTAAGCGTAATCGTGAGTTGGGAGCTCAGATGAGGTCCCGAGTTTTGGCCATGTCTCAGCGTCCAATCTGTTGAGTTTCTATAACACTTCACTTGTACTCACAGTTAAAGAAGTGTGAAAAAAAGTATCCGTCTCATATGATTCAGAACAACACTTTAAAAACGAAAGAGCACTCCATTGATTTGCACTGTTAGATGAAATTTCACCATTCTTTAGGTTGTAACAATTTGTTGAGTTCGATAGATCGTGGAAAAATAGAGGACCACTTCAAATTTATTATAATGCCTTTGTTGGGCGACAACCTCACGAAGATTCGCCATCAGTTCGTGGACGGCAGGCTGTCGCTCTCGTCCGGCCTACGTCTCGCATTCTTGGCCCTGTCACCTATTCAAGAACTGCATAGCATTGGCTTTGTGCACAGGGACATCAAGGTTTGGCTCTTTTCTCTCTCAACCCACTTTCGTTGTAGTCCTCAGGTTTGTTCTATCACATGAATATGTTGTCATTCTTTAAATGCAGAAGAATAATCGATAAGAATGACTAGTTGGAGAGCAGATTTTTTTGTCGAAATCGAATGTATCGCAGCGACAGGAATACTTATTTGAGCATTAATTGCAGTGCTCCAATTTCTGCCTTGCTCCCCACTCGTCTAAAGGAAACACGCGACTTGTGCTGATCGATTACGGTGTCTGTCGTGCATATAAGGATAAGAGTGGAAATTTAAAACCGCCTCGTGAACAGGTTCGATTCCGGTAAGTCCAGGTGGAACCCACATTATTCCACATTTTTGAATGGGAAAGACACATCAAATGAGAGAGAGGCCCACTTAAACCACCTCATGGCGTTAATATCGTTGTTCGTCGCCTTTAAGAGAAAGAGATGTGCTTCTTATCCGAAATCTGTAAACTTTTACTAGCATTGTGTTGGAAAAGATGGCAGAGTTTCACCTTGGGGAAAAAGTTAGTTTCCAGTGGTACAACTAGATATGCGTCCCTTAACACTCATAATGGTCTGGAGCAGTCACCGCGCGATGATTTGGAATCGTGGTTTTATATGATGGTGGAATTGCTATCAGGTAGGTACATGTCAAGCATTGTATTTTACACTAATAATTTAGAAATGTTGAGAAATCTGTTTCCCTGTTACTTTCAGTTTCCATTTTTTTGCATTCTTTTTCATTCTACTGATGTAATAGAATATTATGCCCTGTAAACTTTTCTTCATTTTATCTATTCTGGCACATTATTTTAGTAATTCGTCCATGCGTTTTATAAGTTTTATAAACAACTAATGATAGAGAATAGGTTTTCTCCCTTGGTCCGATTTTCATCATGATTCTGTCAATGAAGTCCGCGCCTTGAAGGAGCACGTCCGAACCAATGAAGGAGCGACGATGATGTTTCAATTCTGTCCAAAGGTCTGATTTTTAGCGGCTATTTAAAATAATTCAAATATAAGGGTGAATTTAGGTCATTTACGATAACAAATAGTTGACAGTCATTATAGCTACCACAAAAAGGTTCTTTTCCTGAAGAGTTCGTTCTTAGCTGTTCGGTGATAATCTATTTATCTTGGGTGTTGTACCAGGATTTCCTACCATCTTTGCGATATATTTTTTGTTTTAACCTTCTTAAGTTTAAGCCTTGAAACATTTTCATTCTTTTTCATAGTATTTTTTAATGTAGGTGTTTAGCCGTTCGAAATCCGTTTGCTTAGCTACGTTAGGTGCTTCAGGTTGAATTTCGCCGCCTTCAGAAGTACCTCGACGGGTTGACGTTTCAAAGTCAACCTGACTATACTTTCATCGCAGAGATGGTACAACTAGCCATGAAGAATAACGGTGTTAAGATGGACGAACCATATGACTGGGAAGAATGAAAATACGGAATACGGTAGGATGTTACAGGGTCAGCCCGAAACTATTGACCTTACCACATTCGAGAACTAGAACAGTTCGAGCTCAACATTCGTCATCACAGGATTCAGAAACGAATTATGAGAATCTGTTCAGAAGTTTTTTTTTCAGATGTGGTTAAGCTTATGAATAACAACGAAAAAATCTTGAAACTCTTCTATCATCTGCGATACCACTTTACGTCTGAATATTTATGTATAATGTATTTACTTCCTTTTGTAATCTGTCTGAGTACTTTACTCGAGAATCAAAATGAAAGTGTAGGGAATCTTTGGTGTGGAATTTATGCTTTCCTCATTTCTCAAGAACTATCACTTAGTTTATGTCTCACTACCAGGTTTTGCTCGGCTGACGTGCGGTTGTAAACAATCTATCTTCTCTTCGTTGTACCGTTTATCATCTGGCATAATGTTAGAGGAAACTATGTCATTGTCATTGCTTGCTGTTCCGTTAGACTGCAAAATGTGCCTTATTAAGCTTGTGATACATTTTTTACTGTTTATCACTTTACAACAGGTTAATGAAGAAACGTCTGCACACTACATGATTCCAATAGTGAGAGTTTTTTCACAATGGCTATTAAATTATATGGATGCGTGGAATGGGATGCACGCGATGTGAGAGAAAAATTCTTGAGAGAAATATTTGTTAGCTGCACCTAGCCTGATAGTAAGATGTCAGCCCCAAATTCAACAATTCTCCCGTTCGATGTTGTGAGGATCTTCTCAGTGTTCTGCCCTACCCCTCCAACAAATAGGTCTCACTTTCAACAATTCCAATAACAGTGATGCTGAGATATTTGCAAAACTCCGAACCGTTTATGTCTGTGGTGGGAAAACTATCTGAGAGACAGTCCAAACGAAGGACCCGTGTGGTGTGGTGGTGAACGCGTTATCCCCTCGAAAGCATAATATCGCGTTCATTCCCCACCACAGACACCAACGGTCCGAGTTTTGCAGCATCATTGTGGTTATATCACACATAATATTCTGCCGTGAAAAATTATAAAGGCAATAAATAAAAAGTTAACACTGTAATTCCAATAACACTACTGCTGACTGTCTGGCAGAGTACAGTTCAGTAATAGTTTCACTAGAGCCTTTCACAATGTCCTTCTCGCTTGTCTGTCTTCCCTATTTTGAAAGGGTAATCTTATCACGGACTTCTTTCTCGTGAGCAGTATAATACATATAAGGTTTCAATATATCACCTACTGGTGTTGCTTGGTACCAATTAGCCACATTGGACTTTTTGCGATATCAATGCAGACTGAGACGAAGAACAACAAGGCGAATGGGAGGCATCTCATCTGAGCTATGATGTGCTGTACCACTGCTAGCTGTGGTGTTAAATTGATGTTGCCGAAATTTCGTGGTGAAATCGACTCTGCTAAGATCACAAGAATTCCGCCATTGTATTGAGGTGTCGTTCTTGTCACTCAGCACCTTCGACAAACGACTACAGGCGTTTCTGAAATTGTAGTTTATAATTTTGTTCAACTTCAAACTGATTATAGTGTTACTACCTTCTGTATTACTTCTACAATTCATTTCACAATCAAAAATCCTGCATATTATATACGATAGACTATTATAAGCCTTCATTTCAAACAATGTTTAACACTCATGAATCTTCTTGCACACGTCTTCTTCTGTCGTTGCCGACTCCAACTCTTCAACAATGGGATCCAGATGTTTTTCGATAAAGTTTTCACATTCAAGGCTTATAAACGGGATCTTGCTTTCCTTGCATTTTTTTGCCAAGCTCCTAGACTAACCAATAGTTACTGCAAATAGGTGGTATGAAATGAATTTTTAATGTTACCAATGCGTCTTACAACCGAGTACGTACAGAAATTTGCAATTCGTTTATCTAATTATTTTCTATTCATTTTAGAAAACTGATTTGGTGAATTCTCCCAACGGTCGACCGCCTCATTCTGGCTGGGAGGTGTTCCTGGGTGTCAGACTGCAATATACAACGATGGGATCCATTCTCCCGGCACGGTCTCCAAGCTGAGAAAGAGTCCGGCGCTTCCATCAAAAGGCCTAGCTAAGAGTAAACCAATACCAGGATTCACCATCATCCTGGTATCAAGGTCGCATGGTGGCAAATCTCCCTCTGATCCACAAGGGCAGCGACTGCATGTGGTGGTGACGACCTGAGCAGACTTTGGCCAAGCTGACCTTGGGACTCCAGGAAAACACAATAGCTAAATCAGCAGAACTCCGAAAAATGGAGAAGGTGCCGGGACCTGCATAAGCTGTCGGCACGGGCTGTCCAAGTATTCAATAACTTTCTACTGTTTTATGTTAGTTACGCTGCTCTAACATAAACTATACCTCTTTATCACCTCTCTTCGTGTTTATTATTTAATTTAATCGCTATGAGGGTAATTTTACCGCTAACTTTTACTGGGTGACCAGTGCATAGCAAAACTTTCCCCCTGCAGTGAATTTCCTGTGCTTGATGTAACCACGAAATATGTATCCGTTGCCATCGAACTAAACTATTTCAGCAAATCATTTTCCTACGTGAAGTTTTTACTAAGGAGTAAGGCTGGCGAAATCCTTGCGTAAGTAAAACAAGGTCATGTTCTTTCCAAAAGGTGTCACTTTTCTCCAAACTGTACCTTTTTATAACTTTACGAGGTCTGCAGCTTTGCAGTTTCTCTTTCTACAGTTAAACTCACCACTGAAGCTGGATAACTCCTGTCGGCCTTACCCCTGACGTTATACAGTTGTTGCCGTTACAGAGCCGACAAAACTTTTAGTTCTCTCGCTCATTACAGCTCATTGTGATTTTGTCCGGAAATATCAACGTATTTTACCTGTTCGATTTTCTCAGCTCCGTCAAGTATTGGTGAGACCACATGTACTGCCATCTTGCACAGCATACATTTGACTACACTACTTTGCATAGGAGGGACCACCACAGCCAGGCAAGTGGCGAGTACGACAGCCAGGACGAGTTGATGACGCATACTTGAAGTTTGAAGATTTTTCTGTGTCACACGTGATTTGCACTGAGGAAAATACCTAATTCAACTATTTCAAAAGATGGTGGCATAGTTATCCATGGTGGTGGATTTCTATTCCCAAAATGTTAGGCATTAATACAAAATACAAATATGCTGCTATTAAAATAGCGATATGGACGCACCTAGTGGAAGGTTCAAGCGTGGAAAAACTTCTGAATCAAAGGCGATGAAAAGATGAGGTCGTGTTGAAGACTTTACATATTTTAAACCTAACAACGTGAAAGAAATGATTAATTAATGATCCATCAAAGCTTGTCAACTTCTAGGTTTACAAGATGTCATGGGGAATGAGACTTGTATGGAACTGTTGGGCAGACGCAACACAGGGCAGTAATGACGGAGCCTAACATAGGAATGTGGACAAGAAGGAATAAATGAATGATGATCCGACTGATAAGCTATTACAAACTACTGAGCCGCGTTTTGCGTCACACGAATTACCTCGTAGCAGCTAGCACACATGAAATTTGTATCTAAACTTTCTTCCTAAGCCGATAATAGAAATACTTGGTGCTCATCAACCGTCATCGATTACCCCTCACCTTTCAGGAACACATGTTATGTAGGGAGAGTGTAATGAAGATTTAATTCAATAATTAGCTATCGATCCTAGTTGATATCGATTTGTACCAAAGAGGGCTTTGTTATGACCAACTTCTGTTTCAAGTAGATAGATGAGAAGTTGTATAGACCCTTGACAGTTAAGTCCCCTACTTTAACAAATACTTTTGAAACTCCTTGACTGCCCACAAGTCTTCAGTAGCGACATTGCATTCCTTTTACCTACCCATTATATCATTCTTCGTCGCTAATTAATTACTAGAACTAAAAAGCAGGTGACGATACACGTCGAGTTAGATCAAATCTCTTCATTATGAAATAAGCAAGGAAATCAAGGTATGAATGACATAGTACACAAGTACACTTGCAGTATAAAACATTACCCGACTTTGAAAACAATGAAGTCGTATGGAGAATAGTGAGAATTAAGCACCGAGTTGAGTAGAGAGATTGGAAGTACTTAAAAATTAGGGTTAACTTTGAGGGCACTTCTTGCAGTACACAATCGAGATACTGATTAGTTGAATAAGAGTTGATTGTAGAATCGTGAGCAATGTAGCAAACCTGTACGACACATTTCTGTTGTCCTGAAATTGTTCTTGATAGGTTTCCTTTCAAATACTAAAACGGAAGACGATAACAAGGTGCACTGACCTCACAACACTCATACGATCGGCTCGCTCGAAATTCGAACGCACCAATTCGTAGTACTGGCCATCGCTGAGCACTATCGAATGCAGTTTCAGACACTTCATACGCAGAACATCGATGAATTTGCTGAAAAGGTGCTTAGATAGTTGGTTATGGTAATGAAAGGACAAACTTAAAAGCTTGATTGGGAACCTAAGGTGCTAAAAAGGACTCTGTTGCTCACCACATTCTTAGCAACACTGGAAAAGTTTAGAAGCTCAGTTTTTTTTTAAATTACGTACCATTTTTTGCTGATTGTACACACTGTTCTCATACCACTTCTAGAATGGCCTTTATTAGAATTTGCATTCTTGTCTTTCCGAGATAGAGGACACCAATTCGGATTTTCAGAGCAAAGGAGTTAAAGTTTGCAGGTGAGCACGAGTGAAGAAATTGGTGAATTCATTTGCTGCCCATGCACCACTTCTTGATCACTAGGATGGAAGGCTGTTTCTCATTCTGAATGAGCAAAAAAATGTGGATTCCAACTAGACATATAATCACGAGTAAGCCTCTGGGAACAGAAGAGATTTTATCGGAAAAGGATGGTATTCATTGCAACCTCACCTTGATTTGTCAGAGAACCTCAGCGTATCGTCATCCCAGCGGATTTCTAATCGCGTTAGGCGAGGGCAGTTCTGAGCAATACAGTCAATGAATTGATCGACATGAATTTTCGCAGCTACCTTGGTACAGCAGTCCTCGGCGATACCCATCACAACAACCCTGAAATCCTTTGTTGAACCTCTGGAAAAACGTTTAGTATTGTGCTCCAAGTGAGTCCTAGAATATGAAAATCCTAAGAAACACTACATCGACTTGTTGGCTCAAGACAAAAATTTTTTAAACTCAAGATACAAAAATATCAACTGAGATATACTGCTAGATTACACAGATATTTTTTGTAAAGTTGGGAGCAACATGTGGATGATCTGTGAGAAGGGTCACTGCTGATTCTTATTCAACAAAGAAATTTACTGCTGTGTTATGTGCTGTTCTCGTCGCGAAAAATAATTCGAAGCCGGTTTTTTAACGAAATACGAATAAGTGTTTCGCTGCAGGACAACAAAATTATGAGTGGTGTCAATCAGAGATGGATATCCGGGACTCAGGCATGGCTTAGGAACACAAACGAGGACTTGTGGCCGGAGGGAGCCGAGAAAGAATATGAGAAAATTATGTGTATTCATATCATGGAACAGGAATAGATATACTAAGAGTGCTACTCAAATCCTAGCAAAAAAACGAAGAGATTTTCGTCAAATCTTTAGAAGGTTGTCAGAAATGGCGAGCAATACACGCACAGTCGCCAGTTGGATCCCACCGAAGTAAAGCACGCCTCCCACCCTCTAGGAGTTTGCAAAGTAGCACCAGACTTTGGAGCGCTTAGATATCCTAACACGTCAGAAAGAATCTACTTGACCAGCATTCAAAGTTACTCATGAAGAAAGCCAAAGCTTCCAACAGCAACCGTATGCATAAGCAGACAGGCAGAACCTCGTGGAATATAGGTGCAATTAAACTAATCGAAGGCAAGAACTGTGGCTTCCCAACAATATGTATCAAGTCTTGTAAATAACGAAGGACGCACCTTATGTTTTTAAGCTGTGGAATCATGTTCATCCAAAAATATTCGAGAAGTTTGTGCTGACCGCCGAGGCAGAGACCCTGTAGTTGTGGACCATGGCGAGCGATCATTTCAGTGAGTGATGCTTCGTTCAGCGAATCACAGGTGTCCAAATTTATGAACTGCAGATTCGACAGCGCTCCTGATTGCAGCCAGGCCTCGATCACCTAGAATGGAACTGCTAGAAGTTAAGGGAAAAAAATCTTGCAAAGTTGTAATGAAGGTATAGTTATATATATAGGTATATGGAACGCATCATATAAATCGAATTTTGACTGCGATTTTAAGAATACGGCCTTAAATTTTTTCTCCAGTAATAATCAAATAGTCCTTTTGCCCTGCTAAATTTTTGGTGTATTCCTTCCAATGACTTACCGCCCCATCGTGCTTTGAAGTGTGCCTAGGTCTCGGACTACAACACGCAGCGGAGGTTCATCCCCTGCAGGGACTCCTAAGCTGATCACTTGTCCGACGCTTCAATGCGGAAACCCAGCTAAGAGTAAGCCAACACAAGGAAATCACCACCGCCCTGGTACCAAATTATTCGCATGGTGGCAAATCTCTCTCTAACCTACAAAATGGTGCGGCTGCCTGTAGTGAAGAATACCTGAAGAAAGCTTCGGCTAGGCTGACTTCGGGACTCCAGGGAAACGCACTAGCTAAACCAGCAAATCTCCGGGAGAATGGAATTGTGCTAGAGCCCGCACGATCAGTGTAAACTGGCCATCCAAGTTATCTCAGTGAGTGAATAATTGTGGTGTAGTAATTTGAATTTTCCGAATAAGTCGAGATGTGCTATCGTGTGAAGGAATAACGACTCCTTGTTTTTACGAGTTCTTATACCTTATGAAGTATTTATCACTAGTTTATGTGCATTTTTATATGACCGCCTAACCTCTACGCCTTCTTCGAATTTATCCAATTCTGAAGACTACTAATAACAGAATCGATCCTATGTGGACTGCAGGGCGCGTGCAGCACAGTGGGTTAGAGACGTCCTGTAACACACATGGGATCAAACTGGCGCTTCCAGGTTCACCAGGCGTTGCTCCCCCTCTGGGTCGGCACAGTGGTACTAGAGCTGTGAAGGATGGTAGTAGCACTAATTTGATGCATTGGCAGGTTACCTTGAGTCACTGTAAATACCAGATGTGCACTCAATCACCTTTAAAGATGTTAAAAGTCCAATGCATGCCGCATCCTTAAAGGATTGATGAAAACCGAGAGCTCTATCCTTTTTATCTATTGACACAATGTTAAATGCTGAACGATTCTGGAACAGTCTTCAGGTGAGTTGAAGAATTCCTTCTTCTTTCGGGGCTACGCAATTAGCACGAAAATTTTACCACAGTGGGGAACATCTCACTTAACCTCGGCGTGAATGATCAATAAATTTTTCGGATTGCTAAGCCTACACGAGGTTTTCTCCTAACTTTTATTCCGCAAACGATTCGAAGCCTTCATTTCCCTTGGGAAATGACGAACGACTGTGGGTGTCGACTCGGACAATCGGCTCTGAACGATAGGACGACGAAGACACTACATCGAGAAGATGGACGACTGTGGAATCGGCTTAGATCATCGGCACTGAGGAAGGCGAAGACTTTGAAACGACAGACTAATAAAAGTTGTACAATAATCTCACGCAAGCTGAACAATCAAAAGAAATTCCTCTAACTGTCTTTTGATATCTTAGTTGAAAACTTTACTGGAGGTCGTACTACTTGGACTGAGCACAATAATATTACAACCGACGTATCGGATTTGACCTCTGTTTCTGCTGGGACAATTTCGCAGGCAAGTGCCAGATCAACGCAACCCATAAAACTTTTTCAGTGCCCACATGAGCCTTTTTTCATTTTTGTGATTCATGGCTTACGTGGGGAAAACAAGAACATTATTCGAGTTCTACTGCACCGCTTGATGTAGTTTGATTTCTCGGTGTACTTTTTAAAACTACGCCTTCGACTAGAAATTGCGGTTCCAAACCCGATAGGATTTAGGAAGTAGTTAGTTATTTCGCAGCCAGTTTAAATCACGATGAGTTAAAACAACGTTAGAACATTTTCTCTTTTTTGGTTGGCTTCATACCAACTACTTCTCGAAAATGACCTTTATAGATACAGATTTTTGCGGCGGATTTTTTTAAAAGATGGGATGTTTTTTCAATTATTTAACCCGTATAACCCCATGTTTCAACAATGTCTTCGGCTGCCTTTTAAATTGAGAACAACTGCAAATACAAAAAGTACCGATTAAAGCTTAATAATGCGAACTATGACAATACAATGCGCTCACCTGATCGGTCATGTTCTCCAGCCAGCTGGCGTCGAGCCAACGAAGATGTGGTAGACGCGTCAGGAGCGAAATCAGCGTGTCGGACGAGAGCTCGGTGCCCTTTACGTCCAGTTCCTCGATTCTCGTCTTCTCCCACTCAATTGCTTTCACTGCAGCATTGTCAAGTTCTGAAGCATTGTGTAACGGTAGCGAGTCATCACAGGAAACGCAGTGCCATCCTGATTTTTGCGCGGAAGTCTACTACCCCCAAAGAATTCTTCTGTCTAGCAGACAAAAAATAACATATGCATTATTAGAGTCATTATTGCTTCTGTACAAGGCGTACAACTCCGACAGCGCTACCATTATTTTATAGATTCCACGTTTGCGAGATTGTGAGCACGAATTCCCAAGTTTAGGAACAAACAATAAAAAAGCCAAAATAGCTCTGAGATTTTAGACAACAAATGTAATCTAGGAATGGTGTCTTGGGCAGCATAAGTTTAAGAAGCCCGCGTAACACCGTGGTTAGAGATATCCTACAATGCACACTTTGCTTTTAGATGAATTCTACCTCTTGGAGCAACCAAGCCTTCCAACCCTACGAGGTCTACGGGTTACTAACCCTACTTGGCTGAGCGAATAGCAACACCGAAATAATACATAGGCAGGCTGCTGCAAGTCTTTGGTTAGATCAGATATGGATTCAATCACTTTTAACGATGTTTGGCAAAGACGAGTTCATGGCGCACCCACTAGGTATTGATAAACACGCAACGCTTTATTGTCTTTTACACTTTTACGACATGCTTTATATTGAAATGAACAAGTTAATTTCCATTACGAAGAGACAAAACCGATTAGCGCGAGGTCATTATTATTTTCTTTCAACTGCATTATTACCACGCAGTGTAGGGAAGAAGCTGGAAATGTCTTTTTTCTTTATTTTTGGTTAAAAACATAAACGGCATTGCCGAAAGATGCACGAAATATAAGTTAACAAAAAAGGGAGAGCAAATACGGTTGAAGAATAACAGGGATCTCGGAAAACTCACTAGTATGCGCTAAAAATAGGCACTTGAGCTTCCTACATCTTTGAAGCACCAACTTTAGACACGTTCCGGTCACCTAAATGATTACATGATTAGATGCTAACGCATGTAGTTACTATTTTCCAGCTTAGCAATATTCCTTTAATATTCTGTAGTCAATGGCGATCTCATCAATTTTTGTATCTTCTGGATTGCATCGCAGCTGAGAGTGAATGCGCTACTTAGACGTCGTATAACTGTGATTTTGCAATGATGATACTGAGCGACATGTTTTCAACTAATACAAGAACTAGGTTATCTATTTGATTATATAAGTAAATCATTGAGAAGAGTTTTATAGAACGTCACACCTTTGTACAGTAGTTCACACAAAGGCATTCTAAATGAGCACAATTCGATGAGATCGCGTCCACATGCTCGTCCGTTATGAAAGGCACCTAAAATTCTTTTCTTGTCCTTTCGAAATCTTCGAATTCAACAATGATGGAATTCTGAAGTAAAAAGTAATAATAACGGTTTACGGTTTGCCGCCTCATCGTAGCCGGGAGGTGTACCTGGGTGTCAGGCTGAGATGTACAGCTGGGGCATTCGTCCTCCCTGGCAGGATCTCCCTAAGCTGAGAAGGAGTCCGGCGTTTCCATCAGGAAGTCTAGCTAAGAGTAAACCACTCCAGGATAGACCACCGACTTGGTATTAAACTTTTCGCATGGTGGTAAATCTTCCTCTGATCCAGACCAGGCTGACTTCGGGTCTCCAGGGAAACAAAATAGCTAAACGAGCAAAACTCCAAAAATGGAGATTAAACTGGGGCCTGCACAATTAGTGAGGACGTGTCGTGCAAGTATCCAAGTAAGTAAGAAGCCTTACGGGTAGACTATACGTTATGTTAACATTTAGAATGACTTCCATCATGAATTATGACTTAATATTCATAATGGCTTCTTATTATAAAATTTTTTTTGTAACTTTCGCGTTCAATAGGGTTTTATGTGAAGTGTTTATATTTGCAAACGACAAAAAATGCTTTTTAAGTATTGTGCTATGAGAGCACCTCCCAACGGTTTACCGCCTCATCGTGGCTGGGAGCTGTTCCTGGGGGGGTCGGACTGCGATGTACGGCGGAGGGATTCGTCCCCCCCGGCAGGGTCTCGCAAACTGAGGAGTCCGGCGTTTCCATTGGAAAGCCTAGCTAGGAGTAAACCAATACCAAGATCCACCACTGTCCTGGTATCAAAGTCGCATGGTGGCAAATCTTCTATGATCCACAAGGGCTGCGACTGCCTGTCGTGGTGACGACCTGGGGGCAGACTTTGGCCAGGCTGACCTTGGGATTCCAGGGAACCACAATGACTTAGCCAGCAAATGTCCGAAAAATGGTGATTGTGCTGGGGCCCGCACAACTAGTGGGGACGGGACTTTCAAGTATCAAATAAGTAAGCTATGAGAGCAAGGAATAAGTGGAATACTCACACCCCACAAGTTGACAACACGTAGATTTGGAAGATACTGCTTCAATTTGAATACGTTCACCGTTTCGTATACTTCTTCTTCCTCATCTTCAACTTTCTCGTATGTCCCTAAGAATATTTTTTTTCTACAACTTAAGAAACAAGTTGACAATAACGAACCACATGATGCAATACCACCGATTCACGACGCACATTATAGATCACAGAAAAAATGAAAGCTTTGAAGCCCTGGATATTAGAGGAAATGCTAAAGCAAGGGATATTTCAACAGTGATTTATTTTAGTCCTTCAACGCAGTAGTCCAAATGAATGCGTAACAAGAATGAGCCAATATTCCCACATGGGACACTTTGTTTACCGTTTTTATTGACACTGAGTGTTCGTTGTTTGAATGAATCAGTTTAAGATCTCATCACGATCGGCCACAACATGCCGAGGCACCTCTAAGCTGCCAACCATCAAGCTTTTAGACCGGACACAACTATAGTATTCATTTGTTTCCTTGGAATGCTAGAGTTCCCTTGTGGATTCGATTCCGTTGGAGGTGGGACGAGGGGCGCTGCTACAAGAATAATCGAAATTTTAACTTTCAGATTCTTCCTGAAGTCTGGTTATGTTTTTTGTTTATCTGACAACCCACAGAACTTAGATGTTAAGTGTTTTTGCTCTGCGTTTGTCCCTAAGACGCACATCATGTTTGACCCACCTAACTTTGAAATATATGGTAGCATCTCTAACTTTCAACCTTTGACACAGGTTCAAATACAGGATTCTTTTCGCTGTTTCTTTCCTCGCTATAACACTAAATAATATTGACCGACGAGGAAACACATAGTGCGAATGAAGGAGATGGGGGGCGAGTTTTTTTTGAATTCCCCACTACATCCTTGATACTATTGCAAGGGCCCACAAACTGCTCTATACGATCCATCAGCTCTAAAAGCTAAATCGTCCATCATATTGGCTCGTCGAACCATAGCGGAAGCAATAGCAGGTAATCCTTCCGTCGAGAGTGAGTGGGGCAACAAGAGCAAATCTCTTTCTCATCAACATTGTCCTCCTCGTGCTCAGAAGAAGATCATTTTTTTTCATAAACACTGTTGAAACCGACTAGTATTTGTTTCGTATGCGTAAGAAATACTTGATGTCATCGATAAACTTAACATGGCGCAGCTGTTTCCCGTCACATTTTCACATCCGTGCAATCCGGATGTCGTTTTCACACGACGCTTTCGAGAGTGATGATAGATTCATCTCGTAAGAAAATGGCGCATTTTCTTCTTACGATGATGATAGTGTCGATATAAAAAGAGAAATAACAAGTTTTGAAGTTGTCTGTGCAACTCTTAAACGATCCCTATGTGTTGAGTAGGGATCCCTTCCACTGATCCAAACTTCAGTGAAGGAATTCGTCTCAGTAGAACAGAAAGCATTCTTCAAAAACCTTACGTCGAGAAAATTTTGGAAATTTCTACCCAATTTACAATCACGCCGCAGAATCCACGAAGTGCTTCTAAGAATAAAAAATGAACCCATTGGCAAAGTGCCGTGACAACACCTGCACAGTTCCCCTCAGAATCTCGTTTCACGTCAAAACTTTTTTACAGCAGTACAAACTGCGACGATGCTGAGATATTTGCAAAACTCCGAACCGCAGGTGTCTCCGGTGAGGATTGAACCCGCTACTACCCTTTCCAGGGTTAACGTGTTCAATACCACACCATGCGGGTTCTTCGTTTCGGCTTTCTCTCTGCTAGTTTTCCATCTAACAGTGTCATCAGCAATCACCTGTCAATGGGATTGATTTCACATAAAACCCTGCTGTGAAAAAGTGTAGTAGGCAGTAAATGAAAAAGTTAACAGTGTAATAACAGTTTTACGACACGAAAGATTCCATGCGCTCTTCAAACTTCCATCCAGCAATGCACAAACAACACAACGAAATAAACAAAACTACCTAGCTGTTGGAGATGGTTTTGACATTAGTCCTAAAGGCACAAGTGTTTATTAAGTGCACAATTTTTTTTTATGCAAAAGCATTTAATTTATTTTAGGGACGAGATTAGAGAAGACGTGCAATACACGCCTACTATATTAGTTGGTGCTATCTTGCCTACACCAACCAAACACGCCATTCCTCTATGTTAAGGAAATGACTGTCAGTCTCTCTGGGAAAAGCTTCTTTGGATCCATGAACGTCAGCGACTGCCTGTGGTGAAGATCCAGGAACGTTATATTATTGACATCCACTAAGAGTAAGGAACGAGAGTGAAGTACGAGGAATCAATACTAAACACTGTTGGTTATATCGGAAAAGATTTCAGAAACATACGATGAAAGGGGTTTGTGAACGCCTAAATGCATGGTCACCCACATGGACTTCTTTGTGAGCAACCACCTGAATCAAAAAATTTACGGCCAAGGAGATGCGGACCGATTAGCTTCTTGATACTCTCATCTATGCCTAAGCATTAAGCGACGACTTAAATACCACCGACGTGCTCTATACGGACTTCTAGAGTTGTACAATCAATGTATCATGTACGAGTCCACTGTGATTGTCGACGATTTGAATCATAGGTATGGTTTATAGAAAACGCCTACGGAACAGTACTTCGAGATCCGCAGACTAGAATACGATGAAGATGATCTCAATTAGTCATGTTGCTCCCCTCGTTCACCCGTCGAAATTCATAAATGCAGTTCTTCCGATATTGAAAACAGGAGTATCCCAATAGAGGCCATCTTGATAAAATTGACACTACCACAGCTAACCACTTCGTTTTTTTCAGATAGCAAGATCACCATCATAAACCTGTTTTTTTCTTCCTTTTGGGCAAGGAGTTAAAAAAGTGCTGTTCGCGGGAAACTCTCTAATTCATAAGTCAACAAAGAGCTTAATAAGCAGCGTTTAACATCCGTGTTATTCCAGAGCTCGCAAAACTGTAAAAAACGATTTCAAAAAGTGAAGAGGAGGAGAAAAACAGCAGTATTGGCTGAAATAGCTAACCCATCCAAAATACAAGGCTCTTATGGAAAAACTGGTAGAGCTGCTTTATTTTAAACCTCGAAAATTCTGTATGATACATTTAGAAAGTTCACGCCTGAAATTTAGCAATTTACTACTTGCATAAAGAGATGCACCCTGTTCTAATGACTCTATCTCGCCAATGTTATTTACAACAGGCCTCGACAAACTCATACGAATGTTTAGATAACATGGGACTAAAGATTAACAACCACCACCCCCCTTTGTTGATAATATCGTGCTTATAACGTTTAGCAATATCTAGATGAAGGGATGCTCGTCGACGTCGCCAAAGCATGTGACAAGAAATTGTCCTTGGCTGAAGTTACAAGGATATCGAGGAGGAGCGGATTTTTTAGCAGAGTGAGAAAAATCCGTAATTTGAACTTTTATTGACACTCGGAAATAAGAACACTACCACATGTTGGAAGAAATTTTAAAGTTAGACCCAACATGTGTTTTTGATCTTAATGGCAGCTGCTGAGCAAAAGCCGTCGGTGAGTCCAATCCGATAGTCAAGCTTTTTTACGATAACCAAGAAAAATGCGCTACTCTACGTATTCCTTGAGCTAACAGAACCAGCTGAGCAACTGTAATACATACATGTGTATGGATTTTATTGACGTTGGCCTGAGTCAAATGTCTCCAGCGAGTAATGAGTGGTTGGATAAGTGAATAAAAGTGGCAAAAACATAATGTAGTTGTATTGAATAGATTTAAGAACTGACCGATGATGTGAAGGAGTTCCACAGACGAAATGAATGTGTAAACTTTCCTGAAAAACAAAAATACTCCTGATGATCGTTACCAGGTAATGCTAATGAGAAATGTAATGATCTCTATAAAGGCAGTTAAATGTGTATTAAGACGTCGAGGACCATGGTCACTCATTTAAATGCGTATGTGCTTGAAAACAATTTGGCCTTTCAACTTTAAGCAATTCCTCAGCTATGACTAGCATCATTAGTTGAAAAAAAAACCCACTACCTTTTCTATAGCAGACTTTCCTTTAACCTCGATGTAACTAAGCAAGATGTTTGTTTCATTAAAAAGCTAACACGAGATTAGTAAGCAACTTTATTTGGTCAACATTTCGATGTCTTCGTCTTCATCAGAGCTGACGTCCACAGTCTAGGGGCTTCGTCTAAGAAGACATGTTGGATTGTACAGTGGTGGGCAAATCAGTGTGAGAGGTTACCGCGTGAAATTTGAAGAAAATACATCGAAAAGACTATACGAACCCCTAAAGCGATAGGGGTGAAGTTTCCCCGATAATTCTCAACCCTCAAGTACTCAAGAACTCAAGAACACTAGTTATTGAAATATTATTGGTGACTATCAATAAACTTTCAGACTAAGAACCTCGGTTATCAACCGTCAAAAACAAAAGTGGAAAAAAATCGGTTCGTTGGACTATTAAATACCAATCGCTTTTTTATTGAACGCTCATTTCTATGCCGCTGACAAAAACTTGCCTTAAAAAATCCTTCGAGGAATATGTTTTCCGACAAACACAACGTCAAACTTCGTAGGCGAGATGGAAACGACTGTAGGTCGGTGAAGTCATGTAGTTGCATGGCTGTCGAGAAATCTAAGACAGTGGATTATATCACTATCTTCACTGCATGTGTTTTTTTATGCCAACCACCTTCCTTCTTTGTTTAAGCTCCCTTTATCTATCCTACGATGCAGTTGGTTAGATCCGGGAAGAGAGTTTTTTTCGCTTAATATGTCGGATTTCAAACAAACCTCCCAATGCCCTAGTTAGCATTCGCTTTTGTTCTTATTTTTTTGGAAAAAAAACTGGTTCTATAAGAATAAGATTAAGAAGGGCAGTAATCATAAGTTAAAATATTGAGTTTTATTAGAGTCGAAAGAATACTGAGAACATAAAAAACAGAAAATTACAGCGTTTCAATTCCGAGCAGTGCTCTTATGGATAGATTTATTACTTCTTGTGCTTATTATTTACTACGTCGACATAGCGTTTTAGGTAATTCTGTGGTTTAAATTGCTGAAGAAATACTTGTTAAAATCATGTTCTACGTTACAAACGAAATCCTGCACCGATTAGAGATTGGAGACTATAGATCGTTTTGAAATGCACTGTAGATTTTATTAAATCACACCAACAGTTTCTAGTTTCTAGCTATCTTCCCACTTGGATACTTGGATGGACCGCCCTCACCGGTAGTGCAGGCCCCAGCATAATCTCCATTTTTTCGAAGTTCTGCTAGTTTGGCCATCGTGGTTCTCTGGAGTTACGAGGTCAGCCAGCTCAAAGTCTGTCCCAGTTCGCCATCACCACAGGCCGTCGTCGCCCTTGTGGATCAGAGAGAGAATTGCCACCACGTGACTAGTTTGCTACCAGGACGGTGAAGGATGCTGGTATTGGCCTACTCTTAGCTGGGTTCCCTAATGGAAACGCCGGACTGCTTCTCAGCTTGGGAGACTCTGCAGGAGCATGAATTTCTCCGCTGCACATCGCTGCGCGACACCAAGGAACATCTCCCAGTCACGATGAGGCGGTAAACCGTTGGGAGGTGCACTAACACTACTAAGTGGATTTGACATACCAAGTGTGAGATGCTGCAGTCGTGGACATTTGTTGGCCATTTCGTAAAGAACATTCGGTGTAATCAAATCCGTACTGAGCTCTGCGATTCGGAGTTCGGAGAATTGTGTGCCAATTAGATGGAGAAAATGTTCTTGATTTGCTACCTAAATATTTTGTTATGAAATCATGAAACAGCCAGAAATTCTACAAACATATTAACTGCTACGGCAGTGGTTAGAAGTGGCATACAAAACTCGCGGTCTGCGGTTAAACACCCTTAGGTCAGCAAGCCTCTCATACCTTCGAGATCTGGGAATTGGTACCACACTTGTTTGGCAAAAGTTCACTCTCCGCAGTTCAGGTGGGAACGCCCATGCTCTTCGCCTCGACCGGCAATCAGCGACTTTCACGACGACAGGAAAATTCTCAAGCAATAGCCGAACCCACATACGAAAAAGTTAAAAGATTTCCGTAGCCGATGGATGTGAAGTGTAAAATACGGTAAAAACAAGGAAGTGCGACTACGATGATGCTAACATATTTGCAAAACTCCGGACGGACAGGTGTGTGCGGTAGGGATCACACACTCTATCACCCTTTCCGTGGCTAATGTGTTCACCACCATACCATGCGGGTCCTTCCTTTCGCCTTTCTCTCAGCCGAGTTTTAAAAGCGCTTTCGACAATCACTTGTCAACGAAACGGAAATAAAGAAAAAAAATGAAGGCTGCCATGAAAAACAATAAGCACTAAATAAAAAGTTATTAAATTGTGATTTATAGCACAGCTCCAGCTTAGCTGAGTTCAATGCCGACTTGTGCTCCCCAGAACAATTCCATTGAGGGGTGATTGCTGATAGCGACTATAGAACACGGCTGAGAGAAAGGGGAAACGAAGGACATGATGTGATGGTGAACACGTTAGGAAGAGGTAATAACGAAGTTCAATCCCCGTCACCCGTCACAGACACCTGCGGTTCGGAGTTTTTCAAAATATCTCAGCAGCATTATAGTTGTATTTCACATCATACCCTGCCATAAAAAAACAATAGACACCAAATGAAAAGTGACTAAATTGCAATAAAAAAAGTATTCAAAACACAGAAGAGTTCTCCGAAGTACCAAGAAACACCAACGGTCTAAGCACACTGCATTTAGTAATTACCTGAATACCACCATAATTTGGCCTGAACGACACAAATTTCCAGAGCAGAGGACTACAGGCAATGCTTCTCCACCGTTTACAAACCTGGCCCGATTGAAGGATCTGAATATGGCACCAACAGATATGAAAAAGAGAAGTTCAATTTGCTGGTAAAAACACGTAAGTAAATGAGAAGACAATGAATGAAGTTACTTGTCTAGTGGTGTCTGCTTTCCAAATGTGAACAATTCCATGATTTTTTGATAGGGTTGTGACAGAATTTAAAGAACATAGTACAAAAATCCAATTCAAAAAACATTAACGATTAAGGCAAATAAGTCAACGATTTAACTGACCTGATAAGGTGACAGGTAAGAAAATATCTGTTGAAGCACTTTGTCTGGCAGCTTTTCGATAGTCTAAATTTATACATAATAAGAACACAAACTTTTACCACCTCGAAACGAAAGCTCTTTATCATTCAGTCTCGCCCTCCGCCGTTCATGAGATTGGAACATGACAAAGCAAAGCATTTCACTTTTTTCTTCGAGGATTTCCTTTTCTGTATGTCCCTATTCGTGTCACCGACATGTTGATCCGATTTTGGCTTTTGATCAGCATTAATATCGTGTAAGGTGAGCCGTCGACTCATTTCCAAAAAATCTGCCATCTTTGTCACTGAAATAGGAGTGAACAGAGTCGGAACGGGAACCAGTTGATTCTGGAGGGTTCAGAAGCTCGGCGTAGAGGGTTTAAACGGTAACAAGCACCGACGACCAGTGGGGAATCGCTGGAAATCAATCCACAACGCATGCACGCGTGTTGTTACACAACGTAGGACCCCTTCGAAGATATATTCGTACTCACAGATGTCCATTTCTATCCACCATATCCGGATGAAATCAGACATACCCTCTTCTCGTGATGTAAAATGTAAGCAGAAAACACCGTCGGGATAAAGAACTACATAGCCATGAACTTAACTGCGGCGCTGTGAAAAACAACAAGATTGATGTGTTGATGAATCAACCGACATCTCATCAGACAACTGTTAAGCTGTGCGCTGGATTATAGTGGTCTAACTTCCTCAAGCTTAACAAGATGCTGTCGATCCACAACGCAGGTGTCACCGGCTTCAATCACAGGAAAAACGATCGGTGAACGACAAACGTCGCCAAGCTCCTCACGGGTGCTTGGAGGCCCCATCGACGCCGCGGCATATCAAAGCACCGCGGTTCACGCCACTCGGCTCAGATTTCATTCCCTGCTTAAGAAAATTGCTTGCTTGAAAACACAAATTTTTAAACGAAAATGAGATACAGAAATTGGATTAGAACAGATTTTAATGCGACATTTTGCAGTTTATAAGAGAAAAATAGCAAAAAATAAGACGTATGAGAGGAAAAATGTAAACAAAACACGAGCTAAGTGATTGGAGATAATTTAAGAAATCTGCTTCCATAGAATTCACCATACTTTTTGCTCTAAAGATTTTAACCGTACCCCTAATATTGCAAAATTTAAGCTAAGAATTGGATATGTTCAGCGATCACAATCACACAACACACCCCAGCACAGTTCTAAAGAGATCACAATTTTCGTGAAAAACTCCATTTACATTGAAGGCGTGCCGTTTTGTCACCTACACGTGAACATTGTTGTATTTCTAGCATATTAAACACATGTCTGGTACGCATTGAGCACAATGCATTCTGCACTAAAATCGTTGGTTCTAACTTGTAACTGACATAGCTCACCTAATGCTGAGTATTTCTTAATTAAATTGTCTTAATTTTAAATGGAAACCATCAATATCTATAGATATTAGATCCAGACATTATGCTTTATTCTTCACAAAATGTGAGTTTTCATACTGTATCAGGCAAAATTTTAGTTTCCGGAACCTTAAAAAGATTTGTCTTGCTTTTTTTTCCCTCATTGAGCCTCGTATTCAGCACTTCGTTCACCGCGACATAATGGATTCCACAACGTATATTTGGTCTTTGCAGCTGAACGGGAAATTCTTGTATCTTTAAAGAATACATTTAACCTCAATTCGACAAAAATAAAGTCTCTTTTGTACGTATACCAAGTTCTAAAATTCTCAACTATTCTGGTTATGGAAAAGAACATTGGTAGCTTTGTCAAAAAGATCAGGTTCGAACATTAAGTGTTGAACTCAACATTAAGGAAATATAGGAGTTCAGCACAATTTTCTTAACAGTAGATGATGAATTTTCATGACTCAGTTCTCAAATACATTCGAGAAGCTCAAAAAGAGAATACCTGGAAGGACATTTACTCCACAATCGAAGTGCAGTTTATGAAGTAGAGAGAAATGATCGGTTGTAAGGCGAAGAACAAGAAAAATTCATCCACTTCTCTTGGTCATACCTTTTTCCGTAATCACTATGATTCCGCTTTGAAAAACAGGTAATATGGAAAGTAAAGTGTGGAGAATTTTCAGGGCTCGTTGGTGACAACACGAAGGTTAAAGAACGACATCTATCATCTGTCTCAAAGAGCTACAACACTTAATGTTGATAACGCACATATCTCTGCAATTCATGCGGTCTCTGCTTCGACCGGGCGATTCTGCTCGAACAAATCTTGGACTGTCTCGGTCTGCAATTTAGTACCAAAAGAGTAAACCATTAACTTCATTGACTGGTAGGACACCGCAAGTCATTGTGTAGGCCAAATATAGTCGAACGATTGATCACACATCCCTACAGGACAAATATTCTATCCTTTTTCTGTCTTTTGTCTTTGACGATAATCTAGCAGAGATTATTCGAAAGACCGACTTTCGATTAATCTCGACATTAATTAACTTCTACTAGCTTACGACGACGATAGCAAGTGAACTAACTATATGCGGGAAGTCTGAAACCGTACAGACGAAAATGCCTCTGAAAAAGGAGAAGTCACCGAAGAGTTAGCCACCGAAAATCAAAATACGAGTTATCCATCTTGCGTCAGCCCAAAAAATGAGATAGAAGCCTACAAAGAAACTGCTGGAAACAATAAAACAGATATGTTATAAACCATATAACAAAGCCAAAATGTAGAAAATATCCCAGAAATTGACTATCCTTTAACCTTGATATGAGCAATCAACATGTGTCTAAATTGTTAAGCTTGCACGAGATTGATAAATAAGCTCTATTCGGCTAACGTTTCGACGCATTCGTCTTCCACTCCAAAGAGTAACGCTGAGTGTGCTTGCTTCATTTGAGCGGTGTTCCACTGAAGAAGGTCCGACAGGGTACAAACAAGGCACCAAATCGAGAGTACGAAGAACTGTGGGCATTGAATCGGATCACTGGCTTTGAGGAAGACGAAGACGTCGAAACATTCGCCGAATAAAGCTTACTCAACGACTTCGTGTAGGCTCAACATACTGCCTACTCTTTTTTTCCGTCATGGTAGGGTACTATGTGACTAACAGTCGCAAGGATTCTAAGATATGACCAAACCCGGAGCCTCAGGAGAAATTCAAACAGTCGCCTACCCATTCCGAGGGCTCACATACTTTCCTGCACACAAATCGAGTCCATTGCTCTACGCTCCTCCCGAGTTTTGCCCACATCTCGGAATCCTTGTAGTTGTATTTCAAATAATACCTTCCATAAAAAAAAGAATAGAATGGAAAGCAGTAAATAAGATTTCAATTCTGTGGTTCCGACTGAAGCTTCAGCTTAACTGTGTTTCATCCCGATTTGTGTTCCCAGATCATTTTCCTTGATGGGTTATTGTTAATAACAGGTTATAAAAATAATCGGAGCTCACTGTGTAGATCTACCAAAGGTTTGCTTCCTCATCGTGGAACCGAGGTATTCCCTGGTGTCAGGTTACGATGTAGAGCAGGGAGTTCATCTCCCAGCAGGGCCCCGCAGGCGGAGAAGTCCAATGTTTCCATGCTGAACCAATACCACGAGTCGCCGCCGTCTTGGTATCAAACTAGTCGCTTGGTGGCAAATCTCACGCTGATCCACAAGGGCGGCGACCGCCTCGAGGTGGTGGCGAGCTGAGGAAGGCTTCGATAAGGCTGACATCAGGACTCCAGGTAACCACATTACCTAAGCTAGCAAATCTCCGGCATCAGTAACCGCACACTGAGCGCTTCCACCTACGACGTCGGGCGGTGAAATAATCAGTAAGAGGCGATCAATTCTTGGGTTGTACAGGACGTCATCGGAAATAAGCGAGCAAGCCCACGACATAACATGGAGATTGCTTCTTGTTCTGCACCCATAGTACCAGAGCAATTTCTTCAGAAGTTGAACTTTGCTCTCCTCTTTAGGCTGTTAATCGCTATAAATTCCATTTCATCGCTCTACAAGAGACGAAAATCAGAAATTCCGTCATGCGCCAATTAGACGAGTTACAACTCAAGGAGGAAAGTTTCCGTTACGAAATGTTGGAAGTGCTCTCCGGGTGCTTTATCAAACACCCAACTAGTTCTGATCCAGTCACTTCACACGAACTCCTTTCACGGCGCTTGGCCATTCTTCGTCTCCAACTTGCGCGAGAAAAGAAAGTTAGTGTCATCAACTGTTACTCACCAACTTGTACAGCCGAAAAAAGACGATCTAGAAGCGTTTCACAACCAAGTAGGAGAAGTAATCAGCAGCGAAAAGTTTTTCTGTAAATTCACTGCTGTAGACTTTAACGTCAAATCAGAAATGGCTAACGAAAATGAGTACAGGAGAGGGAAATTTGGAATTGGGAAACGAAGTAAGAATTTAAAACGTCTTGCAAATTTTTTGCCTGCAGAATGTCTCTTCCACAGAAATCCACTTTTTCGAGAACAGAGAAAATCAGGGATGGGTATGGGAGTCTTCTAACGCGACGATTCATGCAGAGATCCACCATATCCTCACAAGCAGAAAATGGTTCTTCTTTGACGCCTCAGTAGTACTTGAATTCTGTACAGGATCTGATCACCATCTTTTCAGTGCGACGATTCGATTCAGCCACAAGCTGTAAAAAGAACTGCGGTCATCGTAATAGGATAAAGGATAAAGCTATCGGCGTTGAACAATCTCTTAAGGTTGCGTCATTCATTCAACTTCACTAAGCATTGTTGGAGGTAGCTGAATGATATCTGGCCTTTACAATGACCCGCGTTGGTCCACCCATGTATCGAGCTAGTGCTGATCCTCCCAGACAAGTCTGGCACCAATTTGCCGACCCCGGAACGATGCATGGCTTTTTGAGGCTAGGCGCCGGGATCGATCCCATGTGTATTGTAGGGCACCTCCAACCACTGCGCCACACGCCATCATCGTACGAAAAAAAACGGCATAATTCATTTATGACGAGGATATTCTGCACAAAAATGCTTCTCTCATATGGCTGGAGGATAAACGAAAAGCCCACCGAGGACTAAAAGCTGCATGTGGAAAGACTTAAAACTTGTGCCAAACTTACCTCAGTTGCTCTAGCAAGAAGTCCAGACCGCATCCTCATTACCAATACGGAGTTGCTCGAAAAAGCAAACAAAACTGATGCTTGATCCTACTTCAACACACTTAATACAGCTGTTAATAAATGCCAGCTGTAGAAGATCTCTGCAGGAGAACTGACATTGGTACAAGAAGAAAAAAGTTATTGGAAGCGGCTCGAAAATGATTTAGTCTGAAGAAAGTGCCTCGGAATCTTTGTGACTATAATGTTCCGTAATCCGCCTCGATGAACGAAGACGGAGTTACCACTACACTCGGCCATGATGTGGGTGTGATAGCGGAAAGGTTCTAGACACATCTTCCCCGCTTCCAAACCCACATCTCGGACCCCGAAATTCCAATTGCTAAAGGATCTCCCTAAGATTATGTCTACCAAAGCTCAAATTTCCATAGAGGGCATGAAGGAAGCACAACTCGATATCTGATAATATAACCGGCAATTTCCTTAGAGCTGGAGGCCAGAAATTACAACCAATTCTCGCAACCATCATGAAATCTTACATTCAGAAAGAGGAGATCCCACACCAGTATTGGATCTTAGACATGATTATGCTTCCCATGAAAGGTGGAGAAGGTATCTCCGTTGCTATCGCCCAATGTGCTTGTTGAATAAACTTCACAAGTACTTCAAGAAGATTTTCCTGTTGCTAAAATGAAGGACATTGAAAGAGCCACAATCAGTTGAGCAAGCAGGATTCCGACAGAGATTCTGCTGCGTGGAACACATACACACGGGACATAAAAGTCTGTCGGAAGTACCATCTTTCCTTTGTCCAAACCTTTACCAACTACAAGAAAGTGTTCGACAATGTCGAAAAAAATGCAATCCTATCAGCGCTCGTTGACCAAGGAGTGGATCCGTGCTATATAGGAACACTAGCCAATCGTCATCGTAACCGCAGCACACATGTACAGCATTTTCATTGACACCTCACCAAACTCTTAGGAAAAGGGATTCAACAAGTCGGCAAAATACTAGCAAAGCACAACAAGAACATCGAAAACTATTACCAAAACTGTTTATTGTCGCACTGCAGCGGATAATGAAGTCACTCGATTAGGACGAGAAGTGCATACCTTCTATTTTTTCGAAGAGTGGTAGTGAAGCAGAGATAATACTCAATGGCTTCAACGAAGTGGGAGAAAAGGTTAGACTACGCATAGGAAGACCGGAGACCGAGTTCGTAAAGAACACGTGGTGGGAAAGTGAACAAATCGAAATGGATGGCTGGTTACAGAAACCACCTAGTACGCGTACTCTATGCGATAAGTGAACATGGAGAACAACATTAAGGAAAAAAATGCTCAGAATAAGAAAAAACAGCATGGGCCACATTAGGGCCTCTCAAAAAAACTACTGAGCAATAGACCCGACAATCCATGCGCATGTTTTCGATTCAACAGTCCTCCCAAAGCTATGTTTTGCAGTATGTAGGTGATGTGATACTTCAACCACGTTAATAGCTCTGTGCACCACCCTCGAACTATGTCCTCTGAAATTTAAAAAGGGAGTAACAACATCTAGGCGGAATGCACAGCCCAAATATTCGAAACATTTCCCATCTGTGGAATCAAGAAGAATATACATCAACAACGATACACAGATAAGCAGATCACATAAACAGAAGAACAGATGACAGATGGCTAAAACGAAAGCTCGAGTAGAATCTGGGAGAACAAGAGACTTGAATCCAAGAAAAGTGCCCTCTTGGAAGACCACCTAAACGATGAGCGACGTGTATGTGGCTAATGCCGTCCACCTACATTCGATGGTAGAGTCGATTCAGGAATTCGGAATGGGCCTGGCGAACGTCACCATGTTCGAAGCAGACAAACACCATGAACCACGATTTCACGAGAGAGAAACGAACGAGCGAATGCAAATTATGCTCGGACTCGCACAACCAGTGAAGACGGGCCAAGTATCCAACTAAGCTATTAACTATTATGAAGATCGACACTTAGAGACTGAGGCTGGTTTTTCACAATCTGCTCATAATTTTTTCGATAGCTAGAAAGCCTCAAGAGTTGGAAACGTGATCGACTTACAAAAAAAACTTTGCTTATTTATACGAGAATAAGCATGGTCCTTCAAACTGTTACATGATATCTGAAACTTCTTCTTATAGCGCTTGGTGCCACACATCAATGAATGATCAACTGAATTTCCGTTCACACCAGGAAGAAATCTTATCCTCTCAAGTTCGGTCATGGAAAATAAAAAATAAGAGACAAAAAAGATCAAAAGCGACTTGTTCTTTGCAAAAAGCTGCTGAGATGCAAGAGTCCATCTGGATTGATCACGAAGCATTTCTCATGATCTTACGTAATTATTCGTTGTAAGGTGAATGCGCTTTAATTACTCATTAAATGTGACATCTATGTGAGTCGATAAATAGGTGTACATTCGAGCAAAACAGACCAACGATATTTGGAATGTGACAGGTTCTTTTACCTCATCGCTTTTTCAAAGACATTCGGTGTTGACTGAACAAACGCTTTGCGCTTTTCGTGGTCGACAAGGAGATCTGAGCGAAGGCTTGAAAAGAAGTGCGGATAAGAAGGAAAAGGAAAAATCAAGAAATACAGAATAAGGAAACGAAACTAAATCGAATGACTTTAATACACCGACTATAACAAAATGCTGGTTCATTTCCCTAATATGTTTATTGTTTGGCGGTTTACGTTTAACCATGAGTATTGCTTTCCCTTTGGAAAGCCTCTCCAGTAATTTTCAATTGTTGAACTTTCAAGACTATTAAGAAAGAAGCAGCGAATAACAAAATAATAATTAGACCACAGCGTTGATGTTCCATATCTAAAGGATAGGTGAATGAGGGATTCTATTCTCCCTTTCTTTCGGTTCTTTCCTTTGATGATTAAATATTACGATATGACAATACGTCGTTTTCCCAACACTTTTTTTTCTGACTTATAAATTGCATTTTTCTCGTTTTTTCACATTCCCCATTACTGTGCATATCCTTGACGCGCCAAAAGTTTTAACGTCTGTCACATGTACGATTTGTAACCTCGTAAACCACCGAGTATTATCATCGAATAAATTATCGACATCTGGCCGGTACATCTATAGTATCCTCTGATCCCAGAGATGTCTAGTGGAGACCTCTCAATTATGAAGATACAAAAAGCATCACACTATTTTAAAGTGACCTTCATTTTACTGACTTTAGTGATGTTAAACCCATGGGCACCTTGCAAGGATCTGCACTGAAAGCTGAATACACCCCCCAGATAGCTCGACATCGTACCAGACGAGTAGTTAACTAAGGCTTCTCCAAGTCTCCTCCTTTTTGTAATGAGCCTCATTTATTTGGCCTTTGGCTTATGGTGAGGTCACATCCACGATACCATCAGCACAGATATAAAAAATTGGCAATAGCATAACATTTGTATAAAAATGACTTGGTTTATACAGAAATATCAGTAGACCCATCGCAGCAGAGAAACCGAACTTTTTTTCTGCAACCTACCTGCTTCCCAGGTTTAATTTTAATCGTCGTCCAGCACCCCTATCATCCCTACAGAACCAATATGTATCCTTGTAGATAACCCCGCTCAGATCCTTAACAGCAGAGATACCTCTTAAGTTCCTCTACATGTAAAAAAAATGAGCAAAAACTACTTCTGAATCGAATCTCAAACGACTCCCTTTCTTCCAGCTGAAAGGATTCTACAACATGACAGAGGTGATGATAATGTATTGGAGCATTGCAAACTTGTTATTTTCACCAGAAATGTAACCTTTTATCAAAAATGACCCACTCACATCTTGATCGCAGCTCTGTTCCGGTGATGCTGGTGAAATAGTTTGATCATTTTGCTGCATAGATTCTGTCATGTTGACATTCGCACGACCTTACTAGGGACGAACATTCAAAAAAATTTTTCGGAGATTCGGTAAGTATTGATGGCAAAGATACAAATGAACTGTAGGGAGGAGAACCTAGAGCAAATTATGAAGAGAAGCGAAGCGGTACTATTTTCCCGTAGCTCAGTAAAGTCATAGTCGACAAGCCGGCATAATTGAGATCTCTCAGACTGAAGGTGGGTGTAACGAAGTGTAAGTGTTCCGCAGCCAGAGGAACCACAGCCACCAGCAGCCCAATTGCCTGTGCTGCCAGTGCTGCTGAGCTGGTTTTCGTCCTAGGTTCAATTTGCCGAGTGAGATTATGGTTAAAAAATTCGTTATACCGACTTTCTATTAGACCCGGCGTTCACCAATAGATCGCTGTGTTCTTGACAAATACAGAGGATGTTGTTATCATACTTATTTTTCCACAGTAGCTGACGTTTCGGCAGATTTCGCCTTTTTCGGAGTCTGGAAGCCTTAAATTAATGTGTAAGATTGTCACTCAAATGCTTACATAACCTCAACAGAAAAAACGAAAGTCTAAAGTTCAGATCAGATTTCTCCAGCTTTTCCAAATTTAATTGAAATTTAGGTCCCGGCTTTGTTGCTGCGATTACAGAGGTGTTTCGCTGATTGGGATGCAATCAACTTGACCTTTTCAAGCTCTGAAGAGTGGAAAATCCACCGCGACGCCAGCTATGGAGAAAAATTAGTACAATAACCTCTTGTTTAGTCGCAAAGAAAATACTAACTTATGTTGAAAAGTTTTTGCGGAAGAAATACCTTTCCTGTAGGAATTCCTTAAACTCGAAGTTATACAAACAACAGTTTTCTAGATGAAGACTATCAATATTTGTGAGAATGACATAGTAAAATACCAGAACAAGATTTAATGGAAACGAAGGAATTGCGGTAGATGCTGAACTCTTCAGGTTTTAATGGGGAACCTGTGCGTCAAGTGGAAGAAGTCACAGGTGAAGTTGACGAGCTGTTAAACAAACATGAAACACTCATATGTAATTGCCGCAATTTTTCGTGGATCCCTTGCCGAACTGCGATGCAGCTGTTCGCTATGAGAAAAGTCAAACGGGCTATTAGAACCAGAGTTATTGAAACTTACTAAGAAAAAAAACTATTTCCTTAGGGAAGAAGATCTATGACAGAAAATAAGTTCCCAGGATCGACTTTCTATGAACCTCGGCCTTGGATTGTAAATACGTCGTTTTCTTTCTCAGCAATCGACACACATACAACACAACAGTAGCTGACGTTTCGGGAGTACCACCTTCTTTAGAGCCGTTTTTACGTGCTTTCCACAGTGGAAGTATGGAAGTATGAAACAATGGAAGTATGTATGTATTTTATATGGAAGTAAACGTATGCTGTAAAACAACATCGCGATTGCTGAGAAAGAAAACGACGTAAGACTGACAAGATTTTCAGATGAGATTATTCAAAGCAAAATTGCACTGGTATGGAGAAATATGTCATATTTAATGGCAACGAAGCCATGAAAACCCTAAAAAAGCGAGGCTACCTTGTTGAACTGAAAAAAAGGAAGAGTTAAAGGATTTACTGAGGACAGTTTCAACAAGTTCTCGCATTTCCTTCTATTGGTCGTTGTTATGTGCCATCTAATGGTGGATATTCCAGCCAGTATGTCTATTATTCACTTTGTAAAGTTGCCAACTGCCGCAATCATCTTTCCAACTCTCGGCTTCGAAAAAAACCTAGTGACGTCGAAATCTCCCAAGTACAGATGAACAATGAATCCGATTCCGTCACTATGTAGTTACACAGAAATCTTGACAGCCGTTGTAGCACCGCTCACAGAAAGGCGGAAGTGGTGAAAAGCCAGCTATTGAGCCAGAAACTGATAAAAACCTCTCCGAGACCTCAAATCCCACTCGAGCCTATGCGAATAAGGAGGGTGCGAGTAAATCACTATTTATTGAGAACTATTCGTCATAGAAAATAGAAATGTTATGAAATAAATTCTACAAGGATATTTCTCAGGGAACGAACACGAAATACACTTACCAGCATTTTGGAGAGCACGAGCAGCAGGTTGATTCTTGACAACGCTCGCATCTTGCTGATTACACGAGATTTCTTTCGCCGCCATTCCTCCGTTTCTCGAAAGTGCCGCTTTTTTCGGCATCCACACATTCTTTGAGTCCATCGTTGAGAAACTCTTCAACAGAACGTTTCAAGCAGAGATCGCTAACTGTGAACAATCTAGTCTATTAAACATTAAACGAAATCATTAGGTTAGTGATTCCAACAAACAAATTTGTAATATTTTTCACTTTAATGCGGCGACAGGATATTAAAAGAATAAAACGCCCGACGTTAGTCTCCGAATGATGCAATACGCAGTGGACTCCACCAAATAACCGAAAACAGGACCTAAGGTGCCACTTACGAAGGCCCACTGATGTATCCAGTCATTGCTGCTATCTTCTCAGACAAGCCTAGCACCAATTTTTTCGACAAAGAATAGATGGAGGACATGGTTAGCCTAGGGCACGCGATTGGACCATTAACAGTGAGTGTGAAAACCATCATGAGTAACCACTGGTGAAAAAAAATGTCAATAACTGCTATAACAAGCAACAGTAGACCAGTAGTCAGGAATATTTATGTGCATACTTTCTGAGTATGTGTAGCGCAGGGATTTGAAGTGCTGCACAATAACAACATACAAAGTCATTGACTTGATCCCAGATAGGGCTAAGACCGTGCATAACTCCGATTCCATCAAATCTCTACGAGGCTTGTCCTGGAGGAGAATATGAATTGTTTGCATCGTTAGGTAACCACAAGTCATTTTATGTAGAAATATCCGTTCAATCACTTCTCAATTCCTGAAGCAACGCTCCGGTTCACGCGTCTCCCACGTGCGACGACGCCTAATTTCATGTTAACTGCAGACTTGCAAAAACTCGGTCGCGATTAAAACACAGCATGTAATGAACACTGCTAGCTTTTTCGACGACAGGCGATAATTTTTCGATAGCTAAAGGGAGTTGACGGGCGGAGACACCGTCGGAGTTCTATAAGTGGTGTTGGTCCATCGATTTAGTGATATAAATGGTAGTAAAGGATGAAGGATAAAGCTCTCGGCATTGATCAATCCCTTAGGGATGCGCTATGCATTCGACATCATTAAGCATCGTTTGGAGGTGATTGAATGCATATCTGGCCTTTACATTGACTCGTGGTAGCCGGCCGATGTATCGAGCTAGTGCTGCTATCCTCCCAGACAATTCTGGTACCAATTTACCGACCCCGGAGAGATGGAAGGCTTGGTGGGCCATGTGCGCGGGGATCGATTCCACGTGTATGTCCCAGTAGCGTCCAACCGCTGCGCCACACGCGCCCTTATAAATGGTGATACTATAATTTACTGTCGTTTGCTATCCAGCTACATTGCTGTTGGCACTTGGAAGTATTTTGTAACCCATTTTGGGCATAATTCAATATTTTTTTATATCCACCTGTTCTACGAGAAAAAAGACCACATCAAAACATTCGGAAAGCTAAACAATAAAATTTTGATCAAAAATGAACTTTATATCCTCTACACAATAAATTGTGCGGTTTCCAAATCAATCTCAACAATTTTCGGTAAACAGCGGACTCGTCAATCGAGGAGTTGACAACTTGACATAACATCTGCTAAAGAGAATGTGATTATCCACGAGTCTTAGTCGCAAGAGCACGGCTCTGAGGAAGGCGAAATAGCCCAAACCTCAGCCATCGATCAACAACAATGACAACGATAACTGCACCAACCTCGCAGTAGCTAAATAAAATCAGTTCATAGAAATGTGGTCACTTTTTCAACCTGCCATTTTCATTTTGATCTATGTTATTTTTAATCTTAAGTATTTATTTGAACTGATAATGACCATTACCCGAGATTGGCTTGGTGAAAGATGTGAGAGCTTTCGGGCATATATGAAGTGAAAACGTAAGTTAATCACAGGTCAGTAATGACTTGGCAACTTCAAAGAATGAACTGAAGAATCCTATAAAGTTTTCAAAGGCAAAGCCAGACCGCTGTTCTGTCACTCTTGAGGAATAGTCCACTTTCTTGTGAGCTATTTTGATTCTGTTCTTCGCAGTAGTTCTTCTTTTTTTCTTTTCTTTCTTTCTCCTTGTTCGCTCTTATTCTTTCCCACCTTGATTCACCCACATCTGCCTTGACGTTATTATCTTTCTTCTTTATAATGAGCCTCCTTTCTCATCATATTGGATTAATTTCGTTCCTCAAAAACTGGATCGTAGAGCCAAAACAAAATTCATCTGACGACGACTTCAACTTCGGTTTCGATCTATTTCTTACCAAGAGTGACAATAGAAATTGGAGATGCTGAGATAACGTACAACCTTCTGTGCTTTCCGTCATTGTTGAAAGACAACGATGAGCTTCGAGTAATGTAGTGCATCACAACCACAGGATTATGGGAAGGGATAAATGTCGACAAATTCAAAAAATTCGTTGATCGCTGCCCTAAGAAGGACACTACAGGACTATCAAAAGTAAGAGATTATTGGTGTTGTCCTCCTGCATTCCATTATATAGTAGTTCATCATCACAAGGCAGAAAAGCCCCCCATCACCGACAACGCAATGGATGACTGACGACAGGAGAAGTTGCACAATATTACATCGCTAACTGACCTTGTCATTAAGAAGTGCGGCAGAATGTATACATCTGGAAAGTGCGTATCTGTTGACGACTCACTCGCGCCGTTTAGATGAAAAGTCCTATTTTGCCAGTACATATCACGTGATTGCCAATGCTTCCGTGCCGTAGACTTTTCATTTCTTTCCAGAAGGCGGCGGGAGTAGGTAAAGAAAATGGAGAGACATGTATGTACAATATTGCAAGGCGATATTAGCATTCATCTGTGTCACTTATTTTCATTGACAGTCGAGAGACTCAAGCAAGTGCCAGTACATTCTCCTTTGTCCCTCCCGCGTGGGAGAACAGCTCAGTGGGTTCGTTTCGCTCTAGGGACTTGCCGTACATCACCTTTTTCTATAATCGTCCTGAGGCTTTTTTTTCTTCGATTTAAAGACCCGTGATACCCCATTCACTATGTTCTTGGCACGCAGTGATCTTTCGTCTTGCTTATATGGTGATCATATGCGTTAAGGCAGGAGGAATCGTGAAGTCGAAGAGGTGGGCACGAAGCGGCGCGTTCTTAGCCCTATTTACCACATTCTCGATGCTCTGGAAAGCTGAATAGAACCATGGGAAATCATCTCGCCTACCCCCCTCTTCCAGGTCTTACATTAGGTTCTTCATTATGTTGACTTTCCGTCCTAGATAAACATAAACAGGGTATTAGGAGATATTCATTCTGTTAAGAGCGAATGGAACAACAGAAGCAAATCAGTTTCTCATGAACATCATTTTCGTGAGACTTAGTCAAAGGCTAGTCTCTCCACAAACGTTGTCGAAGTTAAGCTAGCATTCGTTACCCTAATTAGAACTTGATGTCACAAAAACAACTTTGTCGGAAAAAGGAAGATGGTGAAATTGGCGACTACAGAATCTCACTCCCATGTTGTCCTGTTCCAATCTTTGTATGACGTTCTCAAGAATGGTTGTATACACTTTTGATAAGGTGGTATCGCTTTGTCGAACACACTTCTTTGCGTCGGCGTTAATATCGCCATCCAATGGAGATATCTCGGTTGCGAAGTTTCTACATAGCTCACCAAGAATTCCTAGATAAGGAGTAGCAGCGCACCGGTTTTCCACAGCTTACATGACTGGCTGCATCCAAATTGAGTCGAGGGCCCCTTTTTGAGTCGATGAAACCGAGACTGAGCGGTCTCTCGCGGTACTTTACTGAGTCTTGTTATTGTGTGGATGTGGCCCATCATACTGAATTACTCCCGAAATCCTGCTTGCTTAGATGGCTGTTCTTTGTTCTGCCAATCTTGTTTAGGATTACTCGAGTGAAAAGTTTGTAGACGACAGACAAGAAGCAGATTGAGCTGTTGTTGTCCATGGGTCTCTTTTTTCTTCGCAGAACAATATGGCCTTCTACCAACTTGTTGGTCTTCTACTGAATTGTAACCTTGCTTTCTAATAGATAACGTTTCAAGAGCGCAACCAGCCAGTGTTGATGAGAACTGCCCGAATGTTTCCAAGATCTTCTGGTCTTAGTCTTTCCAGACCTATTGTTGCACCATTCTTCACCAACAAAAAAAACATATCGGATTACCAAAGACAGAATTGGTCGAACCACTCATCCATCTCCCTCAATTTCGTATGAAGGTAGAATAACTTATTTTTACCGCCTTTCTGCTGAACTTCCGTATGTGATCTAGTGATTGCCTACGACAGTTGCTATTCCACTCTGACAGATTAACTCGAGTGTTTCTGGAGACAGTCGTCTCTTGCTGAATTTTGGGGCTCTCAGCCTTAAAAGCAGTAACGTGAAGATGTTTAAGAATGTTCTTCAGAAACTTGTTCGTTCACCGGCACAAAAACCGGCGGATAGCAATCCGATAGCTATCGCGATGCTTCAGTGACTATTTCACTTCAATACTATTGCAGATACCTCGAAATTGTGCTAAGCAAGCAGATAAGCACGGTGCACCCGTTGCAGGAAACATTAATGTTTAGGATGATGCGATAGTAGTTGTCGAAGGTGTAAAACTTTACAACCAAATTCGAGTTTAAGTTAAAGAATTGCATGTGTGAAAAAATTAAAACTTCGATGTAAAATATATTCGCTGGTAAATAAATAAAAGGATATAGCTCTCGATTGGCCAATCTCAAGGCAGTGCGTCATACATTCGAAATGCATATCTGGCCTATACAATGACTCGCGGTGGCCTAACGAAGTATCGACTTATCCTTTCTATCCTTCCAAACAGGTCTGATACCAATTTGCCGACCCCCGGAGGAATGAAAGGTTTGATAAGCCTGAGGAGCGAGATCGAACCCATGTGTATTGCAGGGTGCCTCTAACCACTGAGCTACCCGCGGCTCACACAATAATAAATAATTATAAGCTAAGGATACCTTTACACTGCGCAAAGATACTACATTATTCGAGTCGACATTACCAAGTTTCTTGATTGTAAAACGGTAAGACAAAAATATTAATACTCTTAACTACTATTTTCACAGAATTTTCCTGAAAACATTATAAATGTCATGCTTAAGGCTTCTATTTTATAACGTAAAATGTGCTTCTGCACTTTGTTCTGCACTTATAACACCAGGGCGGGCTTTTTTAGACGCCGAACTTTACGCTGTTCTTAAGGCTGCTGATCGCAACGAATTCCACGTGAGCACCCTACAAGAGATGAAAAAGTAGGGGAAACTGATATACGTCAGCTAGATGACCGAACCTAGGTTATTTGTGGAGGGAAATATTCGTTACGAAATCTCGGAGGCGTTGGCTTTGACATACACCTACCTATCTCATATCTGGTCACCTCACACAAAGCCCTATTACCGTGCTTGGCCACTCTTCGTCTCTAACTTACGCTGCAAACGAAATCAACTGTTACTTAACAGCTTGTGCACCTGATGATCGCGAACTGGACACGTTCTACAGGCAATTGGAAAAAAGTCATCCTAATTCAATGCCTGAATAGAAAGTGGCAGCAAAGATGAAAACGGTCCTGCAGGACTTCTGCCCACAGAACGTCGCTTCCACAAGAATTCATTTTCTGGGGGAAAAAAAGAGACCGATGCTTGACTCTATTACAAGAGTCCCGACACATTTGATAATAATGATCAGCTGATCTTTGCAGAAGGATGCACATCGACATAAGTAAGACACGTTATTGGAAGCAGCTATCCAGTCTGAAGAAGTGATATGATGGTGCCACATCTCTGGTCCATTGTGGTTGTAGTTCAAATAATACCCTGCCGTGAAAAAAATGATGGGCAGCAGATAAAAATTATACATTTGGATGTTACAACACTCAAAAAACTGTTACTTCTTGAGGTTAGAAGAGTTTTATTTTCGCCCATAATTTCTTCATTGTTTGTAAACGATAAAAGCAAAATTAAAAAGCCACAACAAACGCAAACCTCACTTCTGAAGTCGCTAGTCCTCGTTCGCAGACGTTGATTTTATTCGGAGTATACGCCTCCCTTTTAACTGCTTTCGAGGAAGAACTGTATTTAGCTCGCAGGATTGAGATAGGATATGAGCTGAAAAGAATCCTCCATGTGTCTCCTCCAGTAAACAAAATTGCGAAAAAAATGATTAATGATGACAAGGACGATCCTTAGAAAAATTTCGCTGTGCGAAACACACACTTTGGATCGAACACTTGCAAAATCAGGACAGGCGCTGAATTTTCCGTAGCTTAGGATGTTGTCGGTCGCATAGTATTACCTTAAGAGTTTCTGAGAAGCTGAACCGACACGAAGCAGTCCACCCTGTACCATACGCTTATGATGAAGAGGTGTTGGTGGAATATCTGAAATGAGGTTTCAGGGAAAATCACAGTTTTTATTAACTTCTGTTTTAAGTTATTTATTTTGTATTCTTACATTGCAGAAGATTTTGAAGACTTCCACGCTACGACTCAATTTTCTGTTCATGTGATTTCTTCAAATTCGTCTTCATTTTCCAAATGAAAAAGAATAATTCCTCCAAAAATCCGAAGTTCAGCACTAATTTTTGAAACCCGAAAGATTGGGATTGGTTGGCCTGGGGCACGAACCAACGATCATGTGTATTTTTTAGCGTACCTATAATCACTCTGCAATAGAAGCCTTCGGAGTAGCTATAAAACTGCAGTTTTCTATGATAGGAAATTCCTAGCCCATTTGTATGAAGGACTACTCCACAAAATCACGAAGAAGACTGCGGCCTTCTTACTTCCCCCCAAAAAATATTTTAGTGTTAATAGAATAGAAAAGATGTTAACTTGACTGGAATAGTTCTCCAATATTTCAGCATCATCTTGATTGTATCCCACATAATATCCTGCCGTGAAAGAAATAATAGGAAAGAAATAATAACTTGAACACTGTGATTTCGACTACAGACTCAAATCCGTTAAATGCCGATTTGTGCTCGCCAGATCGTTTCTGCTTGACAGGTTGCAACTGATAGCACCGTTAGGGTAAAAAAAAAGCTCAGAGAAAGGTAAAGCAAGGGCCTAAGTGGTACAGTGAGTAAAACGTGAATCCCTCGGGAAATGCAATCGCGGGTTCGAATCTTGCCTAGGGTCCATGTTTTGCAAATATCTCAGCTTCATTGTGATTGATTAGGGAGAATTGTCATAAAGAAGCAGCTTTTGAAGCCAATTAGTCCAAATGAGCTTCATTCGATTACAAGGAGCTTGTGGGCGATTTGTTCATTGACTTTACTTCACTGTGGCAGCAGATGTCACTGAAACACAATACATTTTCAAACTTCAGCCAGTGAAGTTTTTCAAACCAGGTGTTTTACTGCATGCATCTCTCAACATTGATTAGTGCAATATGACAATTTTCCATAGAACTTTAAGCAGATCGACACTGACAGAGTTCCACTGGATTACGACTTAGGAGACGAAAACAGCTTCCAGTGGAAATGTGCTTACATTCAGATACATGTTCTTCTATCCGATGTTGGTATAGTCCATTCCATCTCAGCTCACTTATTTGTACAGCTTCAAAAAATGGAGTCCGTAAAGCTGCTGGGCAAAAGAGACCGTAATGGGCATACATTTTTCTTAATTTGAGGCATATTTTAAGGAAGAATTCCTTTAGTACCTTCTCATAGTGTCAGTAATTTAATGAGTAATTTAAAAAATAGTAATTAAAGTACGTAATTAGATAATTGGTCGATTGATCAACAAATTGCGTTACGCCTTACTTAAAACGGGCTATGAAGACACATATCCACTATAAAAGAGATCATCTTTAACTTTCAATGCTAAAATAAGTAGTTACACTTTATACTTAGCATCAATCATAACTTATTTACGGCTCTACAGTACACTTTACAGAGGTTCACCTCGAATGACGGCTGATAATCTTCTTCCACATGCTCCTAGCTTTCGTAGGAACGAGTCTCCAATCCGAGGAGAGGGTGAGAAAGCCATTTAATGAGTAAGTGCACGTGCACTAACAGTCGTCAGTCGCTGCACAGTACCGGAGAAACTTCTATTTACTTACAATCATCAACATCGGCTTGACAGAAAGTTGGAAAAGCGCGAAGTAAAGAGGAAAATACTTGGAAAGAAACCAAATGAGATGTCAACTAGTGTATATCACTTCATTCAATGAAGTGATATATCGAGACAGAAATGACTGATGTGCACAGCTTCTACCGCTACACTTTCGGAAATCTTTATACTGAAAAGTAGCTGAGCACTTGCCGGAGAAACAGAGAATCCTTATCATAAATGACGCATTGGAACGTTCGTAACACTGAAAAACCACTGGAAACTCCTACGAGATTTGCTGAATGTTCACTATGTACTAAGCATCACGCGAGAGAAACAAAAAGCATGTGCAAGCGTCATTATGCCGTTTGATTTAGGAGCTGGCCAGCTTGTCTCCATTATTTCAGGCTGATTCGCATAAAAGTATAAACGCGGTCGTAGCGGATATGCCTCGTGTTCATCGACTTCGGGAGAGCCAGAAAATACTTATGCATTCCTTGTTTCTCGGAACAGTAAGAATGGAAGCTTTCATGTCTTTGTTTATCTCTCATTTACCGTACCGAAGCACATTTCATATTTCTAGCGAGGAATGGGAATGGATGAAAACTCCACTTGATCTGACCAAACTAGCTCATTATCGTTAAGATTGGAGGAAATCATTTTTGCTATTCCATTCCGATTCATTATTTCTTCTTCAATATCACATTACCATAGACTGTCAGCCAGATCAGCTCCCAGCTCTGCTAAAGTGCCTCTCAATGATCGCAGTTCACCACTGAAGAACTCATCATTCAACTAGGAGTTGTTCGTGAATAGAGAAATAAATATAAATAAATTCCGAGACCCTCCGGCTTATACCGAACGCCTCTGTGAATGGTTTTTCCAGACAAATCTTTTTAGAGAAACGTCTATTAAAGCTGGTTAAAAAGCTATTTTGAAAGACTGCCGACGAAGCGATCGCGAACACAGGGTTCCACCCCATGTTGCGGTTCGATCTTTTTTGTCCTACTTCAACATTTTCATTTCGATAACTTCCATGCCAAACTCCAACATATGGAAAAGAAGGCTGGAAAAAGAAGCCAACAATGTAATTCTGGAAGGGATTATATTGTAGTTCACCACATTCAACTACAAGGGTAATTTTGGGGCGTACCAGATAGCAATTCTCTTCACCGTCCGTTACGATAAAACGACCTCTAACAGACGCATATCTAAGACTATTCATCTGACCACTACACAGTTGTAGACAAAGGAAATGCGGCTACCCTTCATAAGAACCGTAATTAACTAGTACTGAAAGAGCATCACGGCCACATCGCCTCGATAGAAAGGTTGTTCGATAAGGCGACGAAATCTCATCGGGAATCAAAACGCATTACAGACAGCATCAATGTGGCATGACGGTAACTAGACGGCATTCGCGAAAAATTCTTCCCCTAACTTACGTTTTGTTAAAGGCATGATGTCTATCCGAACGAATTCGGATGGATGTGTACATTTTCAATGACTAGGTTTTTGAAAGCAATTCAGTAAATATTACAAAGTAATCTAACAAAAAAACAAAAACCACTTGAGATTTTGAGACACCTTTAGACAACGCAAAGAAGTCAATGACCAACTGACAGACATATATCCCACTGCAACATCTGTTTTGCTAAGCAGTTCTTCTGGCACAAGATTGTTTGTTTGTGACCAGAATGGTGGAAACTTTCATAAATATGGACTGCAAACAAAAGAGCCTAGCGAATCTGAGCAGTTGTAAAAGTCCATAGACTTCCTCATATTCCAAAGGAACAGTTTCTTTGCATGGTTATTAAAACATTAAACAAATGATTATGAAAATGCGTAAAAGGCGACTTGGCTTTTCGAGACTATTGTGGGAGGCCGGCTTTTGTATCGAACTTAGTACTTCAGATTGATACATTGTCGTTCTTTTGGAACTAGAAGTGAAATTAGCAAGCAGTCAGTATTCAGATAGTAGGTGGTGCATAGACAGCGATATAAAGATGTAAAAAATACAACAACCATAAAAATATTGATGACGCGATATTGTCAAAATAACGTAGCTATTATTATAATGATGTAATTCTCTATGTTCACATGACTTCTATACTTAAAATAAAAAAAAGCCCACATTTCGAGAGGGAGAAGTGTACTAGTTCAGAAGTGAGTTTCAGAGTTTTGTTCACATTCCAGTATCCTTGTGCTTGTAAGTCGACCTATCACTTAAGGTTCATTGTTTACAACTACGCTTAATATGAGGCGCCTCAAATAACTGAATGCTTCACTGTATTCTTGTTGACCAAAGACATCGCGTTATTTCACTCTTTGTTCCCGTAAAGCCGATGTTTTGACGGATTTCGCCTTCCTTAGAGCCTGGAAAGGTTAAGTTAACCGCCATCTACCCAGCCAGACATCTGGAAGTAAATTCCACTCGCCTGATAAACAGCTCTAAAACACTTACCGTTCTCCTTTTAACAAGCCTTTCTGTTATTGTAAGAAACCAGCGGCACAGATGTCTACATAGGTGAGGAACGTGCCTGGCTCAGGCCATAAAATCAGCCTGAGGTATGGCGCGAGGTCAAGTGTGATTACAAGCTACTTCTCTTTGCGGCTCACTTTAGGATTTCTGGAATTTAATTCAAAATCTCCTTTGTTATGTCTTTATGGTGTTGTGACGCCTTGTGGAGCCTTTTGCTTAGCTTTAAATTTCCCAACTAGATGCTGTTCTATGCGGACGCAGAGTGCTCTATCCGTTTCGCCAAAGCATCCGCCCCACATGGCCTAGAAGAGATTTAGTATGCCGTATCGAAACTGATGCAACCGCTTTCTCTATCTTTAGAACAAACTGTGTAATTTTGCGTTTAGCATAGACGGGTACACAAATGCTTACGAACTAGTCGGCATATTCGACTGTTTGATGGTGTTTTAAGTATTTAAATCAATGTTACCGATTCTCTGGACCGGCCCATTTATTTTAAGCAGCCGTTTATAGCTGTGCTTATTCCGTTAGAAACGAAGTGGATGGGGGTGGGCGCGACTTAGCTGTCGCTAGACTTATCATTTTCGCCATGCTTTTTCCTCTAAACCTATTCCGAGTAGCTACCGATTCGTACCTATTGGAATTGACTATTTTGCACACCAATTCAAACCATTCTGCCTCTGCCCGTTTCCTGTACACACTGGCGACGATAAGAAACATATTTTTCACAAGTGTCCTTTCGCTGTGTGAAGGGTGAGAGGAGAGGTTATGAACCAGGATGGTTTTTGTTAATTGGCTTTCGGTACCACTTGGTGACGTAGCCGTTCTAGGACAGATTGATTTGAATCTCAAAAAGCTAAGCTTGTCTTTCTTCGGTTCATGCCTAGTGAAATTAATGTATTATGACTGTTGGTCCAGTGGTTTAAAAGATTTGCCCATCTACTCCTGTGTTGAAAAATGACAAAACAGTTACACCAGAGTAGTGCCCCCACACGAAAGCTTTACCGCCTCATCCTGGTTGGGAGGTATTCCTGGATGTCGTGCTGCGATGTACAGCGGGAACCTTCTTCCCTCGGGCAGGGTCTCCTAAGCTGAGAAAGAGGCCGCCGTTTCCATATCAGGAAGCCTAGCTAAGACTAAACCAATACCAGGATCCAGCACCGTTCCGCTATCAAAGTCGCATGGTGGCAAATCTCCCTCTGATCCACAAGGGGTGGGACTGCCGTGGTGGTGAAGACCTGCGGCAAGCTGGCTTGGGCAGGCTGACCTCGGGAATCCAGAAAACCACAATGGCTTAACCAGCAAGTCTCTGAAAAAATGGAGATTATGCTGGCGCCTACACAACCACTGACGACGGGCCGTACAAATGTCTAGTGTGCAGAGTAGTGGCCGGAAGGAGAACACGAGGCATCAACATTGGACATGAATGCAATGATAAGGTTTTGTGCCAGTCGCTATCCCATCGGTAACCTCATTTGTGAGAAATATTTCTCAAACCATCTATGATTAAGCAATTTAGGTACCATATTAAGATCGCTATGAGGGCACAAATGAGAGTGTTGGCAATGGGACAGGACTGCCACCAACCCTTATCATTTTGCATTTATGTCTAGGGTGGAAGCACCCGTAATCGATCATTGGCAACCACTCTACTGTAGGTACATCGACGACTGTTTTGTAAACTGGAGGAGGTGAACAAATGTTTTGAACTGCAGCACCAACTGTTACAGCACATAAAATTCTCCCGAGAGAAGCCAAAAGAAAACTGGCTTACATTTTTGAGCATTCAAACTAACCTCTCCGAAAACGGCTAAACCATCAAGTTTTATCGAAAGCCAACCAACAAAAAAACAAAGTTGTTCACTACCTCCCCCTCTAATCACACATAGAAAAGGAGCTTTGTGAAAAAGCATGTTTCGAAGAGCCACCAGGGTGTGGCACAGGAAGAGAAGCGAAGGAAGAATACCTGAAATTGGCGCGGCAGATAGCCATTTCCAATGGTTACGAATCGGATGACGCCCCAAACCGATAAACATAATTGAAATATCGTTCAATTTGTCCTGCACCTGATTTTTAACGAGATAAGGACGGCTATAAAACGTTGCTTAAAAAGGACCGAGAGAACACGGCTGCAGTGACTGAAATGCCACCGGACACTCTAAGACGTCAGTCATATCCTAACCGCCTGCACAATGGTCTATGAACAACGCAAAAATGCCTAATATGCCTCAACGGCAAAGTCGGTAGTGACCGCATGAGTTTGGGCGCGGTATCCTAGTCTCTTGTAAATTGTGTGGGCTCGATTACTTGGCTAAACGGCTCTGTGTCCGCATAAAGAGCACCTAGTTGGGGGAAATTAAAGTCAAACAAAACGCTCCACCAGGCATGCAATGGGCATAAACACATAACGACGAAAAAGATTTCGAAGTGAAAGTCGTTATCCTTGCATGGGAATGCAAAACTTCGCCGCGGAAAACATTCGACGCGTCTTGGATAAATTCCATTCCAGAAATCCAGACCCAAACTGCGAGAGGAGTGTCTCGTGATCACTCGTGACCTCGCGCGATATCTCAGACTGACTTTTTGACCCGAGCCAGGCACATTGCCCACCCATGCAAGACCTTGTGCGGCTGCACTGGAACAGAAACTGGAGGGCTTATAAGAAATAAACGATGAGCATTACGTGAGCAACAATCACAATGATGTTGAGACATTTGCAAAACTCGGCCTCCAAGCCAGATTCGAACCCACGGTTACCATTTCCGGTGGCTCACGTGCTACCCACTGCACCATCGAAATCATTGCATTGCCTTTCTCTCAACCAGTTTCTTACTCCAGCGGTGGTATCAGTTGCAAGCTGTCAACAGGAACGCTGGGGAGCACAAATCGGCAATGAACCCATTCAAGTCGAGGCAGTGGTTGAAATCACAGTGTTTAAGTTTTATTTATTGCCTATTATTTCTTTCACGGCAGAATACTATGTGGGATACAATCACAGTGATGCTGAGATACATCTATGTACATCTATGTACTAAAACATTATTGGCACCCGTATACGAGGATGATCTGGTAAGCACAAATTGGCATTGGAGCCTACATGATGCACACGTGAACACCTGGAATGAGTAGTCATAGCTTCGAATCTGGCCTCATGTCTGAGTTTTGTAAATGTCTGTCAATGTTGTGTTCCACCTAGTACTCTGCCATAAAAAAACAATGGGCAGCAAACAAAAGATTAAAACGGTCAATGTTCAAACGAAGCTGTTTACTATGCGAATGAAGTTTTTGTATCGAGTTTTCCCTGCATGGTTCATAAAGTGTTTGACTGAACAGATTGCGTGCCAATTTGACCTTTCCAGCTTTTAAAGAAGGCGAAACCGATGAAACGTCAGCAAGCGTTGCATGAATGTTGTTATTGACAATGTCGTATCTGCTCAAGAATGAGGCACTGGCCGATGGGACAGCTCTAGTAAAAAAAGAACAGTCACAGTTCACACCTGCTCTTTCCTGGATTTTAAGATTAACATTCGATCGAATACTGAGCTAAGTTCGTTGTGGAAACTGACAGCAAAGTTAGTGAATTCGCCCACTCACCATAGCTGCGCATAGGCACTGATTTAAAAGTGGAGTTGGATCAGTCGATAAATGAGACGAATGAGTTGGATCGCTTCGTCCCTCGGCAAATATAACCAACCACTGTCTAGTGTCGCAGCAAAAATAAATAATAACCTCGAAGCACCAACTGGATCTGCCAAATCTCTGCATGTCTTGCCTCTGTTAACTATGACAAGCTTCAAAGTTTTTTCTTAAGGGAACAAATAATCAAGTGGGAGCACGGTTACCTGGCTGGGCAAATTGATATCAGTGCGCATATGATTCTTCTAATCAGTTGATAAAGTTCATCATGAGGTGAAATATGCTTGTTGAAAGCTACAAATGCGTTTGGACATGTACAAATGATCTCTGAGTAACCTCCACCGATCTTTCTGATTTCTCTTTCTGTCCCACCCCTGTTTAGATTCCATCGACTTTACTCCCTATAATGAACCTCCTTCTTTGCTGCTTCGAATTAATTTTAATGGGCAAGAATTATTGAATAGTATTGTCTCGAACCATGTCAAATTTCAACATTTGTCTCGATCAACATCTCATCAAGTATGACAATGAAGAGTTTAGAGGCATAGCGTGATGTAGAAGTTCCTATGCGTTCTGTCGAAAACCCTGAAGAAAGTGAAAAGAGGAAGAAGGATGAAAGCGTTGGTGACAAAATCAACGGTACGTTATAATAATGTAGTACCTCATAACCACCTATCTTCGACGAAAGTCAGTCTGGCCTGAACAAACAACTTCTGCCTCGCTGCATAGAACCGACATATTTTTATGAGTTATTTATGACAGACATTTGGATTCTGATTGCGAACGAGACGAACAGCTATTTTACAGGGGATGGTATCGTGGAAGGCGACCGCAGTTAACGAAATAAAAAGATTCATGGGTCTGCTCTTGATGAACTTTGTTAAACCATCATATTCCAGGGACTATCGGAGCAACAATACAGTTTTGCATCTCACATTGCTGCAGTCGATGTTATGAAAAAGAAGGAAATTTGAAACTCTTTCCACAAATCTTCAGCTGGCTACAATTCACCAACACAGCGTGTGGCCGAAGAGACACGTTGCAGACAATCAGCTCCGAACAAGATCTGGAAAACCTCTGCTTTGCGTAGAGTGGAAGGTGTGACAGACTCGAAATTTCGTACAAGATTAGGCCACCAACCGACCTTATCAACGGGGAAAGCAGCAGAATATGGAAGCCTGCAAAATATATGTGCATTGTCGAATCTATCGTGGGTTGTAAATGAAGACTCACCTTTTTCCAGTACACCGTTTAGCACAGTGGTCGGAGGCGCCCTTGCAATGCACATGGGATCAGTCCTTGCGCCCGTAGCTCACCAAGCCTTCCATCTCTCCAGGGACGGCAAGTTGGTACAAGACTTGTCTGGGAGGATAGCAGCACTGGCTCGACACATCGGTAGGCCACCGCGGTTCATTATAAAGGCCAGATATGCATTCATTCATCTCCAATGACGCTTAATGAAGTTGAATGCTTGGCGCATCCATCAGGGATCGATCAACGCCGAGAGCTTTATCCTTCATCCTTTTCACGAGAGATGGTTACATTTTACAGAATTCTGATATCTACTAGAAGCGATCATTTCGTAAATGGAAATATGACACACTGTACGATACTGAAGGTAATGTCTAATTTGTTAGATTAAGGAAGGCGTATTCGCACAGATATTTGACACACGACTCTTCCGTTAGTTGAAGACTTACTGCGGAGAAATCCACTTCTGATTAACAGATGCAGAAAAAAAGCAGGATGAAACTTTCCAAACAAGTTATAATGGCATTTAACATTTGTTAACATCTTCCATTTGACGACAGAGACCAATGAATTTTTCCATCTCATCGATTTCCGGTTCGCACGGTTTTTTTTATCAGTGTTTGCAAACTTCTACTACAACCAGTTCCCGAGTATCAGCCTTGAGCGGTTATTTGGAAAGCACAGTATTTCGGATCCAAGCCCTTGGCTAGTTCCAAAGTGACCACCATCTGTAATCGAATGGACATGAGAAATCTTTGACCATTCACCTACCACACCGTTATTCCCAAACACCTCTTTGTAGTACTCGTCAGGGTACAATTAGATTCTTCCAATGGGTAACACAAAAGATTTCATCGCCCGCACTCGATGAACAGCTAGTTAAAGGTGAAGTATAAGTCGTCTGTGAAGCCTATGGAATCCGATTTTTTGCGCACTCATTGATTATCGTCTTGGAGCGATAAGAACTGGGTAGAGCAATGGTAATAATCCTGTTCATTATTCGGACGGCTGAACCAATATATGTCCCGGTTCGATCACGCACCCGCCCATAAAGCCTCTTACCCTTTCGGTGTCGGGCAAATGGGAAGAGGAGTTGTCGGGGAAGACCACATTCCCTCTAGTCCGCATGGAAACGCCCTAGCAGGGTCATATCACGAGTACAGAAAAAATCAACTCGACCAGCAATCAACAATATTCGTGGTGAACACAGAAAAGTCCTTCAAAAAAGCAGCGATCCACACAGTGCGATGCATATGACGTCAGGTCATGTAATAATAATCAAAAAAAATTAACCGATTTACGGATTCGGCGGATTTAAAAAATAAAAATAGAGATATATTTTCATGTCCTACCGATCCTTCCGGAATGCTGATAAAAGTGTGATTCGGTGACAAATGTATTTCCTCCTTTTTTCTTTTTTTTCATAACAACCAAGAATTGAATTTGTTCCAAAAACATAGAACGATGCACATAAGGAAACTTCGGACATGTAGAACATAAAAAATCCATGGAAATGGGAGAAGCGACACGTGTAAAGCCCAAATTATGGAGCGATGAGCACATAAAAGAAGCCAGGGCATTTTGAGAGGCAAAGTCGCCTTCACGCATTGACTTTAGTGCGCACCGCATGATGTTAACAACTACAGGTGGTTCAATGAATCCGACAGACAAAACCGAATGTCTACAGTCAAAAGAAATATTTCCCAAAAAAATTTCACTACAAGTGAACAATACCTTATTTGTTTTTTCAACAAAAAAAATTTGGTATGTAAGCAAAGGTAGATAGAGAAATTAGAAGAAAGTGCAATTGCTAAGATATTGAAGAAAAAAACTTTGTAGAAAAGAAAAAGAAAATATTGAGAAAAAATTTTTAGGGAAGAAAAAGCCGAGATCTCTTTATTAGTTTTCACCAATACAAAAGACTGAAAATGCGCTGAATCATCTTAGAAGTACTTGAGAAATAAACCATGAAAGATCAGAGAAATGCATTTCAAAATTCGTTCAATGGAAAAAAATAGGAAACAGCTATGATGATACTGAGAAAAAGTATTTGAAAAACTCAGACCCTAAGCCAGACTCGCACGGATGCTTGCTGATGACATCGTTAGGGTAAAAAAATTGGGCCAGAGAGGCAAAGCAAGAACCTCGGTACTACAATGGCTTGTTCACGTAGCCTCCGTAGTCGTGGGTTCCACGCTGCCCTTGCATACGAGTTTTGCAAGTATCCCAACATCATTGTAGTTAGTTGGACAAAATTTGACAAAACAAATGAAAAACAAGTGAACACGGAAGCGAAAGAAAAGGGAGAAAATTAGAGTTCTATGGACGGTTTGTCGTCACTTGAAAACTGATAGTCCGAAATCAGTTAATGCTATGATGCAGCAACACTGCCGAAAAAAATTGCAGTATAAATCACTCAGTAAGAAATGGATTGTGTAACAATTATTTCGGGCGCTGGAAGCGCAGTGCTTGAAAGATACCGTGCAACATATAAATGCATGGGCCGTAGTTCAAACCCTCAGTGGGCTAACCAAATAAGTAGCAGACTTGTATGAAAGAGTGCATTCTAGTTCTGAAAGGCCTAGCAACCAATTAGTAGAGCTCATCTAGGATTCTGGGGGAGGATGAACCTAGAAGCAGTAAAGTACACTGGAAGTCAAACGTGCTCTCACACGCAAGTTCCAAGACAGTCGTGGATGGTTCCGAGATAATGAAGCAGGTGTGAAACATATGTGTGAAATCGAAATAATTTTCAAAAAAACATGGTGATTTTCTAACGTATTGTGTAGTAACCTGTAGTGTAATACTATTCGATGACCAATGTAAACGGTACGCAATGGAAGAAAAAAATTAACAAAGGGCAGAGAGAAACTGAGGTAAAATGAGTGAAGGAAAAGCACACATCTATTAACTGTTAAGACGAGTTGACTTCAAGCAAAGCGATCTCTAGAGGTTCTCTGTTAAATAACTGAAGATATACTGTGTTCGCCCACGGTTCTCCCTCATATGAGCGATCGCGATAGCCGGTTGGTCGCGAGGCTACGTGGCGCGTTCCCAGGTGACGGATGAGGGGGGTTAATCGCGGACCGAAAGCGACCTTTGCTTCCCTGAGACGTAGGTGGATCCCGGGCATGCACTCCCTGTTTTTGCTGCGCCGATTTGGCACATACTTTCTGTATTTACGAATCGTATTCATGCACGCGTGTGTGGGTGCGTTCTAGTTTATGCGGAATGTATTCTACGAGTCAATTCGGCCAAAAGCCTGCAATCAAGTGACAGGGGAAGTATATGGGAGGCGGTTAGGAGTCGCCTCCAACAAATAAGCTCCATGTCCACTTCGGGAGAGCCCGGCAAGCTACCCGTGAGTATACCGAGCCCCCACGTTCAGAGCCCAGCAAGCTATACGTGGGTATCAAAAATGCTTAACACAGTAAAAAAAAACGGGCCTCATTCCCCTGACCCTGAAAGAGCCCCCAATTTCGAAGCGTTGGGTAGGGACGAGTACGGAGAGGCTGCTAAAATCTCAGTGCCAATGGAAGCTGCCTGGATTTCGAAGAACTATGGTGACGATCTGTACCTACAATGCACGTACACTTGCATCCGAGTCCTCGATAGAAGACTTGCTCATGCAAGCAAGAAGGATAGGGTACGACGTCATCGGCCTGGCCGAGACGAGACGACGCCACCCATTCAACGCCGTCTATGACACCGGAGAAGAACTGTTCCTCGGAACATATGACAATAGACGAGTCGGCGGCGTCGGCGTTCTCGTCAACACGAGTTTGTCCATGAACATTGATTCTGTTTTGGTGTTTTGAATGCTGTGTAGAAGAGAGTTAATTATTCGCACATTCTTTTTAATAATCTAAGCAAACCGTAAAGTCAACTATTTTCACATAAAACCTTCAATCTTGCATTCATATAATCTAAATCTAAGCTCTACATTCTGTGCCCACTGGTATAGTTCCTTCAAGTAAATGACAAAATAACGGCATGGTGGAAGCACTCCATCTTCCAAGGGTAACTCAAAATGGAGTCCGTTTTGGAATCTTTCATCAAAGTTTTCCACAAGTGCTCACCAAAAGTTTTTCCATTCTTTCATCAAACACCTCTGATTCACCTCTGAAGGAAGAGCACTACGAAAACCCGTTATCTGGTTTCCTACGTAAACGAACAGCTTATCCGTTCCAATGAAAGGCGCTCTTGCTAAGTTGAGCAGAAGATACCGTTATGAAATGTGAACACCACACTAAAGTTTTCTTTGTCCTTCCACTTCAACACTATTAAGCCGTTTTAAACACATTGTTCTGTTCACTGCACAATCTTCAAGATGAGCTGTGTGACTTAAGTAGACGTCCTCCCCCGCTTTTCCTACACCTGACGAAAAGATGGGTATTTCTCTAGAGCAAATTCTAAGCCAATGAAAGGCATAATTTCTAACAGCAAAAGAGATTGGATGAAGCACCATAGTAAAATATAGTGAATAGTAATATAAATACCAATACATCAGTAAACCAGCAGTCTATGTTATAGTGCTGTACTGTGTTCTCAACCTCTCGGGATTCGCAGCTGTCGGAAAACTATTGCCAGTTGTCAAAAAAACCAGCGTTGAATCATTAAATGTTGCACTTCGATTTCTGCAGAGTTTTTTAAGTCCGTAGTAGACACACGTGGCGTCGTAGCACACGGGATCAGGATAAAATTAACCGTCGGGTACTGAGCATCAACACCTCAAAAGACATCCCTTTCTTACTGCTCGAAAATCATTCCTCTACCGATTTTTTCCATGTTTCTTTCATCTTGACGGTTTCACTAAAACTGTCAATGTTGTAAGTTCTGCAGCAACGTCCAATCCGGTCGGAAACCACTCGCGAAAAGGACCACGTTGGGCGGACGAAACTGATTGGTAACCAAGAAGTGCTTTGGCGAGAGACTATTCCCTGGCCGCATCCTATCCTGGGGCACTGACAATGAGGCGGAATTGCAGTGTAACGAATGAATACGACAAATGTAATGTGTCGGTGTAGCAATAGATAAGAATACATGAGCTATGCTTAGAACTAAGAAAAAGCTCCTAAAAGAGAAAAAGCTTTTAATAGATTAGAAATGAAGAAAAACGCTCCCTATCAAGAGAAAAAAGCCCTCTATCAAGCGCCCGATCTACTTGGATATATTTGAACCGCTTTTTCGTCATCATCTCCTCTATGGTAATCTAGGTGTTGTGACTTATTATGTTACAGATAAAATTTGTCGTTGTAAGGAAATGTGTGCGAGAAACTCACCCGAAAAAGTTCACAGCGTTTTATTGAAGTTTTCGTACAACGTAAGCCATTAAGCAAGTGGCAGGGGGTGCTACTTTAAGTGACGTATACACGTGCGACATAATGACTTTACAATTACAACAACACAGTATCCAAAGTAGTGCAACCAGCTCTACATTTCCGGCCATCAAGCACTGATTGTAAAGAAAGTCTTGATAGGTGTCGCTCTAGCTTATTCGTACTTTCAATAGTGGTTCTATTCCTTAACGTTGTTTCAGCAAAAAAGCTATTGAGCTAAGTTTTAACGAACTATAGAGAAACAACAAAATATGAACCCAACGAACTACTGAGCCTTCGAGAAAGAATGAAACCAAGCAATCCAACTTTGACGCAAGTAGTTTCCTATGCTGGACCCATTTCACCGTGTGACCTATTTTTTCTTGCAACATCTATATTCCTTAGAAGATTAACTTAATATAGTAGAATCTATAAAAAAAACTCACTTTTCCATCCGATTATTTTCGGGTATCCTTGATTGTCTTTTTTACTCCTTCATTTTTCCTAATTTTTTTATTGTGGTTTCGGAAAGCTGCAAAAGATACAATCAGGATATATGTGCATAAATACTAAGCGCTAAGAAATTTGTTCTTATGACGAAATACATGAAGCATGAAGTGCAGAAACATGCTTTGATACGAGAAGGTTGTCGACCAACCATGGGAAGGAAAAAGCGCTGAGTCAATGGCGTTTATGATTGACGGTTGCGTAAAGAGAACGTCGAACTTCACTCAAGGCGAACAGTGTGACGACAGAGGAAAGAGAGAGAGAAAAGAAAGAAGTGAAGAAAGAGGAGGAGGACGGCTGAGGAGCTGCTGCTTTAATAGAAAGACACACGTTGTTGGACCGCCATTAAACTGCACACTACGCATCCACGACACTGACGATGCGTTTTTATGTTTATTTATTAACTGGACATCTCATCTTCGCCTAAAGTCGTTGGTTTTTCAGCATGATTTACACTTAGAAGGTATTTTATAGCTGAGAGGAGAGGGTTTACTTCTCCACTAAGTGTCAAAATAACTGTGCTAGTGTCTACCTAGGTCGTCATTATAATTTGGCCCGACTCTTTTCAAACCCAGTAAGTTTTTGCAGCGTTAGAAAAAATCCTTCCTGAATAAAAACCGTTCCGATGTCGGCGGTGATTCCTGCAATTAGTCAAACGACCGATCACCTGGTTTGCACAACATTCTACTACTGAGGTACTTTATCAAGTAAAAAAGTCTTATCTGTTACTAGTTGTTATACGACAGTCCAGGGTTTTCCAACGTAAAAATGGCTCACCTGGCTGTCATAAGCAAATAAGAGTTGCATGCGTCATTACTTTGACGCCTGTGTACTGGATAAAACATCTTCAGTGGTAGTGCGGGTAGCAGGACAATTTTCATTCGTTTCTCTCTTGTACTAGCGTCTTCTGTTTTGGTACTCTGCTTCGAACATGGTGACTTTGGCGAAACCCATTCCGTATTCTTGAAGTTGCTTCTCTGCGAAAACAGGTGGTTGACGTTAACCACAAACATGTCCGCTCACCACTTAAGTGGTCGTCCGAGAGAACGCTCACATTCTACTGGAGTCCACTGGACTGTTCTTTTCGTCCATCTGTTATTTGTTTTCCTTATTATGTCACTGACCCAATTGTGCTTTGCTGTCGATGTATATTTTTCTGGATCCTGAAGACAAAGTAGATTTCGCCTATCTGGGCTGCGCATTTCGGCTAGACCTTGTGAGTGCCGATTACATTTCCTAAGAGAACGTTCGAGTGCGCTGTGGGCACTGTTCTCGATATGGTTTAAGTATCAGCCCACGTGCCTGCTATATAGCAGAGCTCTGAAGGGGCTGTTGATTTGGAAACGGGAGAGAGGTTTTGGTCCGTTAGTTGTTTGGTGTTTTCTATGTGATGGACGAATGCTACCCAGACTGCTCTTAACTCTTCTTTCATCTTTATTTTTCCATTTTCCTTGCATGCACAAGGCATACGCACGAGGTGCTTTGCGTAATCCCATTTCGGTTTTTCCACCTGCACATGGGTTCTTCATGAACTGGGTCTTCGTCGTATTCACATGTAGTCCAATAATTTTTTCCTGCTTCCTTGAGTTCATTGAGCACCGTCAGTGTTTCACTTGTACCCCTCGATAAGATGACAATGTCGTTGGCAAATTAAAACTTGACTGGAATTTTTCATCAATGCCTATGTCCTTCTCATCCCAGTCAAGTGACATCACCGCTTAGTGCGGTGAGGCAGCAGACAACTTTGGCGATACTGTGTCGCCTTTGTCGAACCTCTTTTCCTACGAGCATGATAAGGAGTACATGGAAAACCTTTAATTTTTGTAAGCAATTCTTAAACAATTACCTAGCTGGTGTGAATGTATGGGACAACCCCACGTATAGTCGATGGAGATTGGGAAAAGAGGGCAATGGTAGACCCGACCGACTCTGTGACCCTCTACGCAGTTTGCATGTGGTCCACATGGTAGATTTACTGTCGAAATTTTGCTTCTCCAATCGACTTTTCCTTATTCATTGTTCTTAATATGCATGATAGGATAGTCTTTGTGAACAACTTGTAGAGTACACTCAGCAGTAGTTACGAAGATCCTTTCGGTCACCATTTTTTGGATAGGGTGGCACGACGTCTTCCTTGGGTCTGGGATTTTCTCCTTCAGAAGCTAAGATATCGCATAGGTTATGAGAACTGAGTGTAATTTGTGGCCATCGGCTCTAAGGAAATCAAAGGTGATGTTGTCGGGCCCTGGAGCTACGATTCTCTTCATACTTCCTTTCTTCACTCAAAATTCAGAAGGTAAAAAATTTAGGGTTTTTTCATCAACGGTGGTAGGTAGAACTGGAAAGATCGGCATAGAACTTTCTCATTATCGATTCTATATCATCGCTGGATGTGGTGATAGGATATTCGTTCATCAGGACAGATAGAGGAACATAATAGTCGCAAAGATGCCGACGGCACTTCGTCAGACTAAATCGTTTTTTGAGTCCCTGTCAACAACTTTTTTCTGCCTCTGCCGAGGTAAATCTTACTGCAAAGATCTACAGTTGCTATTTATCGGAAGCCGTGTAAAGTGTGCAGCAGTAGGATCAATCGCCAGTTTCCTTCTTTTTTTTTCTTTTTTTTGAGAAACTCCTTAGTGTTAATGCAGATGCGGTCTGAACTTCTTGTTCCAGGAAGTGAGGCGAGTCCGGCCGAAGTTTTAAGCCCTTTGACACCACGCTTGTAATCATCTGTCGGGTTTTCCTTCTTCTGCAATTCATATGAGTAGAGGATTTTATTGAGAATGTTTGTTTCATATACGACCTGTTTTATTCTTCTTGGATGATGAAAGAAGTTCGTTTCCAGCTTATGACTTAATGGAATCTTTGCTCGGAGGCACCACGGGTTTGTCGAAAAGATACCATTTTCTGTTCGTTAGAATATGGTCGATTTCTGCATAGGTCGTGCCGTTAGAAGACTCCCATGTTCATTGGCGATCGTATCTATTCTCAAAAATTAAATCCGCATGGAAAAAGACGTACTACGGGCAGGAGTCCTACAAGACGGTTTCCATTCTGATTCCGGTTTTCTACTCCAATTTTCTATTCTGTATTCATTTTCGTTGTCACTTTCTATTCTGGCAGGTATTACAGAGAAAATTTATAAAAGCACTTTTCACTAGGACGACTTTTTCCAGCTGACTATAGAACGTCTGGAGTTCGCACCTATCAACTGGATAAGTTGTCGAACAACAGTTAGTGAACTGACTATCCTTCGCCACGTAAATTGGAGAAGAATAGCGGTCAAGAGCGGTAATAGGTTTTCGTGCGAGGTAACTAGATGTGAGATAGGTAGACTAACGACTAAGCTAGCACCTCCAAGATTTCGTAATGAAAATTTTGCTCCACGAATAAAAGGGTTCTTCATCAAATTGGCGTATGACGGTCCTCCTGATGTTCGTCTCTTGTAAGACGACCACATGGAATTGCGACCAGCTGCTTTTTTGGACATCGTGGAAGTCGTCACCTTGAGATTGTTCCGTTATTATAGGTGCACAGGAAGAAGCGGTCACCATGTCGTGTCGCGGACGTTCTCGTTCCATCCGTTTCCTATGATGCCCTATGCAAGCCGAGACTTCATCGCCTCTCGCAGGTCACCTCACCGCCAGACACCGTACAAGGGAGCTCACAGGGTGCGTGGTATTGAGGCGGGGGGGGTTTGCTGGCTTGGCCAGTGCAGTTCTTTGGAGTCCAAAGGTCAGCATAGTTGTAGCTTTCATAGGGGTCGTCACTATCTAATTAATTCGCTGCTCTTGCGGATCAGAGCGTTGTTTATCACCTTATGACCAATTTTTTTTTACAAAAAATAGCGGTTTATTTGAAGGTTTGGCGGACGGAGCTAGGCTTCCAGATAGAAACTTCGAATTCCTTGTCGACTTGGGAGACTGTGGTGGGGTGAACCACTGCTGTACATCGCAGTGAGTTATGCAGGAATGCCAGTCAGCCACGACAAGGTAGAAAAATCTTTCAGAGGGATCCATCGCTTCGAGAAACCCTGAACTTCCCAAACATTTCACTTTTTTAAAGGAACGACCTCGGGGAAAAAAAGAGTTTCGAAAAATCCGTCTTAGCACGGAATCGCTGTAGTTTGTGGGAATGATTGAGGACCAGGAGAGAAGTACTTGTGAAGGGGAAATTGTAATGATTTGTAGAACTGTAGAAAAAAGATCATTTCGCCTCTCAAGAAACAAATAGTTTGTAGCAAAAAATGGAATCCTCCAAACTGTTATTGAGCGTTTCTGACTGTAATTATATCATTTAATGTGATTCTAGTACAAGGGCAAATGTTGTTTCTTTATTCAGACATTTATGCTTTCTGATCAAATCAGCATATATGAAATTTATCGACACTTTAAGAAAGTCGAAACTGGTACTCCATCCGCGACTGTTGAGGAAAGAGACATATCATAGATAAATACCAAGTTCCTCGTGTAAATTCTCGCTTGTCCGTTTTTCCAACTTGAGATCCCGCGAATGTTTTCTGGCAAGCCCTAAAACAATCTATGATGGTGAAATACTTCCTCAGCAACGTGTGATACAAGTATTAAATGTAACTACAGATCTCTCTACCGTTAGGGATCTCGTTTCGGTCACCTATGAGGAGAGAACGCAGTGCGCCCTCATATGGATGTCTTAGCTTAGAGGGCAAGATATAAGAGCACTGGTAATGTATCGAAGACGCCTGTGCAACTCACCTGTGACGCTGTGAATTCAAGGAACTTCACTACGACCTGGAACATTTTTGTCCAGAGTTGGTTAAAACTTTAAACATCTTTTGGCCACGCTCTTACTGAAGTCAGTTTAAGTCTTGAAACAGTTCAGATTCTTCCTGCATTTTCCATTTCGCTCCTCAGGTCTTTGAAACCTATCCCATCTTTGGGATCCAGGAGAATTTGTATCAATCGCGAAACATAGATGAGCCGGTCAAAAGAACAGACAATAGATTTACGAAAAGAAGTGTAGAGTGGACTTCGAGAGAATGCAAGCGCCCTCTTGGAAGACCACCCAAACGATGGGCGAAAGTGTTCGTGGCTAAAGTCACCCACCTGCATTCGCACAGGAACAATTTCAAGATTACGGAATGGGTCTCGTGAACGCCACGGTTTTTAAAGCAAACCACTGCAATATACTACGCTACCGCGAAAGCGGTGTTTGAAAAATTGTGTCATGGCGGGAAATATCAATGAAGATGCGTGGCCCAACTATTCACGTATTTCCCTTTGATCCATATGAGCCGTCAGAATATCTGCTGTGCGGATCCCAGCATTTTCCACATTGGATTCGTTTCTTCTCACCCATCGTACATCAAGGTTCCCAAACATTTCGCTGAATGAAGATTTCGTCTTCTTCATGATTGTCGTAAAATACTATTCCAATCGATTCTCCTTGCAATATTGGATATAGCCGTGCTAAGGCTTTCCCACATGGATAGGAGGAGAGCGTTGGGGAAAGGGGTCGAACCAACACCTTGTTTCCCGATGGACTGCATCACTAACAACTGCGTTACCTCCTCCATCCGCCGGTCTTCCTCAGTTGTCCAAGTAAATAAGTATTATTACCATTAGCATTCTTAAGACATTATCGCCAAATTTGTTATCAAATGTTACAACCGGGGCTAAGCATCAGAGTAAGCTGAGAAAGAGTTTGAAATTTTCATAGGAAGCCCAGCCAAATTAAATCCACGACGTGGAAAAGCGCGAGAGCTACCCATGGCTATGATTTTGCGGAAAACCGTGGAAAAAAAGAACCATAGGGGGAAGTGTAATACCACTCATGTCCCGCGAGTTTGGTAGTAGATAAGGACAAATGAAGTTTAATGGCGTTCACTAGACTTGCTCGATGATTTGCGGGAAAACAGAAGAAAAATAGCATGTATTAAGGAGTGAACATAACGATGAACATCTGTGAATTAGAATGATCTACTAACACCGACCTTAAAATAGTCAACAGTTCGAGCGCTCATTAAAGATTTATTCCAGTATGCGTCATAGAGCGCAAACTTTCCTCCGCTCTGAAATTCGAAAAGATGATAAGTGGTAACATCAGTTTTGCTTACTCTTTGCTAATGTTTTACGAACATATTAGACAATTTCAATAGCAGAATGCTACAAAATCTTACTGATAAAAGCATTTGGTGTTGGTCATGCCATCGAATCGCAGCGCTTGGCGTGAACAGCGCCGATGGTAGCTCCTGAAGGGAAATTTTTTGGTTGATAAGTTTTTCATTTACTTTTCAATAGCTTCAGTAAAGGATTCCCGTCAAATGGACTTATAAATAGCTTTTAGAAACTGTTTAGCATTAGTATGAGCTGGGGCATGTAGATAGAAAAGAGTAGATGAATAGAAAACAAATAGGAAAAAGATAAGTACTGCTTGTTACAACATCAACTTTACATCCTTCCTTCATGAGAAATTCCGTTACAGTCTTTCAAGATTTTTCATACTTGACGGGAATACTCTGTCACCTTTGGAAATGCTGAGTCCATTTTGAAGCTGTTCTTTCCAATTTCCTTGTAGCCGTACACCTGAAACAAAGCACGGTTTTCACCACATAAATGCTTACAATAAGCTGGATAAACTGGTAACACTCCTCAATATTTGGCACAATTAATGTCAAGTAAAATGGCTACCAATGAGAAGACTTACGGTGCGCCCACGAATGAGAACTAAAAGTTCCCTCTCGTTATCGTATAGCGCAGCGTCTACGGTAGCTGGTCCAGAAGGAAAGACAAAAACTATGGTTGCCGAAGACACTATTCTGTCATCTCGTATAAAATAGACCTTTGAATCAGAAAACAGGTATGAATACTTTGGTCCTGAAAAGAAGCTGGCTAAGGGACGGATATTAAAAGAAACATTGTTAAAGGTTATTTATTCCACATTTTTCAAATGAATCCGCCTCCAAGCAAAAGCTGTAGTTCCCTTTGTGGTTTTGGAACTGCATAAATTCTTCACCATTTGAAATTTTTCTCACTCTCTTCATCTCAAGAATCTCAGTGCAGTTAACTGCGAATTATTATTGGGTTTCTGCACCAATCGTGCGATGTAGATGGTTTAGAAGGAACTCCTCCATGTACTCGCATTACCAGTTTCTTTCTCATACACATTGCTACATTTATGAATGCAAATGTAGGTGAATTTATGTGCCTGATCAAATTTCTACAATTTAGCAAGTGAGAAGTGCTTGGAAGAGAATCCATATTTTCCTTTCCCAAATAGGCTCTATTTTGCTCTGGAAAATCCAACAAGACAGGTGTGATCACATCGTGCATGACCCTCGTCACCAAAAGCAAGAAACAATGAACCCCTATTCTCTCACCAAAGCATTGGAAATAAAGAAAAGATGTGGTGTTCAACGTGTTGCACTGTGTGGTTTTGACGTTCTATGAAAATGAATACGGACTTGGTTGATGTTCAGTTAAGTCACTCAACTATTAACGACGACTGACATGACTAGAAGTGGGAACTAGCAAAATCTTTAGTAATCAGAAAAACATATGAATACAGAAAAGAATTCATTAACTCACCCATTCTTTCTAAACTTACGAATACCTGGAAGATTTTCAAAAAGAGTTAACTTTTACTTAGGATTCAGTAAGTACAAACACAAAATTTTATAAAAATTGAATCCAGCGCACCTGAAGCGAACGCATTCACACGATTAGGGCAATCCCCTTCAGTTCCAGTCTGCGTGGCCGAAGGAAAATCTCTGTAGTACAAATGGTGATGAATGGTTAATTTATTTTTCAAGCACAGTTTGTCGTATACTACTTTTCTTTTCAGAGCTAAAGTCAACACTTAGGACCCTTCACCTACCAGTGATACGCCTCTTCCATGAAACCTGGATGGACAAACTTTTTAGAATGAGTAGTGGTCAACACGATTGTATTTCAAAGTTATATCTGTGTTAAACTACATTTTTAATACAAACACCTCATGTACTTCTAAAAACAACGTGAAAAAGATTTTTAGGCAAACATGCACTCAAAATACGCAGCTAAACTTCGGAGGTTATTAAATAAAAGATCAAACTTGGCATAAAATGCAAAGTAAGATGCGATATCATTGTTGAAAAGACCATAAGAAAATATTTTCACCTTTGCCTAGTTGCCGTTCGCTGCTGGTTAAATTGTGATTGTGATCGCACCTGCAGGTAAGGAAAGGATTATCAGCTCGTACTATACACATTCTTTGAAGTCTCTTCAGAAACAAGTCGTACTAACCACAGTACTTTACATGTGTGGAAGTAGGATTTTTTTATACCCCTCATTATATACTGCATGACAGCGTTGACCAAAAAGTGTTAGTAAAAGGAAGGGGAAGCACTAATAGAGAAGTGTTTAAACAGTCATAAAAGAAACAACTATTAATGTTCGTGGCACTTCGCCAAAAGTTGGAAACGTGACTCAAAATGAGGTTCCTTTACAATTCATTCCACCTGGATTCGATCAACTTTCGATATACAGTGTGACTGGTTGTCTGCAACCTTATTAGATCCCTTTGCAACGTGATGTTAAAATCATATTTGGACATGTGTGATGTTTTAACGTCAAGTGATAAGTAAAACAAACAATACTGAAGTCATCAATACAACAAACGAATTGTTCCAAATCACTTTTCTACGAACGAAAGACTTACCGGTACTCGGTTGCTTGGGATGAAAATTTCATCGCCAAGATTATGATTTCCAGAGCCGTCAGGACCAACGTGAACTTCTGCTCCAAGGTTGGGATCCCCACGACGCCCACTAAGTTGACCACTGTCAGGATGGGTGGTGTGAACCTGAGAAATGCGCTTGCGAACCATAAATATTCGTTTGTTGCTAACAGTATTTGTTGAAAATAGATTGAATTACTGAGACGCATGTGATTTAGCTGATCTCGTTCATTTATAAATCTCTAGTCGCAAGTCTATGTTGGCTCTTCCCATGGCGAATAGGAGGCTAAACGTTGGTGAAAGATGAATTGCATTTATTTATTGACCCACATTGGAGGATTTTATAAAAACCTAATGGTGAAAGTTATAAGGGTGAAGCACGACGTCTACTGCCTTTTCAAGACGAGAAGACATCGCTAGCTAAACTCCACATATACTAAGAGCTCTTGTTGAGAAATGCGGCAATGAGGAAGTAGGCGGAGCTTGTGTGTCGTCATCAACATGAGAGCTTGGTCAGAAGCACCGATTCCTCTGGGAAAGTAATGGTCAAAAATGATCGTTCAAAGTTGAAAGAATGAGGAAAACGCTGATTTTGTGTTGCTAATAGCGACATATCACGCAAAGATAAGGCCGTCACAATTCACATGGTTGTGAAAAAGTTAGTTATATTAGAAGGAAAATATCTCTTAAGAGATCGTCGGAGCAGATGTCACTATTAATTCCGAATACACCTCAAAAAAATCGTACAAGGGAGCTCAAAAATGGAACAAAATGAATTGGGTGAGAGACCGACATCATGTTGAAGACTATTTCTGCGAACCCACATTTCTATAACATTTCTCTCTCGGCATTATACACGAAGGTCTATCTTCAAAAGAATACCGCACTGAAATTTAACTCTCAACTAGTTGTACTCTACGCTATATAGTGTTCACTTGCTTCGCGAAAACTTTTTTTTTGGACGCAAACCGAATGATCATGTGTTAGCGCCGTTGATAGGGCTTCGCAGAGAATGATTCCAGACAGCCTGTGCTACGAAAATTACTGAGGGACCCTAAATTCCGACTAAAGTGATGTGCAACAACGGTGACTCCTAAATATATGCCGTTAGCCATTGTAATCCTGGGATGTCAAATACGCTACAGGAAAGCTCTAAACCTATTCACGATAACTCTGAAAGAAAAAGTGCGTTGCTCTTGGAGTTCTTTGGGTAAACATGATTTAGTGGACAATCTTAGCAGATCGCGAAGAAGAACGGAAACGGACACCGCCAGCGTGTCAGTGTCAGCGTCCTCTCGACGCAAGCGAACATCATCAGGAGGACAGGTCGTGTTTACCATTAATACTTTGCCGGCGGTACTTTACCAATCGAGCGGTGAACCACTAAAGAACATTCGACTCGATAGGGAGACGAAGGCCCACAACGCGAGCACGAACGACTGTGGACTATCGACTCCGATTGTCAGCTTTGAAAAGAAGGAGAAAGTCGAAATGTTAGCCCCATATACGTTATACAGTAATCCGATGCAACAAACCAACAACCTAAACAATTGCCCTATTAATAAGTCGTATGAATGAATTACGAACAGCTGAAGAGTGATGAGTTATGTAATTATACTCAACTAGCCTAACAACCAAAGTGACAAAAAATTGTAGAATTTATGCTTTCTACTTGTTGGCACCTTTATTCACATCTAGTGTTCACTTAGTCAATCATAGAACATTTCCACTTTTTTCCATTTAAGCGAACAAGAAAGAAGCTTTATGTTGCTAACTAAAAAAGTGGTCTAACGTTCCTTAAATTAGCCATACAGACACTTACATGAACCATTAAATTTAATAGAATTTGTCGTACCGTTTCTCTCCCACTGCTCCCGCCAGTGAAGAAATCGAAGAGTCCGGCGCGCACAGCGGTAATATAGCCAATCAAGAACAGAGTCCTCATGAATTATGAAAAACAATAACCCACGTAACGTAACAGTCGTTATAAATGTGTAGAAATATGGAGACTGCCTAGAACGGGTAATTAAATTATGTAATGCAGAAATAAAATACGTGGAGTGATACAAAGCCAGCAGCCACGTCGTTCCTAATCGGGTCAAATGTTGGTCGTTCATACCGCATTCTTGGTAGCTCGTGACAATGGTGTAAAGAATTTCGATCAATACCTTACGAAACGCTAAGACAGATCTCGTACTCATAGAATTTACCCATAGGGCTCGCAGAAATCCTTAACATTACGAATCTGTTGTTTATTTGCTGCCATAAATCAAGAACCAGTTATGGAATTCATCAATGCACAATTTTTAAAAGTAATCCCCCCCCACATTTTAAGTGATTTTTAAAAAGATCAAATCCTAAAAAATTAAGAATTTCCAAGAGAATCATCCTCTTCGAACCACTATTTGATCATCTAATCTATTCGCAGGAGTTGCTGAAATCTCAAAAAGAACCCCCAGTCTCTAGGCACCAAAACAACTATAAAGCTTTGCTGACACATTTAGTGAAGATCTGTAAAGCCTTCTAGTACGGATGTTTCGCAAATCTAGAAATAGCCACAGAGCAAAATTCAGTATGTCAATGAGGATAGAAGGCATAGATCCTTAGGCCACTGGCCAGGCCACATACAATCCGACTACCACAATGGACGACGGTTGCGAGACATCGAAACGCTTGGGAGTGTGGGTATCACAGATTGTATGAAGGCAGACTATTTATGTGTTTAACCTTTGAAAAAAATGCATTTTATAAACGAATATTTGCAGATATTTTTTTCTTTTAACTGATAAAGGCAAAAAAATAAAGACCTCAGTTACAAAGTGTTACAGCTAAGTAGACTAAAATAAGTAACAAGTGGAAAAAAGAATCTTAGAGGAGCATCTAAGTAAACGAAAAATTCTATGAATTCGAGCGAATATGTGGGAGAACGACATAAAAATGTGTCGTCGTCCGAAGAATAGCCGTACTTAAGGAGAATTCACCGAGTGTACCGGTTTTGTTCAGGCGGGTAATGATTGATTTGCTCCCATCTTCTTTTCGTTCAAAATATTACGACCTTAATGGTGAGTCAGCCCTATCGGCTCTGTTGGAAGTTAAACTATTTTGCTTCCAAATAGAACTCAAAGACGATCCCACTTGATAACAACGTGACCACAAGCACAAGCCCATGCCGTAATAGTTCAGCGCTACATTTTCGATATCGACGAAATCCCTGAGAAGAGCGAAGAACTCACGTATTTCTCCCCTGAGCCTAAGAATCACTGCAAAGAAGAAAGCCAAAGACTTTTTTTTTCAAATATCTATGTATGGATGCGTCTCCATTGTTTTAGCGGCTTTGATAATGTTATCACATCACTCTCATGAAAAGGAGCTTGCTGAGGTTATCTTCACACCTGTATAATGCTTTAGACTGCAGATATTGTAAATTACTGCTGAGCTAAAAGATGAAACACTACGACAGAATTTGTGGCAAACGCAATGTGCAAATTTCCGACATCCGTCCAAAGGTGTTCACTTAACAACGATGTATTTCTGTTCTAGTTTTAAGTGATGCTTACCTTGTGCATTTGTTATGACAAAAGAACAACAAGCTGTCGCATTCCAAGATTTTCCTAAAGTTTAGTTAACATGACCCAACGCCTCCTGTTTTGCGGAACTAGGCACTTTTTTCACTGTTGGTCTTCTTCATAAACCAGGAAGCCACTAGCCTTTATGGAACCAAAGAATTTCTCTAAAGAAGCCGGTACCAGTATCTCGATCCCGCAACGAAAGAGGTTGAGTCTGCGTTGTGCTAGGTCGTAGCATTAGTTTTCGGATATTACTGAAGGGGTCTTTAACACTACCCTACTCGTGCGCTACATTATTAAATATTTAGTCACGCTAAATCCCACTGAATGATCTGACTTCACGTCCAATCGAGGTGGTGTTTAATCAAAATGAAGACCACTTGATTTTGAAGACAGCCTGCATTGAAGACCGGTGAGTCACCTCAGCAAAAGGAATTCTATCAGTAACGTCTTCTAGCGCGTCAATCAGCTAAAAAATTATTGGTAAGGGTATGACAAAGAACCCAATCAAACATCTCTGTTCCTTGCTCGTTCTAATAACGTCAATGTCACATATTATTCATATTGGAAGAAATCTAATTAATACAATTAAGTTTTTTAATATTGCATCCTTTTGCAGTGTTTTTGTCACTTCCTGATTTTTTATTGATTTTCCATTAAATAGAACTTGTTTTGACGGGTGATTGCTGACGGCACAGATCGATAGAACTAGCTGAGAGACAGGCAAAACGAAGGACTCGCATGGTGTGGTGGTGAACGCGTTACTCCCCGGAAAGGACAATAGCGCGTTCGTTCCCCACCGCAAGCACCTGCGGTCCGGAGTTTTGCAAATATCTCAGCAATCTTGTGGTTGTATTTCGCTTAATAACCTGCCATAAAAAGTATACAAGGCAGAAAATAAAAAGGCAAAAAGAACTTGTTTTGTCACTTCCTGATTTTTATTGATTTTTTTTCATCAAATAGAATTTGTACCAACCTTCAACACTAGGAAAGCGTATAAAAATAAGAGGTAAGGAATAAAAACTGTCTAGAAATTCCTTGATTTACACCGCCTCTTTCGCTACGTGATTGACTTTCCCAAAATACTCTTTTCCTCTCTTGAAATAATGCTCAACGGACGATTTAACCTAAATTTTGTCTTTGGTTTCACAAAAAAATGTTATTATTGAATACTGGTGGTCGTATGCCAAAATGTATCATCTATAATTAAAGAAAATTTTTTCATACCCTTTTTTTTCTGTCTCCTGATTCATTGCCCACCTTCGTCATCATTTAGCCCGTTTTTCAGAAATTTATTCACATAAGGCATTTCCCGCAACTCAACAGGTAGCTGGTAGGATGAACTTGAAGAGCGATGGAGAAATAGGCCATTAAATAATTGCATAACTAAACAAATAAGTTAATCAACAGAAAGTTAGATGTGTTAACTAGGAGGTACAGTAACGCGAGGCTCTTGCGCACAGCCATAGTAGTCAGTTCGTCGAAGCGATTATGAATCATCCAATGGTAGCGCAGGCTTCGGTTAATGTCTCATGACTACGGTCATCAAGATTAGCAATAATGTTTCACCATGCATATTTCTGCCTACACATGGAAGTGTATACGTATGTGGAGAGATGGGAAAGTGAGAAGCGTATTGTTTACAGACGATGAAAACACTCGCAGTACATGCTTGTTCAACCCCTCGTCGGATCGACAAACCCTCCGATCTTTGCTTGGTGGGAGAACTGGTGGCCAACTTCTCTGCAGAAAGCCTTCTCCAGTCCAAAAAACAAGTAATTGCTTACGTTGAATATTTAGAAACGCTTTAGGCAGCTATCCCAAGATTCCAGAGAGAATGAACTCTACCACTGATTTGGAACTTTTATGAAGAAGTTGAAGTCCTCAAGTGGTTACAGAACCTAAGCGAAAATCCTAGCCTTCACCGAATAGGAACATGAGTCGGGAAACAGGATTGAATGTTATTTATTGCTCACATTGTTTGTGTACCATTTCAAAGCATATTTCTTTCACAAGTATTTGCCATTTAGTGCTTATAGGATTTAATGTGAAACGAATTCAATTTCGTTGAAGTCATCAAGCCAGCACGAGGTTCTTATAAGCTTTTGTTCGGTTTGCGCTTTGTCATCATCGTCTTATTCGCAGCCGCGATATTTCGAGCCTATCAGCTACTGTTTCTCCTTCTTCCTATGTGGGCCTTCATAATCGGATTGAGTCGAATCCAGTGGATCAGCATTAAAATGGAGAACCTCTCTCGGTAGACCCTTTTATACACGTCGGTCCATCTATCCCTCTATCGCCATCTGTTCTGATCCATTTTTCTCTGGAAATTTTGCATAGCGAGACTAAATTTCTCGAACCGAACTTTATAGGTATGAACACTTAGTGCTTTCTTGTACTATCGCTGAAAAGTGTTAGCGTTCTTGCCCATGAGTTCCAGCTTGGAACACACTGGTAGCGGAAACATAAAAAATATTACCAAAGGAAAGGGGCGTTTCTGGGCCGACAGAGCGCAGATGATCCAGAAAGTTCCGTTTGGGAGGTAGAAGCCTCTAGTGACGAAACAGGTCGTCGGCGGTCACCAATTGGTGATGGTGAGCACGTGAAAATGAGGGTAAAATCTCTTCTTTTAAATGACTATTCAAGAAATTGCAAAAGAATCCAACTTTAATACTTCCATAAAAAATTGGGTTGGTTCGCAGACACAGATCGCTTTCAGGGCGTGCATTTCCCCATCATTTTAACAATTCATATTCAATCCCAGTAGTTAATTGATAAAATCAGCTAATGTAAAAGCTCGTATTGATGAGGACGCCATCTTCTTAACTTGACCATTAGGTTAACACCGTAATCGACCTTTTCAATTTTTCTAATTCTAAGTGAAGCATTCGATCGCAGCGTTTGTGCGTCATAAGTGCTGCTCGCGGTCAAATTTTTTACCAGATTTTGTAGCTCGGAGAAGTTGGGTGGGGGAGGGGTCCTTAATGTCCTTTCGTAGCCGTCCTACTAATTCTTGAATGCTAGAGATTTCTGAGGGAAACGGTGTTGTCTATAAATACTACATTAAAAAAGACTGACAAAATAATTGGAAGCTCTCTATGTTTTTTAAAAAGAAAACAGAGGATTTTTTTTCACTGAAACCGCTTTTTGCCACCTCTCGGTTACCTCTCACACACTTAATTGTAGGTCTTCTGCAGAATTCACATGCATAATAAAACTTGCATGCACGATTCATAAGCTTCTTCACTTTTATTCAGAGTTTCAAGTTAATCCGACGCAGCAGGAATAAAGAACCGACCGCTGAATAGATTTTCATTTAAGACCAAGTCAAGTAGAAGATCACTTACGGTTTGTGTTCAACCCTCTAACCTTCACCTGAGAACGCGCCATTTAGCCGCGGTGATTAACGAGATGGAGATCCCTCAGTGAAGTATATCCGTGCTAGCCAACTCGTTAATTGGATCTTCAAAATGAGTGCTGAGTTTTTGTTACAACAGCTCTAAGGTGCTTGTTGGTGATTATAAGGGGGCAACTGCTGTTTTTTCTCTGGTGCTTACACATACTTTACCTCGATTATGTTTGGCCACAGGCTTACAGCAGTCTCAGCATCAACGAAACCACGGTGTTCGGCTGACAGTCGCTACCATATACAGTTGGCTGACTTTTCGGCAAATATAGTGTAGATCAAAATTACTTACTTACTTGACACTTGAACGGCCCGTCCTCACTGGTTGTGCGGACCCAAGCACAATCACCATTTCTCAGAGATTGGCTGGCTAAGCCAATCCCTGGAATCCCGAGGTCAGCCTGGCTAAAGACTGTTCCAGGTCTTCACCACTACAGGCTGTTGTAACCCTTGTGAATCAGAAGGAGGTTTGCCACCATGCGACGTTGATACCAGGGAGGTGGTGGATCCTGGTATTGGTTTGCTCTTAGCTAGGTTTCCTGTTGGAAACGCCGGACTCCCTCAGCTCGGGAGACGCTGCTGAGGGACGTATCCTCCGCTGTACATCGCAGCCCGACACCCAGGAACACCTCTTAACCAGGGTGAGGCGGTAAACCGTTGCGAGGGTAAATCAAAATTTTCTTGATTAATTTAGTTACTGCTATAGGCTCATGTAGCACAGTGGTTAGAAGTGCTCTGCAACACACTTCAGTTCGACCGTGCGCCCCATGCTCACCAAACCGTTTATCCCTCCTGAGCTGGCAAATTTGTACCAGAATTGCCCTGGAGGATATTCGCATTGACGCGATACACCGGTCGGCCACCAGGAGTCATTGTATAGGCCAGATATGCATTGAAACATCTCTAACCATACTTGATGAAGTCAAATGCAGATCGCATTCCTCAGGGATTGACCAACACCCAGAGCTTCACCCATTATTTGTTTTTTTATACTTAGTTCCTCTATAGTAGTTCCAAATTAAGAAAATTAAGCAGACGTGGTTTCAAAATTTTCAAGGAAACCGATTCCTTATAAGGCATGGCATAAATTCTACATTTGCACCTCTTGAAGTATTACATTGGTGCCATAGGGGGCTCATCTCTCTCCGAGAGAGGACTGCTTGCTTGCGATCCTAATCTTCGCAGATTTGGCCAATGATTCTGGCCTCTTTGTAGGTAGTAACCGAAAGAGTGTTTTTCCACTTAATGATTTCTATTCGGAGTAACACTCGTTTTTCCACTGCTTCTCTATCACATTTGGAAATGACGATTTCGTGACAATTTTTTCATATTCAGCATCGCCTAAGTATCGGATTAATCGAGTGGTGGTGGCTTTGAGAAAAGTGAAGCAATTAAGCAGAAAAAAATGACCTCATCTGGCCACAAGACGTTTATTTTTCCAAATGACACGTTTAAATTTTTTGCCTATTCTCAGCTGTTGTTTTTTCATTCTGCTAGCCTCATCGGTATCAGAAAGCCGCGCCCATTAGGGCGACCAAAATCCTGCAATAGAATCTCTTCTGAAGAAATGATCTAGATATTCGAAATCTTTTAGTAATCAATTGAGGAAGAAGCCTTCACCTCTTTTATTTTCATCCTTATAGTTTCAACCTTCTTAACAGTTTTAATTCTTGAATATTCTGGCATTCACTGTATGCTGACGAGCGAGCTCTTCGCTCCACGTCAACTTTCCACCGTATTTACGCAATGTGGTTACCTCTGAAGAGTTCTCAATGGAATTCCGAGCCTTCCATGAGATGAGGTTTTAGCTTCTTCCAATAGCCGTGGTTCTCTGCTCACCGCATACAGAGGAGTAGCTTGACAATGTCAACATGCTTCCTTTCAACAATGCTTATATTTCCAACCGTCAATACTTGGATACTTGGATAGCCCGTCTTCACTGGTTGTGTAGGCCCCAGCATAATTTCCGTTTTTTCGGAGTTTTGCTGGTTTAGTCATTGTGGTTCTCTGGAGTTCTGATGTGAGCTAGGCCAAAGACTGCCCTACGTCGTCACCACCACAGGCAGCCGCCTCGATTGTGGATCAGAGCGAGATTTGCCACCATGCGACTAGTTTTTATGGAAAGACGGTGACAGATCCTGGTATTGGTTTACTCTTGGCTGGGTTTCCTGATGGAAACGCGGGCTTCCTTCTCATCTTGGGAGACCTGCCGTGGGGACGTATCCGGTCGCTTTACATCGCAGCCCAACAGCCAGGGAACACCTCCCACCCACGATGAAAGCAGTAAACCGTTAGGAAGGATACACGCAATAGCAATTCAAAAATATTTTTAGATTTAGAGGATTCTCGTTTTCAAGCCATTCTGCTTGGAATTATTTATTATTACTAGTAAAGTATTTGTGTCGGGACTATTTTTGAATTACAGTGTAGTCGCTTGTTTATTTACTGCCTAACCTTTTTCATGGCAGAGTGTGATGTGAAGTATGACAACAATGATGCTGAGTGTACGCAATGAGGATAGGAATCGCTATCACCCCTTCCAGGGAACTAATGCGCTCACCACCACACCATGCCGGTCCTTCGTTTCGCCTTTCTCTCAGCCGTGTTTAAACCTGTAGGTGATATCGGCAATGACCTATAGACAAGATTGATCTGGGAAGCCAAATCGTCATTGAACCCAGTTAGGCTAAAGCTGTAGTATAAATCACAATGTAGTCACTTGCTTATTTACTGCTTATTCATAGTATTTGCTGTACGTACTATTTGTCTACTACTTATCACGGTGATGGGTGATTGCTGATAACACCAGTAGGTTTAAACACGGCTGAGAGAAAGGCGAAAACAGCTACTCCACTTTTCTGTGCGTCAAGAGCTAAGTTCAGTGTCACCTTGGATCTAGTAAGGACCGCTATTCTGTGAAGGCACTCAGATCACTTCTGAAGGATGGAGAATTTCCTTGTTTGTTTTTCATTTCTATTCTTTTATCATTAATACACACAACTCTTTCTTGCTGGTTTGTTTAATTTTCTTTCTGTTTCTGAACACAACAGCCGGTCATTTCCTTTTATTAGAGCACAACATTGCAGCAAACATGTAACCTTATGATTGTCCCCAAAATTGAACAACTAGTTCTTTATATCATCGTACTCAATACTTATATCTAATACGGCAACAACGACGACGAGGAAATCAACATATGCACAAACAGTTTAAGTATTAACTGGATCAAACTGCAAAAGTAATGTGAAGACCAAAGTAATATAAAGTAACTACAACGACCGACTTTCAATTAGCCTCGGCATTGATCGAACAATTCTTTGTATAGAAAGCGATGACCGTGCAAAGAAGCTATTCTGTGTTCAATATGACTGATTGGTTCAGCGTTTTCTTTATTTGGTTATGGAGGTGTTAGGCTGGGTAGATTGCGATCAACTTGACCTTTCCAGGCTCTGAGGAAGGCGAAATCGGCCGAAGCGTCAGCTTGTGCGTTAATAAAGAAATAAAATAACACCTCGTGTCTGCTAAACAAGGATATAAAGAATAATATAAAGTACTAAGAGGCATCGTGGCCAATTGGACTAAGTAAACATATCCATACATGTTCTTACGAACTGCCTTTGTTGAGCTGATGCGAAGTTAAACTAGTAGTCGCAACAGCACGGCTCTGAAGGAAGGCGAAATCAGCCGAAGCGTCAGCCATCGACCAAAAACCACAGTAACAACAACAACGACGACAACTCAAACCAATCTTGTATCCTCTCAACAAAGACAGTTCATAAGAACATATAAATGCATATATCGATTATTTATGCCGAGGAGCATGAGAAGCCACTTTTTCGGGTTAGAATAAGTGAATTTAGAATTTAAAGCGATCTTTTTATTTAATGCGGCATTGCAAAAATTGATTTAGCAACAAACATACAGTGCCCATGAAAATAAGTCGGCGGTGATCGAGGTCTGCTTAACTAGCAGTTCACAATCAACGTGGAAATTGATTACATAGAGAATATTATCCAATGAACACATAATATCTTCCATAAGAATTACGCAACGAATGTGACGGCGTGTCTGCATAATAAATAAAAAGGACAACGCTCTCTGCTTTCATCAATCCCTGAGGGATGCGTCATGTATTCAACTTCATAAAGCATCGTTTGGAGGTGATTGAATGCATATCTGGTCTTTACAATGACTCAGTGGCCTACCGATGTATCGAGCCAATGCTGCTATCCTCCTAGACAAGTCCGATACCAATTTGTCAACCCCCCAGGGATGGAAAAATTGGTGGGCTATGAACGCGGAGGTCGATGCCATGCGTGTGTTGCAGGGCGCCTCCGACCATTGCGCCATACGCGCGTCTGATTACAACGTCGTAAATATTGTCCATTTTATACTTCATTTTCCTGTATAGCAAGTTTTCGAAGATTTGCCGTATAGATGAATGTGTGCTAAGAACAACAACAGCACTATAATTAATATTTTACTTACTAAATGCCATTCACCAATTGGCGATCTTACACACTACAAAATATGGTGGCATTATTACAGTATTCTAGCCATACATTCAACATGGCTTTCAACGGACGTACATACAGGTGTGACACGATTAGAGCAGTTCCTGTATGAAAATGAGGAGTTCTAGTCGTCAGAATAGGAAAACCCATCAATGAAAATAAAGCTGAGATGAAAAAAAGTGTAGTGAAAACACATAAATGCAGTTGAACTAGTGCGGAGCCGTAAACCACATAAGATGGTTCCGTCGTGTTACACTTAACAATGCTAAAGAGTCAGAGCTCTGCTGGATAAGACAGTTCCTGTTTCTATTATATTACTGGTTTGTTGTGAAAATTCTCTGATTGAAATGAAGAATATCGATTGGTATGGAGCTCGTCAGTCATCGTCTTGATTGGTCGCGTTCGCAAAATCTGCGGTTTTTTTGATGGGTATAATACAAGGGTAAGGAGCATCGCTCTTCGAATTCAATATCTTTTAAATTTTATTGATTTATTCGCGTGTTCAATTCTCCACCGATTCATACCGACATTTACCAACGAATAAATTAGCGCCAGCAATCAAAGTAGCCACCGTTCAGGAGCGCCATCATGAACCGCTGGAGAACTGTCGATCGGTCAATCGTTCCGTTAAATTGCAATGTAAACCTCGGTGAAAAAAAAGAAACAAGGAAGAGCGACTCATTGACTCCAGAAAATCCGAAATTCATTATAACAGGAAGAGAAAACTTGGATCTCGTTTACAATGATCCCTAAATTCCAGCGGTTTTCATTGCAGTCAACAAAGCCACTATGAGCTTAGACATAGTTGTTAGAAGTTAAAAACCGCAACAACATCTGACGGCGTACGAGTCATATATGACTCATACGGTCGGGAGAGTGTTAAATAACGTAGTGTAACAAGGTAAAAAACGGCCAATTTTCGGAAAAAAAATATAGAGACTCATAAATTGTCTAAGGTATTCAACTATACTCTTTATATATCCAACGAACATTTGTAGTTCTGAGGTCGGCGATCTAGTGGAAACATTTGTCAGCAAATACTGCTACAGCCCAACTCCCGTCCAACCCCAATAATGACAGGAATAACTGTCGATATTATTATGTTTACTTTTTATTTCCTGCTTACTACAGTTTTTACGACAAAATATTATGCAAAATTCAACCACAAGATGCTGAGACATTTGCAGAATTCCGGACTGCAGGTGTTTGCGGTGGGGAACGAACGTGCTATTACCCTTTCCGGGGCTAACGCGTTCACCACTACACCATGCGGATCCTATCGATTTCGCATAATACCCTGCCGTAAAAATTGTAGCGGGCAGAAAATAAAAAGTAAGCATTCTGATTTCAACTATAGGCTCAGCTTAACTGGGTTCAATGCCGGTGTGTGCTCCCCAGATCAATCCCATTGACGAGTGATTGCTGATGGCACTGATCGATAGAAAACTGAGTGAGAGACAGGCGAAACGAAGGACCCGCATGGTGTGGTGGTGAACGCATTAGCCCCCAGAAAGGGTTATAGCGCGTTCGTTCTTCACCGCAAAACCTACAGTCCGGAGTTCTGCAAATACCTCAGAATCCTGTGGTTGTATGTCGATATTATTGTTGTAAGCAGTGGAGTAAATTCAGCTTGTCGCCTAATTAGCTCTTTGATCACGTCTAAAGAGGTCAACGCTGCTCCGTGCCGTGGCGCCCTAGTGCATTTTGCGCTTCCGCTCCTCCGACTAGTTTGCCGGCCACGCCACATGTCGGCGAAAGTCCGACCTGTCGTTTTCGCAATGTGCCAACACCTGACTGACTCATCGTTTCGCTGGCAGGTGTGGTTGTCGTACCAAGCAATCGAGTTTTTCCTGAGAATTTTCACTGTAAATTTGTTTTGAAATACCTCAGTTGTAGTGATTCCGACATCTGCTTTGATACATGGATGGCCCTTCTTTGAATTCTCACGAACAAAACACAATTTCTACTTTTCCGGAATTTTATGGCCTGTGAAAATCCTCTCTTTCAAAAAGCTAGGTTAAAGCCCCTTCATCACAGATAATCACCATTATCCTCCGCACCCATTTCAGCTGCGATGAAGCAGTTAACCATTGTGGGAGGGTTGCGATAGGCTTTTTTTCATTCTTTGTATTAATCGTTCTCTTCACTGTATATTTAATGGCGCATAATGATCAAAGTTGCAGTCTTTTGTGTTGGTTTTACTTACCGTTTGCAAAATATTATTTGGTCGTCCTCACCGTTACCTCAGAATCTTAGTGGTCTTGTCTGTATGCCGAAACTATTTCTAAAAAACAAAATAAAGAATCCGAGAACATTGTAAAGAAGTGATACTCTGAAATCGAAAGGAAATGAACGGAGTGAAATAAACGACGTTTAAGTATTTTTCCATTGATAAGCTAACACGACGTTGATAAAAAATTTTCGTTCGGTTGTTAGCTTATCAATGAAAAAGTGCATGTTGATTAGTCATACCGAGGTGGAAAGAAGGTCGGCTTTTGAGACATCTAATTGTCCCATTTCTTTTTTTTTCCTTGAAAAAGCGGTAAAATATTCAAAACTGTACGTTAATAAGTAGGTTATTGTTACAGTATTGTTGTTAATAATCGTGATGCTCTCATTCTTACGTAACAAACTATGTCCGTTCCAACCCTGCCTTTATGACTGTAGAGTATTTATAATGTCGCGAGTGACGAGTAGGTTTGATTTCCACCAATGTTCCTAGTCAGCATTCCCTTTCAGTGTATCGGCCTCTGTCGTTGAAATGTAACCCAGAAAGTTCAAAATCCCTACACAGTTCTCTATATCGCACTTTCATATCGAGGGAAAATACGATGGCGACATTGGATGAAGCTATGGCCGTCGTCGTTTTATGTCCGCCATTATTCGTCTGTCTGAATATTCGGCGATTCAGCTGCATTGCTTGTTCGTTTCCCTATCATGTTTGATTGTTCTAAGCGTTTCTACATGGTTTTCTGTAGTTCTCACTCGGTCAATACTGCCAACATGGCAGGGATATCAGCAAATTAAAAGTCGTTAAACATTATTTATGCACGAACTTTATTAATAAATATGTGTATTGGTTTAAGCTGATGTGCTATCATCAACATGACAGACGCTCCTGACCAGACACAGAAGGCACTCCACATTCAGCTCATCTATTCCTATAAATTAGTGCTATTAACGATTCACCCGAATTTTTGCCATGTTTTTTTCTATACGTTTCAGCATCTCATATTATGCGGATCCCAGGACTTCTTGGGACCGTGGTGATCCCAGACTTGCTTGCACGTAGGCTTCCACAAAAAAAGAGAACTAAAGTTTTTTTACGTATGCTCTCTCAAAAATTGTTTTCTTATCCGCGTTTCATTGTCTTTTCGTGTTTCTTCGCCATGAAGACTCTTTCTTTTTCCATATCACCATCATCGATTTTATTTCTCTCCACTCATTCTTTCGGGACATCTCCATCCGTGATGCCGCTTTTCTCTACATTCTCGTTCCCAGGTGTCACAGATCAACGTAGTTATGAGCCATAATGGCCTATAGGCATGCGCTCATGTGGGTAAATTATGACTTTCTCATACAGTTATTCACCTTTCCTTAACATTTTCTTACTAATCTACAGCCTTCGTTCCGCTATTGATTTAAATATAGTGGTCAGTTCTTGACGAGTCTGAAGTTCTTGAAGCCATGATGTCAACTCCTCCAGGCGAGGAAACTTGATTGTCGCTCAGTGAATTAGAAACTATTACTAGAGATGAATCGAACAATCATTCAGTCCACATTTATGCAACACCTGGTTGCGTTTGTCTCCCTTCTGTTTTTTGCATACCCAACGTGACGTATTGTGCGGATCTCAGCACTTCTTCCTTCAACTTGTTTCTTCGTATTATCCACCATCCACGAAAGAATTCCAATTTTTTACAAGTGGATTCGGCTGCTGCTTGATGGTTTCGTCGTAAATGTGGTTGAATTCTAGTCGAGTCGATCCTCCCGCAGAATCCCTTGATAGCCGTGCTAGGACGTTCTCACATCCTCACCACAAACAGTTCCCCAGTTTTTGTGGAATCCACGGAGCGAACTTCCCAAGACCCGTTTGCATTGATTGAATAGATCTTCATCGTTCATCGACGTTTTCGAATATCCGTTTAAGCTGAATCTTTCAAACTTTTGAGTGAGTGGAATACTATGGGCGATTATAGACTTCGTTTGCTAATATCAAATTAACGACCTGCCATCTTCTCCCATCACTGAAATGTTATTTGCTTTCCTAGAGTGACGTTCCCGGGAATTATGAAATGTCCATGAAAGAGCGCTTCCAGTTTTTCCCAACATCGTGGATCAGAGGGGAGTTTGACGTCTTAAGAGTAGGATTCTTTCACGACGGAAGCGATTCCTGAAATTAATTGAAGAACAGATCGAAGATGGTGTAACTGATGCAGTCATTTATTGATGATGTTGCAATGCCGCAGCTGTTTCTTCAGCACTAAATTTATGACTATAATCATTGATGCTGTTGTTTCTGGTAGTTCACTTCGTCTTTCCCCACTTTCCCTTAAAATCGATCATTTGATATCTTTTTTCCAGATCTCTTCCTATATCTTAATTCTTAAGAGGACATCTTCTTTACTACATTACCGACACGTCTTTGTTATTTTTAAGTCATAGTGCTGATTTCTCTTGTTTTGTTTTTTAAATCAGTTACTCGACGTTACTTATGACAATAGCGTTCCATTGTTTACGTATCGCTTAAAGAAGTTGTTATATCACATGTTGACTATTCATGACTTGACAACAACCACATTCGCAGGCCGAGGAGAATCCTGAATCAAAATCGTTGCTATATGGCATCAAGTCTGTTGTTTCCTTTGATAAAGATTGCACAACGCCAAATAGTCAAGCAATCTGAAAACTCTCAAGAAGCTATAAAAAACTCGTACTTTAAAATCCATTAAAATTTAAAATCCATTTACTTTCACAACAGTCCAACTTATCTTCAATGATGTTCTATAATCCACAGTGATTCATATTGTTTTAGGAACGCTTTCGGTGTTGGCCGGGGGTTAACTGAGTCCGTCTCTCCGGTAAATACATATTGGTGATGCGATCGTATGAGAGTGAAGATCATGTTGCAGCAACTGACGGGTTTTGTGGAAGAAACAATCAGAACTGTTTCCAATAGTTTCCCGTCAGGAATTTGTTTTTAGAGAAACATTCATTCTTGAAAATTGGTGCACGTCAAACTTGATTTAACAATCTCGTCAGTAATGGTCTCTATCCTGGTAGCCTTCCAAACCTTATGTTAGCAACTGGCAACACATGTGCAGGGGTTTTTTGATGTGCACTATAATAAAATCGGCCTTCTTCCGTTTTAACACTTTTTTTCTAGAGAAGATCTTCGTAAATGATACGTTCCTGCACTTCTTCACATTAGTAACGATGCGGATAAGTTTTTCTTCATGTAACAAAATATAACTTAAATCTTACAGATTTATGTGAGTTGATTACCAAATACACGGTGCTAAAACAGTAGCCGATTTCAAATTTAATACAGCATATTTCAACTCAGGTCGAGTGTGGCTCAGCGGTCGAAGCGCATTGCAACACACACGTGGAATCGATCCCCGCGGCCATGACCCATCGAGCTTTCGATCCCTCCGGGGTCGGCAAATTCGTACCAGACTTGTCTGGAAGGATAACAGCACTGGTTCGATAAATCGGTAGGCCACCGCGAGTCATTGTAAAGGCCAGGTATGCATTCAATAGCTCCAAACGGTGCTTAATGAAGTTGAATGCATAGCGCATCTCTCAGGGATTGATCAACGCCGAGAGCTTTATCCTTTATTCTTTTATTTCAACTCAGAGTGAACTTTATTAAATATGGCAAAAAGTGTTGGAATCTACAAATCCTTGCCTACAAGGTGACAGCTGTTTTCTTCTACTGCGATAAAATTAGAGTATGTGGTGCCCACTAAATATATCTTACATAATTTCCTTTGTCCAAGCTCCTATTTCAAGGATGAAAGCATTTGAACAAGAGGAATTTCGTCCATTTGAGTGCGATAATGTCCCCAAACTCGACGCTGATGTTTATGGATGCTCGAATTTCGTATGGAAATTTAAAAAGCTAAATTCAATTGCCATTTCTCTTGGATATTTCAATCCTAAACCACTTTAGAAACCAAGTAATAATTTTGAGGGATTGTATTCACTCTTGATAAGATGGGTCTAAGTCTCTTCTATAAGCTGGTGGCGTTTGCAACTTCTCATATCTTCTATTTGTCGGAAAATTGTTAGTAGCTTGTGAACAACCAACCTCAGGCTTTTCGTGTTAACCTGCGGAATCCATCATGGATTCAATTACAGTTTCAACCATATACTATTTCTCGTTGTTAATGACGTCAATTGCTTCAATATTTTTCTCTATCTCTTTATGTCGAGACAAAAATTCCTCGTCTCCGAGAGATTTCTTTGGTTATCGAAATGGAAATGTATTCCACACTCCGAATCTTTCGAACAATGTTCTGCCCATATCGTCGCTGTCTCCATTCAATACACCATGTGATATAAATAGCCTTCTTTTTCAGCCGAGTTCTTTCCTGAAAGTAGCGGTTCCGCTCCGCTGAAGATTCTCACGTTCAATATTCACGTATTTCGATCGTCCCGTTCCCTTTTGCATATAGTTCTTTTGCCGTTTTTATGGCATCAAGAGAGAATCGCCGACATAGGCTTCAAGAATACCTCATACATATTCTTCATTGTCTCTTATACACACTTTCTTCGCTTCTGTACTGGTTCCTCTTTATCTCCAGCTCCTATTTCGTTATCCTTTAGTCCTATTCCTCAGATTGAATTCCCACGAACTAGTTCTCTCTGACCCCTCACCATTCGTGAGGTTCATGCGACAACAATTATTTATCTGAAGTACATTTTCGACTAAACGGACCGTAATTCCCCACGAATTATCAGACACGTTTTCCTTTGACCTTTTTTTTCGTCTTCGTCATTGTGAGTTTCTCTCTTCCATTTCGAAACCACTTAATGTTTCGAGTGCAGTCGAATATTTTAATAGATAATTAAATTCTATGAATTAATCATAGTAATCGATTAATTCTTTTTGGCAAAAAATCTTACCAAAAATATTTAAATCAATGGGTGAATCGGAAGGGTTTGAAATATTTTTCGTTAAATTCAAAAACTCAAAGCCGGAATAAAAATTGAAAACAATCATTAACATCAGACAGACGACCCGAACTTAAAGATGAGGCAAAGGAAGGGAAAGAAAAAGAAGGCGGGATTGTTATTGTGGCCTTTGCCTTAAATCCCTACATATTTCTTCAAAAGATGAAAGATCAAAGATAATGGTGGAGAAATTCTAAGAGGCAACTTTAACGCAGCGGCTAGAGATACCCTTCAGTATACACAGGGTCATTGGTTCAATCCTTGTTCCCGGCTAGTCATGCGTCTACCTCTCCAGGCTCGGCATGTTGATACCATACTTCTGTGGGTAAATAAAAGCACTGATTTTATATATCAATACGCCTCCTGAATTAATTATATAGGACGAATTGCATTCAGCCACGTTTGCCGCAGTTAATTAAGTCAAATTCATCGTGCATATCTCAGGGATTGCTTAAAGCCGAAAGCTTTATCTTTTATGCTTTCATCCATACGGTGACAAACAACCACAGTGCCAAAAAAATTGAATACTTTCGGTTAAATACATTACACAGCACATAGACACATTTACATTTCATTAAAACTTGTGTGTGTGTGTTTTTCTTGTAGGTTGCTGATTTCTAAATCTTCTTAAATTCGGGACGGTAAGGATGGGACGTTGCACGGTAAGGTGACCGGCACGTTACTACCTCTGAACCATGAAACGAATTTATTCGGGTCCCTGTTGTATTGGTAGAAAAAACTCGTCTGCGAACGACAGAATATCGAATTATCCATTCTCGGTTCTAAGTTGCCAGCCATTTTCGGAACAAATCTTTTGACTGACCGTGCGTCTGTCCATCTGAATATCGCAGTTAGGCTTAGCACTGTGACATTTACATATCTTCATTTCATCACCAGTTTATCTGCAGAGTGAGAAATAGGTCGTCGTAATTTTTCAGCTTTTTTAATTTGGTTTTTAGTTCGCAGTTCGGCTAGTTTTTTAATTCTTTTTAGTTCGATTCGTTCTGCTCAGCTTTTCCAAAGGAAAAAAAAGAAAAAAGAATTTATACTTCTCACAGCTATACAACCACTACTGATCGGCATTCCTTATCATTTTTTCCTGCCAATTGGTGGATTTTTTCTGCTGAATTCTAGATGAACAGCTATTCGTTATGAGGTCGTTGCTTCACCATTCTACCATAGGCGAGTGAGAACCCTCACTGATGAGTTTTGCGTCTTGTTCTCGTCTCGTTGCACTAAGTCGCGCCAGCTTTCGTTCTCGCTAAGGTAAACACTCTGCGATTTCGAATGATGTCAGCCGAGTGTTTATTCGACTCCCTTCACCACGGAACCGTCAATTCTGATAGGGAAAGCAGATGCATTGCACCATATCTGCCTATTAGTTGGTACTCGATATTCTCTTGATCGTTTGCAGAAATGTTCCTTCCTCTGCCATTGGAACTATATCGACCTTATCTTGTTTCCAACAAAATCCTTTTTTGCGATAAGTTCTGGCACTTGTTCAACACTGGTCAAGATTATACACGATCCTACCAAATGTTTAGGAAGTTGAAGGGTTAAACCATCCTATATTACAGAAGAATGATGAAAAATATAGCTATAAAACTATTGGCTCATCATGTGTTTCTCTTCGCTAATCAGAAATTATGATTTTAGCGAACAATTTACTGGTTCTTAAAGATCGATAAGCTCTTTACTGAGCTCTTCTTTCTTCATTTGTAGGTACAGAAATAAGCTGTGGGCGCATACATTAATCATTGTGAAGTGTGTTCTGCTTCAGTACATTTACAGCTATTGCTCCTTTCTTCAGAGCTTTGAGGTCGTACATGAGCTTTAGGGGAAAAGGAAAACGATTTCGCACCGAACGACTTTATTTATGTTAGTTATCAGCAGCCAGCGTTCACGAAGTTGTGCACAAATACACCGCTGCAGTAGAAATTTTCCCGCTGTGTTCCTTTGACTCTCTGAATTTAATCAATACTAAGGTATAAGGCTTCCCGAGTTCATTTGGAGATATACTATAGGTGTATAAGGTATTTATAAATGACTTATATACGATATATGAATTTGTGTAATGTTATCATAATCTCAATCGGTTGGTCAACTTATGGTAAAATCGCTGCTCCCTCCGGCAGTACTGCCATCCTGGAAGAATCCTAGTCACAAAGCAGCAAGTCTGTCTAAGCGGGTGAAATGAGCTATGGGATTATTGCAGGGACCAATCCCGGCAAGGCTATGAAAAAGTGAAGAAGGTGCTGCAGTCAACACGACAGGTTCTAAGTATCCACTTCATGCATAAACCTACAAGTTAACCGAGTGAGTGAACTGTGGCCTACATACAGTAATTTTACTCTCCTATCGTTAATGAACAGCAATTATTTCGCAAACATTCTTGATCTGCTCTTTCACTTTCACCATATTTGGTGTCATTTAATTTGTTCTAAAGTGGGAATGTTGTATTACCATAACAAAGCAGGCGAAGACTTACGTCATGGCTTGGGCAATAAAGTAATAGCGCTATGAGGATGTTGTAAGTCAATGCAGAGAGCGGGCTTCTCTTCTACTCTCCTCTCGATACGAAAAAAGATTTTCTCATTCATTCAGGACATTCCAAGCGCCAGTATTTGATTCAGCTACAGCGCTGTGTCACTGCTGTTCTATGATAGATGGAGTGAATCCCGTCATGAGAACGTTCTAGTGCGGATCGAATTTCGATCAACATCATTACTGCGTGTATTCTACAGAATAGCGAGCCTTTTTGTGAGTTCAACCGTTGTCATGTCTTTATATTGCATATCGCCCGAAAACTGGTTTTTCGCACGCCACACACGCCAACGCGGCGACCGCAAAAATATGCAGTCGTTTTGGTGGTGATCAGTCGACGGCCGGCCTATGGTTTGTGACTCTTCGCAATCGGAGAAACTATTATTCTTTATATGTTCTTAGCAACGTCAGAATCTCGTAATTAATTAAAGCTTTGTAAAACGTCCTCAATTTCCGCATGATTAGGTCGTCGTTTTGATGTCGTTTGCAGGAACCGAAGATAAGATAAGAGCCAAGGTTCGTAATCGCGAAACGTTCTTGGTATTGAGCTTTTCAGTGTACTAGGGGTTCATCGGAATTAGCTTTATTCATTTGCAGATTTCTTTGCTGATCATTGACCTTGATCTGATCTTGATTTGTTATTCGAGTAGTTACCATTTGTAGAATTCTACCTGTAAAAGTTCTGCAGGGCTGTGTTTACCTTGAATATGTGGTTGTTCGCTTTTTAATGAAAGTAACTTCTGGATTATAGCATACCTCAGAAGAAGTGTCGCATTGAAGTAATTCTTATCATGCTTCGTTAAATGGATCTACGCACTCCAGTGGTTCCATCACGTACAAGATTTCTTTGGGCTTTTTTTCTCCCAAAGTCTGAAAAGTTTGTGGACTCATCATTGGAACATTCACTCCAACAGAAACCTCCTTCGTTGCTTCAGTGGCCAATGTCAAGACTGACTGGGTGATGTGTTCCAAGACGCCTGATTTGTGCCACAGTTTCATGCTTTCCCCATTCATTTGTTACATTTATGTCAGTAATCCTAAAAATCAGTAAAGTCGCATGTTCTTAAAATTTGCATGAAAATTATTAGCGTTTAACATATCACTATCCGTCATTTAGTAGAACATGTAAACTGGATATGAAGTGCCCTTCTCTGGTTTCTACTTTGATTAGATTGGTTCTTACGTATGATTATACTTTCACTTGTTTTCCCAACTTATTCAAGTTTATTTCAAAAACATTTTACCTCAGTCCCCTATTTGGTCATCACGTTTATCGATCATTTGTGGCCGCCGTCGATGCAGAGAGTATAGTACGGAAGCTTATTAGTTGCAAGTTCACGAAATTCTCACGTCCCATCTGAGGCCATCGAAATACCTGCTGCGCTATGAATTCTTCTGAATGTTAACTTTTTTGTGTACTGTGTATTACTATTTTTCACAACAAAGTATTTGTTATATGTGATGCAAACACAATAATGCTGAGATATTTACAAAACTCCTGACCGCGGATGTCTGCGGTGGGGAACGAACGCGCTATTCCTCTTTCCGGCGGATAACGCGTTCACCACCACGCCATGCAGGCCCTTCGTTTCACCTGTCTCTCAACTAGCTCCATCGATCAGTGCCATCAACAATCACCCGTCAACGGCATTGATCTGGGGAACCCCATTCGGCAATGAACCCAGTTAACTGAGAGAGTTAACAGAGAGACAGGCGGAACGAAGGACCTGCATGGTGTCCTGGTGAACGGGCTATCCCTCTGGAAAGGTATTAGCGTGTTTGCTCCTCACCGAAGTCACCTGCGGTCCAGAGTTTTGCAAATATCTCGACTTCTGAGTTCGGAAATTCTGCATAGTGGTTCGCTATTACCTGGTTGTTGCGCAGCACTCCGCAGTACAGTCCCATCGATAATACGGAGCAATCTTAGGGCAGCTAAGAGTTTATTGTTTGCAGCGGTGACATTCATGATTGCTATACAATGTGACGCATGAAGTGGTGTACCTATGTTTTCGTCACTACTGCAGCAGTAGCAATAGTGTCTGGTATCGCTCTGTCCACACAGCACAGATGTTGTCCATTAACTACTGTGGAATCCATCACTTCATCGTTCTAGAGCATAGCATTCAAGGAAACAAGACATACTTCGATGATGAAGCGGTGATGGCCGACCACCTTCACCAACAACGAGTCTATGCATTTAGTTGCAGACGGGTGCTTTTTCCACCCGGTGTCACAGGTCTTCATTGTCAATGGAGTAGTACCAGTTCCTTTATAAGTGAGTTTCGAAACCCATTTCATCAGTGACGAGGCTTGAGAGTCGGTAGAATGTGTTGGAGTTGTGTAATGTGCCCGCGTAAATCGCATGGCATATTTTTTTATTGCTCATTTTCGCAAGGCTCAGCTGTTTTCTATGCTCTGGAAAGTTCTAGCACACCATGCTACACATTTTGGTCAAAGATAACATGTGTAAAAGTCGTTGGAAAGATAAATATTTTTCATAATGTCACATAATTTAGCTTCCATTCAACTTAACAATTTCAGTTGTAGTTGGGGAAAGTAGGGCTCAACGTAGTTACTTACGTGTAAACTTCAGTGAAGTATTTTTCGTTTACTTCCTGCCAAAGATTTGCTTGCTCTTCTGTTTTCCTGTAGATAGCTATCTTCTTTTTTATTCATCTCCAGCGATACAATTATATGGTGGTCGCTCCTAACACGAACCAGTCGTGAACTCACTAAACTTGGTTGATGGAACGTGGAACATCAATGTAGGAACCTTGTCTCAACGTATTCTGCATATTAGCTCAGTTATACCTTGAATATTCTAGTGTATGCTAAGTCATTCTGTTTTATTATGAGTACGGTTAGTGGCCCACGATTAACCCGCTAACTCGTGGTGATTTTCTTGTTGGAAACCATCCAATCAGTTCCTCTGTTTTCATCTTGGGAAGCTAATAGTAATAGTCTTATTGTGCTTTAATCGTCCACTTTCTCGGTTGATCAGAACTAACCTTCTGCCAACCGCCTAGATATTACAGTGACGCATTTTCATTGTAAATCCACCGTTTTGCTGCAGCAGTATCTCACATATACATCACTACTCCCCTTACATTATGCTCCTCATTTCCTAGATTCTTTCTTCTGCCCTATAAGGTTCAGTTTCTCGCTTAGGTTTTAAAATGACTAGAAAAATAATTCTCGACATTCTTGTTTTTCTATTTTGTTTTTCAGCAAGAATATAAAGAACTACTTGATCAATGCCGAGGTTAATAGAAAGTCGGTCCTGGGAATAACTAAAATAGTTTTAAATACTTAGGCCACTAGTCGGTAGACGGAAATTTAAATTTGCGCATCAAAAATGCACCATCACCATTTGAACGACGTCAAAACTGTGAAAGTTCCTGTGCTTTCAGTACCTTCTTCACAACCTAATCGGCATTTTCATGTTGAAAACGCCTTTAGTAATCATCGTACCGATATATCAATAGAGTTGGTTATAGAGAAAACGCTATCAACTCAAAACGTCATCATACGATGAGGCGGTCACCAAACGAACGATGGGCTGTTGATTCGAATGGTTTCATACTGGAGACATAATTTTTTGAAGAAGGAGAGTTCATGGACGCTTATCAGCAGTCAGTAACGACGATTTGTGGACGGTATTTACAGCTTAGCTCTTAAAAGCTACTTGAGAGGTTTCAGAGACCATAGCGTTAACTAATCAACAAATGTTCGTCATTCTAAAGACCATGGAAATAGTGCAAAATATCGATAAGTGGTACCTGTTCACGAATCATGAACAAAGGTGAAAGTCACACCACAATTTCAATTTGACTTGTAATTTGCTGGTTGGACAAGATTTTCATTTAATGGAGTCTCCAAAGCTGTGGCTTTCCCACATTTTCACCAATTCCCAGATAGTGATCATGTTGTTACCAGTACGACATCCTCTCTGGCAATTGTTGCACTCAGTTGGGCCTCCGGGGTGTAAATTTCGAACTCTTTCTTAACACTGGAGACACTGTTGCGAACATACCTGTGGCTCTGCATTGCAATTCAACTTTCAGGGTCACTCAGCCAAGATGAAGTGAATCTTTGGAGGAATTGAACAATTGCCAAAGAAATCGTTACGAAGCATGTCCTGCGCTGTTTTTTGCGCAAGCCCATCTCTCGATCGCATTGTGACTCGTGATCAAAAACGGATCCTATACGACAGCCGATTTTCAGCAAAGTGGTTGGACTGAAGTGGACGTAAACATTTTTCAGAGTCGAACTTGCTTAAAGTTGGAAAAAATGATAATGGTGACTGAGTATACATTGATAGGATCATCCACCGTAATATCATGAATTCTGGCAAAACTACTACAGGAGAACATTATGGTTATGGCATCGATAAAATGCATAAAGAAGTCTTTCCAACAAACATCGATCAACGAATTCTGTTATTCGAGAATGCACGAGTGCAAATGCACACTACAACGACATGCTGAACAAAATTGAGCTACCTAACTTCGCTTCTGCCATGCTCGCAGACCATCTCGTCAATCAACTACTACTTTTCCAAGCACCTCAAAAACTATTTGAAGGAAAGAGTTTTAAACAAGCAAGCGGCTGCTTAACATGCGTTCAATATATTGGTCTCTTCCAGGGTTTCAGTATGCTGTGGTACCGGACTAAGTAGATCTGCATGTTATTGGAAAAGTGTAAATTCTCATGGCTTTTCTACTGACTAATAAAGGTGTTCGATCTAAATTTAAAAATCTCAAAGCTACCTTGAAAAACTGACCAAATAATACAGAGCTCCCAACATTGCCACTATTTTTTGCGGCGTTTCTGTAACTGCACAGAGTTTGAGGCTTCTTTTCTCCTCTCTCAATGATTCTCATTTATGTTTAGCGAAATTAGGTTAAACATGGCGACTATCCAGCATCCGTGAGAGGTCGCAAGTGAGCTCAGGGGTTATGTGGCTTCGTCGCCAGATGGCAGATGTGGTGTTATACACGAACGTAAAGCGAGCTTGAGTTGCACCTATGATTGCAGGGAACGGATTCCCCTGTTTTTACTGCACCAAATTGCCCTATGTCTCTGAAATCGATCCCTTGTGTATTGCAGGGTACCTTCGACCACTGCGCTACACGCATCTTACCATATTATACATTATATATTATATATTATACATTAGATATGCCATTTATATTATACATAATTATGTGTATATATATATATATTCCGCCATGATATATATATATATATATATATATATATATATATATATATATATATATATACATGCATACATACATACATACATATACATACATATAAACTTCATCTACGCCTGTGTAAGTGATCGAAAATTACCTATTGACGATCTAACGAGAGAAGCTAAACAGATCAGGAACGACGTCGCTCGAAGTGATTAAGTCGGGAAAACATCGTGCAGTAATCGTCAATTATGGCAATGCAGAATTAAAGGAGAAAGTAGGGTAGAAGCTTTGTTGGAACCCGTATCTTCCTCAACATAAGGGTAGTCACGAGCTTTGGATCTAATTAAGGATTTACGACGCGAATGGGTCATCTATGGTTTAAATATTGAAGAATGCTAACTGAACAGTCTTGGCTGCCTGGGCGTTACGAGAAAGCTTAAACCAAGACGAAGTCGAAGGATTTTATGTGCACTTGAAGTTTTACAGCGCATTTCCCATCTTCCACATCGTCATCATTGGCGAATTCATTGTTAGGATTGGCTCTGAAACTGCTTACAGAACTTAAGACACATGGGCTGGAATAGAAGAAAAAGTGAGAGAGGGTATCTGAATTTATCAGGACAGAAATTTTTTAAAAAAGGCGAAATCGCAAATCATCAGCATTAAATGGAACTTTTTGACCAGTTTCTGAAAAAAGTATCATTATTAACACCTTAAACAAAGAACATTTCCATTGAGATCAAAGGAAATGGAACTGTCATATTATTTGCAGATAGCTGGGTTTCAAAACCATCAACCGAGAACTGTTTCCAGAAATTCATGAGGTTGTAGGACAAAATGCAGCTCGACGGACCGCACGCAAGTAATAAACTCCGTTCGGGATGACTATGTTGTGGAAAGAAGCAATAAAGTCTCTTAATAAGACGGCTTCGACAACTATCACTTAACTAGTTTGCCATCTATCGTGTGCAACATCATCTCAACAAGGTTGAGAAACCTCCACGGTCACGAAACTTATCGAAATGTCGCAAGAATTCAGTACGCCACTATCACTTTTTACAACTAAGGAACAGCTTTCAGTTGAGAGGGATGTTATCACGCAATAGACAACTAGAGGTACTCACGGCATACGAAATGATCTTAAAATGTCATCATTGCCAAAAAATGGAGAAGATGATGCTATCTCGCAAAAGTCACGCAGTGCTAATCATTGGAATCTCATTCAAAGATCTGAACGGAACAGGGCTTTGGAAGTCAGTGGCGCTATACCGTTTTTTGTTTTTTAATATTCCTTTAAAAAAAATAAAATATAGGACATCCGGAGCGAATGCTAACCATCCTCTACAACGCTTATGAAAGAATTGGTTATTGGTTGAATCTCCAGAAAACAATGTTAGTTAGGAACGGATCCATTTCTGAAGCTCTGTTCATGGTTCCTAAGATAGACTTTCTGTTAATCTTGGCATTGGATTATAAATCTTTTTCAGCAATCGCAAGGTTGTCATTCAACACACGATTACTCCCTTACACATAGAACACATACAACACAGCAGTAGCTGACGTTTCGGCAGTATCTCCTTCTTCGGAACGCGGAAGGGTGCAGTGATACGTAATTTACTAGGTCAAGTCCTTCAACAACGCAAACAGAAAGATGAAAATCTGAACAATAATGACACGATCACCGGCTTCTCGAAAAACCCACCGTTCCTTCCACCGAGGAAGAACAGCAGGTCAGAGTCGCATATGGTTGATGACTGCACCACTCCGCATCAAAAATCAATTCTGACATATGGAGCTGGATTACGTGTTATCTCAGGGCATTCTTCCTTGCCATTCATTCTCGGGTTCTTGGCATTTGTAGAAAAAAGCCTCGAGAAGTTTGCGCGTTGGTGTGCTAGTCTTCTGTGCGAGGATAGCGACTTTTATATCAAAATCGTCTCCGCTATGCTTTTGTATCCTATGCGGGCCTTGTGGGGTACGTTCTTTTGCTTTTCGTTTGCCATCTAAATGTTTTTTTAAATGGATACATAAAGGTCTGCGCGTTTTGCCAATATATTCGTCTTCGCAATTACTACAAGAAATCAGGTTTGTCGTACCTGACCTCATGCAGTACTGTACCTATTGTAAGGAGGGCAAATTACGCAATTTTGTGTTTCATATGGGCGATCATACAGGCGGTGGCGAACTAACAGACGACGTTGAGTATCCGGTGGTATTTCAACTATCGGTACCGATTCTAGACCTGCCCTTCCTAAACAGCGTTTTATAGCTATGCTTACTTGATCGCTAATAAAGGGCAGCATAAACGGGGCTTTCTTTTGGGCAAGTGTTTCGTTTTGGCGCGTCGCTCTCCTTCTAAACCTATCTCGTGCGGTTACTGTTTCGTAGCCATTGGAGATGACTATTTGCCGAGCCAAGTTGCGCGATTCTTCCATCAGTTCCCTTCTTGTGCACACAGAGGTGGCTGTTCCAAACATGTTTCTCATAAGCGTCCGCTTTGTGTCTGAAGGGTGGGAAGAAAGGAAATGAACGAGGATGTTCGTTACTTGGCTTTCGGTACCACTTTGTCATGTAACCGCTACTTTATAGGTTTATTTGAACGTTTAGAAAGGGAAGCCAGTTTTCTTTCGGTTTCTCCTGGGTGAACTTAATGTACTCAGACTGCTGGTTCAATAAATGCCAAGAATCCGAGAATGTATAGCAGGGAAGTAACAGGGAAGAATGCCCTGAGATAACACGTGATCTAGCTCTATATCTCAGAAGTGATTTTTGATGCGGAGTGGTGCAGTCATCAACCATATGCGACTCTGAGCTGCTGTTCTTCCTCGGTGGGAAGGCAGGTAAAAAACGGTGGGTTTTTCCAGAAGCCAGTGATCGTGTAATTATTGTTCAGATTTTCTTCTTTCTGTATGTATTGTTGAAGCGTTTGACCTAGTAAATTACGTATGAATGTACCCTTCCAGGCTCTGAAGAAGGCGATTCTGCCCAAACGTCAGCTACTGCTGTGTTGTATGTGTTTTATGTGTAAGGAAGTAAAGCTGTTCATGGTGTTGTGGAACTCTCTCATTAACCCAGCTCTGTGTATCTGGGTATGATTATCAATATGTTGAATGAAATGTATTGTTCCAGATCTAAGCTAGAAGAAATGAGCAATAGTAAAAGCTTACACAAGCAACTATCATGTAGTGGTGGAGAAGACTAAGGACACCCAGCTCTGTGTGTACTCCTTCGATAGCCTTTCGACACAGTGGCCCTGCATGCCGTAACCTACACTTCAGAAGTCTATAAATGACATAAAAAAGGTATATGGTACACTCAGCATCATTGTGCACATTATCGCCAAGCTGTCGCTAGAAATATCCTATATTACGAAGTGAGAGGTAAAACCCTGAATTCTTGCCCACATCGACGTTGAAAACCAGGTGCACCGTTCATGAAATGCGTCGTCGCTACCACCGCTAGCCAGTGGTCGTCTTCTAGCGACTTAGTTCTACAGAATTTCAAGTTTGTAACAATAAGATCACCGACTTGTTGGTTAAATCTATTCAGGAGGATCCGGATGAAATAGTATGATACTCTTCGTACCGTACAGTTGGCAAAGTTCACTGCGCTTGAAACAGTGATGTAAAAAAAAACTTTTTGAACCTAGCTGTGGTCGGTCGACCATTAACTATAGGACCAGTGATGAAGGTGATGCGAATTATATTCACTATGTCAACTTTTTATTTGCTGCTTATTACACTTTTTTCGTGGCAGAGTATTGTACGAAATACAACCATAATGATGATGAGATATTTGTAACACCCCCCGACCGCAGGTGTATGCGGTGGGGGAACGAACGCGCTATTACCCTTTCCGGGGCTAACGCGTTCACCACCACACCATGTGGGTCTTTCGCCTCGCTTATCCCTCAGCTAGCCTTCTATCGATCGGTGCCATCAGCAATCACCCATCAACGGGAGTGATCTCTGTGCATCCCAAATCGGCATTGAACGCGTTAGCCTCCGGGAAGGGTAATAGCGCGTTCGTTCCTCACCGCAGACACCTACGGTCCGGAGTTTCGGAAATATCTCAACATCATTGTGGCTGCGTACTCACTATGTTTTCAAACAGCAAGACATTTGTAGGAAAAGATGACAATGCCCAATTTAAAAAGTAGAAGAAAGAAGTGCCCGAAACCACAGTAGCTGGTTAACTCAAATCGATTGAAGATATATTAGCTCAGTAGCCCGAATTGAACAAAGTTGGCTCAGATCGCCAAAATAGTGAGATCAAACAGTTATTCTGAACAAACAGAACGCATTTTGCAATCGATCAATGCGCTGCTTTCTTTGATCGTTTCGGATTTAACGACGCTTCAACGCGCCCGCCATTGTCAATGTTCACCGTTGTATCGATCGATTCCTCGTCCAAAATTAGGGTTATGTATATATATATGTATATATATTATATATACATATGTGCGTATGTTTATATATCTGTACATTTAAACGTATACATGTATGTACATATATGTGAAAATATATCTATTTGCATATATATATATATATATATATATATATATATATATATATATATATGTATATATATATATATACAACGTATATGTGTACATATTTGTAGATGTACATTATTGTACAAAAGCTCCATCATTCGCATTGTATCAGAGTTCGGAATTCTGCATTGTAGGATCCACTTTTAGGAGAAGAAAGTAATTTGGCCGATGACTAAAAGAAATGTACCAGCACGGTCACCTAGAAGCTTAACTTCATACTTCCTAGACAAATTACCCGTCCGGGTTATCTGGCCATGGCTAGAAATCCAGATTCCTGGTTTTGAATATGTAAGTATAGAATGTAACGGAGTGAAGTTCCAGGGTTGCGGCTTGGAGGGTCGATCTTTCAGTTCTGAGGAATTCCCCGGTATCCAAATGTCGGTGTTGGTTTTTGGAACATCATATCGTATCTTATGGGTTCCGTTCGTTTCGCACCTACGTTGCTTAAAAATGTCCACCCGAAACGGGAACTACTGAAATTTTAAGTCCAGTTACGGTTTTAGCACCAATACTAAGAGTTTTAGTGAATATCTTTGCCTTCCGTAGCAAGTTTGATTCAGATGTTTCCTCACTCGTCAGTGGCCTTCGTACTGTTGTGTCATTATTCTGCCCCGATCAGTTATAATTCAAGTCGCATTCGATTAGAATTTACCACTGTCCGATGTTGCACTTTGACGGGTTTTTAAGAGTATATTTGTTTCAGTCTTCAAAAACTGGGCTGGTATTTGCTGTGAACTGACCTCATGACAACTTCAAAGAACTGCGGAAGGTGTCATCGTAGCTATAGTTTACGGTAAAATAATGAATTTCAAATCATGGAATTACAATACTCTGAGATAAGGAATAAATTTGTTCAATAACGGCTAAACTGTCGTATGTATTATATGGGACTGTGGCGAGTGTGGCGGAGTGGTTGGAGGCGCCCCCGCGACACACATGGGATGGATCCCCCACGCCCGTGGCTCACCAAGCCTTCCGTCTCTCCGGGCTCAGCAAATTGGTACCAGACTTGTCTGGGAGGATAGCAGCACCCGGCTCGATACATCGGTAGGCCACCAAGAGTCATTGTAAAGGCCAGATATGCATTCGATCACTTCCATTGATGCTTAATGAAGTTGAATGACGCCAAGAGCTTTATCATTTATTTATCCTTTGTTAGATCGGATATTTTCTGTGCGTTACTAGACTCGACTGTCGTTCAAATGAGGCTTGTTTTGATTCGGATTGTGCTCCTTCCAAAATTCTCTTTTTTTAGTCCATGTTTGTCAATGAATTCACTACATAATGTTCGTTTGCACCTATTGTGACCTTTTGTTTTCGACAACCTCAACCACAAATGGTGTTCCCAGCGGGCGAGTTCCCTTGTCGATATATTCATTTCTCCCTCACTGTTCGTTCCTTCGGCTCGTGGATTTTTGGCGAGATCAAAATAAATGCAACGCTTACATGGTCCGTTCACAACGTGTGCCATGTTTGATGTTGAGCTTTGTCATTATCAAAGTGTATTGATGATCGTCGCCTTCCTCGTTCTTCTCCACCTGCTCAGCAGAAGATGGGTGGAGTGCCTGGCTGATCTGGGTGAAGCGCCATCCGGGTCGGGATCGCCCAGCTGGGAGCCCTAGGCAGCCGGCTGGAGCGACGGTTTCCCCCGTCGCCTTCGCGGCGTCGCGGGCATCGATTTTCGCGGCCGCGGCGGCGGGGAGCTGGGCAGCAAACGAGCGCAGGGGGTTACGCAATACAAACCACGCTGCCGCGACCCTGTGAACTGGTCCTGCCCTGATTGGGCCGGCACTCGACGTTCTGTTTGTTAGTCCCACGGTTACTTTACTATCTTCTCTCTGTCTGTCCATTCATTCTCAGTATTCCCTTCTTTGTTCTCGATTTTACTGTTCTATCTTTCGATTGCTTCGTCTTTTGTAAAAAAAATCGTTGCGCGAAGACAAGGTTTTATTTCCCATTATAGCTCACCAGATGGTCGGTTGGGCCTAAAGTCCTCTTTTTCTGCTTTGATAAACATTTTTTAATGATCATTTTGTCGTTCTTAATGGTTACCATCGCTTTTTATATCCTGTGTTGTTGACGGATTGAGAGTTTTCATGGGCCATTTCTCGCTTTACTTGATGGCCTTTAGTTTTCCTTAGGACTGAGGCAATTATAGTGAAGGAATTTCCCAGCAATTCGCACTCGTTCACACTTTTCCGTGTCTATTCCTTTCTTTTTTCTTTTTTCCTTCATTTTGGATCCGATGTTTTTTTTCCAGTAGTCCAGTGTTTTAAAGATTGCAAGTCGAGTCAAGAGTCGTGGGTTCCATTGTACGATGCTTGTTTACATCGTTGTTCTCCGCTCCTGACGATTCGTTGTTGGTTTTGGTACCAGTTTTTTGTGCCAACTTTCAATACTTTCGTTTAACTACTTTTTGGATTACCTAATATTTCGTCTAATCGTTTCGATCGATAACCGGGCACAATTTGCTTTCCATTTCCATGTTTCTCATATTTTTTTATTATTCTTTATTATTTTCATATTTCATTGAGCTTATTATAACCTGACCATATGAGCCACCATAACCCAGAACATAACCCGATGAGCTTATTTATAACATCTTCGAGATCCACAGTCAACGTTTTGAAGAGGATTTTTGGTTTTTTTGTGAGCCGTAGTTCTTCTGTTGCATTTTTTCGAAGTATTTTTTACTGGCTATCTGTTTGCTTTCAACGGTTTTTTAAATTGTTCAAAATCGTTAGCACTTTCTTCTTAATTCTGGGTAGTTTAAAGTCGAGCCTTCCTATCTCCTCGCAATGGTTTACCGCCTCATCGTGGCTGGGAAGTGTTCCTGGGTGTCGGACTGCGGTGTACAGCGGTGGGATTCGTCCTCCCGGCGGGATCTCCCAAGCTGAGAAGGAGTCCGGCGTTTCCATCAGGAAGCCTGGCTAAGAGTAAACCAATACCAGGATCCATCACCGTCTTGGCATCAAAGTCGCATGGTGGTAAATCTCCCTCTGATCCACAAGGGCTGCAACTGCCTATCGTGGTGACGACCTGGGGCAGACCTTGGCCAGGCTGACCTCGGGATTCCGGCGAGCCACAATGGCTTAACCAACAGATCCCCGAAAACTGGTGATTATGATGGAGCCCGCACAACTAGTGATGACGGGCCGTTCAAGTATCAAGTATCAAGTAAGCTTTCCCATCTAAAGACGTGTTCTCTGTAGTTTCACCTGGTAGAGATCACCTACATGACTCGTGTTTTACGGTGTTCAGGGAAGTAATATTTCGGCTTATTTTTTAATGTTTTAGTATTTCATGTGAGTGTGCCGGAAACGTTAGTTGCCAATTTTTCACATGTCAAATTCCTAAATATTCTTGATGCGACACAGTAACGAAGAGAGCGTGGCTCTATTTGTGCTCTTCCTTTTTCCGAGCTATTCGGCGGGACTTCCATTTCTTGCGGATGCATTGTTTTGCGTCATTTTCGAGCCATTCTTAGTATCGGATTTCGGAAATAATACCCAGTTTGGTGACGTATCCATCATTCTTGACATGATATGGAGGCATCTAGAAGTGGCTCTCGGTGAGAGCAGTGTAGAGATTGTGGGTTATCGTCTCTGTTGTGCTTTTTGTATGCTTTCTTGCTCATCAATAACCAGCGACTTTCCGACGAGTGTTGCGAATGCTTTTGCTATCATTCGAAGTTCAACAACCAACACTGCTGCTGGTCAATTCTCATTTTCTGTTATTACTTCATTGCAGGGTTTAGTGTTTGGACGTAAGTTCATCTTTGCCTGAGGTCTATCGGTGACTTTCATATCCTTTACCATTATCGCAACAAATCTCAACTTACGATTGTTTTGCTTGAATTTTTGCTACTTTCCCTTCTTTGTGCAAGAAATATGGTTTTGTGTGAAGATGGAAGTGGTCCAGTTCCATGAAAAAACTTGAGAATAACGCAGCCATCTGCAGAAGCATGGGAAAGCCTCCGATTTACTGCGATGTGGCCTATTTTTCTGAACCTTTCACTGTTTTCGTTCTTCTGGGGGGGTTTTTGGTACGTACATCATACATTTTCCTATATACCAGTATTAAAGCTCAGGTGATTACTGATTGTCTCTTGAAAGATTTTACCTTCTGGGGAACTTATTAACGACTGTATTAAAATGAAAAGACTTCGTCGTTATTATCTTTCCCGACGTCATTCCCCCCCTACCTTTGTGTCGAAGCGTTGGCGGAGTCCGATTTAGCCCACGTCTTTTCTACCACAAATCTCCAGTTCGTCGGGTCTTTGGATGTTCAAAAACGTTGCTCATGGCCAAATGTGTGTTGATTAACGCCACGAATTCTTTTTAGTGTTAGCCGCGGCTTTTTACAATGTGTATTTGCACTTTCTTCCCCCCATATACATTTCCTCACAAATAGCGGAACCCAGAGAGCTAGCTACCTATGGCTACCATCCCTCTGAAAATGGTACAAATGATATGGATCACTTACGAGCTTGGTCAACCGGAAACTATGGAGAAATTTCTAGTACCTGCTCTAGGCACTTAATTAGCGGGGCAAAGGATGACAAGGGTTAATAGGTTACAGTATTTTTGCAACCATATTTTTTAGAACAGTGGTATTTGAAAACAAGTAAATGTCATCTAATTCAGTGAGTTTGTAATGTCTTGTTGGCTAGACTGTGCCATGGGCCAAACTGAAGTTTGTTGTTATTATTAGTGTCTGATCCAGTAATGGTCAGTGTTCGATTCCATTCTGGTACTGTACGTGCTCGATATCCTTCCCAATTTTCTGCATCGCCCTCAATACTTGTGTGCTACGTTGTTGGTTTGCTTCTGCACATTACGACCGATGTACTTCCATTTCATCGTTTCCAATGCCATCAAGTCATGTCTATCGTCTTTAGTTTATTCAAATGTATTTATTCGTCGTTGACAAGTAGGGGGTCGGGTTAACGGCAACCGCTATTAATGAATGGCGTGTTTCCTGTCTTGTGGCTGGATTTTTTAACTAAATTGAACGGAGCTGAAAATGTAAAAGCAGAATAAAACAGTATACCCTTCTCTTCTAATGGAATTCTTGTCGAAACTGTTCTTCGTTGAAACTGGGGTGTTCGGGGCGGGATAGAATAGTAATAGAGGGTTGGTGAGCCATACATTGGCAGTGCACTGACATAGGTGTGACCATAGATCAAGTTCTATCCCCCTGACACTGAAATCGATGACCGCACTATTTATTCAGTACATTTTCCCCTAGAACTTTTGACTTCCTGTTTGGTTTGTATATGATGGTAGTTTAACTACTTACCATTTCCATACATAGTGAAAGTTGTTTTCTTGACAGTAGAAAACTAATTGTGGGGATGGGTCACTTAGTAAAAGTAAGATTTGTGTGCTATAAGTAAAAGTAGGGAGCGCGTAGCGTACTGGTTAGAGATGCAATGCACATATGGTCGCAGGTTCGTTCCTGCGTCCCGGGCTTAGTAAGTCTTCCATCCCTCTGAGGTCAGCTTCTCCCAAAATTGGTTCCAGACTTCTCGCAGGATAGGGGTGCTAAGGAAATACATAGGTGGGCAGCTACAAGTCCTTTATAGACCAGGTATGCATTCCATCACCTAAAACGATGTTTGGTAAAGTCGAATACATCTCGCATCCCCCCAGTAATTGATCAACGCCGAAAGCTACATACTGGTCTACCAAAAAAAGTGCTACTGGAAGACTTTTTCACACATGTTTTGTTGTTCTTTATGCTTTTATAAGAATGATATCTGGGTGCTCTTTTGTCTTCATTCTCTTAATTTGGATTCCAAGCACTGAATTTTATTTCTGCTAGGTGTTTCCAGACTTAACGTTTTTTCAAAACCGATAATGTTTCAAGTGACAGAATAAGTTCCGAAACACTATGTGTGTATCATCACTACTGAACACTTTTCCTTGTATTTGTGAGATCGTTGTAGTGCTAACATAGCTTGTCTCGACTGTACTGGTAGCATAGTGAGGTTTGAATCGATAACCGGGCATCGTTTAGTGGGTTTTTTTCGCAACTACTGTCGTGGTGTGACTCGTCGAACTGTTTCGAACAAACACTTATATGTACCGCGTCGACACTCTATCGAACAGACCTGCACCATTTTTTAACTTTCCTTTGTATTTCTTCAGTCTGACATCTTAACATCTGCATGGCATTCGATTTGACGCACCTAACGTAACTTTACAAATGGGATAATCTAACAAAGAAAGGCATGCGAATTAGAAGGAAATTTAGTGGAAGGTACTTTCTGGTTTGAATTGGAAGCACATACATCAGTTGTGAAGTGAGAGGTTGGTGATGTGTTACTGGGTCTATGTTTATTAGAAAAAATTTCCTCTTTTTCCTAACTGTTTTTTCTGGTAAAAAGGATGAAGAATAAAGCTTTCGGCGCTGATCTTTTTCTGAAAGATGCATTCAAGACGCCATGCATTCAACTTGACTAGTCATCGTTGGGCATGAGTGAATGCAAATCTGCCCTACAAAATGACCTGCGGTGGTCTGCCGATGTACTAAATTAGTGCTGCTATCCCTGCAAAGAAGTCTGTTTTCAATTTGGTGACCACGGAGGGTGGAATGCTTGGTGAACCCGCGGCTCGGGATCGAATCAAGAACGACGTGCGTGTTCCAACGCAGCTCTATTCACTGCGCTGTGCGCGCCCCGTTCTCTTGGTGTTCTTCTTAAATGTTTTTCTTAACTGCTAGGTTACCATGGTTCCTTACCCGAGTTATGCTGAGTTTCTGTGCGCGACTCACGCCATTCGGTTTTCTGCGTTTCGACGTACCGGCGGTCGCCGTTCGCTATCAGCTATTCGCTCGGCAAGCGACCGCTGGCGGCTCCATGCGATCGCCCTGGACGGAGCTTGTCGCCATTCCGTCCGTCCGTCCGTCCGTCGCTCTCACGCGACCTCTGTGCGCTCGCGTTCCGCGTGCTCATTCCGCCGTGTCCTCCGGTTGCTGTTTGCATTCCCCTCGTTTCGTATTCAAAAGGTGGATTGATTGGTTTTCCGCTAGACGTTTCTCTGCTTGTACTATTCAGGATCGCACCTTGACCGACAACCAGTGAGCTCGCTCATTCACCCCACCCTCTGAGATTTTTCTTGGAGTCCTGCAGATATTGGGCGATTTGCGTTGATTCCCTATAATTCCTATTAGTACAATGTACTAATCACATTACTGTTTATCGTTTCGTTCTTTAAGTAACCTTGTAATAATTGATTTTTTTGTTACACTGTTAGCTTCTTCATTTTATTTCATCTACCTGATTACTGTTTACAGTGCAGGCTGTGCACCATCGGTATGCGACTTATCATCCGGCATTATGAAGTTTGTTGTTATAAAGAAAATTCTTTATACTGCTTCACCAGTCTCTTTCCATAGCATCTTGAATAACTTAACAATGCTCCTTCCACTTCCTGTGCACGATACTTACTCCATCGCAATTTTTTGGGGAAAAGTGCCAAAAATACTGTACTAGTATTTGTACCAGACTGAACAATCCTTTCGTCTATAGTACTAGATTGTTTATGATTTGGAAGCGTTTCGTTTCCTGTAGAATATGGTGATCAGTCGTACTCTGTCATAGTAGTTCTGCAATGAGGTTGGCGTAAATCTACTGCGTAGGAAGCATATGGCCGAAAGTACTCGATTTAGTGTGGTAAAAGAAATCTTCTTAGCGCTGAAGAAGTCCCAGATGTTATTGATTACAAATATAATCTGTCCTTATGGGGGGGGTTTTATTCGTTTTCTTTTTCACACTTTTCTTATCAGTAGTTCTAAAATTCTGTATAGTTTTGCCAATGGTTTTCGTTCTAAATGTGGCTTCTGAAGTCATTGGTGATTTGCTTGTTTGGTTTCTTCTCTACTTGTAGGTCGTTGCTTACAAAAGTTCTTACATCGTTCGCGACGAAAATTGTAGCTTTAGTGCTTATAGTGAAAAGTACTGATGAAAAGTAAGCAAAAGATAACGGATGGCAGTATATGGAGTGTTTTGGTTGGTATCCCTATTTTTGAGCGCGTTTTCATTGATTGTAGGATCTCGGGCTACCTACTAGGGCTTATTTTACCGTGTCCTCGTCTCCGCTTACAATGTTTACTCTTTCGTCAATCCATATTTGTACAGGCCTGTCTTCGTCGTAAAATTGATGCGCTTTTACAATTTCGGCAATTTTTAAATTACCTTTCGTCACGTTTAACTTTTTGCTCTGTGTAATGGGTATTTCTTCCGTTTCGCAGGACAGAAACTAACAGCGCTATTTATGATGAATAGCACGAGCGTATACTCCAAAGTCTCCTCCTTACATGACCTCCCTTTTTCCCTGAGGCTGAAATGAACTCACTGGCCACCGTGCGGATATCTTTCGCCTATATATAGTTTGTAAACCGTTTGAGCATCGTTTTTTTTTGTGCTGAGTTCAGTGGGTTGCTAGTAAAGTAATCTTCATGAATTCCATCACGATCCTAGCAACCAGAAATTTAAACGGCACTTTCGTGGACGCCACTTCGTTCAATCGCTTCTGTGGTCGAGAGACGAGCTCTTAGAAAAAAGCGTAGAAAAAGCAGTTTTGGCTCTTCAGAAACACAATTATTATGTCAAAATTATGGAAGCAATAAATTTGTGTTTGTTGGAAAGGTCGTGTGAATTTAAATGGTCTTTATATCACTTGATAGAGTTAACTATGAGCTAAGATGTTCATGTGTAACATGGGACAGCAAGATTAGTTTCGGATTATTGTCAGTGAGATAAATGGAATCGACAGAACAGCATTCTGCGACATTCTTGAAGGAGATCAAAATCTTCAACTAGTAGCCGAAACCCACTCTGTTGTCTGAGGACTTCCGTAGATGATAGATGCGAGGAAAGGACTGAATAAAAGTTCTATGATCCGCACGATGTATGACGCTGTGCCTTGTTTAAGAGAAAATTAAAAAAATACATTTAATTATGGTGGTCTGCTGATGTGATAAGGCAATGTTTTTATCCTTCTAAACATGTTCGGTATCAGTTTGTCGACCCCGGAGTGGTGGGAAGCTTCCTTAGCCAATTGCGCATCGAAAACTTGTGTATTGCAGAGCACTTCTATACACTGGGATACAGGCGCCCTTTCGTACATTGTATGATTACATGTGTTCGTTTCAGATCTAAATCCAAATCCCAGCTATTCTATTCTCATGTGTTCAGTAATCTTTGACTTTGGAGTCACTCCGTCGTTTGGAATAAATCGAATTCTATTTATCAGAAGTGTACCATACTGTTGCCTGCTCTTACAGTCTTTTTTGTCAGGGATTCTCTTTGTCTTCACGATTTTTTACCGTCCATTGGTAGAAACATATCTAAGCGATACGGGGAGAGAGATAAAGAGAAAGTTTGATATGTTCCCATGGGTTACGATCATCATTGCGCCATTCGCTTTTTTTCGACTTTAACTAAACTAGTTGTTCGTCGCAGTTCCCTCAACATAGTTTTAAGGAATTAGGAATTCACTTTTTACTCAAAGATTAGTGCTGTAATGAAATTATTCGTCCTCTTCTATTTTTGTTGTGTATACGAGAGATACCGATAGTGTATTACCACGTCGAAGAACTTATGTACTTCTACTATTTTTTTATCGCACATGGGTTTTGCCTTCTGTGTTACCTCCTGCCCTCTCAACTGTTTACCGCCTCATCGTCGTTGAGAGGTGCTCCTGGGCGCAGGGGCTGTGATTTACGGCGGAGGATTCATCCCCCGGCAGGGTCTCCCAAGCTGAGAAAGAGTTCACCGTTTCCATCAGCCTAGCTACGAGTAAACCAGTGCCAGGATCAACCACCGTCCTGGTATCAAACTAGTCGCATGATGGCAAATCTCCTCCTGATCCACAAGGGCTGTGACTGCCTGTGGTGGTGACGACCTGGGGCAGACTTTGTCCAGGCTGTTGCACTCCCGGGAACTAAAATGGCTAAACCAGCAAAACTCTGAAACAGTGGACATTATGCTTGGGACCGCACAACCAGTGAAGACGGGCCATCTAAGTATCTAAGTAAGTATGTGACTTCTGCTGCTTGCATGTCTGATACATGGTGCCTAGTCTCATTATGTGATGACCGAAGAATGACCTACGATTACGATACGTTGAAACGTTGGAAGAAGCGTGTTAGTTTGTGAGACTGAGTTTCTAAAGATAGTCTTCAAGGATCGTCTTTGCGCAGGATATGGATAATAGCTAGAGAAGGGCTGAGTTGAAGCATGAGTGGTTTTTGAGTTGTCTCTGGTTTTTATACGTCTATTCGTTTGCTGAAATTCTTCAAACAATCTTCCTTAGTGGATTATAGCTGTGTGGTCATTTGGGATTACGGTGATGATGGCGATAAATGTAGAGACTTTGTAATGTTTCTAAGCGTTCCAAATTTTAAAAAATCACTCCACAAGGTCTGGCTAAAATTTGAGTTTGTGGGAAAGACGTTTCTCAAGACAGGATTAATACCTTCGAAAAAATCAACAACGACCTTGAATGGTTGCGTAGTTTCTTCTAAAAAATTGTCGTTTGGCACGTTCACTTCTTCCGGTTTCATTGATATAATGAGTTTAGTTTACTCTTCGGTCATGAATAGAAAATGTGCCGTGCATTAGACTTCGACTAAGCATCGTTAGAGGTGATTCAGTTCATTTTTTGGCCTATACAGTGAAATGCGGTCTAAGCAGATTTAGGACGTCAGTGTTTTTATCCTCCCAAAGATTAAGAGCTTACGGACCCCGAAGTAATGGGAGTCTTGGTTAGTTATGGACATGGGTTCGAATCAGAGATTACATATATATTATGGTACACCTTTGACAAATGCGCTACATGCGTGCATTTAGTATTGAATATATTCATCAATATGCTCTCTGAAAATTAATGAGAATTCGTTAACGTTGGACAGGGCTAGTGTTGCTGCAAATGATTGTAATAGATATTTTTCTCATGTCTAAAAATTAAAATTATTGGGTAACCATTTCTAAATTTAAGCTAGTTACTTGTAGGGGGTTCTAACGACACTGATACAACAACTTTTCATAATAGTCTGCATGATTTGATAGCGTCCGATCGTTTGTCCATATTATCCACAGTTTTAGTATAAAATTTATCGACATAATTTGAATTGTGGGCGGAGGTGCCGCAGTGGTTAGTGGTACTGTCCATCAGGACGCAAAAGCGGTAGTTCGCCTTCTCCAGCACTCTCCACAGTTCACCTGTGAACGCCTTAGCCTGGGTTTCTCTGAGATTCTAAGAAGAATCGACTCGACCAGCATTCTGAGACATTAATAGAGAAGACGATATCCACAAATAGCAGCCGAAACAACATGAGAATTGTTCGAAGACCATTGTGGATGTTGGATGCGAATAAAACGAACAGGATGCAAGTGCAACGATCCGTACAGTATATGTGGTGACGGATCATATAAAATGAAAAAACAAATAAATTTGGAGCAGTATTTACTACCGTCGCGATGTTTTTACAACTGTAAGTAACTTTGGCCACAGCGGTGCATTCCACCAGGAAAAAGGTAGTAGAATCGACTCGACAAGAATCTGCAACATTCATATGAAAGATGAAGTCCTGAAGCTGAAACAACAAGCTAAGTGTTCGAAGACCATTGTGGACGATGAGTGCGAGGAAAATGAATTGAGTGCAAACATTGCTGGGATCCGCACAGTGAATGTGATGACGAGGCAAGTAAAAATAAGAAAATAAAAAAAATTTTTAAGGCCCTAAATGTTTTCTTGCCTTTGTTCATCCTTGTATTGTTATGCCATACGGTTCACAAAGTTGGTAGCTGATCTGTCAGTGATGTATAAGACCTTAGTTTTTGTATAGGATAATTACCAACGATTACTTTGCTAACCATAAAACGAGTGACTTCATGAATGAAACTTGATCGTGCCTGCCTTGCTAAATGAAATTGATTAGCCCTTCTAGCAATATTTTTATTAGTTTTTACAAGTCCCACATTTCGTGGAATCTGACAGTTCGTTATTATCCGACTCCGGTGTTCGTTTTTCCACTTTTCTTTTTTCTTGGAAGTCTTCTTTACACGTTATTATTTATTTTCTCTTGTACCTCTCAAGGTTTATCGCTTCATCACGACTATGAAGTGTTCGTGGGTATTGGCTCTGTGATGTCCAGCGAAGGTTCTATCTCCCCGGCAGGGTCTTGCAAGATAAACAGGAGTCCGATTCCATCCGGAAACACAGCTAAGCGTAAACCAATACCAGGAATCACCACTGTCCTAGTATCAAAGTAGTTGCATATTGGAAAATCTCCCTCTGATCCGCAAGGGTGACGACTTGAGAACGTCCTCGGCTAGGGCGACCTCGGGACTCCAGGAAACCACATTGGCTAAACCAGCAAATATCCGGCCTCTGTACTCCTTACGATGAGCACTCCCGTCTGCGACTTCGGGATGTAAGACAATTGGTGAAAAGCTATCAAATCTCAAGTTGTACAGGACATCATTAAAAATGGACAAAGGCACGACCAGAAATGCCATGGGGACTGCTTCTAGCTGTGCACCTAAAATACCAGAACTGTCTTTTTCAGGCGTCGATCTCTAGGCTCTTTTGAGGCCCCAGGTCGTGTCAAATTCCGTATTATCGCTCTACAAGAGAGAAGCAGGATGAACGACATATGCTAGTTAGATGACAGAGCCCTGGTCATTCATGGTGGGAAATTTCCGTTACGAAATGTCGCAGGCGTTAGATTTCTTGTACACTCATCTGTTTCCCATATAATAGGAAATCCTATCACCGCGATTGGCCATTGTTCGTCTCCAAATTCCTCTTCAAAGAAAAGTAAATATAATCAACTGCTACTCACCAGCTTCTAAAGTCGACGACAACGAACTGGACGCGTGTTATAATCGGTTGCAGGAAGCAATCCGCAACGAGAAATCCTTCTTTAAATCCGCTGTTGGAAACTTCGGTGCAATTTAAGGACGGGAAACGAAAATGGATACAGGATAGGGTAATTCGGAATAAGGAATCCAAATGAGAATGAAACCGTCTTGTAGGACTGGAGCGCGCAACACGTCTCTTCCGTTGGAATACATTTTTCACGAATGGAGGCGATTGCCGATGGACATGGGAGTCGCATAACGGCAGGGCTTTTGCAGAGTCCCATCATATTCTCACAAACAGAAAAATGGTGCCTCTTTCACACTTCAGTAGTACCTGGATTTTTGTACAGGATCTTATTACCGTCTTCTTCATTCGAAGATCCCATTTATCCATAAAATGAAAAAAACTTATCGCCCTGGAAAAACGAAACAAGTCGTTTATGACGAGGATATTCTCAATAAAATCTTGTCCTCATATGACTGGCAGATAAGCGAGCACTTTACCGAAGACTACACGCTGTTTGTCAAAGGACTAAAAACTTGTGCAGAACTTGCTTCAGTTCTTGAAACACGGAGCTCAGACCGCATCTTCATTACCAGTAGGGAATTGCTCGAAAGGAGAAGGACAGTGAAACTTGACCTTACTGCTGCACACCTAACACGACTGATAATAAATACTACAAAAGGTCTTAGCAGGAGGAATTACGTCGGTATAGGCAGAAAAAATTTATTGCAAGAAGTTAAAAAACGACCAAGTTTTAAGAAATGACTTCGGCACCATTGCGACCATAACGTTCCCTTATCCGCCCTAATGAACGAAGATGGGAGTATCACTTCATCGCACCCTGATATTCAATTGATAATGGAATAGTTCTATGCCAATCTTTTCAGCTTCAGAACCCCCGTCGCTGACTTCGAAATTCCCACTGGTGAAAAACTGCCCGCGATTCTCCTTCCTGAAGCTTGAACTGCAGTAGAGAACATGAAGACAGGCACACCTCCAGAACTCGATAATATCACCACCGATTTATTTAGACATGGAGGTCACAAATTCTTATTTTCGTAGCACATATGACATCTTACCTTCAGAAAGAGGAAATCCCAGACCAGTGGGAGACGTAGCTCATGGTTATTGTGCCTAAATTGGGTGACCGAAAGGATCTTCGTAGCTATCGTCCAGTGTGCTTTTGAATGCACTCTACAAGCTGTTCGCAAGGATTATCCTTTTGAGCACACCAAGGACACTGGATGAGTGACAATCATTTGGGCAAGCAGGATTCCGACAGTGATCCTGCTGCATGGACCACATCCAAACTATAACACGTGCCATAGAATTTTATTGGGAGTACCATCTGCCTCTTGTCCTAACCTTTATTGACTGCAAGAAAGCGCTTGAGATGTCGAAACGAGTGTAGTCCTATCAGCGCTTGTCTCCCAAGGAGTGGACTCGTCCTATATACGAACACTGGCGGACAATTGTCCAAACTACAGCACAAGTGTACAACTTTTCCATCGACCCGTCACCATCCCTAGTAACCTATAGGTAAAAGGGTTCGATAAGGGGGATCCCATAATCGCCAACGCTGTTTACTGCCGCACTGAGGTTGATAATGAAGTCACTCGATTGGGACGAAGAGGGCCTACTAGTTAATAGAAAATTCCTATCAAATTTCCCTTTCGCGGGTGACATCGTCATCTTATCGAACCACTGAAGAGTACCAGTGAAAAAAGAGACGATGTTTAATGAACTCGGTGAGACGGGAAAAGGCTTGAACTGCGCATAAATATAACGGAGACCCAGTTCATGGAGAACTCACGGTGAGAAGGTAAACTAATCGAAATGGCAGTATCTTTGTTTATGGAAACCACCTCGTGCTCGTACCTTGGAGGTTCAGTGAACATCGAGAACAACATTGAGGAGGAATTAGACCGAAGAAGGAGAGCAACGTTGGCCGCATTTGGGCCACTCGAAGAAGCCAGCAACCAACTAACGGAGACAAAACTCCGCGCTAACGTTTGCGACCCAGCAGTCGTCCCAGGGCTCTGTTATGCAACAAAAAACGTGGTCTCATACTTCAACCACGTCAAGGATCATTCGCGGCACCCACAGAGCACTTGAACGATGTGTTCTGAAGTTCAACGTGCACTCACAGGTTTGGCTGGAATGCGCAGCTCATATCTGCGAAATCTATCCCATCTTCGGGATCCAACGGAATATGTATTGATAGCGAAACATAGATGAACAGGTTATACAATAAGAAGAACAGATGACAGCTCGACGGAAAGAACAAGAGCAAGCTCTAGTTGAGTGCAAGCGTCATTTTGAAGAACATCGAAACGATAGGCGGACATATTAATGGTTAACGTCAACATCTGAACTAGTAGACGGGACTTTTCCATAATTGCGGAATGAATAATTGCGAAATGAACCTCGTGGATGTTGCCGTGTTCGAAGCAGTAGACCACTATGGACGACGATTGAGCGAAAGAGACTAATGGAAATTGCGCCTGAGTTCGTACAACCGCTGAAGATGGGCCATACAAATATCCGTGTAATTATCTATCTTATATTGTAAGCTCTGCATGATTTCTTAGAAATTCTTGTTAACAGTGGTCTCTTGAATTGCCTAAATAATCCGCCTAAGCAACTCAGCCGCACATTAACACTTTCGCGGCGAGTGACACCTGTAGGTGTCACGATGGCTTTGCGGGAACGGCCATTTATACAACTGTTGGAACTATTTTTCTTTCTGGTGGTTTATTTTAACACTTAGAACTATTTCCCTGTACTTTTTTTGTTATCAAGTAATAGCTTGTAGAACACAAACGTTGTGTTGGGCGTTGATCGGGTTATATTATTGTTATATATAGTTATAAGCTATATTCTGCACTAATATTTTTATAAAAAAACCGTTTTCCAACGAGTTTATTAACCAGAAATTTAGGTGCTAATCGACCACTGTTTCATTCCTATTTGCTGAAGTGAATGATAGTTATGGTAGAGAGTGTGTGGATATAGAAACTACTGAAGTAGAGACGCAAAAAGTTGCGAAACACTTCCAAATGCTCACAGTAATATTTTGTGTGAGGAGGGGCTGTTATGACATATAGTAAATAGCACCATAAATATCATTCATATTCATAGAACGATACAGAAAAACCTTTTCTGCAACTCATTTCTGTGCAGAGTCCACAGAGTTCTCTAGTTGTTGAAAATTACTGTTTGTGTTCAAAAAAACCAGTAAGTGCAGAATGGCTGGAAATTACACGTCGTCTACTTTGCAGCAAACCCGATATTAGGCGTCGTCGCTAGAGTGTTGATGTTTTCCCGTGGAACTCTATTTTGAAATACGATCTGACGTGAATGAAATGTTTCTATCACTGTTTAGGTCATCCCAGTGAATGCCTTTTCTCTTCAGATTTCAGTTTGAAATATTTGGTCTCTTCATTGTCTTCCCAAGTCTTCATGACAGACAAATGCGGACCTATATGGATATGAGAGAGCTGTTCCTAGACAAGTCTGGTACAATTTTGCAACTATACAGCGTTGTGAGTTTGATTGGTCCTGCTTGAGGTCAGAACCAACGACCTTGCGCGCATGATTTACTGGCATCTATATCACTGCGTTTCCGTAACCCCGAAAAAAAAACAAAAAGCTAAAGAGTAGAATATTAACTCAGCAGCTCTCCAGGTGTGATTTCATGAAGTGTCCTGTTCATTAAGAAATTTGTTGCCTTAAAATTCACTTTATTGCTTTCCTGGTTTTTACTTTGACTATTAAATACTTACTGAGACTTTTACATCCAGGCGGTGGAATTGGTTGCAAGCTTATGTGTTAGAAAAACGGATTTGTTCATTGCCTTGTACCTGAGTTTTATTGCATAGATCATATCCCCTACATTCTTCCTTCCAAATATATTAAGTCATTATTCAAAGTGACAGCAACCCTATTGATCTCAACTTTACTACTTCGCTTATTCTTGTGTACTTCAGTGGACCAGTGTTACGAAATTGATCATAGCCGTAAATTTTATTCTCTTTAAGATCTGCAATTTGTTTAATCCTTCAATATAAATCATTTTTCTTTTTTACTAGGTTCATGGAAAATGATTTTGTCCATAACGTTTTCAAACTTCAACGCCTTAATTTCCAAATTACGAAGTTCTACGTATTTATGTTCGTATCATACCATTTTAAAATATATATTTTGTTTAGCAGTTTCACCTCGCAACGGTTTATCCCGCATCGTGGCTGGGAGGTGTTCCTGGGTGCCAGACTGCGATGTACAGCGGGGGATTTATCCCCAGGTAGCTGAGGAGTCTAGCGTTTCCATCAGGAAGCCTAGCTAACAGTAAACCAATACCAGAATTCGCCAGCGTCCTGGTATCAAAATCGCATAGTGGCAAATCTCCCTCTGATCCACAAGAGCTGCGACTGCCCGTGGTGGTGAAGACTTGGGGGCAGACTTTGGCCAGACTGACCTCGGGATTCCAGGGAACCACAATGGCTTGACGAGCAAATTTTCGAAAAAATGGTGATTATGCTGGGGCTCACACAACCAGTGAGTACGGGCCGTTCAAGTGTTAAGTGTCAAGTGTCAAGCAGTTCATCTTACCAGCTTGGTTTTCATTTGCATGGGATTTAGACGATTAGAATGAACTGGATGAAACACCGAACTTCAACATTGAGAAACCATGTTCTTGCCTTATATTGCATTATACTATTATGTGCTAATTAGTTTCATTTCGGTAATTTTCTAAACGATTGAGCTGACACCAGATTGTTATGAAAACGTTTATTCGGTTATCGTTGCGGCGCCTTCGACTTCCTCGGAACTGCTCCTATCAGAGCTGATGGTCGACAGCTGGTCGTCGTTGCGATGTGGATGTTCGTTGTCGCATCGAGCCGAATCCAGTGGATGGGGGCACCGCTCGATCCGGGAACTTCGCAGAGCGATGCACTTTTATATAGAACGTTTGTTGATCCATTGTCGCCTCCAGTATGATCTTTTTTGGGCAGGCAGTGAGTCCTGTAGCGGTTGGTATTTCATTTGCTTGTACGTAGCTTGAGACTTCTACTTCGATTAGTAGTTTTAATCCTGAACTGAGACTGCACTGGACACGAATACAGAAGCCGCCACATCGAAACGAGGAACAAGCGTGGACCATCGACTCTGATCATCGACGTTGATGGAGACGAAGACGTCGAAACGTTAGCCGAGAATAAATGTCTTTATCAACCTCGTGTACGCTCATCAAAGAAAAGAATACATGAGATATGTGTATTCAAAGCTGAACGTTGCTAATCGAAATTATCTTTCGACCGGTCTATGTCTTATGTAGTTCTGGAAAGGATGTGCTTAAACAGTGGTGGTCTGGTTTTCTTGGGTTCTTTTTTTCAGCGAATTGCTGATTTTTTTAATCGAACAATCGTGTTTGTGTTTCTGGGCGTTTTAATTACTTTTCTTTCACTTTCTTTAATGCTGTCATTGCTGCGATTGTTGTGAGAATATCCCTGGTTAATGCACAAAAATTCACTTATCATTGTACGTCACCCATCGGTACACAAATTAACGGTTTGTGTTACTACAAACAAGCGGAACACACGTCATATTGTCGGTAATTTATCCAGTTCTCATTCAGTTTGTGGGTCATCCATTTTCCAAGGTCATTTCACTTCCCAATTATATGCAAGTGGTTGGCAACTGTTACGCAGCCGGAAACCTGGATTAGACTGTATAACAGTTTGGCAGTGGCATGAGCTATATATGACTCAGGCATGTCGGGAAAAATTGATCAGTATGTGTCCATCGTTCTTCAGCCATTTATTTCCTTTCGCACAGAGCTTTTCGTCTATAATTTTTCAAATCATTCGATAGCTTATACCGCACAGATTTTTTCCTCGGACGTCGCCCAACAAAGGCTGTATTCTGAACTTAATGTTTTATAAGAAAATAAACCGGTTTTGAAAAGTTGATTCGTCCTATTTAATTTTCGCGGTTAATTTCTTAACTACGACGAGCGATAGGGCAGTAAATCACTGAAAAAAGCTTATACAGAGGTGTCTTTGCATATTAAAGAACTAAGGCGTGACGTAGAGCACGTTCATCACTGTTTCCATGAAGTGTATCTTTGAAAACGTCACATAGTCTCAGCTCCTATTCACATAAGCTTTCACTTATGTTTTACACGTGACGCTCAAAAACATCTACTTCAGGACATCGATTTTTTAAAATTAATTCCATGCACCCTCTATAGCTATGTGGTAGTTAATTAATGATATGCACCTTTACACATGCACTCCCTTCATAATTTGATTTTTTCCTACCACCGGCTTGCCGCCTCACCGTGGCTGGGAGGTGTTTCTGGGTGTCGGGCTGCGATGTGCAGCGGGAGGGTCAACCCCTCGGTAGGGTCTCCAAAGCTAAGAAGGAGTCCAGCGTTTCTATTAGGATGCGCAGCTAGGAGAAGAGCAGTACCAAGATCCACCATCTTCCTAGTGTCAAACTAGTCGCATGGTGGCAAATATCTTTCTGTTCCACAAAGGCGGCAACATCCTGCCCTGGTGACGACCTGGGCAGACTTTAGCCAGGTTAACCTTGGGATTCCAGGGAAAAAACGATGGCTAAGTCAGAAAAAACTCCGAAAAACAGAGAATATACTAAAGCTCGTGCGTGACGCAGTGATCCGAGGCGCCTTGCTATACACACGTGGAATACATCTCCGCGCCTGGAATAGATAAATCCTGGTGCCCATGGCTCCCCAAGCCTTCTATCCCTCCGGGGTCGGCAAATTGGTACCAGACTTGTCTGGGAGGATAGTAGCATTGATTCGATACATCGGTAGGCCACTGCGAGTCATTGTAAAACCCAAATATGCATTTAATCACCTCGAAACGATGCTTAATCAAGTCGAATGCATGGCGCATCCCTCAGGGGATTGATCAGAGCCGAGAGCTTTATCCTTTATCCTTTATGCTGAAGCCCGTACAACCATCGTGGACGGGCCGTCCAAGTATCCAATAAGTAACCCTTTATTTTGTAGCGATTGAGTTTAAACAAGAATATTTGTTGTATTAGCTCTAACTCACTTGTTTGGAATGTATTCAATCACATTTGGCGTCAACATTTTTTTATAACTTCTTACAAACGTGAGTAGCGAACGTAAATCTCCGTTTCTTTGAATGTTGATCACTGTATTCTTTGTTTGAGAAGCTTGTACTAGGTTGATAATTTTTATTCGACTAACCTTTCGACGTCTTCATCTTCATCAGAGCAGATGATCCGAGTCGGTGGTCCACATTGTGGCCAAAATGTTGGTCGCTGTCTTCAAGGGCATGGCTACTTAAGGGTGAAAAGACTAGCACTCTGTGCTTATGAATTAGAATCGAATAGACATCGGCTTTTAATTTCACATCTTTACTTTCCGTGCATTGTCACAGTAGATCGCGATGAGTGTTGTTATAGTATGGGACGAGTGAAGATGAATTTACGTCAAAAACTGAGTACTAATAGATAACAACAGTGTGGTTGGATGGTTAGAGTTTTTTTTTCTTAACACAAAATCGTAATATGCATAAAGCTTGTGGTAACACAGATCTTAACGGAAACGCAAGAGGCACGAACCAATAAATATTTCCATCTCTTCCGAAGGTAGTTGTCTCCTTTTGTAACTTGGCTCTTACTCCAGTACACTTCAAATTTTCTCTTGATGGATTGCACAAGAGATTCCAGTGGTCTACCATCAATCAAAAAATAGAACTTAAATCGTCTGCTGGCAGTCCGATTTAACCTTATGCTATTCAATCGTTACTTCCAGTTGTTATAGTGATTTAAAATGATCATATCGAGTGGAAAGATACTAAAAACACATTAAAAAAGAACTTCGCAAAATAACATTTGAAAAGTCTGCATGGCTTATTTTGAGAAACCTTAACGAAACTTGACAAAAATGTCAGTCACTGATAGGCAGGCTTTTTTTTCATCATTCATACGAGTAATATAATATTAATATATGCGAAAGCATTGAGAGATACATAGGATTGAGAATTTTATAGAATGTGTCAAATACTTAAAATGAAAGGACACGGAAAAACCGAATAATAGGGCGAAAAACAAGGGTGGGGGTCTTTTGTGGGGGATGAGGGAAGCAGATGGGCCGGGTTGACGAACATATGACTCACAACATGAGTAGCCGAACGTTGCCAGAAAACGGCGTCTATTTATTTTTTTTCATCCCTTTTTTTCATTCCTCTGTTATCTATACGTTTTGCGTTATCTGCGACGTTCCCTAAGCTATCACACATATCTGATATTCTTCAGGACGTCAATATTGTTAGAACCGAACCTACTTCTTGTATTCGTAGAAAAAATGCTACGGAGTTGCTTCCCTGTGATCGACTAGGTCCTACTCTATTTTTTAGGAAATCCATAATCTTACTGGATTCTGACAAACAATTTTTTTTCAGTTTTCTAAAGAAAAAAGTACCGTATAGTGTGATCTGGTAAGACCGGAATAGCATAGTTTTAATCGGCGCATATTAGTAAACTCTCATGAAGATCATTCCATCGGATTTTTTCCTGAAGTTATCTCTTACATCTTTTCCACGTTCGCCACGCGCTTATTTCGCGCATACCAGCTCTCTATTTCAACTTTTTTTCATTTTGTTCTTGCTTTCCGTGAACCTAATTTGCTGCTCGTCATCTCACTGCCAATCTCGTAGTTTGGATTGCATCGCTTTTAAGTATTTTTATTTTGTTTAGAGTTTGCTGTGTTTCAATTCTTGTGGGAGGTTGACGCATTGGAGACCACGAGCCAGTGAGGAGCAGCGGAATTTACCAGAGGTCTAAAACGTTTGTTCAATTTATTCTTCGGAAAGCATTTCAGCGGTAAATTTGGACTTTACGAAGATTTTCGGGGAATGTGAATGATATTAAAAGCTGTTAAACAGTAAAGTCCTCAAGGATGAATTCGAAATTTTTCCTCATTTCTTTTTTAAAAAATTTGGTTAAATGGATAGTCTTGTGGGTAGATATATATAAAGAAGTCGTAGGAATAAGCATATGTGCTCACGGTACTGTTTGTGTATAAAGTTTCAAAAAAAGCCAGGTGGTTTTTTGTGGAAGCGGAATACACAGCTAAATTCTCGTGAAGACAAAGTGAAACCTTTCCATGGATCTTGATAATGAACATTTTCTGTTCATTGGAGCTAAGCAGGTAGTATGATTGTAAAGAATTGCCACCTTAAATGACGTCCAGCGCTGTCCTTTCATTAGATGTCAAAATGGATGATTGGTCCACTTTTTTAGTTAAAATTTTAGAGCATAGTTATTCCTTTCTTTAACTGAGGGCATTCTAAGTACCTGTTATGGCGGTCTAAGGGGGCGTGTGGCGCAGTGGTTGGAGGCGACACACACGTGGAATCGATCCCAGCGCCCATGGCTCACCAAACCTTACATCCCTTCGGGATCGGCAAATTGGTACCAGACTTGTGTGGGAAAATAGCAGCACTTGCCCGATACATCGCTAAGCCACGACGAGTCATTGTAAAGGCCATATATGCATTCATTCACCTCCAAACGATGCTTAATGAAGTCGAATGCATGGCGCATCCCTCAGGGATTGATCAGTGCTGAGGGCTAGTTTTTTTCTCAAAACTTTTTAGGATATATCAATGGCTCAAAGGTGAAGATCTGTTATTTTTCGTCCCAGTATTGTCCCAAACACCGAAGTGTTCAAAACAATAGAAGTTTATTCGAGAACATCCGCAGTTTTTCGTATTTTTTAAGGAATTTTCGCAATCTCTTGGGGTAATTTACTATTTCTTGTGTTAACTGTGGCATCCAGTTTTCTTTTTAACTACTTTATACATGGCTTAAAATTCCAACTTCTATGTAAGGTGATTGTGCTCTGCGCTATTTTTAGGCATGAAGAAACATTAAATGAGTAAAAAGCTTGACTTTCAGAGAGAATACCACGTAGATCCCTTCTGTATATTCAGTAGAGTTTTTTATCCATCATTCTTTTATTTGTGATATGAGGTTGGTATGTTTGTATGGTCACTAATCTGTCCAGCAACGGTGTCCTTTCAAGTCAACTCGCATCAAGTCGTCCTCGCTCCAGTCGTGAAGAAATCCGTTTGCCAAAAAGATTACCGCTTTGAGGCACGCGACAGTTCGTATGAGACCAAGAAATGGAGAAAATGGAGTTTCTTCGGTTTCTGCTTGCGACCAAAACAACTCCCCCTGTTTGGTATTTCGAAAGCCAGATATTAGTTTATATTTTAGATTTCTCAAAATTACATATTCCCAAGAGGTTGTTAAACGGCCTACATTTACTTCCATAGAAAAAACAATACAATACAACAGTAGCTGACGTTTCGGCAGTATCGCCTTTTTCAGAGCCTGGAAGTGCAATTTACTAGGCCAAACACTTCAATAACACTTACAAAAAAACTATTTTTTATTAGATCTAGTGCCAAAATAACCTTACAACGGAAGTTCAAAAATTTTTTGAGTAGTTCACATGTCTCAGCTTCAAGAAACAACCGCAAACAAATTCTTCACGCTTCTGATAATAGTCAAAATAGGGTTGATAATGCAGCAAGAAAATCTAACGTCACCGTGATTGGGGGGCATAACAATACCTGAGAGTGCGCGTTAGCTATTAGAATTGAACCCAACCTTTCCACCATCACAGCCCATTTCTAAAACGACCCTGTGTAGGATAGCATGCAACCTTTATGAACTTCAAGATCGACTCCGCTATCAGGCCGAACACGAAACATCAAATAGAGATAAAAGTCAAGAGGCGGCGACACTACCACCATCTCCATTCCCTAAGACGTTTTTTTAGACAGCAGGACCCCAAGGATGGAGTTGGCAAAAAATTCCACATGTTTTCGGACGACGTTCTCAAGATCCTTAATCACTAACGCGATAGAAAGTTTATCTCTAACCTTACAGCCGCACAGAAATGTGGCTTACGAGGAATTAGAGAATTATTAAACTCAAAAACAACAAGTTTATCTGTTAGTGATAAGGGGGGAGAGTTCGTAGTTATTCTTCGCCAGCTGGATGTTGAGATAACAGAGGAACATCTTAGTGATACTACCCTTTAACGCCCATCCTCTGAAAAAGGAATACAAAAGTCAATACCGAAAGCTAAACAATCAATGGGTCAGTGTGGCAAAGGCTGCAGGTTTAAAAATCATGGGTTATTTCGCACTTTAAAATCGATAAACCAACATGTCCCGTCCTATACCTATTTATTAAAACACATAAATTAGTATCACCTGGTGATCTTGCGTCAACCAATCCGTCATCATTTAAGGTTAGACCGATCATCAGCTGTGCAGACGGGTCAACGGATAGAATAACCTGGTTTTTTAAGCCTAATACTTACCCAGTTGCTTAACCACATTCCAGCTCACCTCACAAACACCAACAGTGTTCCTAGAACGTCTACGTAACGCGTCTCCCAATAACGCGTACGTGATGAACTCCTTCGACGTTACTGTGCTGTGCACCAACGTGTCTAATGGCTCCGCAATGCAAGCCATCTTCGAACTTCTTGTTGAACATGAAGGAAGAATAAATATGCATGGCTTGTCCGTCCAGCAGCACATGGCTTTCTTAAACGAATGCCTAAACTGCTCGATTTTCAGATGGTCTGGGAAACATTTCGCGCAAATGAGGGGGTTGGCTATGCGACAGCGACTGGCACCAAGCCTTGCCATTGTGTTTATGTCTAAGATAGAAGCCCCAGTTCTCGATCTCCGGCCACTACTCTGCTGCAGATATGTAGATGATTGTCTTGTCATCTTCTCTACGCAGGAGGAGATGGACAAATGCTTTGAATTATTGAACGAGCAGTCTGAGTACATTAAGTTCATCTGGGAGAAACCGAGAAAAAAACTGGCTTCCGTTTTTAAACGTTCAAATAAACCTATCAAGTAACGGTTACATGACAAAGTGGTACCGAAAGCCAAGTAACAAGAACATCCTCGTTCATTTCCTTTCTTCCCACCCTGCCACCTCTGTGTGCACAACCAGGGAACTAAAGGAAGAATCGCGCGACTTGGCTCGGCAAATAGTCATCTCCAATGGCTACGAAATAGTAACCTCGCGAGACAAGTTTAGAAGGAGAGCGACGTGCAGAGCGAAACACTTGGCCAAAAGAAAGTCCCGTTCATGTTGCGCTTTATTAGCGATGAAGTAAGCGTAGTTATTAAACGATGCTTGAGAAGGGCAGGTCTAGAGGAATCGGTAGCGATAGTTGAAATACCACCGGCTACTCTACGTCGTCAGTTAGTTAGTAACCGCCTGTATGACAGTCTATGTGTAACAACAAAGTGCGTAATTTCCCCGTACGACAGAGACGTTGATTGTATGAGTTCAGGTACGATATGCCTGATCTCTTGTAGTGCTTGCGGAAATGAATATATAGGGGGAAATGGGCAGACTTTTATGTATCCTTATAAAAAGAACACCTAGATGGCAAACGAAAAACAAAACAAAGTATCCCACTAGGCACGCAAAAGCATAGCGGAGATGATTTTGAAGTAAAAGTATCCTTGCACAGGAGACTAGAACACCAGCGCGAAACCTTTTTGAGGCTTTTTGGATAAGTGTCAAAAAACCCTACAATGGATAGTAGGGATGGATGCCCAGAGGTCATATGCGACCTGACCCCGTATATTCGCATCAATTTCTGATGTGGGATGGTGCATTCATCAACCTTATGCGACTATAATCATCTATTCTAATCTTCCTCATTGGAAGTCACGTAAAAAAAGCGGTGAATTTTTTCGAGAAGTGTTGATCATGTAATTATCATAGAGTTTTTCGTCCTTTTATAAGTGTTATTGAAGCGTTTGGCCTAGTAATTGTATATCAGTATACCCTTCCAGGCTCTGAAGAAGGCGATACTGCCGAAACGTCAACTGCTGTTGTATTGTATTGTGTTTTTCTATGGAAGTAAATGTATGCTGTTTAACAACCTCGCGATTGCTGAACAAGAAAACGACGCATGCATATTCCAATGCCGAGGTTAATAGAAAGTCGATCCTAGGAACTGTTACATATTCCCATTTGAAATATTTTTTTTCTGGAAAATATTTATGGAAAAAAAACGTCCTTTTTATTTAATCCTTCATGGCAGTGGTAATATGAGACTCCTCATCAGCCGATCCTAGCAGGTATGGGCAGCTTCAGTTCGTGCCATGTAGTCTGGATGGAATAATATTTTATTTGTATTGAACTGAATACATAACATAGCTGGAGAATTTCGCACTGATAGAGGAAATAGATTTTGATTGCTGTGTTTCACTTCACTTCTTTTCTTTGAACTGGGACAGCTATTTGAACTAGCTGTTTTAACATATATGCGATGTACTACGAGAGTTCATCTTCTCTACATGTGTCATGAAAACTGAGGAGTTATTCGACACTTTCATTTGAAGCCCACGTAAAAGTAAACCTATCGTGATAAAACCGGTGTGGCGTTTGGCTATTTCTCTCCAGAAATATGATTGCAGAAGTGTTCATATGAAAAGTACGACTTTCTCTGTGTTCTTTGGGCTTGTGAAACTCACTGAGCTACTCTTGAGCACCTCAGCTGCAATGGATGCTTTTACCCTTGCCATTCAGTGAATGGCAAGACACAACTACAGATTATACAGGTCCTACATAAAATAGTTGTCCACATACATTACCTGTTTGCCCGACTTCTTGTGCTGCACTACACCTCTTTTTTTGTTTATTAAAATTATATTCTCATCTTCCTTTATTAACTAGGCGTTAATGATAACTACGTTTAAGAAACAAAAAATAATATTTATGTAGTCACTTTCTATTTACTGCCTGTTCTTTTTTCATGGCAGATTATGATGTGAAATACAACTACAACGATGCTGAGATAGTACCCAGGGTCGACTTTCTATTAACCTCGGCATTGAATTATAAATTCGTCGTTTTCTCTCTCAGCAAACGCGAGGTTGTTAAACACCATATGTTTACTTCCATACAATAGCACATATACAACACAACCGTAGTTGACGTTTCGGCAGGATCGCCTTCTTCAGAGACTGGAAGGGTACAGTAATACGCAACTTACTAGGTCAATCGCTTCAACAGCACAAATAGAAAGATGAAAATCTGAACGATAATTACAAGATCTACGGCTTCTCGAAAAAAACCTACCGCTTTTTTTCACCTTTCTTCCACCGTGGAAGAACAGCCACTCATAGTCGCATATGGTTGATGACTGCACGACTCCCCACCAACGGTCGATACGAAGGTAAGGGGGCGAGATTATGCGTGATTTCGGGGGCATTCCTCCCTGCTGTTCATTGTAGGATTTTTGGCATTTATCCAAAAAGGCTCTGAAGAAGGCGATTCTGCCGAAACGTCAGCTTCGATTGTGTTGCATGTCTCAGCTTAGTTACTACAGTTTCATCTTAACTTAGTTCACTGCTGATTCGTGCTCCCCAGCTCAGTCCCGTTGACGGGTAATTGCTGGTAGCGCCTGTAAAACACGACTGTGAGAAAGGCGAAACGAAGGACACGTATGGTATAGTGGTGAACACGTTAGCCCTCGGAAAGGGTAATAACGAGATTCGATGGCCGCCGCAGATTTGCGGTCGGAGTTTTGTAAATATCTCGGCATCATTGCAGTCATAGCATTTGTGTTGAAAATCTTGTACCAATTGCTCTACACTCCCTTGATGATTGCGTTGAATTCGATTTATTTAGCATTTTTTAAGGTTAATCTTACTGGTAAACGCATGTTTGTACTTTTAAGGGAAGTTATTGTTCTTTCAGGTATAATTCCATCATTATATTGATTTAAATTTTTGAAAATGATTATACTACTGAAAGGCTCTACAATGAAGAGCCGGAACAGTAGAACTACTGGAATTGGCACACGCAAGAAAGTACATTAAAAAGCGAACTAAAGTTAAATGAAAATAAGAAATAAAAAAAGAATAATTGTGTGAGAACTAGGTACTTGTAGTTTTAGAAATACGCTGGTTTTCAGCACTTATAGCCCGACGCCTAACTTTTGGCTGAGTCGCAATAGTTCGATAGCTGAACGGCTTCAGAGCTTGAAAACTTGGTAGGCGTACAGCCTCTGTTGCTCTGAATTTGAATCTTGAAAGAAATTGGAATTTTTGTCTTACAGATTTTTTTAACATAAACGTCCCGCCAAGAAGCATCAAAAGTAGATTTGCAAAGTGCGAAGTGCTCTCGTTTATCTTGATATTATCATATCATGATAAACGAGAAGTCTCATGCTCGTTCTGTCTATCATTTCACTTTTAAAAATTCAGAGCTTTGACAGTAAAGACGAAGTAAGCGAAGTAAACGTGTCTAATGTGCTCCTTAGAATTGAAATTCTATTATAGAATAGAATAAGGAGGCCCGTGTTCTGTTTATAAGATAAGTAGATTTACAGATTTCTGGTCTAATCCGACAAAGTTCTGTATCAGCAGAGGGTAAAACTTGTAAGGAGCGATTATTTTCAAGCCTACATGTGATTCGTTCCGAGTCGTGCGTGTGTTAAACATTCCTAGCTGAATTAGATGAGCACGTTTTCCACACAGTAGTGGTAAGAAATCAGCTGTTCCTAAGAGTTTATTACACGCCTGTTGAATGTTAACTAACTAGGAAAATTTCATGAAGTTATAATAGTTTCAGTAGCAATAATTTGCGACTAAATCCTTCAGAAACGCATTTAAAAGCTGTCCCATTAAATTCATTCCCATGGGCTATTTATCCGTTCCAAATTGACTTTAGCGTCATGTGACACAATTTGATGGGGAGAATAATTATCGTTTTATATACGCTTTCTTTACACTCCTATCAGTTTGTCTAACATTCTCATTCTTTCCTTGATACGTCTCTAGGTCTATAGCTGAAAATTCATGGTTTATTCCAGATTTAAACTCCTCTCCTCGTAAAAACGCCAGTTATTACCATTTACTAGCGTTAACCAAAACCCCTTCTAGTATCCCGGAGCGTTTTTTTTCTTGTGTCTCCTGTCTTTACAGTAAAGCTTATCGTTTGAAGTACAGTATGTAAAAAACTATTTGATAAAAAGACGAAACGATGCAATCAAGGTGACCTGCCTCAGTTTTGAATCTTGAAGTTTTGAAAACTTAGCTATATAAGCTTTGTGATATCGTTTTTTTATAGTAAACTACTGTGCTTGTTATGAATTCCTGGTTTTAATCTGTTCTTTTTATTTAAAAAGCTTGATTAAAACCACTCTATGAGCATCGCTGTATTCTGTCAAGCGTTAAACACAGGTCCATAGAAAGTTGACTTCGGTAGCTGCTCAAGAGAGTGTTTTGTAGTAGTTCCCACGACCAACTTTCTATTAACCTATTAACCTTTCTATTAAGAACACTTTGTGTTTTCACTTTTATTTACTGCCTGTTCTTTTTTTTATGGCAAGGTATGATGTTAAATACAGCCGCAGTGATACTGAGATATGAGCAAAACTCTGAAACTCAGTGAGGCTTACGCGATATCCACCACACCAACAGATACCCTTGACTTGCTTTTCTCTCAGCCATGTTTTAACTTTAGCGATTCGTCAGCAAGAATATCTTGTATTTTCATGTGGGCTTAGAGTTAGTTTAAATGTACAATACTTGGATACTTTGATACTTGGACGGTCCATCTTCATGAGTTGTGAGCACCCCAGCACATTTGCCATTCGTTTCTTTCTCTCGCAATCGTAGTCCATGGTGATGATCTTGTTCGAACATGGTAGCGCGTTAAATGTACAATATGTAAATTATAGTTAAAATCTATTTTAAGATATCTGGAGTTGAGAAATTCTCTAATAAATGTGGACTAGTATATTCTTTTTTCTCTTAAACAAAGGATTAAAGTAAGCCTCGGTGCAAGTGTACTTACTTTTGGTTCGTTGGTGTTCAAGTAAGCGAGGTTTATAAATATGTACTTTAGGAGTTCGTGTGAGACATGTGGTTAATAGGCGTGAGTAATTGGTAGCTCCAAGTAAAGTGCTAGAGATTTCTTAGAAAGCGAGCATTAATAATTGTACGAGGATTTCTACGCATTGCTTGAGACAAACCTCATTTCATTCCCTTCAACTTGTACGACATATATGAGACGAAGTTTGATATCAATGTTAAGTCCTTCATATTTTATTTATACCACATCGGTGGTGAATTGCATTCAATAGACAGCGTTAAATTACCAATAAAAAATGAACGTTTTTGGAAAGATCGTGTTCAGTGCAATATGAGAACTGTGCTTTTGGTTGACCCTTAATCGAATGTATCCACTCCTTTGTCTTTTACGTGGAACATTTGCATTAAACATGTGGTAGAAAAAATCTGCTTCTTTTTTGACCCTTATTTTGTTGCTTGAAGGCTCTTCTTCACTGGTGGCCTGGACCCTAGCACATTTTCAGTTCGTTTCTTTTTCTGCGCAATCGTCGCCCATGGTGCTCTACTGCCTCGGATATGGTCGCGCCAGCAGGGCCGCACTCTGCCAACCTCTTCACTTTTGCGCCAACAGGAAAGAGTCCGTACGAGTTTCCCAGTGAGCCCGTCCAGGCTCTTGCATTGCTTGTGCGGTGCGTCAGCCTGTCTATCCAGGGCTGTCGGCTCTGTCTGCTGTTGCTCCCTCGGGCCACGCCTATTCTTCACAACGCCATATCACATGGTGTGATTAATTTATACTTGATCAGTTCGTCCACGGCGTGCTTCACGGCTACCATAGGCCAAGCACGGTGCTTGCTCGCTGTCTTTGTATGTTTTTAAGAGACGCAGTACAACAACGCTATATTCTTTCGTATTCGCTTGCTGGAGGTACGATATCGAGTACTGTTCCAATCGGGAGGCAATCATGATGCAGTCAGTTCAATCGTTGATGTTCGCCGTCAATCGTGTTCATCTCATGGGTCTAGACGTTGATTCGGTGGGTAGCCTAATGTTAGCTGGATTCTCGTCAATCGTATTTTTTTACTGTGTATAAGTAATGCTGATAGAATAAGTAGAATGGTAAGTTACATAGTTGTTGGAAAGATACGAAAGATTTATTCTCGCCGTAAAAGGAGGTTCAAATCATCGACATAATTTGAGTCCATTCAAAGCTACAAGAGTCATTGTATCCCTTGTTACCATAATTTGTGTGTGTATGCTGTTTCTCTGTTCACTCGTAGAATTACATTAGTATTTTTCTCTGCCTTAACTTACCATGTGCTAATTGTCCTATGGACGATTCTTTTCATTCGAAGTCGTCAAACTGAGAGCTAAATTTATGAGCATGTTAAAGTAGTTTGCAACTGAGAAATACTGCGATGTAATGTGATAGTCCATGCTTGTGGTCCCCAGGTTTAAATCAAAGCCTATTATTCGAGAATGTGTTATCTTCAAAACGATCTTCGACTTAACGTAATACGTCCAGTTTACCGAAAACCCTTGTGATTATTCCCTAAATATCAAATCTTAAAGGTATGCTTTCAGAATTTCGCGGACTTTACTGTATACTGTACTGCTGGAGACAAATCAGAGAACTGAGAACATACTTAAGCTTTTTCTTCTTGAGTCGATACGATCTTAAGACCGCACTGAACTCTGTCTTTCTACTAGATTTGCCCCAAATATTAAAGGAGGCCATCTTGAAGAGAAAGTATCAGTACTCTTTGTGAACGGGTGCGAGTAATATAAAAACTCATACCTGGTGTAAGCGTAACGGGCATAGGACAATATGACTTATTTTATTTCCTGGATGTCTTTTAGTATTTAGGCGATTGCTTCTCCAAGGTCGTTGCTGCACTGGCGCAAGATAGACTATATTCTATCCATTATAGTTTACAAAAACTGGTTTGTGGAGAAATTCATTCATCTGATTGAGTTTCGCCCATTTTGTTGGTGGTATAAAGGGTACCGAGATAACTCTGCTGGCGAAAGTGGTAAAGATGAGTAGGATATTAAGATGTTTTTGCTGAAGAAATACAAATACGTGCTCCCGCTTTCATAGCAAGCAATTCACACATGGGCTGTTGCTAATGAAGATATGTCTTGATGTTTTTTCTGGAGGAGCCGGGTGGTTAGCATGAGTCGCGTGTAACTCCTGCTGCACGCGGCCGAAAAAATTAACCATCAGGCTGTATTGTCTACAGTTACTGTTCTTGCCTAGATGGTGGCGTGCGACTGGGTTTTTTCCCAGGAAAGTGACGTTTCTTGTCATAAGTTTATAGCTAGTGAACTTTCGGAAGGAAGCGCAGTTCTTTTCTCATCTAAAGTTACCGTAATGAGAAACTTTGCTCTACATCGAAGTTTTACATACCTTCCTTACCTTTCCTTGCTAAATGGAGCTAGAGGATGGAAGGAAAGCTGATATTAATGTACCAAGGCATAAATGTTGTAAGGATTATAAAAAGTGCCCTGGACAATATTCTCCATATAATTTAGTGGCTTTAACATTCTATACGCTAGGCACTTCTTGGCCTTACGATGTTGGCAAAGCTGCAAATTGTTTATATTCCTGGAAGTAGAGGTGTGAAGCGTTCGTCGTTGAACCATTTCCAAAAGTTGTTCCATGGATTTGACTTCAGTAAGCATCGTAGGAATGTTGAAGTATATATTTGGCCTATACAGTAACTGGCGGTTGCCTACCAGTAAAAATTAGGTCAGTCTTTTTAATCCTTCCTGACAGCCGGGGACGAAGTTGTCCACTTTAGGGTTATGAGAGGCTTGATTTTGGCTTTGTTTGACTCACATGGCTCATATTGTCACGTTTATGTCTATAACATTAGTGTGTAGACTGAGTTCTATTTTCTTTTTAAGTAAGGTGGTTACTGTAGTGAAGTCGCAGAGTATATACGGACAGACACGTGAGCACTGAGTCGCCATTACTAATGAGGCAGGTTTCCCGATATATGTGCATGTGTCTGAATTTAGTGACGAAGAGCGTTGTCGATTTCGTTGACAGTGGAGAAGTAGTGTGGATATCACGACGTAGAAATGCAGAACAGTATGGGAAAGAATTAAATAAGCAGTCGAAGAAGCTGAATGATGGGAATTTCCAGTATTTGGCAGATTATTCAGGGTTGTTGTAAAGAGGTCTGAAAAAAGAAAGTGAAATAGAGTCAAAGAATAGGTATCAAGATTTGAGGATGTGAGGAAGATGGAACGTATACTACCGTGGTTAAAAAGTAGCTTGCAATGCAAATATCAAAGCAGAGCGCTCTTTTATCCTTCCTTTTATGAGGAGTTAAAAAAAAGGAAGTAAGAATAGAACAATATTGACAAAGTAGTGATGTGAAAGCCACAGGGGTGAGTGAAAATGTTGTGTGAGGGAAAAAGCAAAGTTATGAAATCTAGAGTGTGCATTAAATACAAGCGAATCACGTTAGCAAAGCATATGGCTAAGGAAGGGGAAGTGACGGTTTGCTCGAAGTGTGAAAGTGTATCGCCAGAATTCAAGTGCTCGAGTAAAGTGGAAAAAAATACATTGTCATGGGAAGTCGTTTATTGTTTCACCACACCATTTTCGATTTGTTGTGACACTATAACTCAAGCAACATTATTTTAACAATACCGGTATAATAATAATAATAATAATAATAATAATAATAATAATAATAATAATAATAATAATAATAATAACATGACGCGTTCAATATATGTACAATTGGCAGAGTGATAACGTGGTCAATATGAAAGAATTATAGAAAGGACGAATTTGCACTAAGAAGGAGAGTGGTACTTTTGCAGAAAGGTGAACTATTACGCTCAACAAGAGGTGATACATCGCAGAAATGCAGGACAGCACAGAAAGCGTTCAATCGCAAAATCTTTATGGCGGGTAGAGATCAAATTGAATTGTTTGCCATCGACTTACTTTACATGAGAAACAAACTTGTCTCATACTGATCACCAGTAGAGGTACTTGTTGGTAGATTTTGTTGAGATCGGCAGTTGTGAAGGAATGAGAAGAAATAAGAGGTAGCAAGATTGGTGAATAGGTGAAGAAACGAATGAACAGGTCCTGTAGGCTATTATTCACTTAGTAGGAACTAAGTATTTTTTTCCCTTTTTGATTTCTTCTTAAGATAAGAGAGAACATGTAGTACAGTGGTTAAAGATGCCATGCAATGCACATGGGTTCGATCCCGCGCCTAAGGTTCACCAAGTGTTCAATCCCTCTGGGGTCGTCAAATTGTTATCAGGTCTGTTTGGGAGGTTAGCAGCACTGGCCCGATACATCCCTTAGTAGGCCACTGTGAGTCATTGTATAGGCCAGATATGCGTTCAATCACCTCTAACGATGCTCAATGAAGTCGAATGCATGGCGCATCCCTCAGGGGATTGATCAATACCGAGAACTTTTTCCTCTATCCTTTTAGTAAGATAAGATATGATACTTCTGTGTGAAAAATTGCTAAAATAGCAGTTTATTTGGGGATCCCAAAAATCATCTTTTCAGTGTTTTTGAAACAAGTGTTGCATCTGTGAGGCATCTGAGTATTACCGTTCCTAAATGACCTGACCACTTATTCGCAATCCAAAATGCGAGACATAACCTCGAACTAACCTGGCCGGTATTTCAAACATGAGGGAGATCTGTGAGCATGAAATTCTTTTTGCATATTTCCTGTTATGGTTTTTACTGTTGAGTTTTTTTCGCCAACGCTCTAGTATGTATTCTTTCATTGACAAGCTAGCAAGTGGTTGATAAACACTATTTTCTAGTTTGTGTTTGAAATTTATCGTTGAAGAGGATTTGGTGGTTTTTTTTAGAATTTAAAGCTATTGCGATGCTGATGAGATAGGTGTCTTAAGATACCATGCACGTTTCAGTTTGTTTAAAATAGCCTACATTCGTTGCCTGTTCTATGCCGTCTTTTCTATTAGGTTCGCAATCATTGTGTTGAGAGGAAACTCTAACTATGAACCCTTCTTGTTTTCCATATTTGTTCAAAGTACGATTTTTAGGTTTTAAGTCTTTCGACAATGTTCAACGTTATGACTTTAACTGCTAACTTGCGGGTTTTTTATATTCTTTTGGACCTGCAAGTCTGCTGCTTGTGGTGTATAGGCGTGCAGGGGGCTGTTTCTCATTACGAGTTATCACTTATTCATCCGCATTAGAAGACTAATCAAGAAAAACACTGTCCCTCTCATGCCCTGTGACGACGAACGCTCGTCACCGCGACAACGCGTTGCGTAAGAAATGGGAAGGAGGTAAGAAGTGCTCAGGAGCGAGAGTCGGCCATCAGAGGGTATACCTGGGACGGACTGATCGCAGGCAACACTGCGAAGCACTTTCTGCAGTGAATGAATCGCTTTTGTTCGTATGATAATACCGTGATGTTTTACGTAATGTACAATAGTACTATTATAGTTTTCTCAAAAACAAATCAACAATTAGATGACGTCAACATTTAGAAGACCAGTTTGCTATTTCACCGAATACATTCTTCCTTCTCTGGGAACGCAGGGTCATTTGAATGGGCTGAAATGATCACCCAAATGGTTTATGGCATTTATTTTCATTCATTTTTTCGCTAGTTTATGTTCCATCATCTACTGCGTTAATCTCGTCCTTTAAGATTTCTAAGAATTCCAAGATTGCAAAAAATTTTCCCATTCTTTCATGGCGTGAATATATTTCCACTGTGCAAGCTGAATTTCGTCATCTATTTTTTTTGAAAGTATGCTGTTGCGCGTGTAGCGCAATGGTTAAAACTATAGTGGAGCACACATACGTGGTGTTTCGTTCGGTCTAGCGCACTAAAGCTTACCAGGCCTTCCATCCCTTCGGGCTCGGCAAGTTGGCACTAGACTTGTGTGGGAGTGTAGCAACACTGAATTGATGCATCGGTGCCAGTCATTATACGGGCTAAATATGCATTTAATCACCTCTAATTTTGATTAAGTCGCCGCATGCCACAGGGATTCATCAACAACGAAAGTTTTATCCTTTTTATCCTTTATGATGTGAGTTTTTTCGACACATTATTAGAAGCTTTTGCTATAGGTCATCAAACAGAGTGCATGTGGAACAAATACATCCATTGACAGTTGTTGAGCACAGATTATAAAAATGTGATCGATGGAGTGTTAGGATGCTTTAGTAGTTGCATCAAGAACCCTATAGTTCTATGGCGTTGGTATAAAGTCCTAAAGTTTTCAAACATTTTGGTGTGTCATCATGATGCAAACCTAATTACGGCTTCAACTTTAAATCACTATAATTAGACGGAAATACAGCTATATTAATAAAACTACTAGCAAGTAAAATCTACACTTTTATGAATTCATTTAATTTTCGTAGATTGGAATTTTTAACTGCTGGATACGGTGGGACTCGTCAAAGGGATCATTACTTGAGAAGAAGAAATGGTAATTGATCAACACGTGATGCGATGAGTGTGGGGGTGAGACAAGGTGTCGTTCATTCATTCATTTCACCCATTCAACTTTGGCAGCGTTAGTTGCACGTGTTGTCCCTTGTTGTTTTTGAAGAGTGCTGGTTCTTTTCTTCCCATGTCTGGACACAGTAGTTTTGATAGGGCTTCGTCGACTTTATAAGAATATCTCTCGTTTAGGATTGTTTCGTCATCGATAAAGACGTGGACAAAGAGATACTACATAATTCACTGTGACGAAAAAACGTCATAACCACGTTTGAAGAAAAAACCGCAGTGGTAATGATGTCCATGTTCACGAACATGGTGCTAGTTCGACTCCGCTCCGGCCCAACCCCTCTCATCCTCCGGGGTCGGGAAATTGGTACCGAACTTGTCTGGAAAACACCCTCTGCAATCCAATTGAGAACGCTCCAGCCCGGCTATCTCAGCACTCCAGGGAGAATTGCTCGGCCAGCATTCTACGACATTGAAGATGAAATGAAAATCTTCAAGCAGCAACCAGAAGCCACAAGTAAAGTTGGAAGATCTTCGTGGACAGTGGATACGAGGAAACGAACTGAATGTGAGAAGTGCTGAGATCCGCACTGTAGACGTCAAGACGGGTTGAATAAAATAAATTTGAAAAAAATCAGATTATCCCCATAGTGTACAAAATTGGTGAAGCTCATGAATGCGTTCTTGTTCTTTAGAAATTCTAACGCATACAGCGATATGCGAAGAATAGTGGAAACATGTCCGCATTTATCTACCTCTTTCAATGTGACAGACCTTTCTCGATAACTGGTATAAAATCAATGACTAATTAAACATTTTTTGGCTTTTTAATTTTAATTCCAACGTTGGTGTGTAAGCAGAGTGGGAAGTGTTTCTTGATTTCAGTCAAATGAAGTACCATATGTCTGTTACAGGAGTATTATTAGCGCTCTGATTACTAGAGGTTGCCATCATGGTCATTTTGGAATCTTCTCAACGAATATTTCAATAATTGATCGTCGATTTATGATAATGTCAAGTAACGAAGTGATTTTTGCGAAACAAAACATTAATTTTCTAAGCTTTCGAGTTAATAGCCGAGATTTGGAGAGTGTTTGAAGAACATCTTGGAATAGACACCGGTGTAGCTTAATGTCCTTTAAATGTGTTTTAAGCATGAACTAGTCATATGTTATAATAGTTCTACAGCACACTTTGTACAGAGTGTTTGTTTAAAATTTGGCAAATACTTAGCTTTTTGGATACTTGAATTGCCCGTCCTCACTGGTTGTGTTGGCCCTAGCATAATCTCCACTTTTCCGAGATTTGCTGGTTAAGCCATTGTGGTTCCCTGGAATCGTGAGGTCAGCCTGGCCAAAGTCTGCCTCAGCTCGTCACAACCATAGGCAGTCGCAGCCCTTGTGAATCAGAATGAGATTTGCCACCATGCGAATAGTTTTTTATCAGGATAGTGGTGGATCCAGGTGTTGGTTTACTCTTAGCTGGTCTTCCTGATGGAAACGCCGGGCTCCTTGGCTTGGGGGACCTTGCTGGTGGATGAATCCTTCCGCTGTACATCGCAGTCCGATATCCATGAACATCTCCCAGCCACGATGAGGCACTAGACCGTTGGGAGGGGCAGATATTTAAATGTGGTAAAAACGAAACAGAGCTTAATGTATATTTATAATATATACACAATTAAATAGGCATAGAATTGCTTACGTTGAAATCAAGTCCTTGTGAAAGCCACAGTAGTCCATATAGTTTGCCCACATGTTTGAAACATAAACATTCCTTTTTTCATTTATGTAGATGAATTTGTGTAAGGGGTTTGGAAGGCCTTTTATTGGTGAATGTTTCCTCTCGAATTAAATACAGATGTTTGAAGTAGTAATATGTTGATGATAACCTATTCCTAGGATTCGACCTTTTCGGTTGATCAACAACGTTCGAAAAAAGTTGGTTAGAAGGGACCGTCTGTTCCGAAATGAATTTGGCTTCGGAAAGCATTTCTCATTCATCGCTGTCCAACTTCGGACAACGGCCCGGCCAGTTCGCGGGTGAATGTCACATCATGATCAAGAAACTGATGGTTTTTGTTGAACAGGAGAAGCATAGAACAGAGCTCTCAGTTACTGAGCTTTTGAAACTAATTTACCCCACCATTTCATGAATTTCTTGTCCTGATGTTGGCGTAAAGAAATATAATAACAAAAGCTGAAAGTTGCAAAAAGTTGACTAAGAAACGAAATCGTGACGTGGAAATAGCTACTATAATACGCAGGTCTCAATACTACTATCTAGGAAAAAAAAATAACGTCGGAAAATTTTATGTGGAAGAAATCGGATACGAAATAGGGCTTCGGCGTTGAGCATTCTTGCGACTTCCGCACATGAACTCCCGATGTGGCACATAAGTGTTTCTATCCTCGGAGACCATACCTATTTGCTGACCCCCGAAGTGATGGGAGAATTGGTCAACCTGAAAGGAGGGATCGAACCAACGACCACATTTGTTTTGCGAGGCACCTATAACCATTGCGATACACGGGCACTTGCAAAACTGGATGTTTCATAATTGTATTCCCACAGAGCCTACTCATGAATTCATGCCAGGTTCACAAATTTTTTGCACCGTAACTACAGTTATTTTTTGAGTAGTACAAATTTTCATTGATCGTCTTCCAAAACCATGTCTTGTTCAGTTTTCTGTAAACTTGTTTTTTATTTTAAGCTCTCTGCGATGTAACATAACGCTTTTCAACACCACTAACAGTGTTCTGATCGGATCGCTGACATTCAATATGCTAAGTAAGCATGGATTGGTTTGCTCGATGTTAAGCCGACTATTGAGGAAGCGAGTTTAGATTCAAAATTTTTATAAATGGTTGACAATAACTACCACTTGATCGTCTGCAACAATGTAGTTCCTAAATAAAGTGTCGCAAGAAGCTTTTATTAGTTTTTTAATATTTAATCTTTACCAACTTGGAAGTTAGATTTCTTTTTTCGTCCCAACATTCCGACTTTCGTTCACACTGTGTCGTATCACATTGTTATACCAACACTCTCTTCGTCTATATCAATATGCGTGTTGTCATTTATCATCATATTTCCATTTTTTCATCATCTGCGGCACAAAACTGGCAAATGGATTGGGGCCACCAACGAAGTTAAAGAGAAGGAAAAGTCTTAAGAAATAACAAGATTAATAGTAGTAACAGTAACTCCCACGACTGACTTTCCATTAACCTCGGCATTGGTTGAACAATTCTTTACATTGTTGTTGAGCGAACGCGAGGTGTTATTTTTTACGCACAAGCTGACGTTTCGGCGGATTTCGCCTTCCTCAGAGCCTGGAAAGGTCAAGTTGACCGCAATCTACCCAGCCAAACACCTCTATAACCAAGCAAAGGAAATGCTGAACCAAGATTTCAATCAAAATGAACGCAAAATGGCTTCTGTGCACACTCACCGCTTTTAGTAATAAAAAGTAACATCAGTAATAACAATGTAGTTATTGTATCTTGTAGTTGTTGTGTTATATAACGGAGACTTTCGCAGTTGGATAAGTTGAGTTGGAATTATTCTCAAGGATTTCTTTATGTGAGTTTTTCCGCAATTCATTCTTGAGCTGTTCTGAAAGAGGCGCCTTTTATGTGGACTTTTTCATAATAAGAAGAAGAGCGCCGTTTGTCGTCGTTTTTCTTTCCTACCAACGCAGTCAAACGTATTGCGTCGGCAGACGACAAAAACGGTGTTGCCAAAACCTTCGGTGCAAGCCTGTGGAAAACATCTTCAAGAAGTCATCGGTTCCTCGGTATCGATTGGCTTCTGAAGAAATTTGGAGAGATCATCTCTATGTATTGCATAGAAGTCCGTTTGGAATGGAAAGGAACGTCAACCAATTCATCTCCCGGAATAGGTGATTTTTCCACGACAGATGCAATTCAGGAAAAATGCTGTTAAAATATTAACACTCCTTAAAGCCAGTTTAGCTTTGGAATGATTAATGCGCTTCGAATTCTCTATTTCAAGACAAAGTGAATTCACGGTGAAGGGCTTATTAGGTCTTCCTGGTTTAGACTACTAGTGGTGTAAATTCATTCTAAGGTTGTTGTTATTTACTTGATCATGGTTATGTTTTACACCCATTTCGAACTTTCTACTGAAATTTTGTTATTTTCGCTTCTGGTAGTGTATTATTGTTATTAAGATCTTCAGTAATGAATTTTTCTGACTTTAAAGGGTTTCAGGCTTTTTTCTCTCGCTAAATTACCCCACTATACTGAACCTTACTAACGAACACTACATTACTTGTTGGGGACTGTGTTCTGTTGGGTAGAATTTCGTAGTTAATGGTGAATGTTCTATGGTGTAGACCTCAGACGGAGCGGGCGTATTAAGACGGTCATATTTTAGATCTTTGTCTTCGCATTGCCTTGTTGTTTATTACCGATTAAGGTTTTCATTGTTCTGGATAGCCATCTAGCTTTCTCCGAATAACAAGTAAGAGGATGATCGTTCCCGTCATTCTTATTTTCCCAGATTTTTTTAAAGAACCGTCAATTATAGTGGCGTTCCTCTTAAATTGTGCTTCTTGTTTAAACCGTGACACAAAGTAGTGGATATTCTAGGCGACCGCTAGAAATGACGTCGAGCTTGAAATTTCTTCCTAAATTTCGTTGTTTGTTTGTAAGTAAGTTTTGTTCAGAACGCCAATTAACCACGGCATTTGTGAAAACTGCCATCAACAAGGTATATAAAACGGCTGTTCTTCGGTTGAATACAGTGAGAATTCAATGAATTTCATTCATAATAACATGAAGTCTGTTTGGAGAAAAACTCTTAAAGGTTCGACGGAAATGTATCCTTTTTTGTTACATCTTTTTTTAGTAAACGAGATCAGACCACACCCATATGGTTCGCAAATCATGAGAAATGTGCCAATTTCGGGTCAAAAAACCTGGGATAAGGAGCTTTGTTGTGTTTTCTTTTAAGACCTGGTTAATAGCTTTAACTGGTGAAATGAAATGTGTAGTAATGGAAACCAATTATAAGGTTTTATGACAAATTAGCAAATTCTGCTGATCCAGGATAGGAAAAAAAAGTGTTGTAATAATTGCGATCTTCAGTGCTTTCTGAGAAAAACTTGCCGTCAGTTAATTAAAGGCTTGGATCAAACATGAAAACCCAAGCTCTTGGTTTTTTCCAGCTTGTCACAGAAAAGATTAACAAATTAGTTAATACGTGGTATGCAACATTAACCACAGCTTTCGAATTAACTGAAGCCATTTAAATTACTGAAGAAGAATTACTGAATATATATATATATATATATATATATATATATATATATATATATATATATATATATATATATATATCGAGGCAGACTTTGGCCAGGCTGACCTCGGGATTCCAGGGAACCACAATGGATCAACCAGCAAGTTTCCAGAAAAAATTGGACATTGTGCTGGGGCCCGCACAACGAATGAAGACGAGGTGCCCAAGTATCCAAGTATACATATGATGGTCTCATATGCTAAACTTACTGGAAACAAAACGTGAGAAAAAGGTAGTGAATGTGAAGTTTACGTCTATGGAAACGCCTTGTAGCTCTCATTTATTTTCCAATAAAATAAAAACTATTACTAAAACTATAGCGAGAAAGCCGATGTGCTATTCTCTTCGTCTCGATCGATACATACAGTAACCATGTCGGTTTTGTTCTGACATTCTCCTCTCGCAGTGAATCAGCTCTCCGAGGCGCGGCACCGATCCGAGAGCATTGTAGCATGTGCCGGCAAGGCAGTCAGGCAGCCAGAATGTCATTTCCCTTGTATAGAATGAATAGACGTCGTTACTTGTACTGGGAAAGGTATCGAAATCACTGTACGATTGTTAGGGTGGCAATCAATGCTTTCAAATGAGTGTCAGCACCAGAATGAATGGAAGACAATATTGTAACTGTTAAAGCGAAGCAAACACTGTCAACAACATGAGGAGAATTACTGGGTCACTTGGGATGTGAGGTGGATGAGAGTCTACTAAAGAAAAAATGAGTCCCCATTATAGCCAACTGTTTAAGGTTTTCCAAAGTTGTCGAGATTCTGCCATATTAGAATTTGTTAGCCATTTGGTAAATTGCTGGCGGCTCGCAAAATTCACATTTGATTTCTCTACCAATTTACTTTAACGAAATTGTAGTAAAGGGTGTTCGATCTAATTTTTTGAAGTTACCTATTCGATGCTTGAACTGTTCTTTTAATGTTTGATATCCAGATCAACTGTTTAATATACGTGTGGTGTTAATATAGCACCATAGATCTAATTGATAACCCAAAGTAAGAAAGCAGACGATTTTAGGGAAGGGTTAGAGCGTCTTCGATCTCTACCGTAGACACCTGCGGTCCGGAGTTTTGCAAATATCTCAGCACCATTGCGTTTAAAACGATTTTATTATCCCATTTTTGGAGAATATCCATAATTGTCAGACTTAGGCTCATTATGTGTTGAAACAGTGGAAATTCCAAAACTTTCAATTTTTTTACAAGGATTTAAGTACCTTTGTGGTCTGTCCATGCATGAAAAGTTCTTTCTTGGGTAACACAAAACGTCTGGTATCCTTTTTTTAACAGTTAATGGACAAAAACAAAAGATTTTTTTTCTACAAAACATTAGCAGTTGTTCACATCCTCTCCACAGTCTTGATATAAATGATGGATCTTATTTAATCGAGGGATTTTTCGCTTCGGCGGCATCTATGCTCGTCATAGCCGTATCCAGACGTGACACCATTAATCTCCTTGGGTTCTTGATTACACACGCTCTCGTCGCACGAGAACTGTACGGTGTGGGAGGAGCTTCTTCGGGATACTGTAGTGCGGCTGAAGCATTGGAGCGCGCGATCAATCCATTGGCGATTGTTATCGTCGATATTAAACTTGCATCGTGAGAAGTTTGGATTCTGGAGACTCTTATTGGTCGTCGTGAACGTTGTACTGTCGTTGTCTAATCATTGGCTCGAGTCATTGGCTACGCGTCACTGGCTCACTCACCACCGAGGCTGACTCGAATCCCTTAATCATCTTCACTTACTCATGTTTGCCAACGGCCCAGCCGATCAGCAGCAGTTCTATCAAACCCCACCAGCCCCACCCCAACAACACCAAACTTCAACACCGCAACATCAGAGTGTGATCGTTCGCCAGCCAGAGCTTCCCGATGAACCAGACGTGTCGGGATATTCGGCGGCGTCAGCGTCGTACTACGGCTTGGCTCCTTCATCAGTGGTGCCAAACGCGTATCCTGCTCCGTATAATATGAATGTACCAATTCCTTTTCTCTTCAGTGATTGGAACCAACTGGGAATGGTGGGCTGCAGTGAACTTTTTTTTTTTTTTTCCTTACTTTCGGAATCATTATTGCTGTTCATTTGGTAATTATGAGAGCTTAAACTGTGTGGAAATTCTTGTTTTTTATGGAATGGCAAAAAGGATTTTTTTCACTTTTATTTCCACATTGTCATAGATCGAGTTCTTTCAGTACTTTCCTCTCACTGCCTACGGTCATATGAATTATTAAGTTCTCAGATAGTTGTCCCACATTCGTCATGTAGAGAGATTAGACATCACCTTTGCATGCTTAGATGTGAAGTTATGGACAGTGACCAATGTATGCCCAAAATTTCTTCGCTTTTCTAGTATTAGTGTTGTCTAGAGTATTTAAGTGCAATGTCGATCATTCAAAAAAACAGTGGGTCTACTAACCAACATTATTAACAGACTATGCAAAGATCGCACATATTTTGAGACTACCTCTTTCATAACCCGATTCTTTAAAAACTACGATATGATTCTATTCAGATATAAGTCGTAGGTTGTATTTCTCAAATTTTTCAAACAAAAGCCAGATTAGAACTGTGGAAAAAGTAATGTTTTTTAAACTAACGCAGTGACCAGGATGTCTCTCTTGATAAGTCAGCCGATTAACTTTAAATTAATCGAAATCGCGTTAACGCGCTTGCACAGTACAAATAGCGCCTGAGTACTTTTACGTTTCCCCTGGAACTAAAAAATTTATATAACTATCATTGGTATTCTTCATTACTTTATTAGTTCTTTTTCTTCATCCAGCGGTTTTTGTCTAAATACTAAGGACTCTAAGTGGAGCGCACTTTTGACTTGATTTTGATAGCTAACTGTGTAGTCAGCTACATTACCCAGTAGATGTTATTGTTTTTTTTACGTTAAATCGTGACTGTAATTGAATGTTTTTTGTTTTATGCCTTTTTCCTCACTTTTTCTTCAGAACTGGAGTTTGGGCTTTCTACTCTTCGAGTTTGCGTATTGCACGTTTAATCAGTTTTTTCCATTTTACGACACTTGTATCCTGGGAAGTACTACTAATGTTACTCGTCGTCTTATATGTTCCAGTTCAATAAGACCTATACAGTGATTCAAGCTCTAGAGTTTGTTTCTAAGATGGTTTTTTCCCCTATGTACCTTCGTTGTTTTCGCTTAGTGCTCGATGTTTATGCCGACAGCGACGTGTCCACAATAAACTCTTAGGTATCACCTTTGGTAGAGAGAGTTGAGTATTGATCGACAGTGGGATAAAGCATAATGTAGGACTTTTAAAAAATGTTAATATATCATGTTCAGCTGTAACTTTTTTATAATTTACTTGGCTTAGTCCGTAGTTCTTTTAATATTCACTTCTTTAGCAACCTAGGTTAGACTGTACACATAGTAGGTACATAATGTACGTAAACTATAAACAAGGAAAACTATGAGAATTTTATCGAAGCAATAGCAAAGTGAAGGATCATTGTGTACTTTCCACTTCCGTCTCCCATACAATTTATATTGTTTGCTGTTGAGCTGAGTGGTCGTTACGAGATTTTATGATGATCCTCCGAAGTTTCGACGCTGTGCTATTACTTTTTTGGTTATCAGGGCAATGATTCGAATGAGGTAGTTACTTTACGATTTTTTACACCGGGAAGAGTTTCATCAAGTATATTGTTGCGTAGTGTTGCTTTTGTTGTGATTCTTTTCCAGTTTTTTTCGCATCACATACCAGCTACATTAAAGGGGAAAAAGTAGGTAGGATTCCTCTCCATTTTTTCCTTCACATTAGCTACATTGAAAGGTTAAAGTGTAGGTAGCACTTTTTTCCAACCTTTTGCTTTTTGTTGAAACCTATACTTTGCTTTCCCTAGTCCTTATTTATTGGCATGTTTGGAAAACGTGGTGTCAAATGGTAGTACGGTATGGATATGTACTCCTACTGTTGTTATCTCAGTCGAGATCTTCTGTCCTACTGTAATGCGCGACTCGGGAGCATCCTGTAACGAGGATTAATGGCAGGATTTTTATTGCCATTTTAGAAGGAAGCCGTGGTAGCCATTCGTTCACTAACTTTACAAAATAAGGATTTTTTTTATACAGTGCCCTCATTTTATTCCTTAATATTTTATGGTCTTTTACTTGAGGTGTAGATATTAACGGTTGTATATAAGTTTTTCTTGCAGTGGTTCGCTGCCGAGAAATAAGCAGTGTTAACTAGCTTACAGTAAATGACCATTAGGCGTTAATTTTCGACGTTCTTTTGTTTTTGATGCGATCTGAACGAAGCGGCGGCCTTGATGTGCCACTTAGGCACATTTTGTCCAATCGTCAACATTCCTTACAGTAGGCCTACATTTTTTTTCACGTTAAGCACATTTTTTTAGACTGGTCAAGTCGATAGAGATTGGACTGACAAGGCCGATGAAGTTGTAAATCACTCGTTTTTTGATAAGGTTCATTGTTGGAAAACCGATTTACGTTTCTCCAATAAATTCTAATTTTCTTTACTATGACCATGAGTCGTTCTCACATTACGGAAGAAAATCGGTGAAGTAAGGAAATCTCGACTTTGGGGCAATCATAGCCATCGTAATTTTTCACCTTTGGAAGTGGTGCAACAATTTTTAGAGGTCGAAGGATTAAAACTCATGATTTCAGATTTCTTTGACATAAAATCTAAGTACTATCAATATTTGTTTAGTTAATATGCATTGAGTTAGTGACGTTTGCGATTTTTTTTCTTTAAGAGGAATTTTAGGGGTCCTAAAATCTCCTGCTTTCCCACATCATGTGGTTGTTCTCGTTACGTTATACTTGCTTAGACAAAATAGGAATGAGTAATTGAATGTCGCGGTAGAAGTGGTTATGCAACTCGGCCGACTGAGTGAAACTACGTGTGTTCATGGTTTGGCTAGTGAGCCGACAGGTGTCAGTACCTTCTACGAATTCGGCCTGCTGCTTCTCCGGTTTTGTTTGTGAAGACGTGGAATGACTCAACTTTTATTTTGACTACGTGCGATATTTGGTGGGCTATATTGCTAGATGCGTTTTCTTCCCCTTCACTAGTTGGAATTTACAGTAGTGAACTAACCATGTAAATGGATTTTGTTTAGAATGATTGCTTAAGCACAGTTACTCAATTTTTTTTAAACAGTCAGAGTTGTACGATATATATATATATATATATATATATATATAACATGAAAAGAAAAGAAAAGAGATAGTTGGAGTTCATACTAACTGTTATGCTGTGCTGTCATGAAGACTACAGGGTTAGGTCGGCTAAGGGTATGTGGATGGGGGAAGCTCATAAATTTTCTTTAAACGTATTCAAGTCGAACCATAGAATATTTCGCGGAGAAGGGCAGAAAAGCTGTGGAGTAGGTATCTTGGAGTGGTTAACGTTCTAGATAACAAACAACTTTCCTTCTTGGGTTGTTAAACTACCACGAGGTTGGTAAAAAAGTTTATTCGTGTGACGTTCGATGTCTTCACCATCTTCGGAGCCGGATCGATCCGAGTCGGTGGTCCACAGCTGCTAGTTGTCGCGATGTGGATGTTCGTTGTCACATCGACTCGAATCAAGTGAAGTGAGCACCGCTTGAATGGTTGACTTCACTGAGCGGTCTCCTTTTATACAGGACAGGTGTTGGTCTATTGCCTTCATCTAATATGATCCACTTTGACCGAGGAATGCATCCTGCCAGTCGATATTATATTAGTTAGCACACAGCGAAGCACGCAGAAGAAAAAAAATGTTTCAATAACTTTCTTGAAAGGCAATTACGTTTCATGCATTTCACAACTACAATTTCGATTTAAAGTGTAATTTACTTGATACTTGATACTTTAACGGCCCGTCCTCACTGGTTGTGCGGGCCCCAACATAATCACCATTTTTCGGAGATTTGCTGGTTAAGCCATTGTGGTTCCCTGGAATCCCGAGGTCAACCTGGCCAAAGTCTGCCCCAGGTCGTTACCACCACGATAAGCAGTTGCAGCTCTTGTGGATCAGAGGGAGATTTACCACCATGCGACTTTGATGCCAAGACGGTGGTGGATCCTGGTATTGGTCTACTGTTAGCTAGGCTTCCTGATGGAAACGCTGGACTCCTGAGCATGGGAGACCCTGCCGGGGGACGAATCCTCTCGCTGTACATTGCAGCCCGACATCCAGGAACACCTGCCAGCCACGATGAGTCGGTAAACCGGTGGGAGGAAGTGTAATTTGCTTAAGGAAAATTTCGTACATCTCAGAGTCTGTGAGCATGGAAAAGCAGTTTAGAGTCCTGTGCCTGCTGTTAGAACTAAAACGTAACCGTTAGCAGATTTGTTGATTTAAGTTAAAATTTCTTCACTTGCGTATTGAACTTAGAGTGTCCAAAAACGAGCTTTGCCTTTATCCTTCATCATTGAAGCTTTGCCTTCAAAGCATTTATCAGCGCGTTTAGTGCAGTGATTAGAATTGCCCTGCATAGGAAGTTGTCTGGACGTGTCCCGGGCTCGCCAAGCTTCTATCGCTCTAGCCCAGGCAGCCGCCATCCTGTGGAACAGATGGAAATTTTCCAGTATGCGAATACTTTGATACAAAAACGGTGGTGATTTCTGGTTTTGCCTTATTCCATGTCGTGGTTCTATGTCGGTCTTATTTGGATGGGAACATCGGAGTCCTACTCGGTATGGGAGGTTCTATTGGGTGAGAAACTTCCCGCTGTACATTGCAGGTCGACACCCAGAAACACCTAGCCACGGTTAGGGCGATGAATCGCTGGGATGAATCGTCTGTTTTTATCGCTGTATTAGTATCCGACAAGGTGTTATCGTTATCCATCATATTAGATTGTTCAGAAATTACTACGCGTTTCAAACACGCCTTTTCAAGGTGATATATCTTAATTCAAAATATATTCTATTAATTAAAATAAGACTTCAGAATCTAAGCTTTACCAGCATGAAACAAGTTTATTTATTCCGCTTGTACAAAACTGGGGTTTTGAGGGAAATGAAGTCCTTGAAGGCACTTTCGGCCACTGCTTGGTTTCTGAATCGTTTCTTTCAAAGGAATTTGTCCAGATGTTTGAAGAAGTGGTATTTGGTAGATGAAAGGCCTGACGAGTACGGTGGATAAGACCGAGTTTCGTAGCCAAACTCGTGCTACTTCTGCAGCGTCAATTGTGCGTTGTGTAGGCGCGCGTTGGTCCCTTTCTGTTGGCCAACCTTTTCCGACTTCCCAGTTTAGCTTTTTAGACTTTTGAGTTATCTTTATATGCTCTGAAATAGTTGAGATGTCCACTTTGAGTTCTTCTGCAAGTTCTCAGGAAGTTGTGCATATATTTGCTTTCAACCAACATCTCAATATCTCATCAATAACATAAGGAAATCTACGAATTCCCCTCACCTTCAAGTTCAATCCGCCATGACGAAATTTTTCAAATCATATCTTTGCACTGTGCGTTCGTTATTGCTTTCTTGGCCCCATATCTCGTTAATATTTCTATCCGTTTACGCTGCACACGACTTCGAACCTACGACTACGTTTTCCGACAGTCACGTGATATCTACTGTACCAACTGAGCCCATCACTTTGCGTTTTTCTCAGCCGGTTTTTTTTTGCTCTAGCGGTGCTTTCAGCCATTATCCGTCAATGGGAATCATTTAAGGGTCAAAAATCGGTATTGAGCCCAGTTAAACTGAGAATGTAGTCGACATCACAAGATTTTAAAATCTTTTAAGAGCATAGTTTATATCGTAATCCAATGGGATTTGGAACGAAAACACACAAAAATGGGCCTTAAAATGGTATAAAAATAGTGCTGCATTAAAAAAAATAGCCATTGCTGAAACATACACAAAAAATAAAAAATGAAAGCGATTTTCGAACCGACCGTCATTTAAAATAAAACTAGTAAAAATATCAATAAAAAATAACAATAATACAAATAAAATTGCAGCTTGCTGTTTTCACGCACTTCTTTATACGTGCAATGGTCTTCACTCTTATTCGACCATCCTCTTGCCTGTTCGACCTACGCTGCACGAATTCTCTTGGAAGACTTCATACGGTTGACTGTAAGGTCTCTGTAGGCAGGTTTCTACGTAATCTGTCGGAAGTAAAAAATTAGAATGGTTACTTTTTGATAGCTGATAATGCACAGCCATTATTGATCGTCGTAGAAAATTTAACAAATAATAGAAGTTTTCCGAGAGTTTAATAGATCACATTGGAAATTATAACAGATACGGCTTTAAATGTTTTGAATTTTCAATGAAAATATGTGGTTGTAATTCACTATGGGGGCTTACAGAACTTCTTTAACCTTGGATCAATTGTTAAATGTTATGATTCTGTCAGGGGCGCATCTAGAGCAATGATTAGAGGTACCCTGTACTACATACGTGACGGTTGGTTGAAACCTGCGTCCCGGGTACACTAAGCCTTCCATCCTTCCCAAATTGGAAAATTGGTAACAGAGTTGTCTGGAGAGATAGCAGCACTGATGTGATACATTGGCTCGCCACCACAAGTCATTCTTTTAGCCCAGATACGCATTCAGTCACCTCTAACAGCTTCATGAAGTCGGATGCATAGCACATCTCTGAAAGGTTGATCATGCTGAACTACTTACACTTTGCAGTTTTGTAGTCACTTTATTAGGAAAAAGGTTAAAAATATTTACAAGGGCTAATAACACAAGAAGTATGTACTGACCGAAAATATCATCTTTGCCATCAGTACCTTTGTCAAAAATATTTTGTGAGTCGCACGGGCAGCAGTAGATTCGCTATTCATCGCAGTCACGCGCCATAGTTCCTAACTGAGCTCTACTTCATCGAGGAACACATGGAGCATCACAGGTTTATAATGAGGTCTTATTTTTTACTGTCTTTGGATACAATATTAGGTATTTTATATGGAATTTTCACATTCTTTCTCAACTTTGCGTACTCTAATACAAAGTGAAACACCGTTGCGCACTGCAGTCTGTCCGAGACCCACAAACACAAAGATATCATAACGAGGTGGTAAACCCAAATAAAAAAGTCAAATACAAAGTTGAATATATTAGTAGTTCTTCTTGGCGTTCGTTGGCTTCTACTGTATATGTAACTTTCCTGTAACTGTTATCTGTAAAGTCGTTGTGATTTGTACTTAGGAGGTAAAGTTTTTGCTTTTTGATACGCGTGCTTCTCATTCTTACATAGTATACGAAGATGTTACAACGGAGTGCATGTGCTGTGTAGTGCTACATTCGGCGATTTTCACTATTTATGTTCTCCCTTACATACAAGAATTCTTATCTTGCTCGCTCCAAAGTGCGATAGCGAATGTGATGCGGCTAAACCGGAACCTAGTAGGACGTGCAGCCACGCTCACTCCATTAATATCATCTGCATATATGATTAATTATTCAGATCACGTATGATGTCTTATTCACTTACTGTCCGGTATCACTTTCTCCTCTGAAGACTATCGTTTTCAGAGCGCTGTCTTATTGTCCGGTATCATTTTTCTTCCTGAAGACCATCGTTTTCAGAGCTCAGACCAGGAAAATAAGTCTGTATGGGTTGTCGGAAACGGGATCTAGAAGTTATCAAGAACGACTAGCTGAATTAATCATCTATAAACCTTTCAAAGTGTTTTCTTCCGTAAAACTGAACTTTGAAAGGGAAAACTGTTACATATTTTGAAAGTTAACTGTTAATAGGATTGTTTTTCTGCTGAAACAATCATGTGGGTATCGTAGGGTTTGCCATTCTGGTTTTGTACCTCACTTTTGACCCAGTGTTCGCAGTTTTTAGAGGCCACCCCTTCATGTTCAATCGATCTCAAAGAATAAATATCTGTCACTCTTTCCGCTTTTTCTTACACGCATAGTCAACGGCTGTAATCAAATGCAACGATCTGATCGGATTGTACGCCTTTTCATACGGCGCCTGATCAGTTTTACTATTGAGAAACTTACAGTGATAAATGAAGATGCTTGCTAACCTAGAGAAAAAAATTTTGGTCGTTTTTTTTCTGTGTTCTGTTGTTGTGACAGCAAACGCGTTTTTTAATATCAATAAATAACTTCTCAAGCTTGTGCATGGCTTTTGACTTACGAATTGTAGTTCAGTGTCTGTTTCTACTCTTTTTATTTCAACCAGTTCGAAACAAAAATTTTGGAAGAGTTAAGATTTATGTAATGGTTTATTCATTCACAAAGAAGTTTGGCGCTGTGATCGTCACTCCTATTTTCACTGCTTTTTCGCTCTAGCAAAAGATTCCGGTCTCTGTTCCTGAATAGTATCACTGTTTGCTACTTTCTGGGAACAGTTTATATTGACTTGTGGAATAATTTGAATTTGGTGCAGCTTGATAAACCTTTATAGACCTATCCCACCATGGATGGCAAGGGTTGGCAACTGTTGCCGTCTTGCCAGTCTCAACATATTCACTAGGTTTCTTCCTCTTTCATGGTTACCTGTTGCGCTACATATCTTTCCTTGAGCGGCAACAGCCTGGTTTTCTTCGTTCCTGCTCCGGAATTTGACGACTTTCCCTGTCAGTTCGCGCCGTGGCCACGCCCACCGCTATGGTATTTGTGGCAATGAGTCATAGTTGTGCAGCTGGTGGCGGCCCTTTTTTCCTTTCAACTAATACATTCTGTGTTTACTTGTAATTCGGAAAGTCTGATTAAATTAGCACATTTGTCCATCGGCGCCTTGTCATCGATAGATAAAGATGTCACGGCATCCACATGACTGTCAGCAACGTCCCAGTTGCAGCTATCAACAGCGACCAACATGCGAAGTAAGAAGCACTTCTTAATTAGATCATTTAAGAAGCTTCATATTTCTCATGATTAGTTTCCATCGTGTACATTTTTAAATAGGCTAAAGGTATTCGAGGTCCATAGTGAATGAAAATTATGCAAATCGATTTGTTGCAAACGGGTCAGACTGACGATCTTGTCATTTCAGAATCACATGCACTTTGCATCGCCGTCTAGGCTCGTATTTAGTTAGTATCTTAAACTTTAACGGTACACTTTACTTTAATATGCTGATATATGGTGCTGTTTCTGTTTACAGTATTATATTAGATTCTTTTCCTCTCACTAACTCATACTAGGGTTTTTAATTTTTTTTTGTGGGCTACACAAGTACGTAGTAAACTGTCAAGCCGAAGAACGACCGAGTTAACTAGTGCTTACCGTAGCTCCAGCTTCACGAACGCGCGAACTGAGATACCCTATTGTTGAGTGTTTGTGTGTGGTGGTGCGAGAATTTTACTGTATTAGTCCATTCTCCGTTGTAGAAATTAAGGCTGAGATACGAACAGCGTTTAGGTTGTCAAGGCAGTTGGTTCCATTTGGTGGTGAAACCCCTCCAAACCTATAATTCATAACCTGTTCTTTTCTTTTGGTCGAGTTATAATAGTGTTATTCTGCATGATCGAAAACCTAAACATTGGCTTCTAGTGCATTTTTTCTTTTTTTACATTACGTAGTTAGCTATGGCGTAAGGAATAGGCTGGAATATGAATGTAAACAAGTCAGGAAGTTCAATTAAGATTGGAAGAGTTCTAAAGAGTGTTAGAGAAACGAAAAACGGAATCTATTTGCGGGCCAAGAAATTTGGCAAATTTATCTAACAGTGGAAAATTGAAACACAGAGGAATAAAGAATGGTACCAATATGATAGGTGAAGCGGAAAAAATTTCAATAAGGGGTTATCAGGAATTGGTAAGTGGAGATGTTTTTTGTGTAGAGTGTTATAACGTTATCACGACTGTATATGCTATTGAGTTGAGGTTTGAAATTCCGAGGAAATGCTTTCCGATGGCTTCTAACCTTTTTCCTTCCACCATCCGAATTTCCGAATTGTGGCTGATAGAGGGTGTTTAGTTCACGCAGCCGTCACCAGTGGATTCAAGTTGCTCATCAACACTTGCGCCACCTCTCACATCGCCGATTGGAAATCCAGCGATAGGTGCGAGACGTTTTTGAGATTTTTTTATTTATCTGTGCTAGTATCTTTACATGTGTGCTTTGTGTTGATTTTCTCTTTCTCTTTGCATTCATATAAACATTTGTTTCACATGTTCTTTCAATCTTTGTGGAGTGTGAGTAATGTAAACGTAATGTAAAAAGTATAGGAAACTACAGTTGGCAACTGTTTTGTCACAAAACTGGTTACACTTCATATTCATTCTAAAATATTTGAATAAGTGTTGATCTCGTTCACCTTCGGCAATCGATGTCCTTGTTAGTGCACTTACTGCATCCATTGCGTATGTCATCACTCAGGTAACGTTGACCGCGTGATTTGTCCTGCCTCAACAACGGCGCCGCCATCTTCGAATACGAACTTAGCTGTGAATACACAATACGTGGGTACTTAACCAAGACATGATCGTTGATCCCAGTAACTGCGCCAGTTGGCTGTGAAGTGCGTGATGTCCTATACGTTTTTCGAAATTTGGCTCCATACATTCGACGATATCAAAAAGCGTTGACGATGGCAATCCCAGAAGTTGTCGGAAAAGGACCGTAGTTTTCGTACCGATATAGGTGCACAGCTTCTTCACATGCTATTGTAAACTGTATGAATTCAAGAACACCTTGAATTCAGTGCATTGATCATTCAGCAAAACTGTCCTACAGCGTGCGGAAATTGCCTGTGAAATGCGGGAATGACTCTTACAAAGCTGCCGGAGTTCTGCTGGAGATTCCACCTTACATAGCCCCAATTTCTTCACATTGATCTGCCATCTATTCAGATCACAACATTGCGGCACCCCTTTGCCGGAAATAAGTTGCTTCGGAACCGTTCATCAGAAACGGTTTTTTAAAGTTGAATTTCCACGTATTTCATATTGGTGAGATCGGATCCCTGTGGTAAATAGCAATGATCTGTGTCCGATATGAATGTTCCACTAGATGTAGTTAGCCTGGCTTTTTCCATAGTTTCCACTTTAAAGCATATTTTTTTCGCCGACGTAATAATCAACTCTTAAGTTCAGGTACCGCTCAAGGTTTTACATTTTTTTTACTACGTTAAATGCTGGCTTCTTTGAAAAGACTACTTTCTTTCTTAAAGTTCTTTCACAGGAATCTTAACGATTAGTACGCATTAACGCAGAAAGCGTGGGTGCTGTTTGTTGCTGATAAAGTGTATTGAATATTTTGCTGATATCAGTGCAGCAAGAAACTTATTGTGTCAAAGTTGAAGTGCAAGAACGTCCTTTGAATATACACCAATGATCTTGCATTTCCTCCTTGTTGTTTACGGAAACGGCTATCTTTCTGGACACACGTTAGAGATGAAATTCCATAGAGAACAAGGCAATAATATTTTTTCCAGAACAGTGTAATAAAAGTTCTCCACGTTTTCTTTTCTAAATTACAATCCTTCTTCCACATACCTGTAACAAATAGAAAGAATAAGAACATGCAAACAGCTGACGTAAATCCACATAGTGCAAGAATTAGTTTAGAAACACTAGAATTAAATTTCCATCAAACTCCTTTTTAATTCGCTTTCAAATATTTCCTTTATTTCCATGAAAAAAAGTTGCCGCAGTTCTTTTTTTCGATCGTTCCACGCATTATATGGTGCGTACTAAAAAGTTAACGAGATAAGATTGCTGCAAATGTGCAAAGTATTGTGCTAACCTTAAAAAGTTAAAGTTTTCGGTGTTGATCAGTCTCAGAGGGATGCGCCATGCATTCAACTTCACTAAGCATCGTCGGGGGTGACTGAATGCGTATCTGGCCTTTACAATGACTCATGGTGACCTGCCGATGTATCGAGTCAATGTTGCTATCCTCCCAGACAAGCACTGTGCCATTTTTGCCGACGTTAAGGGCGGAACGCTTGGTGAGCCTTGGGGGGATCGATCTCATGTGTATTGCAGGGCGCCTCCGACCACTGCGCTACAGCCTTCCCTTATTAGTTTTATTACCAATTTGTCTCGTATATTTAGGCTTAGATTTTTTATCTGTTATTACTCATAGTTGGAGTTACATGGGACTTATCTGTGCTGAAAGAACTAATAAATGATTATTTTGTCTTCTAGGAAATCGTCTAAACCCGCTCGCTACGCCAGGATTTGGATATCAGCGAGGACCTCTGCACTACGAGTTGAATCCACAGTACATGGGAGGAGCGAGGAAGACCGGTGGACGACGACCCAAAGAATTCGAAATGGGACCGGTACGTTGCGTTTTTCTTGGGCTTAGTATATTTTTCCAATTCCAGAAAAAACCTCTTTTTAAACTTAATAAACTTATCATTTACTAAACCTCTTTAATAACAGTATAACGGTTAGGGCACTCAGCCATTATTTGCCAGAGGCGACACAAGATTTCGTAGCGTGGCTCACTGAACTTCTGTAGTGTTATTTGTGCAATATGTGAAGGGACTTTGCCATGAAGTAGGAGTGCATTTCTTCTCTTGTCCATTTCATGATAAATTCGCCGGAGCTTTTGTTGGATTTTCTTGACTTAGTGACATTATTTGCTGTAATCAATTTTGTTGGTTAAACGGATCATCGAACAGAATTTATGACGCCGATCTTGTTGCCATTCATTCAGTTTATGCAGCACGGATGTTCGAATTCCATGTCACTGTCTTTCAAATGTCGACCAGTTGTTCATTTGTGAATGCTGGGTTCCTTCAAATGCCGTTAAGCAATCTTTGGCGGGTTCACTTCGATTATCCACTACAGTTGGTCACCGTTAACTGTTGATAGAGCGCACATTTTTTCTGCATCATGTGGAACTATGTCTTTAGTAGAAAACCTGAAGAAGCATGTATGCACTGTATACCCAGAAGGTCTTTCCTGCACTATGCTTTGATGACGTTTCGACTTGCTTCCACTGTTTTAGGCCAACTTCATGAAGCAAAGCGGTACGATTTTTATGATTTCGGGCACCATTTCAACAGTCATTGTAAATTAAATGTTAAAAGAAGTGTTACCAGACACATAGTTCAAAGAATAAGCTTTGAGGTGGTGTGTAGCAATTTGAGCACCGAGTGCATGTCACAATTCTTTTTGCAAATTTCATAACGAAAGGCCATCATTTTTTAGATGAGACCGATATATTTCTTATCTGGGCTCTCTTCTGTAGGCGTTTTTGCCATTTTTCAAAATCATCGTCATTGTTTCTTCGGGTGGTTGCCGATAATATTTTTATATTTCTGTTGAGCATTTCTTCTGATTTTCATCTGTTGGTTTCTGTTGCCACTTCCATACGCTTCGAATTGAAATCATAGTAGAGAAGGCTTCAATGACATTGAGATCCTGACATAACGAATGGGCTGAACAATTGCTTGCAGAGTAGAAAAATTCAGTTTGTTTCCATATAGGAAAGCAATGTATTATGGGATGATTTATGGCTGTCGACTCTCAAAACTTATGCTTCCTATTTAGAATTCTTTTAAATCTTCAGAATTCTCTTTGTTATGGAGCGATTTTCACATTAGATTCTAAGGTAGTGTAGTTTGAAGTTTTGTTCTTTAGTAAAATGATCTTATTCTGTGAAAATTTCCGAAAGTTGTGTCTAGCTGGTTTGCCAGATATGTTCTGTATAATTCTTCGAGAACAGCGGTTATTAATATTGACAACGAACGTGGTATGCTAAGACAACAAGATAAGTAAGCCTGTAATGATGGGGGCCATATTCTACAGTGTCATTTTTTCCCTGCTTACTTTTCAGATTGTGACATTTACTAAAGAGTTATTATCAGTCTTGTTTCTTGTTTTCTTTTTCATCATGTGAAGACTGGTTGAATTCCATGAATAAAGTATAAGGAGTAAAAAAAGGTTAAAAAGGATGAAGCTCTCGGTGTAGATCAATCCCTGAGGGATGCGCCGTGCATTCGACTTCATTAAGCATCGTTGGAGGTGATTGAATGCATAACTGAACTTTACAATGACTCGCGATGGCCTATCGATGTATCGAACCAGTGCTGCTATCCTCCTAGACAAGTCTGGTACTGATTTGCCGACCCAGAAGGTATTGGAGACTTGGTGAGTCTGGGACGCGGGATTGAACACGTGTATTGCAGACCGTCTCCGACCACTGCGCTAAACGCGCTCAAAGTGCAAGGAATACATTATAAAAAATGCTTCAAGTGTTATATTATAACCAGTCAGTTGCGAAGCATTTTCAGTGTATTAAATAAATTTCTACCTCAATTGGCCGATCTTCACGTGTCCCACTTGCCACGAGGTTTGCACTATCGTTCTGTCGTTTTGCAACTATCTTCTGATTGGTCAGATTGGTGGTCAAGTTAGCATGTGGGTTCGATCGGCTATATATTGAGGATTTGTCGTCTTATCTCCTCGGTGACATAGAGGTTAAGTGTGTCTTTCTCTGAGTCTGTGGGCAAAAGTGCAAGGGTGTTCCCCGGTCTTCACCATATCCATTTGCTGTGTCTTGTAGGAAAAGTTTTTTTTCCTTGAAAAAACCAATTCCATCGATTAGTTTACCGGCTGTGCGGAAGCGCGGTAACAGTTCGCTGATATATTATATTAACGATGGAATGGTCAATACGAAAAAATTTTGGGAGGCGTATTAACAGTTGCTAAATATGAAGAATGCAATGTTGCTAGTATTCTTCGAGTAAGCAGAGTTCTCTAGACAACTGAAATGCTCGTCAGAGGCGAACGGAAACTTTGCTGGTACCCCTGGAGTAACTTAGTAATTAGTGAGATTACATAATCCATGTAATCTTCTTGGCAAAGTCATTCTTCAGATTCCTTTATGGAATGCTTTTTGTTTTGTTCAAGCATGATAGCAACGTTAGCTAGAATGACGACGTTATGGTGAAATACGAAGGATTTTCGTCGTACAAAGATGACATCGGCTTTAAGAAGCTTGCTGGTATTTCAAATTGAAATCCTCGGAAAAATCACTCCTTGCTCTTCATGCGCTGTATTTGCCAAAAAGCCATGAGTAACACCGCCAATGTCCGTACGCAAATAGCCGTCCACATGAGTCATCGACGCGACCGTGCACACTTCGTTTCACTATCGTTTCCTAATCTGTTGACCCGATGATAGGGTTCCATGTAGTCCTCGGGGAGAAATTGTGATCTGTGAGTATGCACAAGAAATTCAAACTCGGATTATGATTTGTCTATCACTGTGTCATTTGGAAAATAATGGGAGTTTGGTAGCTGTAACGCAGTTCGTCCATAGGCTTTTCACTTGTTAAAACAAGTAAATCACTTCCTTATAACAAATCAAATTCATAATCAAGGAGGAATTTTGATTGCCGCGTCTCACGCTTCTATCAGTTCATAAAACTCGCACATCTCTCTAGAAGGTGAAGTATATAATGTTTTGTCGAGAACCTAACTCATTCGACTTTCTTTTGCTGTATTTTGGATAAAATTGCAGATATTTAGTCGGGTTGCGCATATGGAAAGAATAGCTGCACTATTGGCCAATACGTTCCGAATACTTTGAGGAAGTTACCGATTCTAGACCTCCTACTTCGAAGTCGTGACTTTTTGGGAGAGAAAAATTTTTTGAAGTTGTGAAATCGATTGATATAAGAGTTAGTAGTGATAAGATGGGAAATAAAAATTTGTTTTCATGTTCTTCTTCACTCTCACCTGAAAATGTCCATGAAGAGCTTGTAGAATGAAAACTTGTGTTACGGGAGTTACATTAATCTTCGCTGTTTAAGAGTTCGACTTATATGTCGCTATCTGCACAAGAGATGGCTATCAATCTACCAATTCTCTTTAAGATAGCTTTGTTTTTCTCAGTAGTTATGGCTAAATCCTAAATGTATTGAGGCGATGGCGTTTTTGCCGTTTTTGTCGTGTTTCGACCAGAAGTAGAATGAGTAGGCGTGACGGTCTGGTGTGTTCTACCACTGAACTGATCTTTCTCGTGCTGACTCATCGAACCTCTGTTCGTCTTTTATTTGAAGTAAAAATAAAATCCCAACATGTAATGTCGTTTGTAGCCTGTCATAAGCCGAGAGAAAGGCAGAACCAGGGCCTCAGTGGAGCGGTGGGTAACACGTGAGCCGCAGAAGGCGTAATTATGGGTTCGGGTCTAGCCTGTGGTCCAAGTTTGGAAATATCACGGCATCGTTGTGGTTGTATCATAGGATTATTACTGCTGGAAATTCCCTGTTCTGGAATCACTGAGTGCCTCAACGAAATAACTGAATTTAAGTCGCATTTAGAGATTCTCCTTGAACTCGTATTAACCCTGCATGATTTAAAGTTAAAATACGTTGTAATTTGAGAAATAGTATCCACATATCTCCTTCACCTTTTCATTTCATACCTTTTCATCTTAAAACTGGACAGCTTATGTCTCTTGCAGTGTATTTGTGAAAATGGTGGGAAAAATTGTAGAAGTTTTCGTGGTTATGGTGCTTTTTCACTGATTCTCACTGGCAGTTCATTTTTGGATAGTGATTGTAGTAAGAATTGCATAAACATTAAAAGTTTTTTAAAAATTTATTTTATACGGTTCATCTGCTATGCGCATCCCAGCGCTTCTTGCATTCCATTCGTTTCCGTGCATCTACATCATCCACGAAGGTCTTCCAACTTTTTTCTTGTTGATTCGGCTGCTGCTTAAAGGTTTTCTTTTGTCATGAATGCCGTTGAGTAGATGCGAAAATCGAAATGAATCGAAGGTCGAGTCAATTCCTCCTGTAGTCTTGGACTAATAGGACTAAAGCGTTTTCACTTGGATTGTAGAAAGTGAGCGCTTCCCAGACGTCTTTTAGCAATTTCCTGAGTCCGTAGAGATGAGAGATTTGGTTTGCCCCTGCACGGAGTCGAAGCAGCACCGTGCTCGTGTTGGTCGGCATCAGTTTTTGTCTAATATTAAAATTAGTTATGGTAATGATAAATCGTTATTTTAATAGTTCAGAAAATGACATTTTCATAGTAAACCTTTTAAACCAAAAAGATGTTTTATAGAATGAAAAGTGTGGACTAAAAAATCATCCTAATTAAAAATGGGTTTGTTCCTTGTTTTCTTTCACATTCTATTTTGGTTAATTTCGTGTAATATTTACTAGAAAAGGTCTACTTTGCCATTTGGTCTATTACGCCTCTTTGTGCTATATTATAGATGCAGTGCACCTACTACTAAACGTAGCAGTGCTTCTTTTGTCCTTTCATCAGAGCGATCGTATTTCGTGTGTCTTTAGTCCTTTATTACTCTGCAATGCGTCTTCTGCCACTCTATTGCATCGCTACTCCTCTTTTTACATCTATTATCTATTAATCTATGTTGACTTATGATTTGGAAAGAACTACTCAAGAAATTTGGACCATATCAGTTAAAAGGTGACAGTAGACCGTGTTCGGTTATTGAATTTGGTGATGTTATTTTGGAGTTTTTTGAGACGAACTCCTGAAATGACAGTAGTGAAGGAGTGAAACAGTAATGAGCATTTTATACACAATACATAAGTGCATAATTTTGGAACATGACTTTTAACTTATTACTGTAGCACACTGATTTCAGGAAATCGAAGATCAGGAAGAGTTAGATAAGAAGATTAAAAGACGTCAACGAAACAAGGAAGCAGCCGCTCGATGCCGCCAACGTCGTCTCGACTTGATGAACAACCTTCAAGAGGTCCGGTACTCCACACTATCTTGTTCCCAATGAATTCTTTGAAGCTTTAACACTTTGAGTTATGTTTTAGCGATGGAGATAATATGAGTTACTTAGCAGTCTTGTTACAACACTCGTTTAGAAAACTAGTTACATACGCTAATAAGTGTGCATAAGTAACATTGCCCCTTATTAATCGTTAATAGGGTAAGTGTATTAACTGAGTACATTTAAAGGGGTTAGCAGTGGCAGAGCAACTTTGTTTTTATAAGTTTCACTTGCAGGATTTTGTTTAAAGTGGTGAATTTTAGCAAGTCGACAAATGTAAAGCTGAGAACGAAAAGAAGGAAATGGAAATCCGTGCTCTAAAAACACAGGTTGAAAGTTTCGATAGCTTAAGAGATTTTTTAAAAAATTTTACTAGCGAGGGTATTATGTCCACAATGTTGCTGAGATATCTGCAAAACTCCGGACCGCTGGTGTATGCGGTGGGGACCGAACACGCTATTACTCTTTCCGGAGGCTAACGCATTCACCACCACACCATGCTAGTCCTTCGTTTATTTTGATTATTCTCGTTATGGTCCCTGTTGTGTTGTTCTTCTAGGTTTGCAAAAGACATTAGAAGTAATGCATGAAGACTAAAAGCTTTTTGCAGATGGCCATTGTTTGGATAATTCTCTACAAAATATAGAAATCTTTTTCCTTTGTTTCAATTGTGGTGTGAGAAAAATCAAAATATTTAAAGTATTTTTTAACTACTATTCAAGAGTTCCATTTAAGAATTGCATGCAGAATGAGCAATATAATGGGTTGTTCCAAGAAAAAAAACGGTTTAAGGCAAGTCTTCTCAAAATTTCGCAACGCGAATTCCTCTTAGCATGTTTTTGTTTGCATTTTGACTCTACCATTCTGACTGGAGTCCTCAGACGACTTGACTGTTGGGACTACATACTTTGATGATAATTCGGAGGAGAAATAACTGGCATTATTTATTACAGCCGCACTGTTATCCATCCCTCCAGATTGCACACCTCCACAGATTGCACACCTCCAATCTCATGTCCCACTTGAAATTGCCAGCAGCAAACGCGGAATGCTGCTTTATTTTTCTTCGGAATATGCTTTCCTCAGATGAATTCTGACATTCACAGGATATAAGAAGATGACCTTCTTACAGTAACATTCTATGTTGAGCAGTGGTTTTCGTTATAAGCTGTGTTCCATGCTGCTTTTGCGCAACAAAAACGACTCGTGTCTTCCTCCTATTCTGACAAGCTATAAAAACTAGAAACTGCATGACAGACTACGTCATTTTGTACATTTTTGGGAGATTTTGAAGCAACACAGCAATTCCCAAAGCCAGATTTGCCTCAAAAGAAAGATATGTTGACAAGTTATTTACAAATGCTGTTATCCTCTGCTGCAAGACTGTGAAAGCGGAGAGATTTGGAAGGTTTAAGGTGAATCTGCCTCGTCCGGCACACTCTTTGGATATCTCATCTCAGAGAGGTCAAGCATCTTCTATTTTGAGCGGGCCGCAAAGGGGCTTAGAGTTTTGTTGTGCTGAAATGGTTTAGCTTAGATCTTGTTGTGTTATCTTGTCTTGTTCAGCCACTAAGGGATAGCGTGTTAAGCGCATTGAATAGACTTGCAAAGCGATGCGCATGGTTCTTTGGTTCTATTCCGAGCACCGGCAGCCAAATCCGCCACATTTCGAGATTGCAGATTAGTACCACACTTGCCAGGGAGCATATAACACTGGTTTGATGCGTCGGTGGCCCAACAACACCACTGTGTTGTAGGCGAAAGCATGAGGTCAACCTTCACAATTCATAGTTGTGGGGTAGTCAGATGTATAGCGCATCTCTAAGAAGTTGGCCAACGCCGATTGCTTAATTCTATATTTTTTAATCCTTTTAAGAGTTAATTGGGAACTATGGACTGATTTTCGGGTTTTTACAGTGGAAAGCTGTTGTAAACTTCTTTGACAGTGGGCGAGACTGTTTTTTTTAAGTTTCCGTTTTTATGATTGCTGTTTCAAGTTACATAACCTGGTAAGATTAGAAAAAAACTGCTTTTCTTTATGTCAAACTGGTATTTCAAAAATTGCATACAAAGGAGAAAGCGAAACCGATGGAAAATTTCGAAAGAAAAGTATATCTCATGCAAATCTGTTATGTATGGTGGACCCTGCGTTGGATATCCTAAAGGAATCTGTGGTTCATATGCAGATTGAAAATTTCAAGGTTTTCCTATGCAAAGCATCGATGCAGTGTAAATTGTGTAGTTTTAGTCGACGTCCTTCTGATGGCTTTATTGTTTAGATGGCGCAAATGGAAGGCTTTTTGCGTTCTCACGATTGTAAAATGAGCGTGGAAGAACGGGAAGCGCTGCTGAACATCCCATCCATTAGAACGGCGATGCCGCCAATTATGAATAACGGAATTAGTAAGTTTTTCATGAAATTATTCCTATTGGAAGTGAGTGTATCCTTTGGCTTAATAAACAGTACAAATAGGACATAGAAGTAGTTTGGACTTTGCTGTTGTGCTATTCATTAGTAGCATGTGATTCATGTCACTGGTTGAGGTCTCACAGGCGTTCTGCTCTACTGAATCAAGTAGTTTTTGAAGTGTTGTTAACTACGTATGAGTTAATAACATGCACAAACTCGGTAGGTGTTAAGTTCGTTTGTTGACCAAGTTGCTGTCAAAACGCAAACGAATGCGTATTGCCGGATTATCCATAAGGAATCCATTTCGAAGAGAACACGTAAGTCGAGAGTGTGAATAAGAATATCGAAGAATGAATAGGCTAATAGATATAATAGACTACAAAGTGTTTGAAACACTCAGCTTAATCTCAGCTAATTTATTCGAATCCTTTGTTTACCACCTACGGTTTTACGCCAGGATAACCCTCGGATTTAAGGTGGTGGGAAAACTGCGAGTGTGGCAAAGTTGCTGTTAACGAATTGAGAACTGGTAGCAATAAAGATTATGTAGGAAATTGTTCTTTGAAATATTGGAATATTCTGTTCAAATGAAGGCATTATTGCTCAGAATGAATTTTGCTAAGTGCTTGTTTGTACAGACACAAGCCCTCATTCCATCAGCGACTATCGACCGAATATCGTCGAAGCGAATCGAAAGCGAGTTCTGCCTGCTCCGCAACTGCCAGCACATTCCGATTCTAATTTCCTTGAGCCCGATGTCAAGGTTAGTTTAGCTACAACCTCACTTTATTTGTGATTATTCAGTTATTAATGGATCGTTCGTGAAGATCTACTGAAAAGATACATTTTACACTCCTTTACTGCTTTATTAGTTACGGGATTTCTTAAGTTTTGAAGTTTCTCGTTATTTTTAGTGCCCGAAGATCGAGAAAGATGTTTCACTGGCAGATTTGAACGGCGACACGATATCTCGTCCTAATCACATCAATTTCGATATCATTGGCTTAGGCAGCACACATCTCTCTCTATCGACGCCTTCGAACATCACCTACACTACCGGTACCACTCCGTACACCACAGCCGGCAGTTATAGTGCAGGTTTCCCAGGATGTGAGTCACAAAGATCCTTTTATTTACCAGCTTAAATCCTTCCCCTTTATTCCAAAATTTGCTGTTTATTGAGTCGATAAAATTGTAAGGATAAAAAAGGGATAAAGCTCTCGGCGTTGATCAATCCCTAAGGGATGCGCCATGCATTCGACTTCATTAAGCATCGTTTGGAGGTGATTGAATGAACATCTGGCCTATACAATGACTCGCGGTTGCCTACTCATGCATCGAGCCAGTGCTGGTATCCTCCCAGACAAGTCTGGTTGGTACCAATTTGCCGACTCCGGAGGGATGGAACGCTTGGTGAGCCAGGGGGGATCGATTCCACGTGTGTTCGAGGGCGCCTCCGACTACTGCGCTACACGCGCCCTGAAATTGCGGTTTCATCCAATCGATAAGTATTCTTCTTTTAAGATGTCAGTTATTTGTTAAAGTGTTGTCCTGCTTTTCTATGTTCTCCATGTGCTATACGGTTTGTGGTTTAGATTTCTTTTGCAGTTACTCTTTATTTCTGGATAATAATTTCCACCTCTGTTTTCTGTGACATTCTTTTAGCATGGCACAACAGTTATTTTTTCAAACGTTTCAGTGAACAACGACTTTCTGAACGACAGTACGGGTCTGACGCCGTGCACGCAGCCGAATCCGATATTCGTCAGCACTCCAACACCGCTACAGACTTCAGAAGCCGATCTACGATCGTTGTGAACAGTCTATTCTTCTCGTTTTCAATTGATCGATCAGTGTACTGTATAATATTTAAACCTGTGTTAAACGTTCCTTCCTTTCGTATCTATTTGGTACTGTTGTGCTTTGTTTACGTGGTTTTCTCGCAGTTGCTTGGAAATGTCGGAATCGTCGGTCCTCGATGACAGTAATGGCTGATTACCGAGTGAATTTGATCCGCCTTAGTCTTGTGCGGGATTAATTTATCATTTAACAAAATCAATAATCACATATCGTTTATCGTATTACTTTTAGTGTGGCCAGAGCCTACTTGCTTCTATACAGCATGCTTGTGGCCTTTAAATACACCATTATTGTCATTCCTTGCATCCATTCATTTTCTCTTTTTTCCTTTTGCCCTTTATAAATGTGATGATGATGACGATCGCCTGCGATGTAGTCGGATCTAATCAATATATCGACTTTTATCTCTTCCCACTGGTACCCCAAGTGACTTATCTTCTTGTTGGAAGTTCTTTTCAGAATTTTTTCTGCTTTTGTATACATCATGTTCTTTATGTCTCACTGCTTTTTACCACAGTAACGGTAACACATGTCGCTTAATATCTTGTACAAGCCATCACCATGCAATCGATATCTTTTGATCCAATTAGTATTTGATTGGGCACCTGGCTCGAGATCTGTAGATGAGTGACTTCTTTTCTCGACTACAGATTTATTCTAGATGTTAATTAAAATCTATAGAAGAGGAGCACTTTGCATTTTCTATGAAGTTATTGTCGTACTCGAGATATAATAAAATTTTTGGGATTCTTAAGAGATCCTGTCCAATAGTTCTCGGTTGCTTTGTGACGCACATTATGAGAAAAGGTCGTATCCGAATAAAGGATGATGGTTGAAGCTGTTGGCGTTTATCAATCCCCGAGCGATGTGCCATGCATTCGACCTCATTAAGCACCGTTTGGAGGTGATTGAATTCATATCTGACCTTTACAATGAGTCGCGATGTATCGATTCAGTGCTGCTGTCCTCTCACACAAGTCTGGTACTAATTTGCCGACCCCGGAGGGATGGAAGGCTTGGTGGGTCGTGGGCGCGGGGAACTATTCCACGTGTGTGTTACGGAGCGCATCCGATCACTGCGTCACATGCGTCCATTATTCTCCGAATACGAGTGGTATTTTCATAACCACATTGTACGGAATAATACATGCAGTTCTGATCTCCAAGATAGCTCTGGGTGTGCTGAATTTTAGACAGGTTTACTAAATCTTTGAAGGAATACGACGTGTAACGACGTTGTTTTCACGTCTTTTAACGTAGGAATGAGATCCAGTAGTTAGTGGTATAAAGAACCATAGTGGGAATTTTTTTCCATATACTCCATTCCATTGTGGCTGTGGTGTACATCCTTCTAGCAGTCATTTAAGCTAAGGAGTTCGACATTTCTTTTCGGGATGTCGAGTAACAGCAAGCTAGCGCGACAGGAGAATCCGATAAGCCGGTTATGGCTACCTACCTTCTCGGCGAGTGTCGCGAGATGGAACCAACAACCCCTGGAAGGAGATATATTCTAAATAATTACTCTCATACTGTGCTGTCTGGCGTATTTGGTTGATCTGCTGTATTATGAACCCAAAGGTGTAACAGCTTCATTCAATTTTGCCCAGCGATCGCATCGATGTCTGATCAAATGCTTCGTTGATACTACAGTTTGTTTTTGTTATTCTAGGTCGAAACTAGGTTTGTTTAAAAAGTTTTTTTGAGTCGTGCTCCCAAATTTCAGTGATCTAACACATATTAAAGTGAAACTAGAAACAGTGAAAATATCTGAAGCAATACCTCTGCTTGCAGGAATGAAAAAAAATAAACACAGGCAAACTGGGAATCAGTTCACGAGAACCTTATAGTATTCAAGAAGTGGCTTATTCAGAATTTACCTAGTTTATTACCAGCATTATGGATGAATACTAGGATTGCCTCCTCACACCAACACTACTAGCTTATTATGATTGATTACAATCGATTTTTAAAGCGATTTAAGAGGTATAATGGGAAACCGAGCATTTAACAACGCTTTCCTTTCATTAGTAGTAGACTAACCATAATGGAGAAGACATTGAAGACATTTAGCCTGATTCTTGTGTTTTTCACAAGACAGACCAGACAGATCGGGCTAAGTACCGACCAGTTGCGATAGCCTACTAATGTTGAGTCGGACTCCCAGTATAGCATTTACCGGTACTTTATCGGATTGTCTTTCGAAGTGAAGTGTGTTTTAGAGTGGCTACTTTATTGTACGATGTGGTAAACACTGCATAAACTGTACACTTTTAATACGCGATAATATTTGGGAGAACTGTTTTACAGTGGATCACTTGAGACGAAGCACACAGCGCTACTTCACATATGGCGTCCAGTTTGTATCGACACTCTGCATTTGCTAGGATCAACTTTATAATCGATTCCCAGCGTGATTAGAATCCCATCGACGGTTGAGAAGTCACCACAACACTGGAGAAAAAAAGTTGTTGGGAATTGAAAAAGTGCTGAAGCAGAAGTTGACAGCTGAAGAGCTTGAATTGCTGAAAAATTCCTAAGTCCTATCACCTCTACCACCTGTAGTCCCGTTGAACGTCTAGTGACTCGAGCGGGCGCCAGTAAGTCTTCCATTTTTCCATGTCGAGTACAAGAGTAGCCCAGTGGGTTCTGTTCGCTCTAGGGACTCGTTGAACATCATATCTTTCTTCTAAGCTTTTCATGAAAAACTCGGATCATCGGGTCCGTGGTCTTCCTGCAGTGCGTTTAACATCCCGAGGAATCCAGTCACTAACGCCTCCTGTCCATCGGTTGTCATTCATGCGCATTACATGTCCGGCCCACCTTATCTTCGACTGTTTGGCTTAAAGAACGGCATCTTTGGTTTTTGATCGTTGACTCAGGTCGGAGCTTCGGATCCCTTCCCCTTACTTGCGTGACACGGGATACTCCTAGCATCGTCCTTTCGATTGCGTGTTCAATAACGCTAGATGATTTTTCATCCTGTTTACGTAGCGACCAGGTTTCTGACGCATACGTTAAGGCAGAAAGTACCGTTGAGTCGAAAAGATGGGCACGGAGTCGGGTGTTCTTTATCCTCTTCACTACATCCTCGATGCTCTTGAAAGCTCCCCATGCCTCTCGTTTCCTTCTGCTCAGCTCTGGCGCTGAGTCGTTCATCATGTCGATTTCACAACTTAGATAGACATAACTGGAGCATTCTGAGATATTCGTTCCGTTGAGTGTGAATGGGTAATGCGTAATCATTCCGATCCTCATGAACATCATTTTTGTGGGCTAGCGTTCGTTTCACTTGGCTAATGCTTGGTGTGAAAAGGGACGATGTCTTCAGTAAACCGAAGATGGTATAATTGCCGAACATCGATTTTCACTCCCATATTATCCCATTCCAATGTTCGCATGACGTTCTCGAGGGTGGCGGTGAATAATTTTGGCGAGATGGTATCACCTTGCCTAACCCCTCTTTTGACGTCAATGTTAATATCGTTGTAGAATGGTGAAATGTTGGTTGTGAAATTTTTGCACAGCTCACGAAGAATCTTTATGTACTGAGTAGGGACTCCTTGACTATCAAGGGGTTCCATGACTGCTTCTATCTCAATTTAATCAAAAGCCTTTTTGTAAATCGATGAAGGTGAGACAGAGCAGTCTTTTTGTACTCTCGCGATATTTCAATGAGTCTTGTTATCGTGTGGATGTGGTTCACCGTACTAAATCCTTTTTCGAAACCCTGCTTGCTCACATGGCTGCGCTTCATCCAGTGTTCTGTCAATCCTCAGACAGCAAGCAGTCTGGGCCATAGTTGCCGATATCGTAGAGTTCACCCTTCTTGAACATTAGCACGGTTTCGCTGGTCTTCCTTTGAGTAGGGACGTTGAATTCATAGAGGTGACGTGTGAAGAACCGAGCCAGTGTGTTTGTGAGAACTGGCAAAAGGTTCTTCAGGTGTTCAGATCTTGTCCTGCCCGGACCTTGTGCTGTTCGACTTTTCACCGACAAAATGGCATGTCGGATTTCGGAAGGGGAACCGGTGTACAACATATCCATCCTCCTTTATTTCATATGGCGGAAAGTGGACGTGGCCATCGAAGAGATCTGAGTAGTATTCGTGAATGATTTTCTCCATTGGTTTTCTGGATGCTGTAACTGTTCCGTCTGGGCGTCGGAGTGCAATCATCTTGGTCGTGTAATTGGCGAAGCTTCGGTAGGTTTTGCTAATGGTTTTCCCCGCCTCTGCATCTTCGACCATTACTGCTGCTCTTCTCTCTTTAAGATCTTCTTTTATCGCCTGTCTGCATTCTTTTAGTTCGGACGTTCTTTCGCGGTTACCTGCACCTCGTGCAACTCCACGCTGGCGTATCAGCTTGAGTGTTTCTGGAGACAGACGTCTCTTGGTGACTTTCGAACTCTCAGCTTTCATAGCGCTAACGTGAAGGTGTTGAAAGAGCCGATCGTATTCTTCGTCGATGTTATGGACAACGGCATCTTCCCAACAGCGGACTAATGATTTAAATAAGTCGCAGTTTATGGTGGTTCTGCGACTTCGGTTTTTGAATCTAGCGGCTTTTTTCTCCTTTCCGCGAAAAAATGGAATCTTGCACGAAGGAGGCAATGGTCTGGTCCCGTGTAGAATTTTGGGGACAACAGCGACATCGGTTAAGCAAAACCTTCTATTTACAATGATGTGGTCTATTTCGTTATGGTACTCTCCATTGGGAGACTCCTACGTCCAGCGTTGAGGGTGGGCCTTTTGGAATTGCGAGTTACCATTGATGATCATGGTCGTCATGATCCGCTCACCCTGTTCGTTCCATTCTAATCCGTGGGTCCCAATGTGATGTTTCTCAGACATTCTTCTTGATCCAGTCTTGGCGTTGAAATCTCCAATGATGACCTTGAATGTATGGTCTTCTCTGCAGAACTTCTCTAAGTTAATATGGAACGCTTCGACTTCTTCTTCGTCATAGTTTGATGTCAGCGCGTAAACGACGGAGATTGCCAAAGCCGGTGTTGATCCACATCTTTTCAATCGCAAGCGCCCGATTCGGGTAACTAGTTGTTCGGATGAATCGATGTTCATGGACAAACTCGTGTTGACGAGAACGCCGATGTAGCGACTCCTCTGCCGTCGCATATTCCTAAGAACAGTTCTTCTTCCGTGTCATAGACGGCGTTGAACGTCATACGTTGGGTGGCGTCTTCTCGTCTCGGCAAGGCCGATGACGTCGTACCTTATCCTTCTTGCTCGCATAATCAAGTCTTGTTTCGAAGAGTCGGATGCAAGGGTACGTGCATTGTAGGTACAGATGGTCACCTTAGTTCTTTCCAATCCAAGCAGCTTTCATTGGCCCTGAGAATTTAGCAACCTCTCCGCACTTGTTCTACCCAACGCTGCCGAATTAGGGGCTCATTTGGTGTCAGGGAGATGAGGCCCGTTTCTTTTACTGTGTTTAGCATTTTGATACACATATATAGCTTGCTGGGCTCTGAACGTGGGGGCTGGGTATACTCACGGGTAGCTTGCCGGTCTCTCCAGGAATGGACGTGGAGCTTATTTGTTGGAGGCGACTCCCTAACCGCCTCCCATATACTTCCGTGTAACTTGATTGCGGGCTTTTGGCCGAATTGACTCGTAGAATACAATTCGCATAAACTTGAACGCACCTAGACACGCGTGCATGAATACGCTTCTTAAATACAGAAAGCATGTGCCAAATCGGCGCAGCAGAAACAGGGGTCCATTCCCTGGATCCATCTGCGTCTCAGGGAAACAAAGGTCGCTTTTGGTCCGTGATTATTCCCCCTGTCCTCGACATCGAGACGCGCCACGTAGTCTCGCTACGAACCGGCTCGAGATCCTTTATACGAGGGATCTGCGTGAATTCCTTCACGCATCGTTTTCACTGTTTATTTTTAGTTATCTATGATGGAACGAAAACCGAACTAAAATTGGCAAATACTGAATATAAATAGGGGTAAGCGCAATGGATACTAAACATGAAAAAATAGGATGTTCTGAATAAGGTGTTATAAATGTGTTTTTACCTTAGTAACAAACATCTAAAATGGGTGAAAATTCAAGCTCATTCTATGAGAAGACTTACAGAGACACCGATTTCCTTTTTACTTTCAGCTGGCCGAGTACTTGGGTACGGTAGCAAATCTATACGAAGATAGCAACCCTGGACGGAGCTGCCGACGGCAAAAACTACCTCGGAGACACGTTGTAGATTGATTTCAGACAAGCTCTGGAGAAGCTTTTCGGATATCTGGAATAGAAATTTTTTTTCTTATTTTCCGATCACTCGATGTATCACTTAAATTCTTTTTGGGAATGGTGGATTTGAATTAACTTTTGCCCAATGCTGAATCGTAAGTTCCCACCCATTTGGAGAATCGTTGTATTTTCTTGAAAACAAAAAAACATGTTGCATAATAGTTGCAGAAATAAAGATGGAAAATTGCTCTTTTCATTGGGTCTGTGGTTTCATTAATAGTCCCACGGGTACTGTGTTTCATCCTCATTCTTCGACTGAACCACTTTTTCAAGTCGTTCTGCAATTTGATTAAACGGACTACCCACAAGTGGAGTGTATCGCTTTATGGTCGAATTGCCGTCAATCCGTATTTGCTCTTCTTCGAATGATAAGTTTATTATCACTGGCCTACATCGGCTAGTTTAGTTTCAACAGGATTTTCTTACTTTTTCGTTGCCATGATATCCCTTGAGATTCCAGTGCTTCCCATGAAGCTTGCTAATAAATGACTATGTTGTCAAGACAGAAATGATTTCTGGCTCTGGTATAGACCTAGTTAACGTTAACATGGAGGTATGGATCTGCTCAGCTTCGAAGAACAGTTAGAATACGTACCAGCCAGTCTTAATGAGAATCGCTTAATACAGCTGTCTAGAAGTAGTATAACCAAGAAATAACAATAATGAGACTTGAAAGCTAGTAAAGCTTGCTAAAAAAGAGCAGGGAAAGTATTCCTGGGTAAAAAGAGGGGTATCAGTTAAAATCAGCGTCTATTCATCTTTCCACCATCTCGATGGCCTAGTTTGTTCTATGAGGCAACTACATTTCAATCTAGATTTGAAACCACCTCACTTGCGTCAATTCGATATCAATTGCTTGCTCATTTTATTGCTAGCGTATCGCGGAAAAAAGAGTAGGGAAGAGATCTCTGTAGAGTTATTAGCAAAGACTAGTTTCCTAAGTCACTTATATCTTATCTTTTGCCAATATGAATATGCCAACCAATATGAACTATGCTTAAGATTTTATCAAATACAAACGTTTACAAACATCATTTAAGTCGTCGAGATCCGTTCGCAAGTTGACCGTCGTGCTGCTCATTCCGCTGTCCTCGGATGAGAACCACCGAAATGAACCACAAGCGATTCACGCAATGAATGCTCAGCAGTGACGGAGGTGGATAATGGATGATTGTCGACAATGGCACTTCTACCTTCGTGAGTGCTTGTTGAGCGGTCATAACCACATGAGATACCGATCACGACCAATCTCTATGTAGCAATTTTCGTAGACAAATTTCAAAAAGAGCGAGCCATCTGTAAGTAGCAATATATAATTTCCTATTCATTACCTATTATTTTTTTTTATGGAGAGGTGTTATGTGCAGCCCAATTTCGGTTTTGTTAAGAAGGAAACCTAGCCAGAGATTCCAGAAAAAGTGATTCTCGAGCGGAATTCAGCATTTTAAATTAGTAGATATCACTGAAACTCGAAGCTGGGAATTTCTCAATACACGGCTCGGAGATTGTTTCCGATTGAATTCAGGTAATGCCAGAACATTTTCTTAAAACAATGACCCACATGCTGTTCTAAATGTTGCGGTCTATCAAAGACGATGTGATCCTGCTTCAAGAATTTAAGAGCATAAAGTTTATCACTGAAAGATGAATCATTGTCATCTTTGGTGGGAAGAAGCGTATTTCATGGTCCGATGTTGGAAGATTTGGCTTTGTTGTGCAAGCGCAAGCTTTACTCTTTTCTTACAGATTCTGCCTTCTGTCTCTGCCATTCTACGCGTTGCAATTCATTATTATAGGAAAATCAGCCGCATAAACTGCTAACCTGGTTCACTGTTTTTTCTTGATGAGCAAACACAAGGTTGGTATTGCGGCATTTATTAATGATCAGTGGCTGACGTTTCGGCGGTTTCGTCTTCTTCATTGACATTGACGAACGTCAAATTGGCATGGAATCAACTCAGCCGAACACTTTCATAGCCTCCGCGGCCAAAAGACGTCTTTTTCTATTTGCATAATGAACAGCTTTATTTAAACACTCACGTATTTGTTCCCTGTAGGTCCTGTAGTTAGTTTCTGGAGACCAGCCGCACAGAGTATGACATGGGCGAGGAATGTGCCTGGCACAGGTCAAAAAAATCAGCCTGAGGTATGGCGCTGTGTTACGCGTGGTCACACGACACTCCTCCTTGCGGTTAATTTTCGGACTTTTGGATTTTATCCCAAACGCTTAATAATTTTGGAGCTGCTCTTTGGATTTTTGTGCTAGGATAGTGACTTTTACTTCAGAACGTTTTCCTTTACATCTCTGTGTCCTGTGCGCACCCAGTGGAGTATTTGATTCCACTATAAATCTACCGACTAAGTGTTCTTTCAGTAGGGATTTTCTATTCAGTACATAAAGATTCTTCGTAAGCTGTATAAAAATTCCACGACCAAGAGAAGATATCACCACTCTACAACGATATTAATATAGACGTCGAAAGAGGTATTAGGCAAGGCGATACCATCTCGCCAAAAATTTTATCCCCAGCCTCGAGAATGTCATGCGAACACTGGAGTGGGACAACTTGGGAATGAAAATCGATGGGCTAGGATTACACTAGCTACACTTTGTTGTTGACACCGTTCTTATAATAGCAAACACTAGCCAGGCAGAACGAGTGCTTGCCGGCTTTGATAACGTCTGTGGAAGGATTGCTCTTCAACTTTTCCAAGAGAACGATGTTCATGAGAAACGGATTTGTTACGCATTCCCCATTCACACTCAACGGAACGAATATCTCAGAATGCTCCAGTTATGTCTATCTAAGTTGTGAAATCGACATGATGAACGACTCAGCGCCAGAGTTGAGCAGAAGGAAACGAGTGGCTTCGGGACCTTTCAAGAGCATCGAGGATGTAATGAGGAAAACAAAGAACACCCGACTTTGTGCCCACCTTTTCGACTCAACGATACTTCCTGTGTTAACGTATGCGTCAGAAACTTGGTCGCTACGTAAACAGGGTGAAAAAATCATTCACCGTTATTGAACGCGTAGTCGAAAGGACGATGCTAGGAGTACCCGTTTCAGGGATGGGATCTAAAGCTCCGACCTGCGTCAACGATCAAAAATCAAAGATGCCGTTCTATACGCTAAAGTATCGAAAATATGATGGGCCCGACACGTAATGCGTATGTACGACCACCGTTTGATAATAGCCGTTAGTGACTGGATTCTTCGGGATGTCAAACGTATTGCAGGAAAAACAACCGACCCAGTGGTCAGAGTTCCTCACGAAGAGCCCAGAAGGAAGATATGATGGACAACGAGTTTCTAGAGTGAACAGAACTAGCTGGGCTACTCTTGCACGCGATAGGGAAAAAATGGAAGATTTGACGGCGCCCGTTCGAGAACTCAGTAACTCAACGATCAACAGGACTGCAGGTGATACAGGTGATAAAGGGTGGAAGGAGGATTTTACACGGACGTAGAATGGATCCGAACCCTTTTCGCCTAGGTATTCATCGCCTCACGCTTTGCAAGAGATCAGGTAAACTCTAGTTGAACTCAGGCAATCACCGTCTTTACCGTTAGCGTATATTGTGCAATTTCACGTTGTAATAGACGGTCATACAAACGGTTGCGAAGTAGCTGGCGTGCGTTTTGGAGTGTTCGGTAGTATTTCACTTGCTTTTTGCTGAATCCCCTGGATCTGCCTTTCTTAAGCAACGTTTTGTAGTCGCACTTATTTCGTTGGAAATAAAACTCAGATTAAACACCACGTTGCACTCGCTAGAATTGTCGTTTGAGGGGCGTGGTCTTTACTACACTTTTCTTTCGAAAAGCTACAGTTTCGTAAATTCTCGCAGCAAATAGCCATTTCGAATGCGTGATCGCTGTAGATTGAACAGATTACAAAAGTGAAGCTGAAGCTAACAATAACAAGAAAAAAGTGTCTTCTGATCATGCGTGACCTCGGACCATACCTCAGGGTGATTTTTTCCACGCGAGCCAGGCACGTTACTTGCCAATGTTACACTCTTTGTGGCTGCCCTCCACCAAGTAACTGGAAGATTTACAAAGAACAAAACTGTAGGAGGTGTTTAAAAGGAACCGTTCGTCATGAGAGTGGAACTTTTTTGTGTACGTTTTCTCTGCTGAGGTTATGAAAGTGTTTGATTGAGTAAATTGCGTGTCAATTTGATCTTTCTGAGGGTTTGAAGAAAGCGAAATCACGAAAACGTCACCTATTCTGTATTAATAATAGCTAAGATACCACTTGCTCATCAAGAAAAACAGTGAATTGCTGGTCAATGCCGTGGTTGAAAGAAAGTCGGTCTTGAAATTTATTAACCTGATTTCCTGCTCGGTGATTGATCTCTCGAATAATTCTTCCGTAACGAAAACTCCTACATATTTGCTGAAGGCCGCTTCAATGTCAACATATGAACAGCACAGAAACAACATTACCGAATCGGAAATACGGTTCGGCACATCACATTCTTAATGGAGGTCGCGTTGACGAATTTGTTCCGTACCACTCATTTCATTGAAGAGAATTCTTAGGAAGAAAAGCCGTCATCATTAGTTTTCGGAATCCTCAAACAACTTATAATGAGATCAGCAGTCACCGAGAGAGGTCTATCAGATGTTGATATCGCCTTCTCCTTCTCCACCGACGTCCGTCGTAAAACGATTCAAATTAGACAGAAACTGGTCAAGAAATCCCTTGAAAAGTCAGTAACACCGTCAGAGTCAATGTAAAACCCTAATGAAATGGGGATCTCAAAGAAGTGTCCACCTTTGGAAACAGAAGAAACTCAAATATGACCTTCCATAGGGCTAATCCCTTGCCCATTGAGTGAAAACGGCATCCTCGTGGCTCATAACTCCGAGAATCCCGTGGTTTTCGTTTTATTGCCTTTTTTTCTAGATGTTCTAGTGTTCTAGGATCCCAGCTGGTGTAATCTGTTCAGAATGACTCTTTAGTGACACAGTTCTTAGCAATTCCCAAGACCGACTTTCTGTTAACCTAGGCATTGATTGATAATTCGATGTTTTTCTTCAATAAGCAGACACGAGGTTGTTATTATAGATTTATTAGGATACAGTAGCTGACGTTTCGGCGGTTTCGCCTTCTTCAGAGCCTGGAAAGATCAAATTGAGATGCGACCTACTCAGCCAAACACTTTCATAACCCCAGCACATAAAACATAACAAATAAATTTGTATTCGCATAAGAAACAGTTTCATTTAAACGCCTACCGTTTATGTGTTGTAAGTATTTAAGTTAGTTGGTGGATAGAAGCCGCACAGAGTAATACAAGGGCGAGGACTGTGCCTGTGTCAAGTCATTGGATCAGCCTGAGGTATGACACCAGGTCACGCGTGATGACAAGACACTCCTCCTTGCGGTTCATTTTTTGAATTTTTGGGATTGATCCAAAACGCTTCAAGAGTTTTACGCGCTGATGTTTTGGATTCCTGCGTGAGGATAGTGACTTCTACTTCAAAGTCTTCTCCATTATGTTCCTGCATCCTATGCGCGCCTAGTGGAGTGATTGGTTTTAATTTAGATTTACCAACTACGTGTTCTTGTAAGCGGACGCAGAGCGCTCTATCCGTTTTGCCAATGTATTCGTCGCCGCACGCCTTACAAGAGATCAGATAGACTGTACCCCAACTCATACAATCACCGTCTCTACCGTTAGGGCAAATTATGCAGCTTTTTCCTTATACATAGACGGTCATATAGGCGGTTGCGAACTAGCTGGTGTCTTAGAGTGTCCGGTGGTATTTCTAATCATTACTCCACCGTGTCAAATATGAGGAATCCTGGAATTTACATGGATGTTCCAACAGCTCTTATCTTAATTAAAAAGTCGACTATTCGTTGAGATACGGATAAATGTCATCTCTTTCTCTTAATTTGAAGCACTTAGTGTAAAAAGTACGCAAATATAATGTCTAGCTTTTTATTCACTGCCTATTATTCTTAGGCATAAACGCAATGGTAAGGCTTGGTGCCAGTCGCTGTCCCATTGCCAACCCCCTTATTTGTGTGTAATATTTCCCCGACCATCTGAAGATCGAGCAGTTTAGGCAGACCTTTAAGAGGAGCATAAGCTGCTGAATCAAAAACCCATACATGTTAATTGCTGCTTCGTGTTGCTCAAGAAGCTCGTGGATGGCTTGCACTGCGGAGTCGTTCGATACGTTAGTGTAAAGGGCCGTAACGTCGAACAGTTCTTAGCAAATTCTATGTAACAAATGCAACAGACATCTAATCTTTCAGTTCCCAGGATCGACTTTCTATTCACCTCAGTATTGGACTATAAATCCGTCGTTTTCTCCCCTCAGCAATCGCTTACGTCCATACAATAACATACATGCAACACAACGGTGGCTGACGTTTCGGCAGTATCGCCTATCGCAGTATAGTAGTCAACCATATCCGACTCTGATCAGCCGCTCTTCCTCAGTGCAAGGCACGTAAAAGTGGCTTTGAAGAAGGCGATCGTGCCGAAACATCAGCTATGATTGTGTTGTGTTTTACTGTATGGAAGTAAACGTATACTGTTTAACAATCTCGCGATTGCTCAGAAAGAAAATGACGAATTTGCAATCTTTCATATTTCAGCAATGTTTTCTCGATTTATGCACGAAACGTTGAGCATTATCTCTGGTCTCTACCATATGCTTTCTCGAACATTGTCGGCCATGCCAGCACCCAGGCGGAAGGCGTCGAGCGTTTGTGTTCCTGCAAATTGTTTACTAATGATATTTAATTGGCTGAGCATTGTCAACCAGTTAACAATAACCACCATTTCCGATTGTCCGATGATGGCCGTAGGTTGCTAAAGTTTCTTTTTCTCTCCATCCAACGGCACAAATATGCTTTGTCACTGATACGTAACGATTGATTGATACATTAATACATAGCACATGATACATCATTTTGTACGAAAATACGTGTTTCATTACTATTATTGCTAATAGTAAAATCGAATAAGTAGAAGTAAATTGAAGACGCTGTTTTGTACGCCAACTTGTCGATGATAAGGTGGACCGGAAAAATAGTGCGTGTGAACGACAACCGATGGATAAAAACCGCCAACGAGTGTATTCCTCGAAATGTGCAAGGGTACAGCAGGAAAACCACGGACTTTATGGTCAGACTTAATGGAAACCCTGGAAGAAACATTGGATGCTCTACGAGTGCCTAGAGCGTGTGGAACCCACGCGGTACTATTGCGCGCGACAGAGATATGAGGGTTTCGTCAGTTGGTAATAGCCCATCGTTTCTCAAGGTTCGACTTCCTACGGGCATCGTTTCTTCTTGAAAGACGAAACGGTTTCGTGAAGCAGCAAGCTACACCGAAACCTTTTAATTCCATAGAAAAGTGGTGGGTGTTGAAGTGTTCTAAACTAATATTATTTACGAGATTTTGGATTATATCGAATGTGATACTTTGAAAAAAGTGCTTGACTTCCTCACATATAAAATTTTCCCAGGCACTATTTTTTAAATTTCCAATGTACCATCTTCAGATATATTGCGTTGATTCCAGCACTTCTTCTATTCGATGCGTTTCCTCGCATCATTCACATATTTGGGTTCATTTCTGGATTCGACCAGTGCTTCAGGATATCTGATCATCAGGAAAATCATTGAATACCGATCAAGTCGATTTTCCTTTTCTAAAAAGCCGATTCTAGCATAGTCGTGCTAGGAATTTCGTAGGTCTTATGCATTGCAGAGATATTCCCAGGCAAGTTTGGTATCCAACTGCGCTGGGATGGTAAACTTAACTGTGGTAAGGAAGAGTAGAACCAGCGCCACTAATATCATTGAACCTGTGTCAAGTAGAAATATTTTGAGAATTCGCAAGATTCAGGTGAGAAACAAGGCTTGCACTTAGATAACTTTGATATCAAGTTGTTGACACGCCTAATGACTCACTTTCAAATTGCTGGAGGCAAGGAGTAATCCAGTCGTACTGAGTAACGACCGTCAGAAGTTAGCCGACAGACTAACCATGGGTTCGCTCTTCGCAAACAAGTAGTCTGAAAAACTGGCAGACACTTGAGCAATGTTCGTTTTGGTTGCGAACAAGCTTGTGGCAACAAATGCTTAGGTGGCCTCTCATTATGCTACGTGAGACCTACTTTTTCCTAAATAATACTTTTCTGTTAAATCTAAAAGTAAAGTCAATCAGTAGTGGCCAGTAACTCTTCAAACCTTTTGCAGGCTAAATTATTTCATCTCATTGATGAACGATATGACCTTGTCTTCATTAGTCCGTGAGTACTATCGCTCAATCGCATCTACCGCCATTACCTCAGTAGCATTTGACAACGCCCATTTTTCAGCCTGTCTTTTGTACTACAGCTAATATCCTTCCTTGCTCATCTTCTTGCCTTGGCGGTTTCATTAGATTTGGATAACTTTTTTTGCTTTTATTGTTGCAAGCTTTATCACGTGAGCGGCCTTGATAACAATTTCCACATGAGAATCTCTCTAGTACACTAGTTTTCTTCTGTTCACTCCAGTCTAACAGATTATGGTTTCTACTAGTCTTCATTGCCAGTTTTCATATGTCTTGAGGTTTCTTCTTCTCTATTTTTTTGTCTTGTATGGTTCGGTGCAAGGTTTTAATTCTAATTCGATAAAGCCATCTTTCTTCTTGATAAATTGCTTTACACCATAGTTGACTTCTATTAAATGGAAAGGGTTTTGCTAAAAGTCTCATCAACTTCGTAACGAATTTGTCTTTAAACCTAAAAATTTAATCTTGTTTTCTGCAACGGAGGAAAAGAAAGCACAAAATTTTCCAAATTTTGCTTTTTTTATGTAGCACATAGCGCCTGAAGCTGGTTTTTCGACAAGTGACGATGGCTGCTCGATCACCAGAGTATTTGAGGAGTTCAGAATTGCATAATTTTATGGAATAGACCTCGCTTTTATATGTCTTATCGCAGACATCCGGGGCACGTGTGGCGCAGTGGTTGGAGGCGCCGCTGCGACATAGACGTGGAATCGATCTCCGCGCTCATGGCCCACCTAGCCTTCCATCCCATCGGGGTCCTCAAATTGGTACCAGACTTGTCTGGGAGGATAGCAGCACTGGCTCGATACATCGGTAAACCACCGCAAGTCATTCGTAAAGTCGTAAAGGCCAGATATGCAATCAATCGTCTCCAACGTAGCTTAATGAAGTCGAATGCATGGCGCATCCCTCAGGGGATTGATCAACGCCGAGAGCTTTATTCTTTATACTTTTATCGCAGACATAGTTTTTATGATGTACACTTTCAGTTTTAAATACGGCTAGAATTTGAAATGTGAAGAAAGTTGAAAGCTCAAGTTGAAATTTTAAAAATTCCAAGCAGCAATTTCCAGCACAGTTGATAAAGCGAGAAACATTGTCATGTCGTATTGGACAAAACACCACTTGTTCAACTGGTTTCGTGTTTGAAAGGCGAGCTTTTTTCGCGGAAAAGTGAGGAATATATATATATACATATATATATATATATATATATACATATATATGCCATGAGCACAAAAAACCGGGACTCCATCGTTTTCGAATAAGGTAACTTGTTTACTACGGAGAGGATACGCACACTAATTATTATCACTCCAAGTCGCAAGGTATACCATGAGCTGAGATTGATGAACCATTAAATAGCTAATATTTTAACATCAAATGCATTGCACCCAATGCATGACTGCGTTATGCGTCAATCTTTTCTTAAGCGATTTTCCATCGAACTCTGTGACAAACTTAACACACCCATGTCATCTGGATTTTACAATCCAGTAATGAATAATCGGAAGTCATACTGGTGAAGTGGGTGGTTGAATTGCTCCTAGTTTTCTTTAAAAAAGACGAATTCTTTCGATATAAATTCGAAACTCTGCAGCAAATACTTTTTTCGCCAATATGCTGTGACTCAAGCCATTCTATCGATGGAAAGGCTTGCTTCATTGGATTCAGGAAGTCGCTGAAAGGCATTTTGATTGCTTCTTAGATGGTGATTATTTTCTTGCAAAACTAGTTGCCTGGATATTTGAAGAAATGATAGTTCAGTAATGGTAAAATTGGTGAAGCTGAGGGCTGAGATTAGGGCTCCAGACTTCAACTTATCTTCCAGACGCATTGGGACCGTTCCATGTGATAAACCCACCCTCTTTGTCCATTCTTTAGTAATAGCAGGTGAATTAGCTCTCTATGATATTTCTTGATTTGACGACGACACATCTCTGCAATATGAACTCTGCCGAGATGCAAGAAATCGTAGTAGACGTTTACATCTGTGAAATAGCCAACACTAGGTGCATGTATCTTCTAATACAAATTTTCATCCGGAAATATTGCAGTTGGTCAATCTTACGCACACTGTGTTCGCCTGCCATCCCGAATCCGATTCTAATTCTACGTCACAGTGCAGTCGAGAACTGCGTGGCTTCATTTATGAAAAAAAGGACCGTCAAATACAATCCTTAATGAAAGTCTCATTTGTTCGCCAACAGTCAGTGCATATAGTTTCCCATAGTTTCTGATTTTCTAAAATTTACTTGGCATATGCCGGAGCGGTCGAGAAGTTACTGGCTAGCTCTTTCACGTGAGGTCAAGCAACTGCTTATCAATAGAAGCGTTTCAAGTTTTAAATGAATATCGATGGTCGCAGTGGGTCTGCTCCATCGTCTTCGTATTCAAAGCTCGCAAAACCATCGAAGCAACATTGTATTGTAGTGGGACCTTTACACTTTTCGGACTATACACAAACGTCCAAAAACTGGACAAAAATTGGAAGAGAGGGTGGTGCACTCACCAACCACATGCACCTCTAATCAAAGGTTCTTCCTCAGTGGAAGGCACGTAAAAACTGTGCTTTTTCGAGTTGTTGGTCATGTCATTGTCATACAGATTTTCGGCTTTCTGTCTATCAGTATACCCTTCCAGGCTCTGAATAAGGCGATACTGCCGAAACATCGGCTACTGTTGTACTGTGTGTGTTTTTTGGATGGAAGTAAACCTATGATGTACAACACCCTGGCGATTACTGAAAAAGAGAACGACGCATTTATAATCGGGCAGGACTCGTAGCATTAGCAAAATATGAAGTGAAAAAGCATCTCTGACGCATAAAGCAAACATTCATAAACAATAATTATATTGACTTAAAAAATATTCTTAAAGTTCCGCTTTGCAAAATCGGATATTTCGTTCCGAACAGCTCGATACCTCTTGCCATCATCCTCATCAATTTCTGTTTGTTGCGTGAGTTTTCCCTTGCACTCATATATTGTCGCAAACGGAAGATGACAGCGACTATTTCACTGTTTGCTACTATTTCTACAAAAATTTTTTAAAGCTAACTTTTTTTGATTCAGCTGAAAGAGCCTCGTCGGCGATGCTGAAGTCTATTCTTCAAGGATCTTGGTAGACAACAAGTAATGTAAAGGAAAAATGAATCCAGGTGTGTTCGGCTTCTTCAAGACATTACTTTGTTTCCGTAATGATTTATTCATTCTCTTATTTAAGCGCGAGTTGTTTGTAAAATTGAACGAAGGTGAAATATAGCATTTGGATGATACAATAAAGCAAATAAGAACAACGTACATCTTGTGTTCCACCTCGTGGAAAATGATAGTGACTTCATCCCGGAAGAATAATGCGCCCGACTTCTGTACTTGCTGGCAACCGAAAATCCTTTCATACTGCCCAATGGACGTTCAGCAGCCGACGTTGACAGCCCTTGCCACCTTCACGACGATGGCGGGCGGCCCTCTGACAATTGGTAATCACTTTTCTTTCGACGAACTGAAGAGAACTTGAGGAATCGCAAACAGGACCCGATAAGGAAGACTTCACCCTACCTCCTGAATGCTACGACTAGTTTCTTAAAGCGTCATTTATTCTTTAAAATCGTCAAAATTGTCCTACAATGTTTGGAGAATAACTGAAGAGAGAGTAAAGAATGTTTAAAAAATGAGAAGTAAAGAAACCAAAAATCCAGTCCAAATTTCGGCAATATTAAAAGCATTTACGGCAGTTGCAAACATCAAAGGCGTACATGTGAGCACCGTCCTACTAGAAGTCCTGCCCTTTCGGTAGATTCGCTACTCGAAATACGAACCTCGACAAAAAAAAGAAGAGAAAGTTTTGCTGCATAGAAAAATCGAGAAACTTTATCCAGGAGATTCACCATGACTGAAATAATCTCTTGTAAAGCTGAAAGACGCTAAAAACTTCGTTTCATGGAACTCATATTCAATAAGGCACGAAACCCTAACATTCCACATTTTGGAATTACAGGTACTTCACGTGACTTATCGGTAATTAAGAATCTTTGATAAACCTGTTGTTAGTTCCTGACGTTTTCCATTCGTTTTGTAACATAATCTGTCTGTTAGTGGATTAGAACAAAGCGTCATTGAAGAGTATATGTTGGTGGTTTTGTATCGGAAGCAAAGTTTCCTTCATTGAGGAGATTATGCATCATCACTATTTAAGAACCTTTCTGTTAGCGAATGACTGAACGTATGACTTCTAGATAAATTCACTACTAATATATGGCCTTCTTGTCTTCCGAAACCCATCGCTTCAGTACACCCGTATCTTGCAATCGTTCGCGACAGCACACATGCGCAAGTGGTCATACAACCAGTTACGGACTACCTGGCGTCCTAGAGTGTTCGGTGGTTTTTCAGTTACCGGTGCTGAATTTTCTAAACCGGTCCTTTTTACACAACGTTATGCAGCTGTTCACTTCGTTAAAAATAAAGGTCAGGATGAACAGGACTCTGTTTTTTACTAAACGTATAGTTTTGGAGCGTGGTTTTTCGTCTAAACTTATCCGGACTAGCTACCGTTTCGCAGCCATTGGAAATGGCATTATATATTTTTACATACTTTGTATATACTTTTACATATATATATATATATATATATATATATATATATATATATGTCTTAAGTCCCTCTGGGGGGCGGCAAATTGGTGCCAGACTTTTCTGCGAGGATAGTAGCGAGGGCGGAGTCTGACTATTTTTGGAATATGTTTGTAACATTACCTCCAAACAGTTTACTGCCTCATTGTGGCTGGGAAGCATTCCTGAGTGTCGGGCCGCGATGTATAGCGGGGGGATTCATCCCCCGGTAAGATCTCCAAAGCTGAGAACGAGTCAGGAATTTCCATCAGGAAGCTCAGATGAGACTAAATCAACAACAGGGTCGACCACAATCTTGGCATTAAAGCATCGCATGATGACAAATCTCCCTGTGATCCACAAGCGTGGTGTCTTCCCTGGGCTGGTGACGACCTGGGGCAAACTTTGGCCAGGCTGAGCCCGGGAATTCAGGGGATCGCAATGGCTTAACCACCAAAATTTCGAAAAAGTGGAAATTATGCTGGATTCTGCATAACTAGCAAAACCGGCCGTCCAAGTATCTAAGCAAGTAAGTTGCCGGCAATATGACCACTTCATTGAATAACGTTAATGTGTCCAGTAGTGTTACATAGATTTAAGACTGCGTTTAACTTCTTAGTAAGAACATTCTAGAAAGGCTTTGCTACATCTTCTTTGAATCGCAGCTCGATCAGATGTTTGTGTATTACTATTATTTTTTAAATTAATGAAGATAGCAGACTAAAGACTGATTTTGGAGTTCGAAACTCAATGATCATAAAAACAAAATGCTTCCAGAGACTTGAAGTGACTTTGGTGGGACAAAATGGATCGACGGGGCTTAGTCGGGCTTTGATCTTGAAATGGCCTAAATCCTGTTAGCATTCCACCACGGTGAGCTACGATCCCAAAGCCAGGCGAATACACTGAATAGTTGTATTAGGTAGAATGATTCCATTCTACTTCGCAAGCGTGATCTTTAGTAATGACTAGTAAAGTTTTTTCTACTCTTACAATTTAGATTAACATCTACATGAACAAGCTAGCCTTTCGAAAACACACGAGAATCTCTTCATTGACACATTGGTCAAACGTGACACCTGCAGGGGTCATACCATGCGAAGACAGTTATGTTGTTTTTAACCCTTAAACGAACATGTTTCTGCTCAGTGAGGATTTCAATGGCTGCGGTAAACTACTGGAAACCACGTATCTTTGCCTTAACGAAAAAAGTCTGCTTGTTGTACCACAATGAAACACTAATTTTCTGCAACCCATGATACATATTCTTTCTACTTTATTCTTTCAAAGTCATATTTCGAACATGAAAGAAAATGAACAAGCCGGATTTAGTCCACGAAGACAAGATGATGCTTCGCAATATGTCACATAGGGCTGCAGCTGTCTCTCTAGCGCTGGAAATTTTTAAAAACCTAAACTTCGCCATCAATTTTCTGGAAGTTTTAGTTCTAAACTAGTCCTAATTTCAGATCTGAAGCGACCTTTCATAAGAATTTTACATGCAATTAGTTTGATAGAGCTAAGTTCGGTCTATAAATCTGTAATGTTCTAAACTTTAAAAAGTAATTCATTAATCAGGAAATTATCGTCAGCTGTCGAAAAACCAGTTTCGTCAGGAATGTGTTAACATAGCAGTGAAGGATTTGAAGACTCTAAACGTTTATAGAAAAGCTTTTACTCCATCCGTTTAATGGCATTTGCAGTTCTTACGAAATATTCTTCCACTTTTGAATTTGGTTAGGAACGAACTTCTCTAGATTTGAAGACGAAGCTTACACGAGGTTTAACTTTCACAATTTTTCCAAGCAATCGCGGTATCCGCAAATATTAGAAGTGAGTAAGGGAATTTCTGGAATAGCATCCTGCTCGAATGGACGAAATTCCTCCTGGTCTATTTCTTTTGCGCTCTTAATACGAGATGTGACGAAGAGGAACGAGATAACGGGCTTTCGCATTTCAGAAAATCATGATTTCTTCTCCATAAAGCAGGAAAAACTTGTAGGACAAACATGTGTAGGTTCTAGTAGTTTTATCGCAATCAATGAAGCTTCCGATAACTCGAAGTATTTTGGTCTGAAATTGGAAGTGGACATTATTTTCGTACCTTATTATTCCTTTAAAGATCATGTTCTAGTAAAAGTATCGAAGATCGTCACACAAACCATTAGAAAAAAAACCCATTTTTTGCTGAGAATTAGAAAACGAGTCTGAGAACTTTCGAAAGAAAAAAGAAAGGCTCGTGTCAAATTTCTAGTAAAGAGGTGAAATGAGTTTACAAATATACGGCAAAGAAGCAGAAATGGTGATCCTTCATTCAATACTATAAATATACTGAAGGCAATTAGACTCCATTGTTAGTAATATGGACCAGTTACTGATGGGTGGCTTCGACTCGTTGGGCGATCTGCCTAGAGTTAACTAGCAAACGTAAGTACTTCTAACTACAATTCCTTCTTTTGTTCAAGCTTTTATTCATTTCATATTACCGTTATCGCCATCTTATCATTCCATATTTCACTGTTCTGATAACGATAATTTGAAGAGGTTCACTAAGGGAATTTCTCACTGCTTTTTCTCTTGTCCGATTAATTTGTTATTGTGGTTCGGCCGCTCACAACCGCACGACTACTGACAGCCATACTAGTTGCCTTATGAGACCTGGATTTCTTAGGGCTTCGAATGCTGTTAACAGCTGGAAGAGTGACTGGCTATAATAGGCACAGAATACATCTGACCTTGCGTGACTCTTGACCACCTGTCCGAAAAACGATATCTCATTCCATTTGCCAATGCCACCACCACTACAACGTATTGTATCTTTAATACTTTTTCCTTCAACTAGCTCTATTTCGTAGTTTGCATAATCATCACTGATTCTTCTAGTTTTATTCAACCTCGTTGGTGAATCTCTATCCCAATTACTTTTATATTTCTGGAAACTTTATCGCTACTTCTATCACTTTAGTATGCTTTTTTGAACAATGCGGAAATAAACGATACCAGCATAGACCGTTTGACTGTTACCAATATTAAAGGGACCCGATGTGCAGTTGACATTAGTTGGATCGTAGAGGTGGTAGCATGTATCTTTGGCCTATATAACAACTTGCGCTTACTGATGTCTTCAGTCAGTATTTTTTATACCCGCAGATAAATCTTGTGTCAATTCCTCCCAGCATGACCACAGGCTTAGTTAATGCGGGCTAGTTCTACATTCATTGCAAGGCACCTCTACCTACGAATAGCGAGCCTCATTCATCGTTAAGAATCAGATCCTAAGGTGGGAAGATTCCAAGCAAAAACAATGACAAATATTCCAACAATACGGTCTCACCAGTCCAAAACCGTATAATGTAATGGGTTTTTTTTCCTGAAGGACGATATCACCATCAAAGAGGGTGGTTTTAAATTATGACTGTATTCCTTTAGGTCTTGTGAGCTGATAGCTTTCCGATCGTTGTAACATATTCCTTTAGGCTTTAGAGTAATTCCAAAGTGTATTCTCTCCCATCATTCCCTGAGTTCAATGCTTTCTTATTTATTTCACTGCTTTGTTGGCTGTTTTCTGTCATTTAAAGCATCATTTATAACAAAATAATTGGTAATAGCCACTGTGACAAGAAACACCCAACTTAGTGGGGTGGTCCGGGGTACGGTGGTGTGCAAAAGTAACACGCATTGCTGTTAAAAGAATGCGTTAACTAAGTAGTGTAGTTCTGAACCTGAACCGAAATTGGCCTGGCCAGTAACACCCAACTTAATTTCACATGTCACTGTGTGTGTGTGTGTGTGTGTGTGTGTGTGTGTGTGTGTGTGTGTGTGTGTGTGTGTGTGCGTGCGTGTGTGTGTGTGTATGTATGTGTATGTGTGTGCGTGTATGTGTGTGTGTGTGTGTTTTGTGTGTCGGTGTGTGTGGTCAATTTAATCTGAAAATTACCTCCTTTACGAACGAAATGGCTAAGCCAGTGACGTACGCCCGAATGTTGCGACCGAATGGTAGATAACCAGTACTGATGGTCGACGCACGCTAACTCAACTCTAACTGTCGTAATTTGTGAGCTTTCGTCGCCAAACTAGTATCAACGGATATGTGCTGGTTTTTTTCTTGATGACACCAGCAGCATGTTTGCTTTTACCAAGCAATATCACCGTCAACTATTCTGTTGTTCTAAAGAGTCCACTACCGTGATCAAAGCGCTGCCTAAAGTACTTGTAGTTTCCCATCAAGAGTTGAACTGCACTGACAGAACTCGTGACATCGCTTTAAAAGTGACCAAAAAACTTCAAAACTAGTTTTTGATTGTTAGAAAAACACCAAATCACTGCAACTCTTTAAATGGTGGCACCTCCTTTTTGTCGACCACAAAAAAAATATTCCTCGCTAGGGTTTCAAGCTTTTCAATAAGTCTACATTTAATATATTAGTTAGCAGGTTAATACAATAAATATCCTTTATATGCTTGATATCATACTTAATGGTGTGTTGGCTAAGATGTTATTTTTCTAATAGATTAATTATATAACTGAAGGATGAAAGGAACAAAAACTGGAAGAGAATACAAAGTTTTATCTCCACCTTCAATTCTCAACTTGATCTTGTTCAGCCTAGTATACTAGAACAGCTTGCCAAACTTTAAGCTCATTGTTGATTATTCCGAGGTTGTTGTTTCCCATCAGCAAACTCCTGAGCAGTTTTCCATTCTATTCCATTATCCTGTAAAGAATAGACTTAATGTTTCGTCTACTCGAAAATGACCCACTCGAGAATGCACTCGCACTTTTTTTGTTTAGGAAGTTTTTTTCTTCGTTATTCTTGTCCTGCACCGTTTACAGTTCCTCTGTTCAATTTTCTTCCTAATTTTCTTTTATGTGTTCCTCTTTGATCTAAATGTTTTTATCGATTACCGTCTAAATATACGAGAGCAAATGCTCGGTAATGTGGCCCGATTTGAAGCTTTACCTGGTTAAAACAGAGATCGAACCAGAACATTGCTTCCAAATTCTGAACTCTTATAAAATGGTGTAAGGTTACAGTACAAGAGGTATTTTTTCTATTAATTTTTTTTAAATTTTTTACGCATGCAATTGGTTTCTACAGTCATTTATTACTCTCTGTTATATATTTCACTCGTGAATCTGTTCACACTGCTGTTGGCTTGACCCTCATCGAACACCATCTCTAGCGGCCCCCTGTCCATTAGCTATTGTTAAAACATATGACGTGCTCGTTTTAGACCTCTCGATAGCGTTCATAATCTCTGGTCGTCGACCCCAAATTCCCTCTCTGACCTTTTCCTTCGTTGCCCAGTAAGCTCATCTGGTAAAACTATTCCCATTCCGCAGGTGGCATCAGGTTCTAAGTGTATTTAACAAAAAGAAGAACCTTAAATCCAACAGAAGGTGTTACTTTGCTTCTCCGTCTTTTTTTATTCAACTCCCGTCATCCATGAACATTTTTCATGTCCTCGGTTTCTTCTACTGAGCTGCTAGAGACGGATTTTGTTATACTTTCGATGTCGTCTATGTCTTCTTTCTTCTAGTACTACGTACTGCTGCGGAGTTTTCTACTGCAGTTACGAAGTGGCCCACCTTAGTTAAAATGGCTTTCTGAACTTGGCTGTCTAGAAAACAAGGCCATCGACAATCAACTTCATCTCAGAAATGATATAAAACACTGGATCTGGAAAATGCATCAGGTCAGGCGTTGTAAATGGGTAGATAATTAAGAGGCCTATAATACAAAGTACAGAGATTTCCTATACTCGTAAGTTCACCCGAGTTTGTTATAAAACTTTATCGTTGCTAACGTTTAGGCACTTTCTCGAAGCGTTAGCCCATTAAAAGTTGTATATTAAACTCGTGTATGCTGAACAAGAAGAAAACTATGTAAACATTTAAATACATAAGTATCTAAATGGCCTGTTCTCACACGATGAGCAAGCATCAACACTTCTTCCAACCATTTCGTTGTCTTCCAATTTTCACAGCGTTTTTCGGTGCCGTATGCAGATTTACCTTCAAGTTCAGAACTTATAATGCTTATTCTTCGTTGGCTACGGAGTGACTTTCTTCGGGAACACCTTTGGGTAGGAGAGAGGTGCGCTGCTTTGTGATTCGCATTCTTCAATCACAATGGGAACTCCCGCGATTAATTGATGGGGTATCTGGAAAATGTAACAAGCGGGATCCCGTAATTCATCAAAGTTATGCAATCTTGAAATATTTGGCTAAGATGGTGGGATTTCACTGTCACCCTGACAAATTCATTAGAACACTTTGTTATAACGGGCGTTGGGTACGACTTAACTTAAGAAAGTGACATTTCTTGTGTACGCCATACATCATCAGTTCGCTTATAGGCACTCGCTCGAGAAATCTTAGTTCAGCGGTGGAGCGGTCAACCATCGAACGAAGCGATCGTTTTGATGAAGGACTTCACTGTTGAGAACAGAGAAAACCTTTCTACCTGACGGGATCACTAAGCTCAGATCATAATATGTCTCCTACTTAATGTCACAAGCGGGAGGGTTTATTGTTAGTTAGGCTTATAAATGTAGTAGAATGAACTATTTATATATTCATATTCACAGGCTTGAATTTCTCCCTAACACAAATTGTATTTTTAAGCTTCATGAATTGCGGGAACAAAGTCTAAAAGCAGTTAGAGTGAAAAATTCCCATTTTAGTTAATATTTAGTAGCGGTAAAACTGGGGGAGGGGTAGCGCGGTGGTAGTGACGCCATTCAATAGCACAAGCTCATGGTTCTATTCATCCGAGCCCATCATTTCCATTTGTCCTGGATCGGGAGATTGCTAGCAGTCTAGTCAGCGTTGAGCTCGCTTTCTGCAATCTACAAATTTTAGCGATGCCACTAGTGAAGATCTCAGAATGCTCTTGCACGATTTTCCGGAAATTTTACGGAGAGTTCACTCGAAAAGTATTGAACAGCGTTTTTTAAAGGAAGCCAAAAATTCCCTGAGCAATAACTGAACCCACACGTTAAATACGAAGAACATTGTCGTTGGTAAATACGAGAAGACGAACTGAGAGCCGAAATTGCTGGGATCGGCATATTATGTATGTGATATTGGGTCGTGTAAAATAAAAGCCTAGAATGATAATAATAATATTTGCTACGATTAGTAAGCTAACACAAGATTGATAAAGAATTCTTATTCGCTTAACGTTTCGACGTCTTCGTCTCCTTCGGAGCCGAGTTGATCCGAGTTGAAGGTACACAGCTGGTCGTCCTTACAATGTGGGTGTTCGTTGTCGCATCGGTCTATAGATCATTCACTCGGATCTTTCCGCTTCTGAGGAGAACGGAGAAGGCAAAACGGTAGCCGAATATACTTTTATACCGACCTCGTGTTAGCTTAGTAATCTTAGGAAATATTGACTATTCATATAGAGCTTGAGTGATGGTTGGTTCTAAGACAATAAGACGAGGTAAAAAAGATAAAAGAGTAATTAGCAAAATGGTAAAATAATAGGTGCAATATAAATTAGAGATTTCACGGACTAACGTTCTTCACTCGGGACTAAGGTTAACTCGTTTCCTTTTCAAATTTCGGATTCTCTTCCCAGTTCTGAAAACAGTATATAAATAGAATAAGAGATAATAGAATAGGTCGAAGTCTGTCAAGAAGCGAACTGTTCTCAAGAGTTCTCTAATCTCCTCTCTGTCATTCATTCATCTTACGAACCATTAGGTAGCAAAATGATTGTCAAACACTTCACGAGCGTCTTTCTCTTGTTTACACCGTTCTAGCACCACTGCCCTCCCTCCGGGCGTTTCTTCGTGTAAAAAAATATTCCGGAAAAGATCGCCAGCACATAGGAATTGCCATCAGCTGCCCTTGCCGCATTGGGTCTACCATCACAAGAGCAAATTTTCCTCGTTTTATCACAAGTCATCGGAATGTTCATCGCTGTTATTGGTGAGTTCATACATTTAACTAACATGAAGTGCAGTGAAGATGTTGAACAAAATAACGATAATGCGATGAAATGAAGTTCTTGGCGTTGTTTCTTCTCTCTGAGATGAGCTTCTGCGTTGCGTTTGCATTCGTTTGAATTTCTTTTTTTTATTCCGAAGACAGGTATACCAGCTACTGTGTCAGGGGAGGACAGATTGTTGGTTTAGCTAAAATTGGCAGAGCATATATGTCACGTTAATTAATGAAAATCTGAAGTCTTCTCCAACGTGAGTTGGATTCAACTGTTAGTGTCAAATACATCGAAATGATCTGTATTGCATTCAATCCTTCGAATTATTCAATAGGACACTTTGTTGGCCATTTATCATTCGAAGAAACGTAATGAGTCTTCTTAAAGAGTTACTTTTTTCGAGGAGGTTTGCATTATTTATTCAAAAAAAATGCATAAATTCGTTTCAATTAAGAATCATGATAAGAAGGGATAAGGGATAGTGCTGTCGGCGTTGATCAATGTATGAGTGATATGCCATGCATTCGGCTTCATCAAGCATCGTTAGAGGTGACTAAATGCATATCTGGCTTTTACAATGACTCGCGGTGGCCCACCGATGTATCGAATCAATGCTGTTACCTTACCAGACAAGTCAGGTACCAATTTGGCGACCCCGGAGGGATGGAGGGCGTTGTGAGCCTGCGGCGCTGGGATCGATCCTATGCGTATTCCAGAGCGACTCCGACCACTGCACTACACGTACCCCAAGAATCTTAATATGAGTCATCAAATCAGTTGCAGATATGTTATGCCAACAAGGATTGTTTTCGAGATTACACAATTCATTCTTGGCGTTAAGTATTGCGCTGGCGTTTCAAAATTCATAAAAACCATTGTTTTTGGAGGGTATGACGAGTTGCTGCAAGCAATGGGGTATTTTAAAAAGCTAAATGACCATTTGTTTCACTCTGCGCATCGTCTCAGCAAATAAAACGTCAGTGAAGTGAGAAGCACATGGGGACAGCACCGATTGGACATCCGTAGATAACGTTAAGGACTGTGACTCAACTAGGGTCTGACAACTACCAGTCAGTGAATATTTCCATTCCTCAAGCCAGTGAAATCGAAAGGTGGTGCTATTCTTGTTCCCCAGGCAGGTGAGTCCACTGACAGCTGTGACATGCGACGGAGGCGATTGAATACTTCACCGGTGCTGGCTCGAGTAGCTCAATGATTGGCGGCATTTCAAGTGAGGAGGCGAAAGATGAATCTCCATTGAAGGGAACTGAAATCTATGGTCTCTGCTTTTTTTTGTAAAAATTTTCGTGCTTTCTGCAATTGATAGGGTTTAACATGAAAGTCCACCTACTAGCTATGAGCATTAAAAAAAGCTCCGTACAAAAAATGTTGGACAGTCGGTTTCATATCACAGCTTACCCTTTCGATAACCCCTCACCAACGGGTGCGTTCCATTAGAATATTTCACTGTGTTTAGTAAACAACTTTTGGCTTTTTCTCGTTAAATAAGTGTATGTTTCGCAGTCTTTTTTTTATTTGATCACGGAGACAACTGACTTTGCGTGACATAGAGAGTAGAGGGAAAAAAGTCCCATTACATTTCATAATTCCGAACAAGGGTTTTTGAATTAAAATGATAATCTAATGTCAATTTACGGTATAGCGGTAAACCTGGCTGGAGTCGTTATTTTTACTCGGAGAGAAGAAAAAAGCTTTGCAATCATTGAGTAGATTATCGCGCTGATTATCTGTTCTGTAGAACTTATCCTATTGAAGTTCCACCAGCTACAACGGTCAATGAACATTGTCATTGCTCAGTGTTCCTCCGCATTTCCTTAGAAAGAAGTGAAAGCGAAAGGTCTCTTCTAGTACTCTGAATTTCTACCGAGTTTAAAGGAATGAAAAAATAAGAGAAAAATTTTACATTCCCGTCTCTTGACCGGGTATACATATTCATGCCAAACTCTTGTGAATATAGATGTAACTGGTGAACTCTTCTTGTATCCAGCCTATTTTAAATACTCTAGAGAAATCTATCTTTGCCTTTCAACTCATCGAATATTTTTTCCAGTGTATATCTTTACTAATTTCGACTAACTTCTACATCTTTCGTATCTGACATGAAAATGTTGCTTATTTATCTGCTTGGGTGCTTGTGTGATTCGTCTTCGTGAATGTTACTGGTCCCAGAACAATTCCCATTCAAGTCGTTCGCTAATGGTCGTATTCCATTGACGTGGTCTTCTTTGTATGGTGACTAATGGCTGCGATATTAACATATTAGAAAGCTGCTGTTTTCACTGATTTGAATTTGCTTTTCCCAGAAACAGCAGACTTTTATAGATCTGTCTGTTACTCTGCTAAAGATAGTAAGAGTTTCCGGCTGTCTTATTTGAAGACGTTAACGCTCATTTTACAAATATCCTACTTTACATTGTTGACCTTTTATTTACTGCCTTTTACTAATCTTCACAGCAGGGTATTATTTGTGAAACAACCACAGTGATGCTGAGATATTTGCAAAATTTCGGACCGCATGTGTCTCCAGTGGGGAGCGAACGCTCTATCACCCTTTCTGGGTAAGGCAGTGACTGGTAGAACTAGCTGAGAGACAGGCGAAACGAAGGACGCGCATGGTGTGGTGGTGAACGCGTTAGCCCTCGTGCAGGGTAATAGCGGGTTCGTTTCTCACCGCAAACAACTGTGTTCCAGAGTTTTGCAAATACCTCAGCATCATTGCGGTTATCCTGCTTTAGTAGTATTTTTATTTAACGATTTTTGAGCGTTTTCAAGAAGAACTCTTCAACACTAAGGTGGAATTATATTCTCGACTAAACTCAACTCCCCTTCGATTTTCCTACGAGCTTTATCATGAAAATTTACAGCGGTTAAAAAAGTCTTGTTATCTAGATAGGTCGAGGCATTTCCACCCAAAACCCAACTTTTTATCTTTCTCTATGTTGATTTTCGGATAGGTGAGAGGCAACATAAAATGAACGAGTGGAAAGAATTTGTAGGGCACGTAGGCGAAAAAAGTGAAGGTCACAATCTATGTGCAACAACATGAAACGGTAGGTGGAGCGATCATCCTGACGTTATTTCCGACGTGTTACCAAAGTGAAATAAAAATATAGTTTGGTGGCAGATATTCGCTTCGCTTCGTGTTTAAGAACGCATAGATTCTATAGCAGATTTTGAGCTACAAAACAGAGAGGTTAAATCTCTACAATCTACCTTGGTTGTGCCCTCACTGGGCGAAAATGTGTTGTTTTCCAAAAAATTAAAATCGGATTTTGACCTGTAAATTCGAAAGGCCATATTCGAGCTCAGAGCGAGTTTTGTTAACAGGAATAAAAACCACTGAAATACGCTCATTTTATCCGATAGAAAATAATTTATTTATACCGACTGGTTAAAAAACCCCGAGTTCTCCAGGCGATGAAGTTGTTAAGACATTTTAGCCCTCGGCTTTGCTCCTGAATCACCTCTTGCATAGAAAGTTATTGAGATGCATGGAGAGGTGGTGCTCGGTAGGCGAGGGTTTTGGCGAATATGGTGTATGAGGCAGATTATTGCAACCCAACTTGTTCATTTTCTGCTTCGTCGGTACTGTAGTGTCGTGTTGCGGCGCGTTGTTGTGAAGAAGAATTGGTCCCTTCCTGTTAACCAATACAAAGCGTAGCTGGTGAAGTTCTCAGTGCATTTTCTCAGTTTATTGAATGTACCTTTGCGCCTGTAGCGCAGTTGTTAGAGGGGCTCTGCAATACACATAGGATCCATCCCGCGTCCCAGGCTCACCAAGCCCACCTTCTCTCTGGGGTCGGTAAATTGGTGCGAGGCTTTTCCGGGAGGATGGCAGCACTGTCTTGATACATCAGAAGGCCACGGCGAGTCATTACATAGACCAGGTATTCATTCAATCACTTCTAACAATGTTAAATAAAGTCGAACGCATTGCGCATTCCTCAATGATTGATCAACACCGGAAGCCTTTACCTTTTATTTACTACTCCGCCATTGTCGTTTAACCCAGATTCAGAAAGTTCTCATGAATCAAAATGGCAGCGAACTACCAAACGATCAGCAAGAACTTCTTCCGGTTTAATTTCCTTTTTTGTGTTGTGTTACGGAGCTTCGTTGCGCTCCAAACATTGGGAAGCCGAGGATCCATTTCTCGTCATAATTCGCAATACAGCTGAGAAACGGATTTTGGTTGTGCAGAAGAAGCACCACCGATACCTCGAAACGATGATTTCTTTGACGGTCCTTAAATTTGCGCTGCATCCTTTTAACGAGCTTTGTCGCTTTCAAGTCTACTTTAGATGCTCTGAAACAGTTCAGATGCCTACATCAGGTTTTAGCACAAACAATCGACCAGTCGCGCTCGTACTTGTTCTCACCAAAGCCCTCAATCCGTTATCGTCAGTAGTAGAAGGACGCCCGTGACCCCACTAATCACTAAAGTCGAATTTGCAAAGACGAAATTTTCCAAACCAACTTTGCGTTCATAAGATTTTCCTAATCTGATATCTCACTAATCCCATTACATCTCCTCATCTCATCTCTCCCATGTAACTTCACTACGTCTGAGTTTGAATCCGTCCAATTGGATTTGTCAAAATTGCTGTTCAGACATTCGAAATTCCAACCTTTAAAATTTCTCAAAACCAAACGTTATTTCAGAACCGATTTTCCTTCAGTCTCTGTATGACAAATCAACATGTATTCTTTCGTTGATAAGATTACACGGCGAATATAAACAATCTTTATTCGGCTAACGTTTCGACGTCTTCATCTTCATCAGAACCGTTGACTCGAGTCGATAGTCTACAGTTATTCGCGTTTTCGATGTAGCGCCTCCGTCTTCGTCTCGAATCGGATCTTCTTCAGTGGGCATCGCTCGTTTTTTCCAGACAATTCATTCATCCTGCAGAAGTAAGTATTATTATCAGTTAGCACAGAGCATAAGAACTTTGCTTTAACCTCGGTGAGACTACTTACCATGTATTCTGCAACACTGAACAACCTCTACTCGATACGAAGGCGAAGACGCTACGTCGAAACGAAGAAGAACGGTGGAATATCGACTCGGATCGCCGGCTCTGATGATGACGAAGACGTCGAAACGTTAGCCGAATAAAGATTATTTGTCGTCATCATGTAAGCTCTTCAACAAAACGTCATTATTTCATGATTTAATTATACCTAGCGAAAATGCATGAAATGATAACTACAATAATCTATGGTGGTACAGCTACCGATAAATCCATCGCTGAAACACACAAAGAAAATGAGATTACAAATTTTACATTGATCTTCGAGGCACCTGATGACTAAAAAGACAAGAATTCTCATTCTCTCCGCAGTATAATCTTAGTCAGACCAATTAGGTGTGTGTGTTGTTCGTCTACACTCTCCTGATCGATAGTGTGTCATTTAGATTTGTTTTCGAATGTTTTGTTTTGTAAATTTTATCTATATGATCCATAATCGATATAGTTCATGTGCATGAATATTCTAAAAATCCCAGCCCTTTTTGCACTCGGTTCTAGCATCCATGAAGCTGTTGGGACTATCGTGTAAGTTGGGTTTTAGAATTTTACCTTTTGTCGTTGAAAGCTGATCGAATTGCTTGTCTTTGGGATAACCGTATCATTACCTTCTCAAGACTTTACCACAAGTAACCGTCGGAATTTTTGGATAAGACTGAGCTTTCCTTAGAAATTTCTGCTATAAACTATTTATTTATACGTTCTCGTGAACTGCCGTTGTTGAGCTGATGCGAGGTTGGCATAGGTTGTCGTTGTGGTTGTAATTGTTGTTGTTGTTGTTGTTGTTGTTGTTGTTGTTGTTGTTGTTGTTGTTGTTGTTGTTGTTGTTGTTGTTGTAGTTGTTGTTGTTGTTGTCCCTAACGACAACAACAAGGACAATTTATACCAGTTTCGCATCAGATCAACAAGGGCAGTTCATAAGAACATACAAATAAGAATTTCGATTATGTATGCTCAGGTCTATAGAAAGTTGATCTTTAGAGTTATTAAGAGGTATGTCTACTATCAACTTTTCTGACCTTGGAGAGGTAGGGGGGCTTGGAGGACTTCGTACATAATCAAGTTACTATGTATGATGAAGGTATTGCCGTATCTAAACCCTGCACTCTCCCGTCAATTGAACGACTTCAGATTTTAAACGTCAACAATTCGATGCGGCTGATTCTAATGAAGTTGAGAGTAATTCTCGATGCGCATTTCAGTGGTGTGAGCTTTCTAAAACACGTAAGATTTAAAGACTTTTTTTGACATCTTTCCCCACTAAGGCGAAATACCTCCTAAGTAAGAGGATGATCTTCTGTCCAAAACGAAGAATATGTTATCTACCTTACCAATTTTCTAGGATACTGTGCAAATCTGTAGCCTCTGCATCGGCCATCGGCAACTCTACTGTTCTAATTTAAAACTCATTTCAATTTTTTGTTCTTTTCTTCCTTCTCTGCTTCTACTGTTTTTGGTGAGGACTGTTCACATGCAATTCCTTAAGCTCCCTCGAGCTAAATAGTCCTTGATTTCGACGGTGCCTTCGGAATGAATACTTTGTGACCAATGCTAACGAAGGTATTCAGAAGCAATGGATGGTTCTCGATGCACTTTTTAGCAGATCAAACTTTTCCAAGTCGCCCATCAATCTGCTTTAAAACCAGAAAGCTACAATGGTCACTAATTTATGCTTTAGAGCTCACCAAGAAGAAGCAAACTGTTTAGGGAATGTAAGACAATATCGAAGATGAATGAAGGAAATTATGAATATGTTATGAATATCCTACTCTGTGTACACTTTATCGTAGTTCTTGCTGCCTTAACATACGCCTTTGGACACCAGAACACTACGTATACAGGGTGGAGGCGCGGCCAGTGTCTTCGAGCACGCTATCGAGTTGTGAGACTACGTAACGAGAAAACGAATCCGAGGTTCCCACGTACGTCAACAATCAGAAGTCGTGTGCCATCTCGTACTAATGGTACAACAGAAACGCCATTCTTTAGGACGCTAGAGACTGGACGATAATGGCCCAATCTCAAGAAATCCATTAGAAACACCACCGACAAAACTTTTTTCAATAAGGTGCTAAGCGATATTTGTGATGGGGCAGAAAGAGTTTGCTGATACGTTTTCTGACTAGCCACAAGATTTCTGACGTTTTCGGACAAGTAACCACATGACTATTTCTAGCGTTAGTGATAACGAACAGAATATTGAATTCTCTACTGCACCTTCACTTATTGCCGCAGCTTATAACTCGTGAAAGCGGATCGCTATTACTGTTTGAGTTTGGTTGTTCGAAATTGCTTGTGATTTTTGATCAATCAACCGCATTCTCATGGATTATCTAATCAACTTAAAGCGCAAATCAAGATTGCTACTAGAATCCATCAAAGAAGAATCCTAGTTGCTAAACAGAATATCTTCATCCGAATCATAGGGACTGTAGGGTGACTACCTAAGGTCTACCTATCATGGATATCTCAGGTATCCATGGAAAACCACTCTTCACCAGCGTTGAAGATGACAGTAACGATAGAAGAAGCCAAATCCTCAGCTTCAGGTTCGATCTACACGCGAGCTCGAACACTTCCACGAAGGAAGGTTTTAAGGTTGCGGGACTAATAGAAGAATGTTGGTATTCGCATAATATAGGCACAGAGCTATTTATATACATGTTCAGAAGAACTATTTTAATATCACATCTTCCCATCATGTTAAATTGCACCAAATCCAGAAATTATCTGCTCGTTCTAATCTAGTCGCAAGATAGCGAATTTCTCTACATTTACATGAACTGACTGAACTGACTAATACTTGTGCGAACGGCATGGGAAAGGTCCAGCTGACTATCTGCAGACTCCAGAGAGAGGAGGTTTCCTTAAACAAACCAAGGAATAACCAACTGTCTTGGGGGCTCGTAAATTTTTCGTCAATATTGGCCAATCAAGTGGCTATCTACTATGTAGGCATTGAACTGAAAAGGACATAATAAGTAAACACATTACCCAACATTTTGGAGAAACCGGTTTAACCACTGTAAGCGAATTGTAAAACGTAGACACATCGATTCTGTATAGGCCATTTTCTTTCGTAATATTTGCCCAATAGGGCTTTTTTTTGAGCATTTGTGAAGCATTTCGGTCATTAAGGTGCTATATTGACCAATCAAGTGGCTACCTAATATGTAGGCATTAAATTGAAAAAAGGATATAATAAGTAAACAGATCACCCAACATTTTGGAAAGACCGGGTTAACCGTTATAAGCGAATTTGGAAAACCTAGACATGTCGATTCTGTATAGGCTATTTTCTTTGGGATTCATTTACACAATAGGGCTGTTTTTAAGCATTTGTGAACCACTTCGGTCACTATTATCAAGTGCAGAAAGTTCCATTTTTTGGGTGCTTCTTGCTATGATCAACAAGTGCCGATTAGCCGACCAGTGTTCTAGATGGGTTTTTAACCTACAACGAACTCAACCCATTCAGCGTAAGCAATGAGAACAACTTTTCGTCGGCTGCGATAATTGGATATTTTCTTCGCAATAAGAACTAATTTTTTAACAACCAGAGTGCTTTAGGGGTTGTGAACATGACAGAATTGTCTTTTTTTTGTATCGTTCTACGGGCGTGAATGATATAGGTATGCTGCCATTTCCTGCGTATTACTGCGGTCTGTTATGCAAATACACTGCACTAAGCACTTCGAAATATCTTCCACCCTATATTGAGTCCATCTCAACATTTTTTACACCCACGCACTTCATGCAATGACCATAGTGATTAAAACGCAATAACAGTTATTTGTTTGCCAAATTACCTGTCAGTGAACTCTTTCGAAAGATTATTTTTTGCAAATCAAAAAGTGTAGAGGAAGATTTCCCTGGTCTCACCCTTTGCTATTCTGGTCTGTTTTCGCTTCGTTGTGGAAATGAATACACATAGACCGGTGAAAATTTCCTGAAACGCACTGAGATGAAAATGGACACTCTAATGTCCTTACTGTCCACTGCCCCAAACGTATATCGACGCTACAGTGTCCATACTGGGTGTCATGTGTTAAACATTATTGACGAAAAGTTGGTTTTCGCGCCTTAGATCTTTTTAAAGTCTGTTTTTCTCTTTTAACTTTGGAAGATTTATTATTAACCTATGATTAGAGTTCTAAAACAAACTGTAGTTTCTCGTAGATGGAAATCTAGTACCTGGGCATAACTAGTAGTGCCTCTGATTCTGTTTTTACGTTGTCTAATTACAATTATTCATACGAGCGGGATGCATTAAATGAGTAGAGATCGTTAACACCTTCAATGACGTTTTCGAAGATCGAGGGCAAAACGACACTTTTTTGGAAGTTTTCCGGCCCATATAACGATCACTTAACTCTACGGTTCCAGTTTTATGAGATGGAATACGGGGATCGTCGTGTTAATAAGACCTATCTGTCCTTTTTGGTCACATCACTCCATAATTTCTACTCTCGATTTTTTTTCAGCATTAGGCTTTCTGAAATGATAACTTAATAAATATTCTACACCTCACTAAATCCTACGGGAGGAATGGGGGCAATGACAATGTCAAGATGGTACAGAATTTCAGTGGTTTTTTTTTGAAGTAAAATTTTATTTTTTTATTATGCTGGGTTCCACAAAAACTGTTAGAATAGGTCTAAAATGAGCGAGCTTTCACAAAATTGGAACATTTCACCAATAAAGAGGAAATTCACTGCATGACCAGGTCAACGAATGAGTTTCGTTTTGCTTATTTTGGTTACTTACGTCGGTACATTAAGGAGCCGTCTGTAAGCATACGAGTCTCAGTACTCCGTCCATTCGTTTCAGAGGCATGCATCCGTCATCTGTAGATGCAGTAAGCCTCGGGATAAGGCAGAACCTGGCGGTGTCTTTCCTCAGTGGCATGCAGAATGCTGGTTCAGTGCACCTTTCCTGGGAATCCGAGAAAGTAGTGTTAAAAGCCTTGATCACAAGCTGGCTCTGGACCACACTCATCGGAAGAACTGTTACCTTCTTGTGATTACAATTTTTTTTAGTATGGCACAAAATTCTTCGGTGTGTCTAAAAGCACTAAAACGAATCGAATATTTTTTCAGTTCCCGTTGCAGTTACAACTGCAATTTCATGGAATATTAACAAGGCTTAATATTTTCAAGGTTCGATTATTTCAATATTATGCCCTAAAGAATACCGCTAACACCTACAATAACTGCGAGAAAATGGGGAGGTGGGGGGGAAGACGAATTTTTTTTATTTGGCACCTTCACTGTCAATCAAATAAGAAAAACATACATCCCAATCTTTTTAACATTGTATTGGTTGGAAGAAACTTCTTTACGACTCTAAGTTTATGTGGATCTGGTAAGCTATTGTAAGAACTAGTTAAAATTAGATTTTGAATTTTGTACATATGATAATTGAGAAATGCCGGCACGACTTAGGGGGTTGTGTACATTAGCGTTCCGTGTGCACCTCATTCGGCTTAGCAGGGGCTCTGTAGTTATCTTCCTTCTCAGTCTTAACCTATTTATTAACCTCCTTACTTTTCCACGTTAATGAGCTATTTCTACTTGGATATTTGTCCACAAAACTGTTCGTCGGGTGTGAATTGTAAGCAACTAGTTTTCCGCAGTCGCTTGCAGAACAATCGTGAGTGACGCACATTTCATCAGATGTACATTCTTTATGCCGATCGTTCTACACATCATTACCTCCTAATCGAATGCCAGTTCTTCGAACGCTAATTTATGTTTAAAGAACGTTGCTCTTCAAACAGGTCCTATTTGACATCTAAGTTATCCGCTATTCTCGTTAGAGTTTCTGTGGCAATGGCAAATGGCATTTAAGCTAGACACCATTCAATGTAAAGTTGCTGAAGAGAATCCTTCAAATAGGAACTCTCAAAGTCTTGTAGAGATTGCTTCTTACTTTAACTAGACAAACGACTAGTTAGCAGCTATCCTAAATGGCAGGGCCTGTGGGAAATCCATGTTACCACTCTATTTCGGCACTTCCAAAGAGATCGTTTAGTATTTTTTCCCTTACTTCTTATGCATAGTATAGTTGCTCGGAAACTCCTGGTTTAGTAGTTCTACCAGGAAAGGTCTTTTACGACTTATGGAATGACATCGAAAACACGTCGGAATACCTTTCGATGAAGTATTTTGCTGCTTTTCGCCCTTTTGTTGTTAGCTTCTTAATTCTTGAAGTGTGCCCTCATTGATTGAGTGAATTCTTGTTCGAAATCTTCCAGAACACGATCCCTTTAGGCACCTCCGTTGCCTTTATAACCGCCAACCTTCTAATGGCCTAAAGGGCGCTCAAATGAAGTCTTCGTTCCTTGCTAGACCAGATAGTTAGGGCTTCGCTCGCTCGGAATACGCTGGAACAGTGTACAAGAACACAATTTTACGACTTTCTTTTTACATTAGATATGAGCTAGCCGGCATTTTACTCCTACTTGAATCTCTAATCTGTCATTTGTGAAGATGCCATGTAGCCTTAGGTCGATGATTTATCGCATGAGAGAGATCTTTGGTAGAGTGAGTTAGAATAGATAATATTTTTTATGGGTTTTTTTTCCACTTCCTTTCGCAGCAGTTTTTCTCTAAACTATATGTTTCCATCATGAGCTTTTTGAAATTCACTTCGGGTCTTCTTCTACACAACACTACGACCAATGAAATTCTCAGTAACATTGTTAACAACATAGTTTGGAGTGTGTTTTTATAACAGTTCTTCGTCCAATATTGCGTGTTTCTTAGTTTTTCCGTTTGCTCCGATAACCTAGTTGTACTTCGATTGATTCCCTGACAACGTAGACGTTTCCACGACGACAGCGGCGTGACTGTCGTAATGTTCCCACTTTTCAAGACCTCGTTTAAAACTGGCCTCACTGATGGATACTAACTTTACGATGAACATCGAGTGAAGCTGACAAAAAGCAAGCGTTAATGGATACATAAAAGAAGGCGGATTCTGATTGCTTCACTGGAGGTTCTTTTATTCTGAGGCTACTACAGCATTGAAGGAAAAAAAACTTACAAGGTTTTGAACTATGACTTATTTTGAGTAAATCGTAAAACAGCACTTAATTGTTCATTTGCTAATTCAGTAACAAATTATCTGCGATTTGATTTCTACTGAGAGCATTTTGTCTATTGTTTTGTAAACATTTTAATTTTTAAGCTATGATCGCTGGACCAGTTAAAATTTAGGTTCTTACCCCAGGACTCATTTATTAACTCTTTTGCGATGAAGCTGGATTTCCGACTGTTGACAAAGAATTGTCGATCAATAGATTGTTTCAGGTGTTCAAAACTCCATGGATTAATAGAAGAGACTTCGAACTATCTTATAATAGCATGTATAATTTCTATAGTGTTCTTCTAGAATTGAATTTAGAATCAGGACTTTTAAAAAAACTGAAAATGAAATTAAAAGGTTCTAAAGCTCTCAACGCCAACAGGACAGCTGCAAGCATGAACTAGGAAGTGGCGAATAAATTCGCTTCTTGCTTGCTTGGTGATAGCCAGCTTTTTTGCTCTGTGTTCGAAATATGAGAGTTGCACTGAAAAAAGTGGGAGGAATATACGTCTTGGTCTCCAGAAAATCAGAACTTCAACACACTAAAAGAGGAAAATTTTGCAGTACAGGCAAAGATTTGCAAATTTTAGAAGCGCTTACTGCAACTTATAAGATCTACTATAAGCGGAGATGTGTTGACTTAAAACTGAAAGCGGCCATTATTTTCGCATCGTGTGACTTCTATAGAGGTCACATCGTCGGGCAAGGGATGAGGATTTGGAAATGAGATGTCACAAGTCAAATTACTACCACGGCAAGTTAGAGCAAATCGTCACCTTTTTTAGAGTTTCGTGATCTGTGTTACTTATTACTTTTTCTGTCATCAGAAAAAGTGTACTTCCTTTGTTTACCACTGCTCTCGTGAATATAATTCGCCCCATAGCTTTTTCAAAGCAAAGATTTGCAGTATTCTTACAAGTTTTGTTTACAATTACTACATTCATAAAAAATTCTGTACCTTGTCCGTTCATCACTAACATCGTCACCATATCCTTTTTATGCTTGCTATCGTTCGTCTAGTTGCCATGGTTATTGTTTTTCCTCAATCACTTCTTAGCACACTTCTCTTTCTTATTACAAAAGAGGGAGAAAAAACTTCAAAATACATGAATCGGAAGGTTTTTCTCAGTGTTAACAATATTCAACTGAGTTTATAGCCAAAAAGCGAATTACTACTAGTCTATTGGCTCAAAATATCTCAAAAGAGTACATTCTACTGGAACGTTGTTGGGCAGTGTTGTTTTCAAGAAACAACTCTACCTACTACTGCAGTGAGTGGAAGCATTGCATTTCGCAGAGTTTCCACTATCGAAAGGGTTGCTCTCGAGTGTCGCGATCTCTGGTGATTCCAGATATCGACGTTCCTCTGCTCATCGCAGGAAATCACCTGTTGCATTTCCCCCTATGCCGTTTCACATTTTTTCGCATTTACGCCGTTCTTCTCGCATGTCTAACATTCTTCTTCTTTGAAATATATTTATTCCAGAAATTATTAGTCATGTACAGCATCGTGCAACAACAAGAAAAAATAAAACTTTGGAGGATAGATAGTATGACAAGCGTTAAACATCATTGCAAAAAAGCTTACATTAAATACAGCGGGTTAACTATAGAGTGAATATGTCAGCCACAGAGACATAGAGATTTATTTCTTCTTCTGTGAGCCCGGCGCTAAAGAACGGAACCTTGCAGGATATTCTTTAAAGTTATGATTGAAGCTAAACTGTTCATAGATTACTGTATTAGGATGACTATATTGAATTATAAAAAATAAGTATTATTTTCCAATGCTTCGGTTTGACTGCACTCTTTCTTTGTAAGTGTTTACCCCAGATTTCATCGCACGTTTTTTAAATTCTATCTGCTTATTATACAATTTTTGGTTTTTAGTGAGAATTTGTGATCACTTATGTTGTCCTGCAATGATTCTAATGTTAAGGCAGATTGTACTTGATTTGAGCCGTTTTTCTTCGCATTCGATGCGATTGTAAATGGTCGAAATGTTGAACAGAGCTTTCCAGGTGTTGCCTATTGTCAGTCATCTGACATCATTTCGATATGGCCATTTGTGCGTTCGAGTGCATTCGGTGTTTTTGGTGGCATCCAGAATTCAGAATGATCATCCAGCACTGAGATGCTCGCAGGGAAGTCAGAGGCTCTTGACGCTTAGCCTCAGCTTCAGCTTGCCAGTGTCCCCGGTGTGGGCTGCGCTTCAGTCACCTCATTGACCTCTCGAGTCTATCCATATTTATCCTCGCTGCTGCTGCTCGTCTGTTTGTCCAGATGGTTGGTTCGCGAGCCGCACGAATCATTGGAATGAATGACAGCTAAATTTGGCTATCGTTTATTGTTGTTCACTCTCGTATAAGCGTTCACCAGTCAATTCCTTGCAATCTCGGCTATATCTTGTGCTCCATATCTCAGTACAGTGAATCATCACTGCAGTGCTTGTCGTTGTCAGTTCGTCTACAAGTACTTGGAAACAATTGCTTTATTTCCAACCTTATTCCCTATCAGGAAAGCCTAATAACTATTGACTAGACTTTTTCTAAAAAGTATTTAGGTTGAGGACTTACAGATGCAAGAAGAATCTATAATTTGATTAGCACCGCTTTCCAGATAATTTCCCTCAACGTGACAGAGTCGAGTTTTTTATTGGAAGGAATTCGTGGCGTTACCACTTTATCTATTAACGCTTCGAAATTGACCTGGTGGCAGACCGGATTTTTGTAATAGGAATCAGTTTCCCGAAGGTTTTCGGTCGACGATTATAGTGTAACCTGACTGCTTGCCCACTTTATCCATAAACGGAATTGAATTTGTAAGTATATCTAAAAGTGAGGGGTATGGTGATGTGCGGAATTTATTCAAGTTTTCAACAAATTTTGTTTTTAAAAAACCCGCTTCCATTTAACCTTGGTGTGAGGAGTCAATATATTTTTAGATAACATGCTAATACCAGGTTGTTACGCAATTTACTTGCCTGAGGTTAAGGCGGCTTCGTCTTCTTCAGTGACGCGATGATTTGAGTGGGTTGTCCACAGCCGTTTTTTCTGGCTATGTGGGTCTTTGTAACAACGTCGAGTTTAATTTTCATTTATTTACATAATTTCTTTCGTTATGTTTTTAAAATTTGCCGACCTTTATGGGTTGTTTACTCCACCATCGAAGATGTTTCCTATGTTTCTGAAGAGCTTTTATAGTCAGAAGTGATATCATGTTCTGAAAACTTTTGCACTCTGGCTCTCAACAGTCATTTAAACCTCTTGTAATAAATTTATCCCCTTCCTGGTTCTCGGTTATCTTCTCGGAATTGATGGTTCGCACACTACTTTCATTCAAATGAGGTCGACTTGGCATTTGAAAACAGATTCAAGCGGTCGTTTGAACTCTATGAATTCGAGTCACTTCTTGTTCTTCTCGTCTGCTAATAATGTTTTAGTTGCACCACAGACACAACCACTTACCGAGTAGTCAATGCCCTTTGTACACAACAAACACATATTAAACTAAGCAAATAAATCGTGCATTCTGAGTGTGTGAGATGACGATAGGGTTCTTGAACGAAAGCGCCTCTTTTGCCTAACTCATTCCAGTTTTCGCTTCATGCTCAAGTTATCCTCTCTCCAGAAGACTACTTTATAGAGATTTTCTTTATTTCTGCTCTTAATATCCTGCATCGTTCGGTGGATAAGCAGAGTAACAATTGAGCAAGTGAAGGGACCACATAAGGATGAAGTCCTTTATAAATTTTCGCATATTTTTCTAGCCTTAGGCGGTAAGAATTGTTGCAGAAATAGACGAGGTGACGTTCTCAAAAGCACTCAAACAAATCCAATCTGTTCTTCTCCGAAAAACTGGAGATCATGGAATGCTTCAGTCCCGTCTTACGAAATTTGTCGTAAATGCCATCTCTTCTTGTTTAGTTGTAGTTTTAAGTTCTTGTTAATTTTTTGGGTAACTTCACTACGATTCGACTGCTCAGCGTTAGAATTAGAGCATTTTATGTGTGGGTTTTATGAGTAATTATATTCATAGTTCACCTTGAGAAATTCAATATCCTGCGAATTTACTGCATTTGTCGTGAACTTCAATAAAACTTCTCACAGAAAAAAGTTTCTAAGGCGATCTTACTAAGGGATACTAAGGGATTGCTTTTTTCATTTGAAACAAATCCTGACCATTCTTATAAGGCGCTGAGGAAAAAAAGTTCCCGCATGAGTTATACCGGGCGCGTGGCGCAGTGGTCGGAGGTGCTGTGCTGCACAAACATGGAATCGATCCCCAGCGCTCATAGCCCCACCAATCCTTTCATCCCTCCGGGGTCGGCAAATTGGTACCAGACTTGTCTGGGAGGAAACCAGCATTGGCTCGATACATCGGTAGGCCACCGCGAGTCATTGTAAGGGCCAGATATGCATTCAGTCACCTCCAAGCAATGCTTAATGAAGTTGGGTGCATGGAGCATTCCTCAGGGATTGATTGATCAACGCCGAGAGCTTTCTCGTTTTTTTCGTTAACAGTTGAAATTTCTTCCCTTGAATCTTACTATGAAAAACATTCCTTTTTTCGCGCTTCACGTTTCGTGTTTTTCCCGCTTCCAGACTTTGTTATGATGGTGACATAATGTCGTTGTTATATTCGGTGCATGTCGTCAACGATTGAATATTTTCCGATAACATGAGTTTTTTCTTTCTTCTTGACTCAGTGAGTCATTATTTTTTTCTGAGTGAGCAGTTCTTGTTCTCTCTCGTGTCATCATGGGTCTGAAACGATGGGCAACACAAACTCCGGAACAACAGAAAACAAAGACGCCTGTTTGTTTTTTCCGGCAACCCAAACCACTTTCTGAACACTCGGAATTGGTGGGAGTAAGTAGCCGGCCACCGGTCTACGCTACACACTTGGCCGTCTTCTGTTGCTAGATGGATGCAGATTCCTTGGGATAAAAGTGCTTCCAAGGAGTTTCATGAAATCTTTTACCATTTACCAACCTCTCACTAGAAATTCCCCATGACTTTCCAATGTATGGTTATTTTTCAAAGTGACTTTTCAACTAGGAAGTTTCTGTAGTAGGCTAGATTATTTCACTAGGTTTTTTCTTCAAGTTTTGTTTTTTCGCATTATTCAGCAACATAAAAAATAGTACTTATTTACTTGGATACTTGGATGGTCCGTCCTCGCGAGTCGTGCTGATTCCAACACATTTGCCATTCGTTTCTTACCCTCGCAATCGTCGTCCATGATGGTATACTTGATACTTGTACTCGATACATCGCTGGTTAAGCCATTGTGGTTCCTTGGCATGCCGAGGTCAGCCTGGCCAAGGTCTGTCGCAGGTCTTCACCACCACAGGAGTCGCAGCCTTTGTAGATCACAGAGAGATTTGCCGCCATGCGACTTTGATACCAGGACGGTGGTGAATCCTGGGATTGGTTTACTCTTAGCTAGACTTCTTTATGGAAATGCCAGACTCCTTCTCAGCTTGGGAGATCCTGCCAGGGTGGTATACTAATAGTATTATTGTTTAATAGAGTGGAGTGACATATCTTTCTTGGATTTTTGAGATCTCCTAAAGGTAGGGTATAGAATAAGATATGCGCCTTAATTCAGATTGTTTCTTCGCACCTAGTCTCTCCCTTTATAGCTTGAGCGCATACGAAACCGGAACCAATTCTCGTTTAGTTTTAATGGAGATGATGGTACTATAAGGTCATTTCTAAAGCACTTTTCGTGAAACTACGATCGTTTTCGGTTTTCTCTCACACTCGATGTTCTTTCACTGTAGTAGCATCTTTCAGTGTAGTAGTTTGGTTTGCTATAGGGATGTCCAGACTTTTTGAATTGTGGAACAATTGACCAAATTCTTCTTTCTTATTTGTAATAGGAAGAGTTCGGTCCTTATTAAATACTTTGTGGCGTGAAATCAATAGGAATCTGCCTTTGTTCAGGTTAAGAGCTCTCTGCTTAGAGTTTGAAATCCAAATGGGTCAGCGCTGCTTCTTACCACCTGATCTGCTATCCAAAACTGGAGCATCATGCACTTACGTGCAAGCAACTGATCATTCATGTTCCCTAAAATTTCTTCCTTTCCTTCCTTCCTCTTAACACCATCCGGGAATTTCTTCCATTTATCAGTCCTTACAGTCGTCAATTTTTTCGATTTTTTTTCAAATATATCTTCTTTCCTGAAAGGTTGTGGAAAATTTGGAAGTAGTGGAAGGAAGTTCAATATTGTTCATTTGTGTTAATGGATAAGGTATAAAGCTCTTGGCGTTTATCTATCCATGAGGGATGCGCCATGCATTCAACTTCATTAAGCAACAATGGAAGTGATCGAATGAATATCTGGCCTTCACAATGACTCGAGGTGGCCTACCGATGTATCGAGCCAGTGATGCTATTTTCCCAGACAAGTCTGGTTCCAGTTTACCTACACCGGAGTGATGGAGGGCTTGGTGAGCCTAGGGTGCGGGAGTCGATCCCAGGTGTATTGCAGGGCGCCTCCAACGACTGCGCCACACACGCCCATTGCCCAGCGCATCATTCAAAAGTTTCAACCAAAAAGAATCTTTCATTAGCTTTACTAAATTGTGGGGACTGATGGAACTACTGCAGATCGCAGTACTTTTCTGCTATTACGTAGATTCGCCTTTTTCACAAAGCCCTGTTTAAATCCAATTCTGATTTTTCCTGTTCCATTATTTTTGAAATTTTCCATAAACACTGGTCTGGTTTTTAAAGGCTACTTGTTCAACACTTTCGTCACGTTCATTTTATGAGCTCATGTAACTGTTTCCTTTCTCTTCTTATTGCTTTGATGAGAAGCTCAACGAAAGCTTATCTGGATGTTTGAAATAAATCCTTAAGGATAACGTTCTTGAGACTAATGTGGTAGAGGAAACGTTGGCCAGAGAATTTCTCAAACACTTAGAGAGCTCCGATCATCCAATGTTAGCTTAAAATTCCCTCGTAACCAGCGAGTGTTTTCAAAATATAGTGCTTCCAGTCCACTTTCTACTGCGGTACAGCAGTACGCGCTTTTCGCACGGTTGTCGAAACCTCGTAAGGGGATTTAGTTCACCTCCATTTGTGAAGTCGATCATTCACAAAACGTAGTCAGTGAAGTCTATGGAGTCGATCTTTTCGAAAATATTAAAAAACTCACAACAGAAAGACTGGTTCGAAGTAGCTGACCATTTGTTACTTTTGTCAGATTTGTTTTAATTCAGGAGTAGCTTTTATATTTGGAATCAATCCGGAAAAGATCTCCGAAACACAAGTTGAATGTTAGGCGGCTCCCCAAGAAGTACATGCGAGAGATCCGTCACAGGAACAGCGTGATCCGGATTCCATATAATCATATTTAATAAGAAACTGCAGTTTGCATTGCGTAATATGTTCGACATCCAATCATCCGTAAAATATTTGAATTCGGCGACCTTCACACACGCACCATGACACGACGATGGGCTTGGATCGGATCCGCTCAAATCTCGTGCTTGGCGTTTCCATCGTCCACAGCGCTTTTACCGATGGGTTGTGCAGACTTCATCTTGCTCTGATTTCCACGAAATGCAACTACTACAGAACTACTGAACTTCTACATATACTGAGTTCAGTGTTAGTTTAAACCATCTGGAACTTCTTTGAAAGCACGGGAACGCAACTACAAAAGAGGAAAGCGTTTGTGCTGCTTTTACACGATAAATACCTCTTTTTCATGCTACAGCCATTGTTATTGTCACAATTTCGAATTGTGAGCATTGCCATTAATTTATTTAAATTATGAAGCGACGACATGATCATTCAAGATTATTTGTCATTGTGGATGTTATACCAATACTGAGATACTGAAAAAACTGTGTAACAGGTACTACTGAAGGTTTTTTTCCAAAAAATCCCGTTCCACCTTAATCTTCCTTGGAAATAACCGTAAGGACAAGGACTCAAAAATTAATACATTGAATCCATTCCTTTGAACTGTCGTTGAACTAAGTTTGCGTGGTATATTTATCATTTGTTTACTTGGATACTTAGACAATTGGATGGCCTTTTCTCAGTGGTTGTGCGGGCCCCAGCATAATCTCCATTTTTTTTCCATGATTTGCTGGTTTAGCCATTGTGGTTCCCTGGAGAACTGAGGACAAACGTGCCAAAGTCTGCCCCAGGTCGTCACCACCACAGGCAGTCGCACGGTCGCAGTTCTTGTGGATCAGAGGAAGATTTGCCACCATGAGACTAATTGTATACCAGGACGGTGGTGGATCTTGGTATTGGTTGACTCCTAGATAGGCTTTCTGGTGAAGACGGCGGACGCCTTCTCAGCATGGGAGACCCTGCTGGAGGATGAATCCCCCGCAGCACATCGCAGCCCGAGACCTAGGGAACACCTCCCAGCCACGAAGAAGCGGTAAGGCGTTAGGATTATTCACAAACAGCGTTATTTGGAACAAGGAAATAAAATTTCTTTGGTATAATCTAAGATCAACAGAAAAGGACACACTTTCCTTCACCTTAACCATAATCGTCTACTCACATTAAGGTTAGCACTTCCCCTATACCAGCTGTTACACGCGCTCGTTGAAGTCGACCACCCAATTCATGACTGTAACATCCTACGGAACAGTGTATCGCAGTCGGTTCAGTGGAACAACTCCTTTCTGCAGAGCGGATGCGAACACTCTCGTTTGGTGGCTTCGTTTGCTGTCAACGCGACAAAAGCCAAGGATTTCTTCCAAATTAGGATGGAAATCGCGAAGTAGTTTAGTCACAAATTAATTTCTCCCTCGAGGAAGAGGAATAGATGGTCCTCGATTTTCTCAACAGTGCCTTTCATTCCAACAATATTCTTTGGCAGAAGATTTATTTACTCATTTATTTGTTTATTAGCTTTATATTATTTGTTTTTATTACTTACATTATTATCAGTTTGTTGTGCATGTTTTCCATTTAACAGGATTTCTGTTCGTTGAGAAATGAATAAGGAATGATCTAAGTGGAGTCGACCATGAAATTTCCACTTCTATTTTTGTCCAGATATGTTGCATGATTGAGAGATTCTGGAGGATATGTAAGAGTGCAGTCCATGGCTTCATGGGGTTTCTGAGCGGCAGATGGGTTTTCCACTGGGATCGAGACCTCCCTTTGCGCGGCGTCGAGATTTGATCTACGCCAGCGCCTACCGTAGATCGGATATTTGATCTGCCGCGATGATTCCACCACGAACTCCTAAGCGATCGTTCGTCTAGCGGTCCTGTTCCAGTGTAAATCAATCGGAGGGATGTCAAAGAGCGAAAGGTAGAACATCCAACCGCTTCCTCATTTTTTTTCTCATTCTTCTTCATTTATTCTCTTCTCCCGCCTCATTCACAGTGACCTTTCGATTACCACACCTAAATCTATAGTCCTCTGTCGTTTTTTTCATTCTTGTTCTCGATCGATCGACAAGTTTCATTATGCAGTGTAATTAAGAGGTTTAGGTGATTATTTCCTTAGCGACCTTCAGAGCACTTGTAAGCTAGCTTTCTCTCAGGTCTCGTCATGGTAAAGATTTCGAGTTGCGCTCTGATAAAGCTCCTTAACTCTTCATTGCTTTTAAATGTCTGTGTTCATTTCCTAAATTGCTGCTCGGATTTCTATGGATTAACATTCTTGCTGGCTAAACATTCGCTTAAATATTAGCATAGATGTCCGTGGACTGAGTTTTCTATGAAAGCCGAATAATTTTCTCCAAAAATGTATTGTTAGAAGTGAAAACCGTCCTTTTATTGTATAGGAAGTGGTGTAGTAGTTCATCTTATTAACATCTTAATTCGATCAGATCTCTGGGGATCGATTGCTGTCACATCGCACCATCGTCCAAGTCGCTCAGGCTTTTCGTTCACTCTCCACGTCCTGTTTCTTTGATTTGTCTCGGCAACGGCCATAATCGTAGATTCTCTTGAGAGCCCAGAGAGTATTCTGATATTCTGCCAACACCATTCTTCTTTGATTTGCTCGTGTTATCTGAAATAGAAGTTGAAAACAATTGTTTGGAAAAGAAGATAAAGTTGTTTTTTTGTACCTCAATAAGAAAGGAAATATTACATCTTAAGAATCTTAACAGAATCTTGAGAAAGTGCTCCAGCAAACCCTTTCTTAATCAAATTTCCACATGCTTTTAAAGTCTTTGTGGATTTATGATAGAACAGGGGTCCTTAATAAATGTGACTGGATCAGAAGAACATGACTGGAAACTTTAGCTGTACTTCTTCCTCAGTGCTACAAGTGAAGCAGCTAAGTCATAGGTTGTCCGCCTGGTGCCGACGGTGGTTCCCTTCACGGCTCTACTTTTGCCCGTTCATCCGTCCTTTCTCAATTCTGAGTACGATAAACTCTTGTGGGCTCTAGCATCCATCGGCGTATCCTTTGATTTCAGTGTTCCCTTTGTGTTCAGGACGAGGTATCTATTAGGGTCTCACCCGTGTGACCGAATTGGATTTGCTGAAGTTGGTCGAGAGGGTCTAGTGCTGGCGGTGATAAACCAACGAGAATCACATGGGGAGAATCCGTTTGGAACTTAAAATCACGTATGGGATGCTATATTAGGTATTTGAATCTACATATGTGTGCCCATTTTTACATTGTATTTAAGTATCCTATGAAGCAGTGGAACAATACAAAAATATTTACTTTGTAGAAAAGTTTTCCACTATAGTGCACATTAGAAGATCTTCATTTCGTCATTGATATTTTCCTTGTTTAGATTGTTCCTTCTATTTTTTACACTCCTTGTTAATCAACTTATTTTTCATCCCGATGCAAACAACCTTATCTGTCTTCCTTGTATGATCAACTGTCATACAAACTGTAGATTTGACTCAGCACTTCCTCTTAATCCTGTTTGTTTTCCTCAATAGATATCTTTTTCGAAAATCGTTTGCAGAAGACTATAAAGTCTCTAAGGGAAAGTGAAAAAAAGCTAAAGCTCTCGGCATTGATCAATCCCTGAGGGATGAGCCATGCATTCGACTTCATTAAGTATCGTTGGAGGTGAATGAATGCATATCAATGATCGCGGTAGCCTACCGATGTATCGAGGCAGTGCTGCTTATCCTCCCAGACAAGTCTGGTACCAAGTTGCCGATCCCGGAGGGATGGAAAGCTAGTGGGCCATAGGTGCTGGGATCGATTTCACGTGCGTGTCGCAGTGGCGTCTCAAACCAGCGCGCCACGCGCGCCCATAGGAGAAAGTAAGTAAAAAAAAAGAGTTTTTCTTCTTTTTTCTCCCTTTTATCTTTTTTACTTAAGGGAAGTAAGTAAAAAAACACAAAGATGGTCAGCTAACGATGCCTTCGAGAATAGAGTATCCGAGCTAAAGATTATAGTTCTTGAAATTCTTGAAGTCACCTTGCCACAGTTGTAAACATTGAATGGTTCTGTACCTCTTAGTTTCAGCATAATTCAAAGAGGGGTTTTGACGGCGTTTCAGTGAATAATAATGACATTCTGGTGACGTGAGTGTTCTCACGATTTCATCTACAGGTCGCTAGCACACTAGCTTTTGCGTTCCGTCAGTGGATTGGCGATCGGCATTGGATCGGTCCTAGCTGCGAATTTCACAATTATTATCGTTGTCACAAGGGTACACTTCATAGAAAATAATGGTCATAGCTTCGATTGAACGCACTGTTTACCCCAGGAAATTGTTTGATTACTGTGACCCCCAAATATGCTATCGTTTACCATTATTCGACCTTTGCATTCAATATTAACCATTTAGGTCACTTATAAAAGTGCCACTACATCTTATTAACTGGTTATTTTCACTTTTGTTCCTACCTCTCTCTCCAGGTACATCAACGTCAAGTCTGGGTTTTTCATAAAACTTTCTGTCGCTTCCAAAGTATTAAGTGTGGTTAATAACAGATTTGATTCTTCAGAATTTTCGAAGTCCCTCAGATGACTTAAGATGCTTAGCTTAGAATAAACTTTTAGTGATAAAACCTTCTTTCCTATTCCTATTCCCTTGGTTTTACTGGGTGAAACCTGTAGTATGTTAATCTATGGGTCATTAAACAACGACGGGACATTTGTTAACATGAATAATTTGAGCTAGAAAAACTATGTAAAAAAAATTTGCCGTAGCTTTTCTCGCAGAACACTGTTACGACGGTGAATCGTAGTGTAGTGCAATGAAGCTCAACCAAAACATATGGGCTCCACGGTTCCATCTACACCCGAGTCATCGGAGCACTTCATGCCAATGGGGTCCCATTTGAAATCTTGTGCAAAAGAAAAGGTGCTTTTGATTGCTTGGCTCACAAAAGTGTTTTTTTTTCCATTGAAAAAATGACACGGATACTTCACATCCACTTTCTCAGTAGGTCATGTGCAGCTGGGATTCTGGTCAGCGCTGGCCATCTGTTAATCGCCACTATTTACGACGTTTATTTCAGAAGGGCGTCTTACTTGCTTATTCTGCCCATACGCAAATCTAAACATCAACTAATCCGGTCTGCTTTCAATCTTAAACACTCAGCAGAGCAGTCGCTAAAGGTTTTGCTTCTAAAATTAACTCCTTTTCGAGATGCCTATGTGGAGAAAAAAATCGCTTCATCTCAGGTTTTTTTGTACGGTGACCTTCCTTTGTACTAATAGATTTAGCCCACTGTCTTCATAGTCTACTGCTTCAGTTATATTTCCTTGATCATTAATGCATTCGACTGAGTTGATGAACTCTCTGAACCATATTTGGCAGGATTAGTAAAGCACCGAATTCTTCTCAACTCCTAATTTGACCGACGTATTCCATTGTATCTCTAAAAGTTAAGATGGATTAATGGGGATAAAGGATAAAAGGATAAAGCTCTCGGCATTGATCAATCCCTGAGAGATGCACCGTGCATTCGACTTCATTAAGCATCGTTGGAGGTGATTGAATGCATATCTGGCCTTTACAATGTCTCGCGGTGGCCTACCGATGTATCGAGTCAGTGCTGCTATCCTCGCAGACAAGTCTGGTACCAATTTGCCGAACCCGGAGGGATGGAAGGTTTGGTGGGCCATGGGCGCTGGGGATCAATCCCACGTGTGTTTTGCAGGGCTCCTCACCACTGCGCCACACGCGCCCTTTTGATGGTGATAGGAAGCGAAAGTGAAGAACTAAGAGAATGAGTGACGACTACTTTTAAAGTAGCGTATGGTTGTACTTGCAACTTTCATTTCCTTAAAGAGGTTGTGAGGACTAGTTTCAAGTACTTATTTAGATGATAAAAATCACGTCTTCGTGTTTTGTTGGCTACAATACTTCTTCCATTAGTATCGTTCCCTTGAAAGCGTCATCCATAGAAATGTTGTTAGTTGCATGATGATAGCTGATTGGGAATGAAGATTCTTCTTTTCGGTTGATGTGCTGAATACTGTGCTAGTGTGCTTTTTCCAAAATTGCCAAATTATTTATGGTGGGACGTGCCCAGGCCTTTATCAACAGTAGTTGCCGTCAATCCCGGCCTTCTTTCTGGACAGGAAGAATCGTTTCGGCCTGGCCATTACGTTCTTCACAGACGCTATCAAATCGTGCGATTAGTCAAGTGAAGCATTGATAACGACTTGGAAGGCCAACTTTAAGGCCAAGAATTTGAAAAGGAAAAAAGTTAGAATCTTGTTTATTTTTTGGAATTATCAAAAAACTTGTGGCTGCTAGGAATCATGTGAGCAAGCGACTGTTCGGAAGGGGTTCTCCCGTCTTCGACCAGCACATCGTATTTGATCCGTGTTCCACAATGTGGTTTAGGTTTGCAAACACCTTTTTCCAAGTGAATTGTACACGGATTGTCTCGGTGCAAACATGGATTGGAATGGATATGTTTGTACATTTTGTTTGGGATCGGATCTCTGTCCGATAGCCATCAAAAACCGGTGCAGTGCAGCATCGGATTATTGTTGTTTTCCTCAAGACATTTTCGCTCGTCCTTTTCTCTGACGTCTTCAGATCTTCGTACTCGTTTTTTGTTAGTGATTTTATATCATTTCGAATACAAGCTATTCTATTGGGCTTTTATGAATTTGGTTTTGATCGATGTTAATCAGCTATTCATTAATTCACTTTATACATTTCTAAATGAGCTGGTAAAGTGAAGCAGTAGTGAAGTAGTATTTCTCTGGGAAATCAGTGGTCCTTTAATAAGACGATTATTGTTATTATTAATTATTAATAAGGTGTTATGAGGAGATAGGAAAACGATGTTGAAGATCACAGACAATTATATTTTTACGAAAATCATTAGTATCGGGTTTACATATTTAAGAGTGATGCTAATAACATCTTTTTTCTATGAGGTTTACATTTACATTTCACTTTCTTGGAACGGAATAGCAAGAGTGGCAGTTAGGCAAAAGGATCTCTTTTCCATGAAAATTTTTTCTGCTTTATTTTATTTTATTTTATTTTCCATAACCCGTTTTCACGTCTACTGTGTGGATCCCAGCACGTCCAAGTTCGATTCGTTTCTTAGCATCCATTACCCACGAACATCTTCCAACTCTCATGCGTGGCTTCGGATGCTGCTTGAGGATTTTCATTTCATCTTGAATGTCGTAGAGTGCTGGTCAAGCAATTCTTCCTGGAGCCCTGAGGTAGCCGGGCTGGAGCGTTCTCAGTTGGATTGCAGGAAGTGATTTTTTTCCCCAAAGAAGCCCGGTACCAATTCCCCAGCCTTGGAGGGATGAGAGGCTTGGTTGTCCCGGGGCGGAATCGAACGAGCACTATGCTCGTGATGACGGTCATAACTACCACTGTTCTATCCGCTTCCCATGATAATAGTAACAATGAAAAAAGAAATAGTCTTACAAAACATATATGTTTAGCGATGGACTTTCACTCAATGGCAACACTCCCAATTCGCATACTGTTGAATCTCATTGTAGTTCTGTTTTTTTTTGGGTAAATTACTCTTCATAATAAATAGGAACTGTATTTAATAACACAATGACAAAAATTATTCATCGTGTGGCATGTTGGGGTGTTATTATAATCCTTTTACTGGTTATTGCGATGTGCGATCGAGGACGAATTCGGAACGATCAGACGACTCAACGTGGTCTCAATGGCTAGATATGAATGGTGGCGTGCCCGATATTCGCGAATGATCCTCATTCTCAGAGAGGTGGCGATGAGTTCAGCAGGAGATCCGCCCGACTCGTTTCGAGGGTCCGTGCTGCCACTGTCGCGACCACCATCACGGCTGTGCCACCGATCGCCGACTTGAACGAATCCAAACTTGCATCATTTTACGAGAAAAATTTCACCCATGCTATTTTCCACTGCTATCAGCATCACGACTACTGTTTATTTTATCTATTATTCTTACTTGTTATTAGCAGTGAACATTACTTATTATTTCTTTTCCTTGCATATAACTCTTATTCATTATTGACTTCTTTTTGCTAATAATAAGTGGCGCGTGTGGCCCAGTGGTCGGAGGCGCCCTGCAACACACACGCGGAATCGATCCCCGCGCTCATGACCCACCAACCGTTCCATCTCTCCGGGGCCGGCAAATTGGTACCAGACTTGTCTGAGAGCATAGCAGCACTGGCTCGATGTGTCGGCAGGCCATCGCGGGTCATTGTAAAGGCCAGGAATGCATTCAGTCACCTCCAAACGTTGTTTAATGAAGTCGAATACATGGCGCATCCCTCAGCGATTGATCAACACCGAGAGCTTTATACTTTATTTTTCCTTTTAATAATAAACACTGAATAAAATAGCAAATTATCGCCAACTAACCGTTTTTAATATTAATATTTAACATTAATGTTAATAATTTACGAATTACTGCATTTGTTGTTGTTATTTGTTATTGGTCACTAATTGTTACATTTTATGCTCCTATTAATTACAACTACAGAAGGGTGAGGCAGGGTTGTAGGTGTCCTGTGATACATACTGGATGGTTCGCTGGTTCGAACTCGCGCCGTGGGCGCACCAAGTTCTTCATACCAACTAGGCTTGGCCAGGAAGATTTGAGCACAGACATATGTATAATTCGATATGTCGGATTTTTTTGAAGTTTTGATTTTTTAAAAATATGTTATATTGGCGTTACGAGAGTTGTTTCGCGTTGTAAGGCAAGGATATGGATGTCAGCGTTAGGAACTAATATCATACTTCCTTACGGAGTAGCGATATAATGTATTAGAGAGAAGGTATAAAATTCTAGAATGACCAAACATAGCTACAACAAAAGCATTTTTGTCCACTATATTACTAGTGATGTTCCTTGCCTTTTCGTAGTATTTCACTCAGTTTTCCAAAGCATCTACCAATGCATTGATTCTTTACTACTATCTTCTCCAAGCAGGTCTGGTTTCAATTTTCTACTCCAAAGGAATGGACGTCTTGGAGAGTTCGGTGTACGGGATCGAGGCAATGACTACGGTATATTGCAAAACACCACTACCTACTCTGCTACACGCACCCCACGGAGAATTTACAGGGTACTTGAAAATGAAGGAACATTCATTGAAGTGTACATTTTTATAGAAAAGTGAAAAAGAAGGAAAGGAAATGAAGAAAGAATGAATACTTTGGTCCCAATTTGGTTATGTAGTGGATTTTGAGAGGAAATTACTATGATGGTAGTTTATTTTGTTATTTCTTGAAAATAACTGCTGAAGGTTCATTGGCGCCTCAATTTTCCGCGCTATTCTTGCAAATTTTCAAATCCCACAACAAACTCATGTTCACGAAATTCCTCCGTGACTAGGTTTCTTTATGAGGAAAACAAAGCCGATCCTTAATCATTTCTTCTACGCTAGTGGTTAGCAGCAAAAGAAAATATTCGTTATTCTATGTCAATGTCAGTTCTTCGTAGAAAGAAAAAATAGTTGAACGTCCTCATCCCTAATGCACAGGTGAACGAATTCATTGTATGAGTGGTTTTATGTAGGATCGTGTTAGTTTTTCAGAATCCGCTTAAGCGTATGAGTGCATACATGCCACTATTTTTCATTTCGATTTCAGCATTTCATAGCTACAGGTCCCATTGAGTAAAATCCCTGCACTCATGGAATAAAGTCCACCAGTGGCCCTCTTGGCGGCGTTGCCACCAGTCATAACTCACAAGACCAGGACTGAAGTACATGTGTTAGTACTGAAATCATAAATGAAGGCGCCATTTGCCGGCACTGAAACTTCGACGAGTCTCCTTTGAACTCCTACGCTTGATTTCTGAAAATTTGCAACAATACAACGCTAACATAAGCTTTATCGATCTGGTTTGAACCACTTATTGATTTAAGTTGGAGTACTGCTCACATTTTTTCTGAAGTAGATTATGCACTCTGCAAATATTGTTTTTTAGTAGTTTTCACGCTCAACAAGGTCAAGTTAGGTTACTGTTTATCCTCATGATTTTCAACGCTCTATCAAAGTTGGGCTGAGACGATTTTCCTTTTTTTCAAAGAATGATAAATTTTCCAGACCAGAGCCGAGTTTTTTTCATAAATATCGTATTGCCGTTGAATATATTCATCGTCAAGCCACGAAATTTCAGCTCAGTACGAGAAAAGTTCTAGCATTCTCGTCATCTCATTCTATAGAAAGATGACTCAATTAAATTTTCCCCATCATTTATATTAATAATTCACTCATTGTTTCATGCCTTTTCAGAATTCTACGGCATACGCTGTCCGGTGTAACTGAACTAAAGTCCCATTACTGATTCAAAAGTCTTCCTTAGATATGTCTTCGGAGAATTCAAAGCGGCGTTCCTAACTTCTCTGTCAACGATGGGATACTTCAGTGCTGTCGGACTTGGTGAAAACACGAGACTCCGATCCACTTTTTTCATATGACGATGCATTAACGAAACAAATGTCATTGGCCTTTCTATGCAAATGCCACACGTGCGCTTTGTAACGTGTCTTTTGTACGTAGAACATATTGGCAGAGATATTTCCGATTTCGCCTATCATCATGTCATCATTTTCCGCATCATTTCACAACCATGCTGGATTTTGACGAATCCTTTGTGTCTCTTGTGGGAGAGGCCTTTTTCTGTAGTGGACGGGCTTCTCTGATGCTGGTCGCCTACGAGGCCGTACCGCTCGCCATCTGATTCACCTCCTTAGTCACTGGAGCTTAGCGGCTGGTGACATGTACACACACAAGTCCGTAGATGTCACTTAAGCGCGCACGTGAACCCAAAGCCGTCCCATTGCAATAACTTTTTCGCTTTTTCGCGATGCGATTTCCTTAAAAAACACCGTATTTCGAAACTCGTATAGAATGCAGTTCGAATCCGCAGCGACCTTTCATATGGTGGTTTTTCTCGAGAACGATTTTCGAAGTTTAAAAGCACAGGAATAGAATTCAATAAAAGCGTCTCAAAAAGAAGTAAAGGGCCTGTAGATCATAAGGAGTCGTCTTCGATATCCTTTTGTACCGAATTTACTGACTCTGGAAAAAATCTCGACTAATTGCTAACTTGTTTCCAATCCAATAAGTGAATATTACTTACTTGGATACTTGGACGGTCCATCTTCACGAGCTGTGCGGACCCCAACACATATGCCATCGTTCCATTCTCTCACAATCGTAGTCCATGAGGGTGGTCTTGTTCGAGCATGGTAGCGCGTGCGAGTCTCATACCGTGAATATTAAGAAGTGAAAATACCCTTTGAGGCTATAGTTGTTTGGTAATTTTTCAAATGGGCTAAAAGAGTTTCTGAGAATCTCATGGAATTATTACTAGCACTCCTAAAACCGTGGTTGATAATGGAACTAGTTTATGAACGTATAGCAGCAAAATCCTCAACGAAATCTATAGCCCTAGCGCTATGAAGGTACTGGTCTTTTGATAACCACACATCTGAAATTCATTTTGTTCATTCCTGTCAATCTAGTAGCTTAGAAATTTCATACTGTATATTTTCACATCTCTTAATATTCTAAAATCACTACTACTAGATCCATTACGGACTTTCATCGCTCTACTTTCTATTCGGTGTAGTACTGATGAATCGTGAAAACCCGAAAACGAAGTGAGCACTGACGTATGAAATCAAAGTGGCCTCCAAAACTGAGAGTTTTGTAATCTATCTAGTAACACTGAATACATTGGAAACTCTGCGTATCTTTACTGTGATTAGTCCTACTAATCGAAGAGCTACAGTATAGAATCTGAGCGTTTGTTTAGAAAAATAATTGTCTTGTAATCAGCTCGGTCTGTAATCGATTTCTCACTAGCGAAAACTCTATCAATCGATTGTCTTCAATATCATGTGCTAGTCGCAAGCCGTGTCGAAAGTTAGTGGTTCATATATATCGTAATCCCGTGAGTAGAATACTTTCTAGAATATGTCGTAGTGTTGAAATGGCTTGGTTTCGAAAACGATTCTCTTATTACGAGTCGCTGGTAGAACGGTGTCCTACCGACGAAGAACCGTCGATCAAGTTGAGAGGTAAGCGATGCTGCATCCTTGTTATTTCATTTGCATCAGACGTCATCATTACGTATTGTTCCTTTCCATGTCATAGCAGAAAGTAGTCAGCTATTGTCCTCTCTATCTTTTTTTAGTCCTCGTCTCCCTAACGTCCAAACAATCCTTTATTTGTAGAATGGGTGGGAGCTTGTGTTTTAAAAAAGTAAGCAACTTGTGGAATCCCCTAGTTTTCTTGCTAGAGATGACGCTGCTTGCATCCATCGTCTATCCATCCGTTTGTCCGGGATTTTTGCATGTGGCTCGGCTGCTACTTGAAGGTTCTGATCTTCCCTTTCTTATAGATGTATTGTTTGGTGCATTGTTCTTTTTTGTCAGAACAAGGCAGGGTACTTGGATTTGTTGAAGAAAGGAAACTTTCACGCTTATGTTGAATTTTTATTTACTGCCATTTACTAGTTTTCACGGCAGGGTGTTTTTTGTGAAACAACCACAATGTTGTTGAGATATTTGCAAAACTCTGGCCTGCAGGTGTCTGGGAGACAGGCGAAACAAAGGACCAGCATGGTATGGTGGTGAGAGCGTTACTCCCCGGAAAGGATAATAACGCGTTCGTTCCCCACCGCAGACACCTGCGGTTCCGAGTTTTGCAAATATCTCAACATCATTGTGGTTGTTTCACGCTTATGTTTTCCTTGTGAAAAATGCGTGATATTCTGTTGGGAATTTTTCTATCCTTTTGTTAAACATTTTTTAGAAAGTCGATGATAACTCTATTTATAATAAACTTGATAAGAAGCCGTGGAATTTCGAAATCCTCTACATAAATAAAGCTAAATTTCCTTATTCTACCACGGCGAAGCTCCTGTTCTCTGGAGGTTATAAATGGTTTTTTGTGCAGACTCGCATTTACTCCAGCAGAACAAAAATGTGTTATCCAATATATTGCTGAAGTTTGCGCAGCTGGCTAGATTTCTTTAGAAGCTTCATGGAAATGGACTGCTTTCCCACTTACATTTTGAAAGTTGAGTTCTAAGCAACTTTGAAGCAGTCAATGTCTCAGTTTGACTAATAGACGGCAAGTAGCGCACCAACAGTGGTGATGCCGTTCATCACGAACAGAGTGCTATTTCTACCCCATCTCAGGCTCACCAATTTTTTTGGCGCGCCGGGGTCGGGAAGCTGAAACCATATTTTTTTCTGGAATCGGCGAACTCTCTGGAATCTACATGGGAACACTCTAGCCCGGCAATCTCAGGATTGCAGTCAGAGTCGACCTGACCAGCATTCAACCACATTCATGACGAAGACGAAAAATCCTCAAGCAATAGTCGACGCCACACGCAGAAAGTTTTAAGACATTCGTAAATGATGGATGCGAGGAAATGAATCGAATTTTAGAAGTTCTTGGATCCGGCCAGTAGAAGTGCAGATGGACCATGTAAATAAACAATGGTAATGCTTTGCAAAACTCCGAGCCGCAGGTGTCTGCGGTGGGGGAACGAACGCGCTATTACCCTTTCCGGGAGCTAACGCGTTCACCACCACACCATGCGAGTCCTTCGTTTCTGCCTGTCTCTCAGCTGTCAGTAAACATTATAGTAGGCTTTATAGTAGGCAGAAAATAAAAACAAACATTGTGAATTCAACTAAAGCCTCAGCTTAACTGGGTTCAATGCCGATGTGAGCTCCCTATATAAATCCCGTTGACGGGTGATTGCTGATGGTACTGATCGGTAGAACTACCTGAGAGACAGGCGAAACGAAGGACCCGCATGGCGTGGTGGTGGAACGCGTTAGCCCCCGGAAAGAGTAATAGCACGTTCGTTCCCCAACGCGGACACCTGCGGTGCGAAGTTTCGCAAATATCTCAGCAATATTGTTGTTGTGTTTCGCTTAATACCGTGCCGTAAAAATTGTAGTAGGCAGAAAATAAAAGATAAACATTGTGAATGGTAATAGTGTTATCCTTTTTTACTTACTGCCTACCACAAATTTTTTACGGCACGGTGTTATGCGAAATACAACCACAGTGATGCTGAGAAATTTGCAAGACTCCTGGCCGCAGGAGTCTGCTGTGGGGAACGAACGCGCTATTACCCTTTCCGGGAGCTAACGCGTTCACCACTGCACCATGCGGGTCCTTCGTTTCGCCTTTCTCTCACCTTGTTTTCTGTATACCAGTGCTATTAGCAATGTTGATAATGGCATTACTACGTTAACTTTTCACTTATTACCTATTAGTATTTTTCACAACAGGGTGTGACGTGAAATACAACCACTGTAAAGACTGTATTTGCAAAACCCAGACCTCAGACCAGATCGAACCCGCGGTTACCTTTTTCTAGGGGCTGATGTGTTGCCCACTGCTCCACTGCCGCCCTTGCGTTATGATATTATTATTAGTAATATTAATAGTGCAATTTGAGTGATAAAGATCAATAGCAACGTGAATCCATGGGTGCTTCTGAAATTAAAAAAAGCAGTGGTTTTGTTGTGGAAGCTATTCTTCGTGTTTCATCGAGGTGACTCAACAGTCTGGTGATTAATATTCCTCATGAATGCGATCTTACAAACATGAAAGATATAGGCCAAATACCGAGAGAGCGCGTGACACTCAGGACCGACAGTGGAGGCAGTTATCGCTGGAAATCTCGACCACAGCAGCTGTTTTTTCTTGGGAACGCTCATCGGCAAATGAATCATTATGAATAATTCAAATTGTTGTCAGCTTCTCGAAAGAATTGTCTACTTGAGCAATTCTTCCATAAACATTTGACTAATCGGAATACGTTTCACCAACAATGTTCGCCTAAAAGCGAAGTGTTCGTCTTTCATCCTTGGCGTGACGTTTTTCTCTATTGTAAGTCAGTTCTGGTATTTTGTCAATATTAACTTTTTATTTGCTGCCTACTACAATTTTTTAATTATAATCAGCTCCTTTGACGGGTGATTGCTGGTGGCATAGAACTGTATGGATACTAGAAATAGAGAACTAGATAGAAATAGCTGAGAGACAGGTAAAACGAAGGACCAGCATGGTATGGTGGTGAACCCGTTAGCCCCAAAAAGGGTAATAGCACGTTCGTTCACCACCGCAGATAGCTGCGGTCCGGAGCTTTGCAAATATCTCACAATCATTGTGGTTGTATTTTGTCAATAGTTTTTCTACTTGAGTAGTGTTTAATGTATATTAACCCTGTAACTGCACCTTCTCTGTCTGACCCTCCACCAACATCAACAGATTGGTTGTCATTCACTCTGTGAAAACATGTTTGGTTATACCTGCCAACAATCTTGAAATTCTTCAAAAATAAGCAGATTTGTTTAAACAAATCCTAAAGGCCGGAGGAGAGCTTGTTTCCTCACAAATCACTGCCGGTTAGTTCATATCAGGACCAAAAGTACTGAACAGCAAATGTGAAGCAAACCTATGAATTTTGAATATTTGACGTGAAATCCGATATGAGAGGTTAAATTTCCTTTATTCCGAAGTGATTACGAAACGGAAAGGTGGTTTTCGAGCAATAAATAATATTACTTTAAGGCGAAATGCACTTTCTCCTGGTCGTAAAGCTTTGTTTCTCAATAAATCATATCTCAATGGATGTGGTGAGCCAGTGTATTATGCAGATGTTCTATGTATTGTGTAATTGCTACTTCATTTGTTGTTGACATCCCATCGTTTTAGCTTAGCCTACTTATCATGAATGGTGACATCCCATATCATTGTGCTATATTGCTTCACTTTAGCAAATTCCTTGCCTTGGATGGCTTTTGCTTCACCTAAGAAGCTTAGAGTACAGTATAAGGAGGCAGTGGATAACTGTGACGATGAAGGAGCACTTGTTTAGGAATAGGTACTGTGTTTGATTGCTGGCAAAATCTCCTTGTTTATCGGGATTGTCAATGACGATCTCATTGGACATAAAATTGGCTCAGGAAGAAAAAAAGATTTGACATTTTATGAAGAAGTCGAATACCAGTCGATGTCGCAATTGAACGCTTATTGGCACTTTTACGAAATGACGAAAACCATTTGGCCGAAGTGAAATGTAATCTGTGATTAAAAAATCGTTCCTGGAGTAAAGTGGGAAATCTAAAGAACCCAGAGCATAACATGAAGTTTCTTGCAGGAAGCCGTGAAAAATCTGCAGGAAGACGTGAAAAATCTGCAGACCCCACAATAAATAGCCTCACATCTATCGTATTTTCTAAAACGTACCTCATTCGATCGTCGTTTCTTTCAAGTAGCTGGCACTTCACTGTTTTGGAAATTTTTTCTGATTAGACTGACAAGGAAAATGCCTCGACTTTATCACTGTTTTTTTCATCGTTCAGAGCCATACTCTATGCCAATTTTTCAGCTATGCGATTTTAGTGTTCAAATCTGTACCACCACTGCGCTTCGGAATGTTTTTTTTCCCAAAATGTCGGCTTTGTCACAGAAAATCTATGTAGTCTTCGTCATATGAAATGCGCTGTAGTTTTATGCTACGTAATGAAGTGGGTGGGACGGCATTACGTAGTGTTTTGTGATAAAAAAAAAGGAAGCCTGCTCTGCTCATCAGACACAGTCATCGCACAACGCTAGCCACGCTCCAGAACCCGGCGACGGCTAAGCCGACACGTCGTCTGGCTGCAGGGCTACTGCTCATGGAAATGAGCTGTGAGCTCGGGCTCTTCAGAGTGGCCGTTGGCTCGTCGTGGATTTTTACCGATGCTTTTGATGTTCAGCTACATCTATCTCACAATTTTTCGTCATCATTTTTATTTCTTTCCTCCACATCTGTGAGAGCTGAGCTTTCCCTAAGCTCAAAAGCTGTAAACTTTACCTGTGATTATGGAAATATGAGTTATTGTAAAAGCATTTGTAAAACATTTTTCCCCAGTTTGTTAATTATTACTTAATTATTATAAAAAAATTCCAGTTATAATCGTGAACAAAATACTTTTCATTCGAATTAATTTTGTTCTTCTTACTGGAATACAAGACTTCGCCTTTTAGTCAAAAAGTCACTCAAAGTGTTTTCGAGGAGACGATGTTGATGGGTTTTCTAGAATAGCTGACATCATTTTATTAAGTGCGCTTTCAGCATTTCAGCAGAATCTGAACAATTGACTACAAGGCAGTAATGGGATCGTTCAGAATGAAACTTGGCTAGTGAAGAAATGCGCTCTCGGCGCTCTGTGCTACTTTCCATCTCTGCCAAAAAAGAGTGCTTTATGACAGAAGTATGAAAAGCTGCAGCAGTCGTTAAGCGTTCTACGTCTTCCCAACAATTCAAGAGTGTGGTCTATAAATTGTGGTTTATTCGTCTGCGAACACGTTTTTTGAAGTATGCGCTTTTTACACTACTTTTATTACTAACAAATCTCTCACTATTAATTACTTACTTGATATACTACACAGGATCGACTTTCTATTAACCTCGGCAGTGGATTATGAGTTCGTCGTTTTCTTTCTCAGAAATCGCGAGGTTGTTAAACAGTATACGTTTACTTCCATACAATAACACACATACAACACAACTGTAGCTGACGTTTCGGCAGTATCGTCTTCTTCAGAGCCTGGAAGGGTACACTAATATGTAATTTACTAGGTCAAACGCTTCAACAACGCAACAGAAAGATGAAAATATGAACAATAATTGCACGATCACCGACTTCTCAAAAAACCTATCGTTTTTACCTGTTTTCCACCAGGAAGAACAGCCGCATAGAGTCGCATATGGTTGACTGATGCACAACCCCACATCAAAAATCAGTGCTGAGATACGGGACTAGATCACGCGTTATCTCAGGGCATTCTTCCCTGCTATTCATTCTCGGATTTTTAGAATTTATCCAAAAAGCCTCGAGGAGTTTGCGCGCTGGTGTTTTGGCATCCTGTGCCAGGGACAGTGACTTTTACATAAAAATCTTTCTTTGTCTCCCAATCTCCGCTGTGCTTTTGTATCCTATGCGTCCCTAGTGGCGTGCCTTGTCTTGCTTATCGTTTGCCATCTAGGTGTTCATTTATGCGGATGCATAAAAGTCTGGCCGTTCCGCCGATATATTCGTCTCCGCAAGTACTACAAGAAATCAGGTATATCGTACCTGAACTCATGCAGTCACCATCCCTGCCATAAGGGCAAATTACGCAATTGGTGTTTCCCATAGACGGTCATACAGGCGGTTACGAAATAAGTGACGACGTAGAGTAGCCGGTGGTATTTCAACTATCGCTACGTATTCCTCTAGATTTGCCCTTCTGTAAGCATCGCTTTATCGCTACACTTATTTCATCGATAATGAAGGGCAAGGTAAACGGGATTGGTTTCGGCCAAACCCTTCGTTTTGGGGCATCGCTTCCCTTCTAAACTTATCTCGCGGGGTTACTATTTCGTAGCCATTGGAGGTGGCTATTTGCCGAGCCAAGTCGTGCAACTCTTCATTTACTTCCCTACTTGTGCACACAGAGGTGGCTGTTCGAAACATGTTTCTTACAAATGCCCTCTTTGTGTGTGAAGGGTGGGAGGAAAGGAAATGAACAAGGATGTTTTTCATTACTTGGTTTTTCGGTACCACTTTGTCATACAACCGCTACTTGATAGGACCCCAACAACGGGATTGACATAAAATTCCGCATGTTTTCGGACGGCGTTCTCAATACTCTTAATCACTATTGCGATAGAAGATTTATCTCTAACTTTACATGCGCACAAAAAGTGTGGCATGCGAGAAATTAGAGATTTAATAAATTCAAAGACTATTAAGCTATCAGTTAGTGATAAGAGGGAGAGTTCGTAGTTATTCCACACCAGCTAGATATTAAGATAACTGAAGAACATCTTAATGATGTTACCCATCATCTAAAAGGGAATATAAAAGTCAATACCGAAAACTAAACAATCAATGGGTCAGCGTGACAAAGGCGGCAGGCCTAAAATCGTCAGTTATTTCGCACTTTAAAATCGATAAACCAACATATCCCGTCATATACCTACTTATTAAAACACATAAGTTGGTATCACCTGATGATCTTGCGTCAGGCAATCCGCCATCATTTAAGGTGGGACCGATCATCAGCTGTGCAGACGGGCCAACGGATAGAATAACGTGGTTTTTTAAGCCTAATACTTACCCAGTTGCTTAACCACATTCCAGCTCACCTCACAAACACCAACAGTGTTCCTAGAACGTCTATGTCACGCGTCTCCTAATAACGCGTACGTGATGGAGTCCTTCGACGTTACCGCGCTGTGCACCAACGTATCGAATGACTCCGCAACGCAAGCCACCTTTGAACTTCTTGTTGAACATGAAGGAAGAATAAATATGCATGGCTTGTCCATGCAGCAGCTAATGGCTCTCTTAAAGGAGTGCCTAAACTGCTCGACTTTCAGATGGTCTGGGAAATATTTCGCACAAATAAGGGGGATTGGCAATGGGACAGCGACTGGCACCAAGCCTTACTATTGCGTTTATGTCTAAAGTAGAATCCCCCCATTCTCGGTCTGCGGCCGCTACTGCAGGTACATAGATGATTGTTTTGTTATCTTCTCTACGCAAGAGGAGATGGACAAATGCTTTGAATTATTGAACGGGCAGTCTGAGTACAATGAGTTCACCCGATAGAAACCGAAAGAAAACTGGCTTCCGTCTCTATACGTTCAAATAAACCTATCAAGTAGCGGTTACATGACAAAATGACACCAAAAGCCAAGTAACAAGAACATCCTCGTTCATTTCATTTCTTCCCCACCCTTCACACACAAAGAAGGCGCTTGTGAGAAACATGTTTCGAACAGCCACCTCAGTGTGCACAAGTAGGGAACTAAAGGAATAATCGCGCAACTTGGCTCGGCAAATAGCCATCTTCAGTGGCTACGAAATAGTTATCTCATGAGATAAGCTTAGAAAGAGAGGGACGCCCCAAAACGAAGGGTTTGGCCGAAGCAAAATCCCGTTTATCTTGCCCTTCATTATCGATGAAATAAGTGTAGCGATAATGCGATGCTTAAGAAGGGCAGATCTAGAGGAATCGGTAGCGATAGTTGAAATATCACCGCATACTCTACGTCGTCGGTTAGTTCGCCTGTATGACCGTCTATGTGGAACAACAAAGCACGTAATTTGCCTTACGGCAGAGACGGTGACTGCATGAATTCAGGTACGATATACCTGATTTCTTGTAGTACTTGCGGAGACGAATATATCGGAGGGACGGCCAGACTTTTATGCATCCGCATAAATGAACACCTAGATGGCAAACGATAAGCAAGACAAGGCACGCCACTAGGGACGCATAGGATACAAAAGCACAGCGGAGACGATTTTTGATGTAAAAGTCACTGTCCCTAGCACAGGATGCTAAAACACCAGCGCGCAAACTCTCGAGGCTTTTTGGATAAATTCTAAAAATCCGAGGATGAAAAGTGGGGAAGAATGCCCTGAGATAACGAGTGATCTAGTCCCGTATCTAAGCACCGATTTTTGATCTAGCGAGGTGCAGTCGTCAACCATATCAGACTCTGAGCGGCTGTTCTGCCTCGGTGGAAGATAGGTGAAAAAAAGCGGTGGGTTTTTTTCAAGAAGCCGTAGATCTTGTAGCTATCGTGCAGATTTTTATCTTTCTGTTTGCGTTGTTGAAGCGTTGGATCTAGCAAGTTGTGTATTAGTGAACCCTTCCAAGCCCTGAAGAAGGCGATTCTACCGAAACGTCAGCTACGATTGTGTTGTATGTGTGTTGTTGTATGGAAGTAAACGTATACTTACTTGATACTTGAATGGCCCGTCCTCACTGGTTGTGTGGGCCACAGCATTATCTCTAGAGATTTGCTGGTTAATCCATTGTGGTTCCCTGGAATCCCGAAGTAACCATGACCGAAGTGTGCCCTAAGTCTTCACTACCACAGGCAGCAGCCAGCCCTTGTGGATTAGAGAGATGTGATGGAAACGCCGGACTCCTTCTCATCTTAGGAGATCCGGCCAGGGGTGAATGCTCCGCTGTACATCGCAGTGCGACACCCAGAACACCTTCCAGCCACGATGAGGCGGTAAACCGTTGGGAGGATCACTATTATTCATACCACTTATTTTTTTCCACTCTCAAAAAAGGAATAGTGGGAGATTTTGGCGGGGTTTCCTATCTACATGTGGATCTAAATCGTTAAGTTTCCGTTTTATAAAAATGCCCAAGTCTCGTGACTTTTCCCTTTGAAGAAATTTTTTTGAGAGAAAGTTGTTTTTATAACAATGTATTTCGTCTTGTAGAAATTGGGAGACAGGACGAGATAAGAGTTTATAAACTCATTCGTGCTGGAATATATATATATATATATATATATATATATGTATATGTATGTATATGTACATGTATATATAATTGTTGTCACATGGACGCATCATCATATCTACTGTGCGGATTCCAGCGTTTCTTGCATTCGATACCTTTTTTTCTGGCGAACAACGGTGTTGTTTCGACAAGTGTTTGAGGTTTGCATGTTCTTCATGAATGTCCCAGAATTCTTGTCGAGTCGACTCTTTTTTTGCTGTCTTGGGCACAGCCGGGCCAAGGCGTCGCCACGTAAATTGGAAGTGAGAGTTGACGGTGGGGTCGAACCAGCACCTTGCTTTCTGATGAGCTGTACCAGTAACCATTTAGCTAACTTCCCCCAACATATAAACTCATATACATATATATTTATATATATCGACAGTGTACTACAGGGCGGCGCTTGAGCAAATGGTAGAGGTTCCACGTATGGAGGCAAGTATTGCAGCAAAGTTTTCCCTTCTTCGGCAGGGGTTCTGCTGAACCTCAAAATGTCAACACTTCTGGCAGTTGGTCAAAGTTTTTCATTACCAAAATTCTTACTAATTTAAAATATTGAAGAATAATTTTAATCTTTTTACTAGTAAAAAGGTTAAAATTGTAATTATAACAATAGCCTCAGCTTAACTGGGTTCATTGCCGATTTGTGCTCCCCAGATCAATCCCGTTGACGGGTGATTGCCGATGGCAAAAAAGATCGATAGAACTAGCTGAGAGACAGGCGAAACGAAGGACCCGCATGAAGTGGTGGTGAACGCGTTACTCCCCGGAAAGGACACAACGCGTTCGCTCCCCACCATAGGCACCTGCGGTCCAGAGTTTTGCAAATATCTCAGCTTCGTTGAAGTTATGTTGAAGAATACATGAGCGTAGAGATGCATGTCTGTTCCATAATGAACCAAAGTTTTGTCGCTTGACTAGACATCAACATTAACAGCTAGGTGGGCAGTTTTCAAGTGGTTAGTTGCTAAGACACAAATATTCAAGGAGCGAGGTCTGCCATACAAATCCAGGGAATAAATCTTAGCGTTCTCCGTTTGCCAACGACGGGTTGATGGTTTTACTTTCGCCTGCTTTGATAAGAGCGCTAAGAATTTTTTCCCTAAATTAGCGTGACAACAGATCGTTCTCTGTTTTGCCTGTTTTCTTCGTGACTTGTTTACACAGGATATCATTTGGTGGAATAAGTATTGCTGTTGCTGTAGAAAACCCGCCTCCCATCTACCTTTTGGTCTGGAAAGTCTTAGCAACGCTATGTCGAGAGTCCACCAGAAAATATGCTTAGCAAGCATTCAACAGGCATCACATGCTTAACTTTACCAAAAAGTCTGATTGATCACCCTCTACGAATGACCCTTGCAATACAACGAAACAGTGGGTAAGGATCCGATGGAATGCGTGATATATGAGTACGAGCTATCCGTGAATCTATGCATTTGTAACTTTTCCTTCTTCATTCAAGATAATTACGTCGTCAAATGAACTGAATATATCTTAAAATAGTGAAGTCGCACTACTTCTGTTATCGTTCCAAATGCGTAAGTAACTGGATGTGACTTTTTTGCGCAAAGTTATTTATATTTAGGTTTTACCACTAGACAAGACTAATAAAAAATGACAGAAAGAATCCATAATACTAAGACTCAGAATAGAAAACCTGGTCAACCGGTTCTCTGTGACTCTTTGTCCTTTCGAAATCTGATTGTCGCATCAGAATAGGCACAGCTGTTTTTGCAACTTATTTCTTGACACTAGACATTAGTATGCCATTGACCTACATCTGATGTCTCCTATCCGTTTGATGACTACTCCATTCTCTATAGTAGATTTTTCAACTGGTAATCACTAGGCGCATCGTAGTCATGTTCAGCTATTATTTGGCACCACATACGATGACAATATTGGTCAAGTTTCCATTTTTCTGTGAAACTGTCATCGGCTTATTTGCATCACATAGGATGACATTTCGTGGGTGTGTTGGCTTTGTCAAATAGCACTTATGCATATAATCCGTCAACGTGGTGGTTTTGTAGTAATTCTAATAGGCTTGAAATTAACAGATACACCGAATAGCAGGCACTAAATTAATAAAGGGAAACAAAAAATTTATCTCACGTTTTTTGTTTATTTAACACTGCCATTTTCAATGCTCTGTGCTTACAATAGAACCTTCACGCCACCACATCGAGATATGCGCCTTGGTCTTCTATGTTGGTACGCATCGATCCAGAATTCAATTGGCTGAGATGTAGATATGTTGCAAACTGTGCTTTTATGCCACTCAGAAATATAAAAGTCTTTGTGAAGAATACGTGCCCCTTCGTCCCTCGATGGAGTTCTGTTAACCAGTGAAGTATAGGGGAATTTGATGAGCTGTAACTAGGTGAACGTAAACCTGAACATGGTCGTATCAGTTGTAGTGATTTCTATATGATAAGCCATCTGAGCGCGCAGCTATTCTTCATAGCAGTTTGCCTCCTTATCAGTGCAAATGGGCGATGCATCAAGCATCACGACTGTTCCAATGGTTGCTTTCGCCTTTAGAGAAATTCTCAAACAAGTACTGTTTGCTATGCATTGTGATGCTGAACTTCTAACAATAGTTATTATTTGTGACCAGATCATTCATGAGACACGTGCCTCGTCAATTCGTCAACGCCAATATCATTTAAGGGATACTTGGTTAAGCGACTCGCGAATCTTCCGGAATCGAAAGCTCGTTCACTGCTATGAGCAATGGTTCTAAGTCGAGTGTTGTATTCCTGCTTCCAAACTACTTTTTTTTTCCCCAAAACTAACTTTCATTCAATGTCGGCACAAAATCAATGTTTTTTCGGATTACTAGCATTCGCCTCGATTTTAGCAATCTCGTATTGACACAATTATTTCGGGAAAAAATTCTGCTGATTTTGTATTTTGAAAAAACATCTAGAAAACAGCTATGGAACAATTGAAACATGATCGTCTACAATTATTTACCGCTTCATATTTAATAATGCGCCGGAGAACGCTGCAGTGGTTCTCCCAGAGCGCTTCGGGTGCCCTCAGACGTCGACACACCCATGGTCGTTGCCGTACAACAATCACAACTGTTTGCTCTCATGTTAATTAGTTCTCAAATATTCATTAAGGGTAGTGTTCGCCTATTTGCCTGACCTCAACAAATATGTCTGGTTTGCATCCAAAAAACGTCATCGTCTATGGAGAAGAAGTGTGGAGATTGAAATCGCATAGTAAGGGAACCATATATGTCTGAGATACTCACATAAAACTGTATAATGCCTTTTCTCTTCATGCATTGTAACAAAAATTCTTCTGTGGGAGAAAAGCAATCGTGTGAACTTTTTTGAAAGCATAACAGGAGTCTAATGTTTTTCTTTTGCACAATTTAGTGTTTAGTGGAGTACAATGTAGTTGAGAAAATATTCTCCACATGATGTATAACATTTATACATTTTATTTACGTATATTTGAATTGACTAACATCTTTCTACATTTTCATATAATCATTCCAAATTTGAAACGTAGAGTTGAACAGGAGGGCCTACCTTCCAGTGGCTTCGTCTTTCGTACATTTTAGGGATTTTTTGAGGTTCTTTGAATTATGGCTAGAATTTAATCTCATCAGAAGCCCACCAACTGGGAAGTCAACATAATGATCTTTCAAGAACGGAAGCTGTAGCTTCCGTTGAGTTTTCTGCCTTTATAGTTTATTCGTAGTTCAAAAAATTTAATAGTATTAACGTTTGCGACTATCTACTATTAATATGTGTTCAAGCAAATTCTAGTGGAGCAGTTTAAGTGTTCTTTAACTGTTGAAGTAGACGATTTAATTGCAACCACTGTGACCACATTTTTTGAAACGCGTTCTTAGTGGTTAGAGGTGCCCTTTTGGTGCATGTGATAGGCGTGGTCCGATCCCTTGTCCGGGATAACTAGGTCTTCTACAATAATGGGGGCTGTAAATTTGGTATCTGACGTATCTACGAAGATTTGCGCCCGGCCACCTTTACAATATTTAATGAAGTCCAGTGCGTGGAACGTTGATAGACCACAAATGCTCTATTCACTGGCTCTTATTTTAAGCTGCCTAAGATTTCCCCATAGGGTGTTCTTATAATAGCTGACGAATCTCCAGAAATCATTAATATTGACATCAGCATCCAATTTTCTCACTGGAATATCAGGTTCGCCATAATGGCGCTCAAACACACGTGTTTTTATTCCTATACACATTGTGACCATAGAAGGATCCACGTTCCACTTGACTACTCGCAAATAGACATTTTTTTGTCTTCAATGTGACCAAATGGCGACCTCCCTTTACATAAGGCCGGCGCTGTCTGTGATCGTTCTACCCTTCCTCCATTTCCGCTTTCGTCTTCACCTCATAGTGCAGATAAGACGGACATCGTTCTCAACAGCGACCGACTCACCCGGGAACTAAGGTGTAGAATGGTTTCCAAATGCTTAGTCCATTGCTGGCTTCTCATTAATGTATTCTGGCTTTACATTTTCATTTGAGATTGCTTTTGCTCCCAAACCAAATGAATTTTGATTTCTAGTTACTATTGCTATTATATTTACACTGTTCAGGGCAAAATATACAAAATGACTATAGGTATAGTTTTCCTAAAGAACTGCTTGTGCATTTAACTTTTGTGTGCATCATGTTCCAACCAAGTTATAGATAGTTGTCACTGTTTCTTTTTCTAATGACTGCTGACAGTATTAAATATCAATGTCTTTACTTCAAGCCAACGGCCACATTCTTGTTAACAGTTATTTGGTATTCAATGTAAGTGAGATACTGACTATCAGCGAGAGCAATGTGCTGACTCGATAGGGCTTCGATGATTGTGCAATTCAGTTGTCCGAGAACTTTAAGTATTTTCTCTACTTTTACTACGAGTTTTTCAATTGTTGACATATTCTATTCTGGTAGAATAGGTCGTGAAAAAGCATTTTAATCGCTGTAGAGCTATGACACGATTCCTGTATAGTTAAAGAATTATTTTAAATACTTTGCCATGTTTTCCTTGCGACTGCATGACTGAGAACGATCTTATCCATCGGAACGCGCCAAGGGCATCATAGCATTTGTCCCTACCAGTTCCTACCGGTTCCGCCATAGTTTTTTTTGATTAACCGGTTTTTTCTTTTTACCCTCATTTTTTGTCTCTACTTTTTTTCAACGATTTTATTACTGTCGTAGCAGTTTTTCAGTTTCACACAGATTCGTTTGAATGGTCACTGGGTTCGCACCGTGAGCATCGTTTTGTTCATGTTCAGCCGAAGATAAATGTTCCGCAAGACCAATACACCAGCATCCATCACACGCCACTAATGTTTGCTCTTATGAGAACACTGTCACTAAGAATGCAGGTGTGGTGCGGTTAGTATGCCATCAAATATCACTCGAATTTTATCGCATTCCGTTTTCACGTGACGTTCTTGAAAGTGGGGGTTGCATAAATTCAAAGTGATAGCATCGCCTTTTCAAATGGAGCGAGGATAAAATAGTTGTAGAACTTGGGAACTGTGGTCGTCATATTGCTGTATATTGCAAAAGGGAGGTCTACATATAAGGAATGAAGGACACGCGTAATAATCGAGGGGCTTCCAAGCTATTCGTGTGAATAGGATTGGTCGTACAAGCTTTCATCAATGACTACATTCTTAGTACACCTGACGTGCGTTGAAATGTCAAGCCACCTCTGATGACGGTTCCATACTGCATGGTTTTCATAAATTTTGAAGAGTTCGCCACTTTGGGCGTTTCCGGATGTCACCTATAATTCCCCCGTTGTAGTTGTCATTTTCGCTAATGTTGTTGTCAAGTAGAATGCAGTTTGGCGATTTCTTAACGGGTATACAACGATTCGGGCTGTGTGCGATATGCGATATAGCGTCAGGTGGTACTGAGGAGCGACAAAAATCACCTTCCTCCTTCTGTTTCGTTCTTTCCATTTCACCACAAGTTTTACATTCTTTAGGAAACCACTTTACTGATTGCTTACACTACAAATTCGCAAGTAGAGAAAATCTAGGTGACCGCATCAAAAACTACTTTGTCCACTGTTTCACACAGCTCCATGTTAACAACAATGAGAGAAATGAGGTGCTGCCCAGGACTTCTTGCTTGTCCTGGGTGTTCATGTGATATCTCTACGCGAAAGTTTGGTGGTTTTTTCGTGGCGTATTCTCACAGTTGTATAAATCAAGTCTGTACAAATCCAGTGTCATGTAAACAACACGTTGGCACCTTAGCAATATCGACAAATGGAGTTACACAAGGAATGAAGAATACTTCTCTAATGCATTGACAAGGGATAAAAGGATAAAGTTCTTGGCATTTATCAATCCCCTGACGAATGCGCCATTCATTCGACTTCACTCAGCAACGTTGGAGAAGACGGAATGCATATCTGGCCTTTACAATGACTCGCGGTGGCCTACCGATGCATGGAGCCAGTGGTGCTATACTTCCAGACAAGTCTGGCACCAATTTGTCGACCCCGGAGGGATGGAAGGCTCGGTTGGCCACAGGCGTGAGGATCGATTCACGTGTTTGTTGCATGACGCCTCCGACCACTGAGCCAGATGCACTCATATAACGTATTGATGGAGGATATAAACATTTGGACGGAGAAACAAGAAAAGGTAAACAATCCTCATCTCTAAAGTGGATAAGTACTGTTCAATAGGTGGATCTTACTACATCTCGAGGTCGCAGCTTATGAGATTATAAAATGTATAAAAAAGTAGACATTCTCCAAATGTTTCGAAGTTAGTGGAACAACGGTCGTGGCATTGCTCAGCTATCTAGGCGTTCACAAGGAGGGTAGTGTTTCAGAACAACATACATCTAATGGAAAAGACTAATGGAGCAAAACAAAGCAGTGTCATATACGAGAAACGAACTAGTCACTCCAAACATAATTGTTTACAAAGCGAGAAACTGAAAATTTGAGTTTTTTTAGATTTTTGAAATCCTGTCTTGCCTATTGGAATTTTTGGAGGTAAGGTCACATGACTGCGTACTAGGCGGCATTTACTACATCCTTAGATTACTAACAAGGTCAAAAAAGTCGAAATAAGTAGTCTCAGGTTTCGACAAATGCACAAGAGAAAGAAAGAAGTTTTGATAAAGGATATTTTACATATTGAAAAAAAGTGAAGGGATTTTGAAGTGGTGGGACTGTAATGCACCTACAGCTTTTGGATGTACTTTATTTAACGCGCAGTTGGATTTTCTCGTAATGCTCCCATTTACAATCCGGCCTAATTTGAGTGCCAGATTCTTAACAGTTCTCTGCCCTTTTCGAAATTCTCGGAAACGAATCGAAGACAATCCGTTGAATCCTTCGTCTCTCTCTCTCTCTTTCACTTTCTCTCTCGTCTTTCTCCAATTTGCTATCATAATGTTGTTTAATCTCCTTTACTGTCTTTATTTGACATCAAGTTTCTTCTTGTCATTAGACTGTGTAAGACGTTATACATTGCTGAAATCCCCAAGGAAGTAAATGTTAGGTTGTCGCAAAAATTATCGCCTATTGTTAATGGTAGTTTTGGAATACTGTGTCTCGGCTCAAACGTAAATTTAGCACTCAGAAGAAAAAATTTGCTCATTTTTTCCCAGCAAGGTTGAGTTTATTCCCAGAGCATGAAATATTGAAGTTCTGCTTCCTTGGAATCAGCTGTAGAATGTGGAGATTAAGCTCCGTGGTTCAATTCGTTCCACTTTTAACTGCTAGTTGTACAATATGGTGGTCGGTCGTTGTCCCCCTAAAAGCGTTTTGCCTTCTTATTTGACTAATACATGTACACAGACGTTTTCATGCAAAATTTTTTTTCCTGCCGTGATCACTTCGCCAGTGTCCAGGCTGTAGTGGCGATCCGGCTGCACACTAACGAAGTAATCATAACTTTTTTTTTCGGTGCAAATTCGGCTTTGGGATGTCTTTGAGAGCTTAGTCTAATAGTCACGCGTGACCTCAACATTTATTGCATAGAATGCACTTTTTACCGGAATTCACAGTGCGATTGTAAAGTGGGTCGGTTTTTTGTGGAAAAGAAGCGGAACGAAGACTACTACTCAACGAAATCCTTATTTGGTAAACGTTCATTTGAATTCATACAGTCCCCATCATCGAACTTTTTTCGCATTCTTCGTTTTCCAAATGACGAACGATCGATTAATGGCGCGGTCGTTCACGACCTTTCGTCGTGAAGATTGTAAGTTGAAGATTTTCACGAGATTTAATTTGTTCTTTGAAAAGTCAAGCACAGCTTCCGTTGTTTTGCTCATGGCCAACTACTGCAAAACTCGGCTTTCAAATATTGACGCTCGTGCAGAACCAGCGAGACCTTAAGCTATTTGGGGGAACTTCGGTGCTTAATCTTGAGTTGAGTTTGTTGGAAGGAGTTATTTTTCGTTCTAGTATAAAAGCATTAATACTTCAACATTAGTTCAGGGAAATCTCAAACTTTTTTGTTGTTATTTCTGACTCTTACTATTAGGTTATTTACTATGAGATGTCTGATTTTGTAGGAAAAGTTTGCTTTGGATGACAGTTTAAGAGTCCCCCTTGTATCAGTCGAAGTAAGGAACCTTGCAGCTCATAGACATTTGTCAGCTTGTGACTATCCTGGGCATTCCATGCATAGGCGAGTTTAGATTTTATTACCTGTTGAAATCATCAAACGTCTAGTTTTGCAACACTGCTTATTTTCGTGCGGCCTGAAAGGTTTCTCTTCCTGTTGAAAGATGTCGGTGGCAGCTATCGGTCATATTGATGCATTTTGTCGGTTTTGGGCAGTACTGCTCTGCCTTAATAATTTCGCCAGCATTCGTGGACTTGGAATGATTGATTTCAATTGCTGACTACGAACGAGTCATAACATTTTACTCAAAAATTGGTGCACGAAGTGATTCGGTGTTTCAGTTTTATGTGGAAATAACGTGCTCCGTATAGAGAATCCGTGCGATCAAATAAAGAATTCGTTTTGTCGCTCCAAAGAAGAGTAGAACCGGCCGTAAATCAAAAATTTATTGACATTTGTTCAATTTATGTGGAACCCATTTATTAAGTTGAAATCTTTCGGTGCTCTTGATTTACTTCCGTATTAGAACGTTGCATTTTGTGTGTGGTTCTGTTTCGATTAACGTCTTCACATGATGATCATGGATGGCGGCGGTTCCTACGGGCCCATCTCAACAGTCATATCCATCATGGGACTCTTATTGCTATGTATTACTAAGTTTACTCGTTGTTTTCATTAACAAAGTACATTGTTGACATTACCAGTTGTTTCCGCGGCTTTAGCCAAGGTTTGTACAGGTGCAAAGAAAAAGTTCGAATTTCGTGCTAACATCAGAACATTTTTTCTTCCGTCTCGTTCTCTTTGTTTTTTTTCTTTCCGACCATCATGCAACCGTGGTGGTGTATTTCAAACACGGATTGGAGGAAAATTTGTTGCATTATATCTACTATTTTTTCCGGCATGGTAGGAGTTCGTTCGAATATTGAACCGACCGATCAAGGACGATAAAGTAGGTTGAATTCTTGTCATCCTACTATTATAACGAATATTTTGGAAGTCACTGACTTCGCTGTTGATGCAAGGGCCATTTCGATTTGTCAAAGTTTCCCTAGTATATTTTTTAAAAGCTTATATAGGTTACCTTTAGAACTTCCTGTATCAGTGACTGAGCTAACGTAGGACGTACGACGCAAACTCTCCTAACGTGTTTTGAACACACTGATTTCTTCTATGCTTAAAACCGGAGTTATTTTGAGGTTGTGGTATAAATGGTTAATCGAAGGCTTTTTTTTCTCGGAAACAAAGCTTACTTCTTCATGCCAAATATTCTAGCACAGTAGCAGGTGGCGCTTATCTGAAGACCCATGTGTGCTGTAATGCACACAAGTGCGAATGGGTGTAATTTTCCGTGTTCATGGTCGTAATATCCCAACTATTTAACTATGAAACCCCTTAGCTAAGCTCTACTAGTGCGCATCTTACAAATGATGGAATTCCTCTGTACGGCTGTTGGTACCACAAATCTTGAGATTTTCTCTTTTTTTTAAATTGTAGATTACTTCACTGTAGGCGTGTTTTTCTACCGGATTTCTCCTTATTTCTTGAATCCGTCACAGAGATCACAAACTACAGGGGTTTTTTTTTCGTGTTTCTGAGAGTGAGCACTCAGGATTTAGCATAATGTGTTGCTAGCTAGGAATTCTTCGAAATTCCGCCAAAGAAGTGAATTTTCCGTGTTATTCTGTTTCATCGATGGCATTTTCTCGCTGACTAGGTCATCTGTAGCAGTGTCATTGCACTACATAGCAGTTATTTGTCCGTTGAAAGACGCATATTAGCGTATTTTTGCAACCGTAATGTAGATGCCCCATTGTTTAACTTCTGAGTGGAGCGTAATGATCTTTTGATGTTGTTCACATAGCGGCCAACGGCTCGTTGCAGCCGCGACTTGTGTGTTATCTGCTAGCGATGTTTTTATGGTTGGTTCGCGTGTGATGTGGTAAATTATTGGAGGTAGTGTCGTTATCAACTCGAACATTTCGCAGTTGATGACGTTTTTACTGATTGGCACTTTGTTTGCTAATCTGGTTTCCTGCAGATGATCATCTTCAAGCAATGACGACGTGGTTAACACGAGTAGGTGTCTTCCTGTGATTGCCGTTGAACGGACGGCACACTTTCGGTGGCGGTCGTAATCGCCCACTGTGCCGTCATGGACGAGCGACTGTCCATCTCATTCTCACCTGCTGTTCTACAGTGACCACTGTGAAATCACTGTCCAAACACGGAGCCGGCTTGATACATTGGTTCTCAATTCCATTTCGTCATTCCCATATGTTCTTGTGAATGTAGTGTTCTGTTGAATCATAAGGGTTCCTTACACTTTCCTTCCAGCTGTTTGTTCACCCTTACTTTTTTGTTTGTTCCTCTAATTTTACCTCTGGACAGGTAAATTGTTTATGATTCCTCTTGAATTTTGGTTTTATCTACGGGAAAAAAGTGCGCTTATGATTTTCATTACAATGGCGATTATCTACTACTTGTTTCGTGGCCATATTTTAAAGACAAGTGAGGAACGTGCTTTTTTTGTTAGTGTAGACAATTTGCTGGGTTAAGTAATCGCTGGTCTGGTTTTTAGAGTGGGATGCTCTGTTCAGCATCTTCTCTCTGATTTCTCTCCTTTGTTCTTTAACTGTTTGTCTTGTCTGTTTCTTAACATTAAATGTCAATAAAAGTGTTTTCATAGCAGTCTGGAAGGTACTTTGGCCAATTTTATTGTCATATCAGTAAGTAGAGCTTCACCTAGAACTTGGAGTCGGTCTCAGCTGAAAGCCTTGCTTTCTCAGTGATAAACTCTTCGTGTAGCCATCATTTTAGGTCGATCTTTATTCAGTATTTGGGCTTTGTTCCCCAGAAAACAAACCGGAAAAGTAGATGAAGGCCTGCACAAGAGAGCTTAAAAAACATCGGTAGCACTTTTATTCGGCATCTATAGAAAAGCGAATACAATCTGTGAATGCTTTGAAGAGCACCGATGCAGCTGTTATTGAACCCCTTAGTTTATTTCTGTTTTAAGACTTGCATAGAAAAGGCTTCAGAGTTTTCTTTGATAAAGAAACAAAAAAGGGATGGTTTTTGTACACAACGTCTAAAGAGGTTTTTTAGCTAAATGTCCTAACATCGGCGCGTGAACTGTGTTGATAGGGTAGATGTATAGTTGGGTACGGTAGAGTTTAGCAGGGAGCCTGATATCTTCACAGATGATTTTTTATGAGTTTTTGTGTTTTTCCAGGATTCGCGATTACTGAGTAAGAACAGTCCACAATTAAGTCAAAATACTTGTGAAATATTTCTTTAATATTTCCTTGGTTACGTGGTGCTAAGAATTGGCCTATACGTCTTGAACTGACGTTTTTATAATTTTATTTTCAAGTAACAAAATGACAAATGTGGCATATTGTTTCTTCGTCTAGGTGTGAGCTGTTTCAGTTCAATGTATTTCATCTGTCCAGAAAAGAAATCGAATCATGTGACTGCTGTGGTGAAATAATATTTTTTGACTTTGTGCTCTGCTGTTATCAACACTTGGAAGTAATATAAATGGTGGAGATAGTTTGGGTTGAATGTGAAGCAGCTGTCCTGTTGTTTCGGCAATTTCTTTGCTGGCAGTGAAATTTAAAGCTTCTCGTTAGACACAGTTAGCAAAATCCCTTCCACTTTTCGCTAAGTACCATTTGGACTGTCAAGTACCATCTACACATCCTTCACTTAGTACTGTTGTCCGACTTCATGTGGCCACCAAACGGAATGCCCACAGCATTATAGCATTGGAAAGAAGTATTCTATGTTAGTGGTCCTCGTCACCGAATTAAGGAAAGAGTAAACAAAAAGTTACTAGAAAGGTTTCTTTTGTTCAAACCTAACCCGACATTCCTTATCATTTTTGAGAACCGAGGTTCTGCTTTGTCCACTACTGAGTCCGCTTTATTTCATGATTTCTTAAATTTTTTCTCTCATAAAACATATAGTTCGGTAAAATTCTGTGTTCCGGAGAGTGCAGAGTGCAGGTTATTAGACGATGTTTAGACGATTCTGCCTTACTTGCTTCAATTTCTTCAAATATTTTTTTTCCCCGATAGTTGCAAATGTTGAGGACTGCTCATACCATGCCATGTAGGAAGTAGCTTAATGCATCGAAACGGTTTTCGAAACGCGAAAAGATTGACTGGAAGTACAGTTCCTGTAAAATACAAATGTTTTTTTTTCCAAGTACTGAGACGGTCGTTTGATGGGCGATTTCCTATTGAATCAGATGCAAGAGCAGAATTGGTTTTTCTTTTAGATTTTGCGAGAGTCAACTCTTCAGACTTCTATATTCCTGTTAAGCAAGAGCTTAGACGTTTTTGGAAAAGGTGCTCTCTATAGTACATGACTATGATAAAAGTTCACATTCGCAACAATGCTGTAAGTCGTCGTCGTGTATATTCATCATCTGAGACTCTCCTATTCGTGATTCTTTGGTGATTTTAGAGTTGTTTGATTCAAGAAACCGACCTTCTATAAACCTGGGAATAAATAGTTGGTCTTGTTGAGCTGATGCGAAAGTCGAGTTCGCCTTCCTCAGTGCCGTGCTGTTACGAGTGGAACTTCTAGAATACTATACTAGAATTCTACTCGTAACAACATGGCTCTGAAGAAGGTAAATTCGAAATTCGCCGAAACGTTAGCCGTCGACCAACAACACCAACAACAACGACAACGACAACTTATACAACTTCGTATCAGCTCAACAAGATCAGCTCGTAAGTTATTTGATTACTCAATAGGACTTTCTTATATAAAGCAGAACATGCGTGGCTGTTCACTAGTGCTAGGTCTACGTACAGTTGAGGGTCTGCGTCAGGAGTCGTTTGGATAGCCTACGCAAGTGTTCGTGCTCATAGCATTTCAATTTCTCTTTGCATTCGTGTTGTTGCGACATCCGATAATGAATCGGACAGCTAAGGTTGCATCATTAACAGGAAGTGTACCTTGTCAGATATGCAGATGGTGTTCACTACGCCAACATTACACATCTTGAACTAGCCGTTGCGTCTACTAATTTTATTCTATTATTGTCATTACATGACTCGATCACACATTACAGATCCCAACACTTCTTGCATTCGATTCACTCCCTCTCATTCACCATCCACGATTGCCGTCGAACTTTTTTCACGTGTGGGTACGGCTGCTGCTTGAATATGTTTCCGTCTTCCTAGCAAATCTCGTTGAACGCTGGTCGAGTCGATTGTCCTTCAAGTTTTGGTATCTAGGAGCGTTCAAAGCTAATAAAGAGTTAAATAGAAAAAATTCGTCCTGAAAGAAAATGTGGGCAAGATTCATTCGTAAGCATAAACGAGAACTTGATGTTACTACTGCAAGAATCTAAGTAATACATCAATTTGAATAGGTTTCGTATCTTTGCACATAGTCGGAGTGGAAGCCTTTCTCTGCCTACCGTTTTTCGTTATTGTTGTGCTGGTTTCCTTTTTTCAAAAGACTGTTACTCTTTTATATAGAAAGGGGCAAACATGTGTATAAAGTGGAGTCAGTCGGTCCATCTCTTATTTGGGTTTAAGGAAGAATTCATCGGAATTTCGTGAGAAAACTTTAGCAATCACCACGCCTAAACTTGAATGCAGATTTCTAGGGTTTTCTTTTTAAAGCAAAGGGTTTTATTGATGGATTGCTTGAAGAAAGAGACGCATCGAAGCTTTACAAGCATGTAAACTTCCACTGACATCAACTTCTCTTCTGCGCCAAACAAATGTTCCATTTATTCACTTACGGTTACTTACGGGATGAAACCCAGTGGTGGCTGATAAGACATCAATTGGCTTATCTTCGATTCTCCATGAATTATTATAATGTCGGGTCTGCAGATCCTAAAGAGTCTACAATGATTCCTCTGTTGCAATAGTCTGTACTGCCAGCATTAACCTCCCTTCCTCATCCCTTTATGATGCTCACAAACTCCTAATAACGTACTTTTCGTTTTCGTTGTTTACATTAATCTAATTTTAATCCATGAGATATCTGCGTAATGGTTACAATTGCGCTGTCAACGCACCTGACTTTCAGAAAGTCTGCTCTGTGATACTACTTGATACTTGATATTTGAACGGCCCGTCCTCACTGGTTATGCGAACTCCGGCATAATCACCATTTTTTTGGAGATTTGCTGGTTAAGCCGTTGCGGTTTCCTGGAATCCAGAGGTCAGCCTGGCCAAAGTCTGCTCCAGATCTTCACCACCATGGGTAGTTGCAACCCTTGTGGGTCAGAGGGAGATTTGCCACTATTCGGCTTTGATACCAGGCCGGTGGTGGACTCTCAGCTTGGGGGGACCTTGCCGTGGACATGTATCCCCATTGTACATCGCAGTCCGACACCCTGTGATGCTATTGAAGTAAACGCACTTCAGTGTAAGGCGAGCGTTTTAAGAAGTTGAAAGTCTTTTTTAGATATTTAGATTTGCTGTTTCAAAGCACGATAGATTATTGCCTTTTCAGTGAAAATATTTCATTTAGGAATTATTTCACTGCAAATCATTCCGTATTCATTAATGTTCACTTGTAGCTGCAATTCTTTTAGTACCCCCCTAGAGGGCCATCGGCTTAACAGGAGGTCGATAAAGGTTTGTTTCGCCAACGTTTCGCTAACTCCGTCTTGGTCAGAACCGGTGGTGTGAGTCGATGGTCTACAGTCTTTTTGATGTGGTGCTTTCGTCGTCATATCAGGTAGAATCTTCTCCAGTGGAGCACTGCTCGAATCAGGCAACCCTCACCCAGCATGGCTCTTTTGGGCAGGGTGCTTGGTGTTGATAGTGATCCTCCGTTGGTAATAATTTGTTTTTACAGCGGAGAATCCATTCTCCACCGCACTTTTTCGGTGTTATTCAAGTTTAACACATTTAGTTGAGGTGCAAATTGTTTGTTCCAGCGCTCTATTTTCGGAAAATAAAGGTGCAAAGAAAACGTGAGAAATACTAAGGCACCATGTGTTTGGGTAGAAGAGTTTCTCAGAGTCTGCTCGTGACTGACACTGCGACGAAAGCGTTTAATCAACAGCTTTGAGATGGGTCACCTTATTCCTCATTCACACTGGCTGACGTCCACTTCTACCTTTATGTTAATCAAATATTTGTGTTTTGTTCTGGAAAGCACCAGAAGAAACTAGTTTGCTGTTTCCACATCCACTCTAAATAAGTGTTCCAGGCTTTCCTTTTTTTCCATATTAAAGCTCTGCTGCTTTTTTGGGTCTTTTACAAATTTGCAAAAATCTATTTGGTTCCACGAACGTTCGAATTAGTCCTATTTTCCTGTGGTCACATATGTTCCGATCAAGTATTCATCAAATCTGTCACAAAAGCATTGATGAAAAAGCTCTGTACGTAAACTCTTTAGCAAATATGAAAGCAATATTCTTCAATTCAGGTGGGTTCGTACAAACGCGATGACTTTGAAGAAAAGAGCTGATTGGCCGATTTATTTTGAAAAATTGCTTTTTTTTAATTCGTTTTGATCACCTGTGACAAACCTGGTTTTTCATAATTTCTCGACAACTAGAGCATTCCAGGATTTCAGATTTTTTATAGATTTATGGAAGACATTTTGCTTTATCAGGTTAATTACATAGGTAGTTTTTGCAGACTGTCCTTTCAAATTGTTGTTGCGAATCCAAACATGTTCAGAACTGATTAGCTAAGCGATATCCGGCAGGTTCATTTCTCTTAATGCTTAAACATGAGTTTTGAAGCAATAAAGTGGGAAGAATATATATATCGTGGGCTGTAGAAAATCATTTTCATCTTGAAAAACCAAAAGAACTTTTTCCTTTTATCCAAAGATTTGGAGTTCCTGATAGGTGTTATTCCAATTAGTGAAATTCACTATCAGATAAGATATGTTGCCCTAGAGTTTGAAGCGGCTAGTACCGCGTCGTATGACTTCTATGGAGGTCACTTCGTCGAATGTGCTTAGAGTTAATGTCTGATCGTACGATCAAATACGTTTCCCACGGAAAAGGTTCGGGGTAAAGGATCAAGGATAAAAAGCGAAGTGCAGAAATTGGTAATTTCTTTGTGACTGCTGGCAAATGAATAAATGACGGTATTTCATTGAGAGATTCTTTCAACGGGAGCTAAGTGCAACGTTTTTGCCACTGGGGTAGAGATTCGGGAATGTACTTTCCAGGCATCTAGAATCGAAGAAACTCAGTTGGTCACGGCTCTTACTCGTGATTAAACGAGTTCAGGTAGAACAAATTGTTTATCTAGGAGTTCTTGAGATTCAATTAGCCGGTCATAGAAAGTTAGCGTCGGAGAGTGTTCCGCGGTTGTCACAGTCAGCGTTCTGTCCACGATTGGTCTTCGAGGCTAATTTGATTGCTTTGGAATGTCATCGTGAATCAGTTTGCGAACAGTGGGCTTTTCGTGAATTGTTACGCAGAATGCGATGTTCTCTTCTTCGTTCCTTTCCGCCTACGGTGTTCCGTCAGCAGCTGTTCAGCAATCCAAAAAAACCAAGGACTATTCATATCATTTCTGCAGTAAGCTTTTTCTCCGTGCAGTTTCTCGATGAAGTGAGCTCCTCGTTAACAAAGAGAATAGCTTATATTTAGCATTAAATATTTGTAATTGAAATGTGTCAAGTCAAGATTGTTATAACGATTATAGAGCAGTATCTTGGAAAATTCTTTAGACTTGCAGTTGCAATATTCATCTGCTCGTCTGAACAAACCTTTAACATAAATCCATATTTGCACCTAGTTAGCGCTCGTGTTAAGGGACACTTTTAAGCAGAATTTATTTCGTCGTAGATTTTACGTTTCATCTATCAATGGAATCTATCATTTGATGTTGTGGTATTGTGTTATTCTTTCCTCTATCATGTCAGAGTGATGGTCTACCATTTAGATTAAGTAGACAACGGTTAAGAAAATAAGCTTAACATGTGTATGTTAAGGAAGAAAGATAAAAGCTGTGAGTGCTTGTTAACAACCACTAATCAATGATCATTCTAACGAACGTTTTACGATTGAAACGCATTTCGTTTCTTCTTTTAGAAGTTCTCCCTATATGTCTACAATAATTATGGGTTTGAATTTTCAGGCTATCGGGTACGGAAAGACGAACAGGTGAGAGACAAGGAGAAACAGAAAGTGTCCAGCAATGAGCACATTCCCCAAGTGAACTGTCACGCCGGTAGCATGTCCAGGTAATTCAAAAGTTGATTAGTAACAACTAGGTGTTTTCAGCAGTACTGTTTTGTGGCCCTTCTTTGGCGAGGTTCTTTAAAGAATAGAACTTATAAAGTGCGCATGCAGCTCAGTAGTTAGAGATGCCTGCAACATGCATGTGGTCATTGGTTTTATCCCACGCCCGGGTTCACCAAGCCGTCCATCCATGGTGGTTCGGGGGAAAAGGTAGGGGGGATAGACTTTATACATCGATAAGCCACCGGAAATCATTGTATAGGTCAGGTATGCACTCAATCACTTCTGGTGATGCTTAATGATGTCGAATGCATGGCGCCTGTCTCCAGGATTAATCAACGGCGAATCCCTAATTCTTTAAGTTTTTTGCCCTGCCTGGCTTGGCTTTTTGGAAGCGGATGTGTTTGATGGTGCTGCAACCTAGATATTAATTTATCAGCTTCTTTTTTCTTCTGAACGTAGTCGTGCGCTCAACGAGCCACGACGCATTGGCATCAGCTGACAGTGTTTTTTTAGACGTTATTTTACTCTTGGATAATAAACAAAGCTTGTAAAATCTACCGAATAGGTCTGTTTTGGATGCATTGTAAATGGGAACATTATTCCACATCTAGACGGTAGTGATTTGTTACTTCACGTTGATAACCTATACGGTTAGTGTATACATAATCCTCAATGGTTAGTGATCGTAATACAACGTTAGTGATATCTTTCATATTGCAGCCGGTCATCCGATATCAGTGCAGCACTAAGTGTCGCGTCGAGCCTGACGCTCTCGGAAAAGGTGTTGGAGCCGACGCCAGTAAACGGAATGCTCACCAGAACCCCGGTGCTCCGACGACGGCGCAGTACTGTCCATTTGGCTGCACTTAAGAGAAACTATAGGTAAATGTCTAAGATCGCACTCACTGTATCGCCTAGCCTACTAAGACAACTCAGTAAGTGCTTAAGTAAGGTTTTTTCGCCTACTGAGCAAAAAATCTCAAGTGTTCACCACCTATTTCATATACCTTATGCTTGTTGTACTTGCTTGGATACCTGGATGGCCCGTCCTTACTGGTTGTGCGCGCCTCAGTATAACCTCCACTTTTTAGGAGATTTGCACGTTTAGCCACTGTAGTTTTTGGAATCTTGAGGTCAGCCTGGCCAAAGTCTGTCACATGTCATCAACACCGCAGGCAGTCGCAGTCCTTGTGGATCAGAGCGAGATTTGCCATCATGTGACTAATTTGATACTAGGACGTTGGTGGATCCAGTTATCGGTTTACTCTTAGCTATGCTTCATGATGGAAACGCCCGACTCCTTCTCAGCTTGGGAGACCCTGTCAGGTGGATGAATCCTTCCTCCATTATACCTCGCACCCCGACATCGAGGAACACCTCTCAGCCACGATGAGGCGGTAAACCGTTGGGAGGATCCTTGTTATAAAGTTTATAATAAACATATCAATCTCTTTCTTTGCTGTTTTTTTCACAATAGTATTTATTCCAGTCCGTCCTTATTAACATCACCATTGTTTATTTTGTGTAGCTCTTTTTTTCATTTTCATGAAATCAAAATTATTATTAGAACTACTCTTAATGCTCGTTCTTTCATTTGTCCTTTACGTACTTTGCAAAAATTAAAACTGTCAAAAAATACCATAATCGATCACCTTTGGTTCTACATTTCGTCTAAAATGTCGAAAATTCATTTGTAAATTAGTCGATTAGTCTGCTACCCGCTATTAGTGTTATACTGAGCAGTTCTAGTAATAATGCGGATCTTTGTGACTTGAAAAAACAGTGGCCTTTGCGAAGCATCAAGTAAGAGCGATTGGACAGCACATCTCTAAGTGAGCTGTTATAAGTAGTTTTCGGCACTCATCTAGCCGGTAAAAATGTTGTTTTACCAGGCTAAATAGTGCATATCTTAGATCTGGTTGTATATATGATTGTTTATTAACAACAGAACAATTAAACATCGTGTAATTGATTGAGAAATTACTCGAATCTATTGGTAGGCTTCTTAACTCTCTGGTTCATGATTAGATCAATGTCATATTGCAATCTCGCCGTGGTTTCTCTTGCAAGGATCATTTGTTTAAGAATAATGGCTCCGGATGAGTCGATAATGATTTTGAAGCAGCACAGTGGCCTCCTAGACGGAGCGCAGCTGTCACCTAGGAATAAAATTTTGCGCCGAAAAAGCAACAGAAGAGAAAAGGATATCATCAGGTAATTCCTGAGTTTTTCATTTTTATTAGCATTACATAATGAATTTTTTTTAAAATAATTTACAGAGAAATTCACTAGCTAAGGGTTGCGAGTTTACAGTGTTTGTATGAAAATTCTATAATGAAGTGAAGAGTGGAAGAACATGTCCTAGAAAGGGGCGATATATCTCATGGATTTACAATATGTCTTTTTTCTGCGAATTTTATGGTCACATGGTTAGATCTGATTTTCCTGTTTGATCTGTACCCTGAATGAAGTTTTCGGCCTTCCGTTTTACACTTCCTCAACAGTGATGAAATTTTTTTTAGTAGTCAATACTAATAATGAGTTACAAAGAGTGCAGTTATTACCACAGATCAAGTTGCCCACTTATTTAGCGCATCAATGACGTACAATTACAGAAAGAGTAGTCTAAAACACCTGAAACAAGAAAGCTACACTGAAATTCTAGTGGTTGTTTTTAGCCCATTGCCGATGGTGATCACACCACCCGTACTGCTCAATCGTACACAGTCCTGCTCGTTGTGTTGCCAGGATCGGAGGTTGGTGACATCTTTATGTGTAAACGTGGATGTCTGCTATACACACTGCGTCATATGCATTGTATCTAGTGTCCACATCCAAACGTACAGGTCTCTTTCTTCTCTTCTTCAACACTTTAATGCTCTTCATCCCTTCTTTGTCATTTTTTTAGTTCTCCAGCTGCAAGATCAGTGATAGCACAATGTCGTATTTAGAGATATGCTGATCGACATGTTCTTACTTGCCACTTATTGTTTGCTTTCATTTCGCTGTCACTGAAAATCAAAGTTGACGTGAAGACTTGAATAATGCAAAGGCCCATTTGTGAAGACGTGATGTTTAAAAGCTAGACCAATCTTGTGGTATCTTCCATCGATAGAATACAGGCATTCAAGGAAATCGTAATAAGAATGGTTACAAATAGAATTAATCCAAAAAATTTTCTCCCAGTTTAGCAGAATTGCATTGGTTTTATTTATTGTAAGTGCTAGTGTTCGCACTAGTTCTGAAGACGTGCCATCCAGGTATCCAAGCGTCCGCCATACGGTATCGTGCGTACATGGGAATTTAACTGTGGTTCGATTTCTCCAGAAAAAACACTTCTAGGATCCATTAAGGTCTAAATTTTTCAGAGTTCGAACTTCTCTACTCATTTGCATGTTGACTGCGCGATGTGTTACCGTCTATCTCATCCCTGATAACAACTGTCCGAAAGAGTTTTTTTCCTTGGGAGTTGATTTCTATCCGGACGGTAGCCAATTTTTTGTGACTACGGCATCAAATTTCATCTTGTGGCAGATATTCGTTTTTCTTACCTCAGAGCCAAATACCCGGCATAGTGATAAAAGCAGCAAAGTAATTTCAAGAGGGTTGGGAAGTGTATTTACTGGTGTCTGAAGGATTTTAGAGTGACTGTGTCAAAGTGTATCACTCGACTAGTGCCAGTGGCGACTTTTAGAACTCGCCTTTATTTAAATCGACATTCATGAGGTTTGGCTTTCTACGCTCTTTTCTTGTTTCCTATTGGAGTGGTAGCTTACTATTCCTTGAGCTGCAACTCTTGATTGCCTCATTTTTTTTCCTTGAATAACCCTGTGATCACTAGTCTTGGTTTATTTTTCGAGTTATCGGAACGGTCACCGTAGATCGAAATCGTGTCAGCTAACTAACGTCCACCTTGTATTTCATATGAAATGATTTGTACGTTTCTGTAAAGAAAAAAGAAGACCACCGGCTGACGTTTATGGCTTGAAATTTCGACCAAATCATTTCCTCCAAGGCATTCCTGGATTCAAAAAGCAAAATTTAAGTATGGTGAGATAAAGGATGAAGCTTTGGGAAATAACGATGTGCCATGAACTCGACGTATCTGCCCTGTATAATGAGTTATGATTTCCTGCCGGCATAACATTCAAATTAATGCTGCTATTACCCAGACCTGTGTGGTACCAGTTTGATAAGACCGGAGCAATGAAGGGCTCAGTGAGCCCAGAGCGCGGGATCGAACCAAACACCCCGTCTGTACTACAGAGGACTAAACGCATCACAAAGTGCGCCATGAGTTCCTATGTAAGCGGCAAATGTTAGTTAGTTCTTCGATTTTGGTGTTTGCTTTAGTTACTGATATAGATTCGAAAAGGTAGGTGTTCCCGTATTGATTTTAGCTTTGTTCAGTCACCTTTTTGATAGATTCATTATTTTCATTGCCGGTAAGGGGATGCTTATAGCAGTCAGATACTCCAGAGAAAACACACGCGTTCCGAATATAAATTAGACTTTATTTACGTTTGAAATTAGTTTTTCTTGATTGTAGAATAATAAAAGCTCTAAAAGCTCTCAGCGTTGATCAATCCCTGAGGGATGGGCCATGCATTTGACTTCATCAAGCATCGTTGGAGGTGACTGAATGCATATCAGGCCTTTACAATGAGTCGCGGTGGCCCGCCGATGCATCGAGTCAGTGCTGCTATCCTCCTAGACAAATCTGGCATTAATTTGCCGACCCCCGGAGGAATGGAAGGCTTGGAGGGCCATGAGGGCGCGGAGATCGATTCCACGTGTGTGTCGCAGTGGCGCCTCCAACCACTGCGCCACACGCGCCCCTATTCTACAATAATAGCGGATATTATTGGTTCACGTGATCTGATTTGAGTGTGTCTGATCGCAAACTTTTTTCAAGCCCATATAAAAAATCATTTTTTCGCTTCTCCGATAAAAAGATAAGCTCTCGCCCTTGATCAATCCCCGAGATATGCTCCATGCATTCGACTTCATTAAATATCGTTAGAAGCGATTGAATATATATCCGCCCTTAACAATGACTTGCGATGGCCCACGGATATATCGAGCCAATGCTGCTCTCCTCCTAGAGAAGTCTGGTACCAATTTGTCTACCACGGAGAGATGGAAAACATGGTGAGCCTTGGGAAAAGGGAGATCAATCCCATATGTATTACAAGACGCCTCTGAACACTACATCACACACTCTTATTTTTCTATGTCGTCCTCCACTTTTCCGGTATAAAGACGAACAGCACGAATCTTTCTTTTGTGGTTTTTTTTGAGTTCACGTGAAAATTCTTAAATATCGCTTAAACTTTCAGCATAGTTTCTTTACAGTTTTCAGTACAGAACGCCACTATGTTAGTGCAATGCTCTCTGTCAAAAACAACCTCATTCTGGATTCTTAGATATTCCACTTATTCCATTATGGTAACCAAATTGTTCACGAACAGGGAACTTCGTAAATAGTCAACATCACCTCGTTTGCTATGTGATGCCTCGATTCTAAAAGCGGTTCAATGTTTCTCTAAATTTGATAACAAACGAGTAGTCTATATGTGTTTTGGCTCAATGATCGTTATATTGTGTTGTATTGTACGTGATCGCGGGAATTATTCAAAATTCGCAGCGGAAACATCTATACAGTCGTTACCGTACCAGGTGAATCTCTCATGGGGGCAGTTTTCCCCCACTCCAAAAAGGATATTTTCTTCTTCATCCACCTTATGTTCTAATTGACGCCTTTTTTAGTTGACAATTCGTATAATCTTTATAGCCGCACTTTCATTTGATCGCTTATTTTTGACAGATCATTATAGATCCATAATGTTATGTGGAACAGTTATTTTCTATTATTTGCTTATACTGAAAAATGTCATTTCAATATTAACTCAAGTTTTTGAACATGAAATCATTTATTTTCTAGTACAGCATACCATTTATATCATTTGCGTGGTACCGCGTAGCGCAGTGGTCAGAGGCGCCCTGCGATACACATGAGACTGATCCCCGCGCCCAAGGCCTACCAAGCCCTTCATACTTTCGTGGTCGGTAAATTCGTAGCACACCTGTCTGGAAAGATAGCAGCACTGGCTCGGTACATCGGTAGGCCACCGCGAATCATTGTAAAGGCCAGATATGCATTCAATCACCTCCAAACGATGCTCAATGAAGTCGAATGCATAGCGCATCGCTCAGAGATTGATCAACGCCGAGAGCTTTATCCTTTTCATACTTTTATTTGCGATGCGACTGTAGAGCGGGCTTTGAAGATACCGCCGAAACAATTTACTTTCCAATTACTACTGACATTGATGTTATGATTTTTTTTATTCTTCATCAACAAGCAATGTTGAAAAATATGTGGTTGACAGTGTTATTCATCATCGTTTTCAACGTGATCTTCGTTCCATTCCCGCGCTCCGTGCTCACTAAACCTATCGTTCCGAGGTCGGCAAGCTGATATCAAACTTCTCTGGAATGTGGCAGCAATGACTTGATACATCGGTTCACCATCGGAAGTCATTGCGTGGGCTGGATTTGTATTCAATGACATCGGTGATGCTTGATGAAGTCGATTGCATAGCGCATTCCTCAGTGATTGACTAAGGCCGAGAGCTTTGTGCTTTTTTGTCTATGTTGTATGCTTGAATTTCTCATGAAAACGGCAATTGTGCAGAAAAAAAAGCACAGCCTACCGAAAAAGTATAGCTCTCAACATAATTTTGCTTAGATCTTATGTAAATCTGGCTTACCTACATCCCATTCGTTTAGAGCAATACTGTTTGTTGGCACTCTACCAAATTCCATTCTAAATTCGAGAAGATTCCACTTCATTGTCGATTGATGAGATCACGTACTAAATTCTTCGGCATGGGTTGAAATCAACGACAGTGTCCCGTTGATTAATGCCACTCTGGTGATCTCAACCTCTACTCGCCAAGGACAGCTCTTACGACGTATGTCTACCTAATGGCATTGTACAAACTTTTTTTCCCGAAACTGTCTGACGTTACCTTACTATTACTTTCTTCACCTTTTCCCTCTTATAGAATCCTATAACTGACTAGCAACTTTCTGATCATGTACGGATATTTGAGCATGATTTCTGTAGTTAGTGATTTGGCCGATGGTTAATGTACATCGTTAGTGGCGCCTCTTCGTAGTGTGTCACTTTTTACTCGAGTAGCATACAGGTTTCTACCATATCCATATTATTCGCTGTAGTGAAGGGCTTCAAAGGAATTCCTGAGCCGATGAATCCGTAGCCGTTGAATCGATTAAGACTCGCTAACCAGCCTCATCTCTACTAATGTTTGAAGTAAATAAGCAGCTGTGATTCTGATTTCATACGTTGCATCGATTAGTTCCTTTAGATTTAATATAGAGGTTTTCTTTCTTTTTTTAATTCTACTCTGTGGTCTTTCCCACGTTCTTTTCTGCACTAGCTCAATTAGGATTCTTCGTATTCTTGTTGAGCAAACACGAGGTATTATTTTTATTCTTTATTCACGAACAAGCTGACGTTTCGGCGGATTTCGCCTTCCTCAGAGCCTGGAAAGGTCAAGTTGACAGCAATCTATTCGGCCAAACACCTCCATAACCAAACAGAGAAAACGCTGAACCAAGATTACAGTCACACTGAACACAAAATAGCTTTTTTTGCACACTCACCGCTTTCTATGAGGCTCCCACTGAGTATGTCGCATGGAGACCAACCGCACAGAGTTCACATAGAAGCGTAATATGCCCCCTCCCATCAAAATAACAGCCTTATATACTGCCCAATATCACGCGGGATAATGAGGCATTCTTTTCCCTGCTTTTCAATTTCAATTAGGATTGTTGCATTTGATCTCAAAATGGTCGAGCCAGCGACCTAACATTTCGATAGGTTTTTACTCGAAGACTGTTGTCTACAGGATAACATTTAACTAACGGATTTCCTTTGTTTGTCGCTGCATTCATATAGACTTCTTGGCTGATGACAACTAGTCAGTGCAGGTCTGATTTTCAGTATCATTGTGTTTAAACCCTTGTCTTCCCTTTGTTATCACTACATTTCGCGTGAACTTTTATAATAGTGAGGTAACGCGGATGGATGATTCTCAACGGTCTACTGGGGCTCATCGGCTTTTCGATTTCCCGTGATCAACGTCTAATAATAGGCGTTTTGTTTTGTGTTAGTTTTACTGAGGCTGAATGAAACCGTTGTTCTGGTCAAGGTCCGATACATCTATTAACTTTCCACAGCTACATACCTTTTGATCCATTTCACGTGTTCTGCTGAGATTTCGATCTGCAATCCTTGTTGAACGTAGTGTTTCGCAATCTGTTTCACCTCCTCCAACATCATGGTTATGCAGAGTAGTAGTTATTCTTCTCATCATGGAAAAGATGAAGTCTGCTCTTGGCAAAGAATTGGCTGAGCAAAAGACAAAGCAAAGGCCTCATTGGTGCAGTGTGCAACATGTTTGCCTCAGAAAGTGTAGTCGCGAGTTCGAATTTGATGGTCGTATTTCACATAACACCTTGCCATAAAAAAATAATAGCCATTAAATAAGTAATTATACATTTCACGTCTAGTCGTTGATTTCAATCCGTTCATAGGTTGTCGAATGATGGAATGTTTTTCCCAATCCTCACAATTCACAGTTTCCGCCGTTGTCAAAAAAGAAGACCGGCCCCCAACCGCTTCGAATTCAGCACCATATGAGCCGACGCCGTCGTAACTGGTTCATGAGAAGGGTAGTCGACGTATTTACAGATTAAGGGTAATATTTTCTGTTTGTGCTAGTAGTGAATTTTTTTCAATGCTCAGTATTCACTTATGTTTGCGAAGTTTCTTGAGAGCTATGAGCACTAGACGCAATCTGTACGTAGTAGCGAGGGTTTAATAACCACTTTGCTTAAAACTGTAAAACCAGGGTTCAACAGCGTGCACCTGATCGTCTTTTTCTCTGGTTTGTTTCCATTACCTGTTGGAACGTCTTACGAAGTGAACCGCAGCATCACCCACATTGCTTGTTATACTCGAACTCAAAATAGATGCTTTTTTAGCTTTCTTTTTCACTAATGGAAAGGAAGCGTTACTACTTTTGTAGCTGTTTTCTTCCACGGCGTGAAGCAAAATCTCCACTTCAATATCGCTTATGAGTGCTTAATTTCTTTTTATTTTCAAAATATTCACAGCAGGAGTGGTTTTTGTTGACGTCAATTATCTGAGCGCTCGGTGTTTTCGATCGAAGGTTCAAAAATCTCAAGCGTTCTTCAAAGTGGATGTAGTGGGTGTGTCGCAGTTCCTTTCAGTTGCAATGAATGAGTTCGGAGACGGGCAGTAGGTGAGAAGATAGCTGCTGTTAACTTCCATCTTTTTGCACTTGTCAGTGATGCTTGCTTGAAAATATGGTTGTTCAAACTGCCGTTTGGACCACTCTATACTTCCCGCTAACTCTTTCTTCACTATCCACGCAGTATGTTTGGGTGACCACGAATTGCTCAATATAAACGTCGTTGAGATGGCTTTATTTATTCATACAAATGACTTTTTTACCTGGCCTATTTACCATGATAGGTCGCATCTAATCAATTAACTGTTCATCTTTAAGAAGAGCCTCTTTATAGAGGCAAAAGATGGTTAGATGTTCGACGTGGTTAGTAGGCTTTTTATGGCTAAACATTTCGGGTAATGATAAATTCCTAAATTTTTCAGTCTGAGGTGTTTTGCTTAGAAATTTACATATTCTGGATAGAGTGGTGCGTTTGACAGTGCCTATGACGCATGCTTAGACAACAAAAAGTCGGCTTTGCCTTTAGTATTATATTCACAAGCTAAACTAATCCTGTGCCTCTGGGACTTCCATGTTGTTATTTTCTGTTTTCTTTCGGTTATAGTAGGTTCTAAGCGACCGTATGGCTTTTACGACTGTGTATAAGCAAATACGGAACTAACTAGGTGCATGTAAACACGCAGAATATCTAATATAGTGGATGGAATTCGTAACGCTCATGTTTGTTCGTTATGCACAGCGGCCGACGCTGGTGAGTTAATACGAGCAGCCAACAAATCTGACGACGGTGTCCAGTGACTGTGGACATGATAGGAATCCTATTGATATTTTGCATTTGCTAGAAATTTCCTGGATACCATGCAGATTAGTTCAGTCATAAATCAGGAATTTTTTTCTTATTTCCAATTATATTTGTTTGATGGAGATCGCAACTCTTCTTTCATGCTCGAAATTCGTTAGAGTTGCTATATCAAGCCACTCAAAGTTGGTTTGAGTTAGTACATCAGTTCACACGAGTCGCAGTTAAAAGTCGGGTTAAATTTTTAGTGTCGGAGTCTGCTTAAATCTCTTCGGCGGCCTTCCTTTGTTGCAATCCGGAAGAGCTTTTAGCCTGGGTTATTTTTTGTTGTTATTCAAGCCCTGTCCCTTTATAACAGCACTGTTCTAGCTCTTTGGCTAATTGCTAAAGCTGTTTTTTTCTTCTTCCGCACTCGCTGAATAATGAGTTGCTGATTTTTAACAAGAGGTTTGCATTGACGATAATCGATTCGGCAACTTGCTAATCTTTCTGTTCAGTTTTTCAGAGCTCAAGAATTGCTTTCACAGCATAATTTGATCCTATTATTTATGTGCCAGATGAAAGTACCCGTCTTCATCTATGCTCACCTAGTTTTTTAAGCTAAACTTCGTAAAATACGATGTTTTGGTTAAATCTCGTGAAAATGGCGAGGAGTTTTTCCCTGTCATCCAAATTTGGACGCAGTTTGGCATTGCCATCGGAAATCCCCCATAAGTGCAGACATCTACCGCGACGTGAACGGCTCATACTAGCGTTCTCCTCGAAAGCAATAAAAATAAAAGGTCTCATGCTAGAACTAAAATGCTTTTCGTTAGCCTCGTAGAAAAGATGTCCCATTGGGCAAGTTTTGCTGATGAAGGAGCGTGCAGAGATTATGCTGGTCTCTGTTAGAGTTACTAGGTGGTTATTAAGGTCGTTATATTTGAAGCATTCTTGTCGATACCCTGGAATATAAGACATGAGTCTTAAGAATGATCCTCCCACTGTTCACATTCGTTCTTTATAGGGAGGTCGAATTCCATCCCATTCTCATTAGAGTCAAACAAGTAACAGCTGTTTTATATTCCATAACCAATTACTGCTGATCCAGTCAAACTTGTTCTGTAACGTGGCATACGTTTGCGGTGTTTTCCGCACATCCCACACAGTTTTCTGAGATGGCAATTTTCGTGCCGTTACCAAAACACTGCTGTCATTTGTCGCATTCACAATAGTCGAAGGTCGTAGACGTTGATTTTATCTCCTCACCATCGTTACCTTCAACTTGAGCGTTTTAAATCCACCAATTTGCATAACTGTTTTTCTAACGATGCAACCTGCTGGGTGCATTGCTATTCGCAAGTATCGTCAACACCGTTTTTATTTCTTTTTGCGATTCAATTAGAGAAAAAACAGAACGGGGTGAGATAGAGAAGGCACAAGAAAAAAGCTAAAGTGTAGTCTCGTTTCTCTTTAAGAACCTTTTAGGGTCGGAGTAACCCCAACTTATGTCGGTGGTGTAAAACTCTTAAAAGCTTCAGCAAGTTGTCCAGTCATCTCCTTGTGCACATTTCTGTTTTTTCCATTACCGAGAAATATTCCGATTTACATGCTAACTGTGAGTTTTGAAAGCCAAATGGGACAAGTTTCGAGCTCAGAGATCATATACTGTAGTCTACACGACGAAGTTGAAATTTATGTGATTGCTTCACCTGTACTAGCTATGGTCTCTTTATTTATCGATTGAATTGATTGTATACTAGTAAAGCTCTCATTCGTTTCGATTGCAAAGCAGGTCTATCCAACGTCTTCCTCTTAATCAATGGATGCGAAGAGCATCACAACTTCCATTCATTCTTTTCAGTTTTTTTTCGATCTTTCGGGAAAAAGTGTCAGCTGAATTTCGTCAAGGCTGTCATGAGTGTTGAGGGTATTTTTGCTCACTTAGCGAAAGAATCACTCGTCGAAATTTTTAATGAGGCCTTTTACTCACTGAAAACATGACTTTTTTCGAAGCTGGAGCTGTCCATTGAAATAAATCGGACCACATTCCCTGTACCACTGAGTCAAATGACCATTTGTTTTTTGGCAAAAGAGGCGTACAGGATAGAATCTGGATAGAGGCGTGCAGGATACATGTAAACATATTTGTTCACGTAAAGCATGAATATGATTGCGCTTATACAAAAACTATGAAGGAATTCGGCGTACCGGAGATAGGGAAGCACCCGCGTATCGTTCAGTTCAATTTCACGGTCGATTTTGTCCAACCCTGGTCCTTTATGCGTGGGCGAACCACCTAACCATAAAACTAACCAGCTGTTATCCCTCATCTAAGTATTGTTTATGGGAAAATAGCCCATTTATTATTTATTTTTTTCGGATCTATTTCAATTTCCTCATTTACTCTTGCTCTCCATATTTTCCATTCCGTCCTAGAAACGTTTGATTTTATAGTAACAGTTAATGGCTTATATGCTTTCATACTTGAGTATGGTTCCCGGACAGTATTGCAAGGACCTTGATCTCTCTTCCGTCTTCTCCTTTCGAATTAATGTGGAGAAATCCTGAACATATTGTTGCCAAGCACATTGCTAGAATTTTAGCATTTTGTTCGGTTATAAGGTATTTGCTTATGTGCAGAAGTTTTTCGCGCAGTAGTAGTTCTAGTTGTCAGACCTTTTAGTAGCCAAGTGCATCAAAACTGGTTCTCTTGAGAATTGGCAAAGCGAATGTCGTACAAAGCGTCCAAACGGGTCACATTATCTTCATATTCACTCAGTGTTTATCTTCCACAAAGGTTAGCCATAAATTTAGTCCATCTTTTTTTCCAGTGAATGTTTATATGACAAATAAATATTCTTTAGTCCATGAATCCCAGTGAATACGTTGAAATAAACAGTCGTTGGGCTACTCCGTATTTACAGGAACACTTATCGAAATCACCCACGGCTTACCCATCCATGACATTTTGACTTTAAAAAATTCTCTACCTTTTAAATCTAGTAAATATCATTCTATTTTTAGTACCTTCATCTAAATTTCCATTTCATCTGATTTTCCTTCTGTCGATGAGCTTGTTATTAGCGATAGAGGCCAGGCAATTCATCATGGATTAGCTGCGATCCATTCGGCGATCCCTTCCCCCCGTAGCGAATTACTAACCACGCTCCCTAAAATTTCGTTTTATGGTCATGATGACATATTTCGATCATTAATTACATGTAGTTTTCCATCATTCGATGCAGATACTCGTGTTTTCGCAGTAATTCCTTTCACCTTCTACAATGGCCATGTCATTGATGCAGGATAATCCGAGCTTAACCAAAAGAGAATTGTATGCTATAGGTATTGATTACTTTTCTCTGGTATTTCTAAACGATTCTAATAATTGTTTAATATATTTGAGACCATGTGTCTTGATATCAATGGGTGTCTGAAAAATGATTTGGTCTCTCAACAGTTTTAGGCGAGTGTATCACGTCTTATTGTGGTCATTAAACCATCGGGGCTCATAAACTAGCCGATAAAACAATGATTTTTCTAGAGTCTATAAATCGTCCTTTCTTCAATCTTTTTTTTTCAAACGTCGCAGCTGGAGTTAGCAAAATATGTCTTCATGCCGAATGCATCTCCGATACTGTCCGGTTTGTGTCAACTTCCCCACTCCCACTCCTCATCTCCATTTGTTCTGGTTATCTATAAATACAAGCAGTTAACTCACGCCATCGTGAATGTTTTTAGTTTAAGTAGGAATCGAACTTAATCTCCGTGATCTTTGTGAATTACGAAGGCTAGGCCAAACATTTTTACAAGCCTAGCGATATACGGAGCAGTCGCAGCTTTTACATTGATTTATATAATGGCTCACGTTTACAGTTATCTATGAAATATATCCTTCTTATCTAAAGCAACAATCTACATCAAACTTAATTCCACACGACTAATGAGTGCTTGTCAAATTTTTTAAACAAATATTTCGAGATCAGGCACAGTTACAATGTAGAAAGCGGTCTTCACGGCTTGGTGTCAAGCGCGTTCCTTATATTCATAACTTGACAATATAACATGTGTAAAAAATATTTAAAAGTTTCGAACTTCATTCACAGCACTATGTCAATGTGATGGCAGGGAGTATGGTGAGAGTCGTCATACTGCAAGCAACTGCAACGCTGCTGAGTGTTCACGAAAGAAATTATCCTTGTTTGTTGAGGAACGTGCCAAATTGCAGTCTGACTGACATTGATGTCATAATCCCACTCCGCCTTAGGATTTTTGGTCCCAAACTGAACTTTACGTTTCGCTACGAAAACGAGCTGCGTGGTTCTTGTTCTTCTTTACAGACAGTGTTTTTTTCGGCTTAGTGGATCGTCCAACTTTTCATCTGCAGAGCCATTCATGCTGACTTGAACGTGTTTTAACTTATTTGTTTCCTATTTAGAACACATCGAAACCGCGCGCACTAGGTGGAACAAAATCATCTTCATGGTTCAACAGTGGAAGCTATTTTTTACTTTTTTCTTTCGTCTATTCACTCTTAGAGCATACCATTTAAATATATGAGAATCGACTCGGGAAAAAAATTCTTTAAAAAAACTCAGCTTAAGAAAGTAGTTGAATTTTACGTGAAGTGATAAGCGAATCGCACAGCCGGTGCACGTTTTGAATTCGATCTGTCAGTGCGAAAAAAAGCGGTTCTGCGCTGAATGCATGTTCAATATGTGATAAATAGCTCGCAATTTAAGTAGTTTTGTAATATTTATTTTGCCATCAGGTAATGAATTGGTACTAGCTTCTCTGCGGCAACTCCTACTAACCAACGTGGGAACGTCCTAGTACGTGGCATCTCGGGATTCCCGGGAGATCGTGATGAAGACGAAAAAATCGTCGAGTTGCAGTCAACCCAGGTGCAGAAGGAGTTTGAAGACCTCCTTGGATGGCGGATATGTGGAAATGAATCGAATGAGAGAAGTGCCGGGATCCCTACAGTGACACAAATGTATCGGGGCACATAATAATAATAATAATAGTAATAATAATAATAATTTTGCGAAACTAAATTTTTGAGCGTGTGTGCGCTGCAACCGAGATTTATTGTTTCCTCTCGTTTTACTGCAAGGCCAACATTATCTACCAATCCGTTCCAAATAATTGACCCATAATGCGTATGCAGGGCGAACGGCTAATTACCCAAGGCGTAACAAACGTGTGGTTCACATCTTGATTTTCTCATTAGCAACCGATTGAGCTAAAGTGTATAATATTAGTCTTTTGCAATGCAGTGACGGAGATTCGATCAGTACTTATTCGTAAAGTCGTTCTTTGCCAGATGAATTACCAAATAAAATATCAGGAACATATTCTTGCTTCGTAGCAGATGACTTTAGATGCCGCGTTGATCGTTTTTCTTCTGTGTATAACATAAGGTGCGCATTTAGCACAGCGACTAGAGGTGGACGTTGGTTCGGTCCCACGTCCTGCACTCAAAAGCCTTCCAACATTTCGGGCTCGACAAATTTGTACCAGTTTTTCTGCGATAACACCAGCACTAGCTTGATATATCATATCAGGCGCCACCGGAATTGATTGTACATCCCAGATATGCATTCCTTCACACCAAAGAATGTTCAGTGAAGTCGAAATCATGGGGGCATCCCTTAGGATAGTGATCAATTCCGAGGGTTTAACCCTTCATATAATGTGTTCGTGTCAACATCTCTTCTTTCAGAATACAGGATTTACTCAAATAGTACCAGGAAGCCGAATCTTTTATGAAGCCCTGTTCTTCGGAGCCATGTTTAGAACTCAGCGACTTTGCTCGGTAGCTCTGCTGAACAGACAAACGACTAGGTGGAGTCGGAATCGAGTCCGCCCCAAGTGACTGCAGCACGCTGCACACCACGACATGCGGCAACGAACACCACGGCCACAGTGGATTATCTTAAATACTGTTTCGTATTTTCTGATCCCACTTACTTGGAATGTCATTCTTTTTTTACTTTTTAATTATTACGTGGATATATGTATAATATCTTAGTAGTTGGTAGGAGTTTAGCAAAGTCTTACGTGGTTTGTATCTGTCGAAAGGAGTTTTTTCTCCTCAGTAGTAGTAATTGCAATACCATTTGAACTTTAGACCTAACTATAGGCTCGATGGAATCTTATTTTCGGGTTGTTCTAGAGTTAGTTTTGGTTAAGAGCTCAACTATAAGTTTCCTTTGTGTCGAGAGTCCTAGGTTTTAACTCGAGACACACTTTCCTTTCTTCTTTAATGTATGATGGATCGCCCAGACCTCGTTGGTCGGTCAATTGTGCGTGCACTCTTGACCGTGAGGTCCGTGAGGTGAATATGCTCACGGACTACTCATCGCCGGTAGTTCTATTCACCACCGCATAGCAAATCCGCGAATCGCTCGCTGCGCGGCGAGTTACCTGCGATGCACATTTGCCTCTTAATAGTACTATGACAGCTGTACAAGTCTTTTTTTTATTCTCTAGAAATTAGGCGCACCCACTTGCCAATTATATGGTTTATAGTTAGGTACTATTATGAACTTTATGCTAGAGAGAATACCTATTCATAAATCATTGTAGAAAAATGACTGGTGTGGAGCTTTAGCTCACCGTGTGATCTACGCAGTGAAGATTCTACTTTTTCACCTCAGTGTCGGTGTTGTTTTTTGATTTTAGGATCGCAGTGTACGCACTTCTGCTTAATGCTTAGTTTTGTCTCGAATATTCCGCCCCGTTTACGGCTCAAAATTTTTGGAATTCATTTGCCAACCTTGTTCTGCCGTGATAAGCCACATTACGAGATTTGGTACGGATTTGACCATAAATGCTCCATCATGTTGATGTGAACACCAGGACAGTTTCGGTTAAACCCTCATAATGAATTTCTCGCATAACAAGTTTTGTGGTTTTCGTTTGGACTAGAAACCTTGCTTAATACGGTATTTATTGAGCATCACATGATTTATTGCAAAATATTGCCTTTATCGAATAAAGCAATCTCCTTCCAGTGAAATGTTCTGGTTGGGAAAAGATATTTACGTAATCCGTCCTGAATTGTTTTTCCTTTTGTTTTTAATCTTAGGTAAAACTTTATGGACTGCACTGCGTCTTTTTCTTGAATCTCAAATCGACATTTTACTGAGCTCCTCGCTGCTTTTATTTCATCACCTTCTTCTGGAGTCCACAAACTCTGGATTCCAAATTAACATCCTCTTCCCTAGTATTTGCGTTGTTCATATGGCCTGCCACAGATTTGTAATGTAAAGAGTCGTATGGGTGGACAAGTCAGAATTGGTGCTTTAAAGGAAGAAGGAAAACCAATTTGGCTATTCAACATTCGTGAAACTCAAAGCAGACAATTACGGCCGTGCACACCATTGATTTCCGCAGCAAGAATTCACTTGGACACTTCGGTTTCAGATTTTGGACATCCCCTTCTTGAGAGGTATTTCATAGTGCTTGGGATTTTTTTTTGAGTACTACTCCTTTGTGTCAAACTCTACGCTTTCATGATTGGTTCCCACTGAACTGCTCTTGGAGGGTTGTTAGCATCTTAGAACTTGAATATTTTTTTTGATATGATTTGGAAAAAGGACATTTGCACATTTCGTAAAAAAGTGGAAAAACGAGTAGTTCTATATGACTGGATGGTTTTTTATACCTTATTGGATTGTTAAGATAGCGCGAGTTGATAAAGATCTTTCTTCGGCTAACTTCTCGACATCTTCGTTTTCCTTAGAACCGATGATGCGAATCGATGGTCCGCAGTCGTTCGTCTTCTCGATGTGGTGTCTCCGTAGTCGTGTCGAGGCGTATCTTCCTCAGTGGAGCATTGCTCGAATGAGGCAACGTCACCTGCAGTGCTCTTTCATACAGGACGGTTGTTGATGATAACGATTATCTCTTTGATAATAACTCGTTTTTCCGGATAATTCATACTACAGCAGTCGGTATTATATTAGCTAGCAGATATTGAATATAGGTTCCTTCACGTTTTCAGGCGTGGCTAAGTGTGACATGTAATTGCCAATCCCATCTCCATCTTCAATTATTGATCTCCTCGGACCAGCGTAGTTAGTACCTTTGTGTCTTTTTATAGAAAATTATGGAAGTCTACGAGACGTTTTGGTTTCTCATACGATCCTTTCTAACAGTTCTGTACCAGTTAGCCTATAAAATCACTTTTCCTTTTATTCCTTCTTTGCCTATTCTTTCTGCAAATTTTCTCAATTAAAAGCGCTCTCCACCGAACTAAGCAGACTGTCCTGGTTGCTTACTTAATTGTTAATCCTCGAAACAAAGGTGCCGTTCTCAAATTAGTGACTGGCTTTTTGTAGCACAGTTGGTCTTCTTCTGTTTGTGGGCTTATCAGTCAGTGATAGAACGGCTAATGCATTTCGCCGCACAGAGAGCGGTGCTATGGGCCAGTTTTTTCCCCACTTTTCGGGCCATATTTCTCATAAACATTCGCGACACCTGCCTTAGTGAAATGCCATTAATATTCGTACCGCTCGATATTATGATACATAACATTAATTCTCAAGGATAAATCCTTCCAGATCGGTAGTAGTCGTTGGCTGTCGAAGCAGAAGCTGAAGGAAGGTGCCCTATTTCAAACCAAATAGTTATGTACCTACAATGATACCGAGATATTTGCAAAATTCCGACCGCAGATGTCTGCTGTGGGGAACGAAGACGCTATTACTTTTTCGGGGAGCTAACGCATTTACCACAACACCATACGGGTCCTTCGTTTCGCCTTTCAGCCGTGTTCTATAGGTGCTAGTAATTGCCCGTCAACAGGATTGATCTGGGGAGCAAAAATTGGCATTGAATCCAATTAAGCTGGAGCAGTAGTATGAGTCACAATATAATCGTGTTTTTTATGTACTGTATAATCTTTTCATGGCAGCGTATGTTGTGAAGTATAACTGCAATGATGCTGAGATATTAGTAAAACTCCCGTTGGCGGCTGATTGCTGATAGCACCTATAAAACACGGTTGAGGAAAAGGCAAACGAAGGTCGCACATGGTGTGGTGGTGGACACTTTAATCCCTGGAAAGGGTAATAACGTGTTCGATCCCCACCGTGGACACCTACGATCCGGAGTATTGCAAATATCTCAGCATAACTGAAGTTATATTTCTCAACATACCTTACTATGAAAAGAGTAGACATTAATAAAGAAGCGATTACTTTACGTAACGATGTTCGTAAGGAGTTGTGAAACCTACATGCAGAGTTTAGTGTTTAAGCTCAGTCTTGAATCATTTTCTTTATGCTCTACACAGAGAGATTGATTTTTTTTGCTGACTCTAACCCACTTGTAATTTGAACTTTTGTGTTAACTTCTGAGTATTGATTTTTGCAATAGAGGGTAAAAGCTCAGCTTAAAATTTTTTTGTTCATCTAGGCCTTGCTTTAGATTGGTTTAATTTCTTACGCAACGCCTCCATTATTTGCTCGAACTTGGCTTTGGTCTTCCTCTTTAAATAAAGGAAATCTGCTCTCTATGTGAATCAACGTTGAGATTTTTTTCTTGGAAACTCTTATATAGCGCAGTGGTTAGTGATGCTGTCGATCAGGAAGCAAAGGCATTCGACCCCCCTCCCCAACACTCTCACCCAGTCCACGTGAGAACGCCTTAGCTCAACTATCTTTAAGACTTCATAGGGAAAAGATTCGACCAGTATTCTGCGACATTCATAGAAAAGACAAACTCCTCAAGCAGCATAGGAAATAACATGCGAGAGGTTTGCAGGCCTTTGTGGACGATGGATGCAAGGAAAACGAATCGAACGCAAGTGCTGGGATCCGCACCTGACGGGTCATGTAAAAGAAATTGCTCATTATTATTGTCTGAACAAGGTCCACTGAAAAAATTTGCAATCATAAATTGGTCTCCACAGCGTTTTCCATAACGCACGGAGTATTTTAAAAAGACGTGTCTAGAATGCTGAGAAGAAAAATATGAGCTGACAATAGTTGTGAGCTTTATTTTTGAGGAAGGTCGTTGTCTCATTTTCTAGTAAAACTCTTCATAGGGGGTTTATGACCCGAATGATAGGGGTATTGACCAACTGTTCATAAAACCCTTAAATTATAAGTCACTTGGGTAGCGCCTTTATATAAATATGGTTAGTTTCAAAAGTTATATATTCTAAATGGTAAAATATTACTATTATTTTGCTCGCTTGTGATTGTCGTCTCATGTTCTCAGACGGCTTTCTTTCATCTTCTTTCATAGCATATTGAATTTCTTTCATCTTCTTTCATAGCATATTGAATATCGCTTCACAGTCACAGTTCTAGTAGGGTTCGTTACCCGAATGGTGTTGACCAGGCGCAGTTCATCTTAGGTGTTATAGTACCTTCCAATCTGCTCGTCTTTATTTGTGTATTCTTTTCGCGTTTCGCGCGCACTGTTACTCTACATCGGTGAATTCATATTCGTTCTTCAACGTAATCAGGGCACTCTTTTAGCGCATAATAACTAGGTTATTGCTTGATTCGGTAAGTATAAATCTTCTAAAGATCTCTGGACTGTGACCAGTAGCAAAAAACAGCTCTAAAAGATCAGTTGGGAGTTTCAAACTTCTTTGTTAAAGTATCATAGTGCCGTTATTTTCAAATTTCTATCTGTAATCCAGCCTAATATTTTCCAACACATGACGACAGACCAGCACTTAACTCAGTTGGTTTACATTTTATGCAAACCAGGCGAGCTGTTTCTGTCTGGAATACCATAAGAGCATTAGCGTTCCTTTCATGCCTCGTACTGGACTTAATTTTTCCATTTAGTCTACATTCTATCTACATTCCATGCTTCTTATCTCTTGAGTCTTTCTTGCTACCTTTGAAAGGCCTACGCTAATCTTCACTTAGCGATAACACTATGATTAGAGGGCTGTTTTTTTGACTGCACTGCAATTTCCCATTTTTACGCGAGATGGTGAACTTTTTGATGGCTTAGCCGGCTTTTTAATTATGAATGTTTACAAAAGTATTTTTTTTCTAGGGAATTAACAATGGAATGGCAAATTATATCCATGTTTCATAAATATCAACTATTTTTCTTAATCAAAGCAATGCTTTGTATTGTTATCGTCGTCTGTCTGTTAGCGTTTGTTGTGGTATTAAGTGTGCCTATTGTTTTTGTGACATCTATCGGCCTTTCACTATCGGTTCTAATGCAGGGTTATATTTTGCGCATTAGTGCCTACTCACTCAGACTAGTGCAGTAAGTGTTTGATAGTGAGCTGTGTGTTGGAACGATCGCAATAGCACATGCGCTGGGTGCTTGCCGAGACGATAAGCGTCTGGTCTTTCCGTTTGCTTTCAATTGTTAACACTTCGTCGGCAGCTGTGTGTTTGTCTTCTTGAGCTTATGAATGGATAGCGCTCAGTGCTGCCATTAGTCGCTCCTTCTGGCATTGGTATTGGATTCTAAAAAGATCAAAGAGCATGGTATTGGATTCTACAAAAATCGAAGAGCAAATAATTTCACTAGTGCAACTTTTTGTCTTATTTATTCACTGACGTCGCCCTAACAGTTAGATTTTTTGAAGTTTTCGATTTTAGTTTTTCTTTGCTAAAACCAGTTAATAAGGCGTATTTAGCGCGCTGGTTAGAGGTGGCCGGAAAACACATGTGGTCGTTAGTCCGATTCCGCCTCCTCCATTCAGGACTCACTAACCTTCTATCCCCTCCGGGGTCGGAAAAATTGCTACCAGACTTGTCTGGGTAGAGAGCAGTACTAACTCAATACATAGCCAACACGAGTCATTGTATAGCCCAGATATGCATTCTATCACCTCTAACGATGCTTAGTAAGGTCGAATGCACAGCGCATCCCTCAGAGATTGATCTACACTGAACATTTTATCCTTTTTTTATATCCACTTAATTTATTCTGGTATCATTATAATTGTTTGAATTGAGCGGCCGTCAAAGTGACATAGGACTTCTTGCAGCCGTGAAAATTGTTCTAAGTTAACTTATTTTAACTTCTACTGATGGACTTAACAAAAATATCGCTCGTCTCCGATTTCCAAGTCGTTCACTTCCTCCACCGCATTACTTTCAACACTGCCATATCGCTCCAGTCGCACTTTGTTCCATGTAGTGCTACTGCGACTCGAGAGGCATTTGTTACTAGGGGGTGTTGCGTTGTTGAATTATTATACACACCTGCGTTAGACTCTACAAGCCTTTTGACTTTTAGATCCACGAGAGGGTGAAGACAATTCTGGCCCTGCTGCCAATTTTCCACATTTTATTCCTAGTGTCTTATCTCTGTTCGCTTTCTTCTTCTTTGCGTCGTCACTTTGTTGTTTCTGTACGAAGTGCTTTCTTGTCTAATCGAAAACCTTCTTTCATTTGCTGAACACCGAATGTTATGTCTCTCTTCAGCTTTTGAGAACACACGCCATAATCCCGTTCAAGTGGCGGTAGTAGTAATCTGTCATACTATTCTCCAACATTATACGAAATTCTACAGAAATGCCGACAGCCTAATTTAATGTTGGTAAGCTTTGCTTCGATGCCAAAATAGCAATAGCAATCATATTATTGGTAGCCATTCACTAAACACGCTTGATGAAGACCAATTGTATAAGGAAATGTTGTGAGTTAGCGCAAATCGTGGCCTAAGATTATGACGACAGTAATGGGACACGAATTCTTGCTTGAAGGAATCATTCTGTGACTAAATTGTCGAAGAACGAAAAGCTACTAGAAAACTTTGCTGATCGAATTGTATTTTTTAATCTACATTATTTCTGAAATTTTGTTAAAAATGGATTGGAAAGTTTTTTAAAGCTTGAGTTGTTGAGTTGCTTCCGGTTGGTAGCGTATGATGTCTTGGGCTGAGAATCGAGAAGAAAGAAGCTGAAGACTGGTGTCCGCTGCGCCATTTCGTTGGCTGTCTTCTGGCTGACTGAGGTTCTATGTTGATGAAATGCTAGGTTTGTAGAGTGGTCAATTTTCGTCGCTAAGATTAACATTGTTGAAAAACAACGTGCTAGCAGAGGAAACGATTCAAACACGAATAAATGCAACTCTCGTTCTTGCTGTTGTTTTCGCGAAGTTATGCGGTGTCGTTCCGATTTGCTCTTAGAGATGCATACGAGTTGACAACTTGGCCTTATCAATTATGTTGGTTGTTCTAGTAAACATTGAAAGCAACACAATGGTGGCAGCAAGATGCCCTCTGATGTTCACTTTGTCTCCCAGTATACTCATCGCTCACTCTAGTAGAAACTCGTTCTACGACAGGTTCTTCCATAGTTACCCTGTAAAGCCTTGTGCGTTTTGCTACACTGAAAAACTAATATGCGTTTTGGTTCTGGTCAGTTACTCTATCACTGGGTGAATCCGTCCGTTCTCATATCTATTATACATGTGCAATCTTTTCTTCACACTTTGTGTCTCTGTTGTCTGTATTTCCATTTTACGGACTGTTTCCTAACTTTTCTTGCTTTCTATCCCATCACACTTAGTCCTATCAATATTTCCATACACTTCCTAATATTGGACATTTTTTTTCTTTTGCTTCACCATATTTCTCAAAATTCCAGACCCATTCTCATTCCTACGTTTTTCTCTTCTGGGAGTTCAAACCTTCTCACCACTTTTATTCTTATGGTCTTAGATCTTTTCACATCCGCAAATTTAATATCTGGGCCGTTTCATTTAACGTTTTCTAGTCGTCCTCAAGAAGGCTCTGGTGGAGTTTTTTGTTCTCATCAAAAGTCCTGTGCGAAACGTTTTTTTTCGGCCGTTCATAAGTAGGTATGGCGTCCTCATGGCGCGCGCCTATGAACGATTCACTTCGCTTTCCTACACTCATCACAAAATTTTTGTGTAGACTTGTGGAAAAAGTCTTTCGATCCACTTTAGCGAACTGTGAAGAGTCTCACTGAACATTCCGATTCCTCAGACACTTTTACAGGGCTTTTTTTTCCTTAGATGTTCGTCGATCACTTTTATGACGGGACGCATGTTTTGTTTTTCACATTAAGATTTTCCTCAGACTTCTTATAAAATTATTGCATGTCAAGTCAGTTCTGGTTTCCAACTGTTCGGCGGATTTCGGAAGGTTTCCTCCGTAGTCTAAAACCGTTCATTTTTTTTCAACTCACACTGAAAGTACAGATCTTGTTGAGCGTTGCCTTCAAGAGTTCTAGCAATATCGAAAGCCATTAGCATTTGATCTGCCGTTTTTAAAAAATCCACAGACTTTAGAGGTTGACCTTCGTTCTGATCTAGCTTTATATAAAGTAGTACGGATAAATTTAAAAAAATTTTATTCTTTTTAACTAGCTGGGAGACAGGCGAAACGAAGGACCCGCATGGTGCGGTGGTGAACGCGTTAGACCCCTAAAAAGGGTAATAGAGCGTTCGTTCCCCACCGCAGACACCTGCGGTCCGGAGTTTTGCAAATATCTCAGCATCACTGAAGTTATATTTTGCAACACACTTTGCCATTAAAAAGAGTAGGGAGTAAATAATAAGTTGAAAATCCTCGTTTTTGTTCGGGATTCTACTCAAGCTATACTATTCGCATCCAAGCCATTATATATATATACATATATATATATATATATATATATATATATATATATATATATATATATATATATATATATCAGACATTTCACTTTCTAACACTGCTCACAAAAATCACTCTCCTATTATTTATCCGGTCGATTTTATTGGGTGCTTCTGAAATTTTCTTCGTGTAGGTCTACAGATTTAGCTAACTTGTTCTTCCTTCATGTGTTGTCAAGTATTGCGTGCTTCTAAAGCATTGAAGCGAAAGTCATAGCTTTCTAACAGTTGACGATTTTGCTTCAAACGGCTTATGTCTTTCATAGATTCCCATTATTCTTTTCAGACACATGTGGTCATTTTTTTGAACTTTGTCTGTTACAAAGTATGGTCTTATCGAAGCTGCTGCTATGTCATAATGTTTCGTTTTCGTCGATTGTTATGCTTAGGCTGTGATTGTTAAGTGCGTCTTTCACTTCAAACAAATTCTGAAGACGGTTTTTTCGAAGTTACGTAGATGGTTCTTGAGGGCGAGGAGAAAAAAAGCGTTAAGCGATTCAATCAACTGTAGTCGGAATTTCGTTCGCAACCCCCGCTGTCGACCGTCGTGGCGACGATGACGGACGGAGGGCGGGAGCGGTCCGTGGTCGTCCGAGGTGAGACGTCCTCGTCCGATCCGTCCCTCGCTCGTCACCTCCTCGATGTCGCTTCGTCACGGCTACCCGCTGGACCCTCCCGCTTTATGCGCATTTAATGGCCAAACCACCATCAGCGCTTCTTGAGCAAAGACCGTCTTTTTCGTCTCTCCGAAAAAGCCGCTAATCGATTGTAGTTCCTAATGGTCTTCTTCAATGTCAAACACTTTCTCTATCGTTATTTAATATCTTGATGCCACTCTTATAATTTTTTAAAGTTTAGCCGCCTTCCTTCCGATGAGATGCCTCCTACATCACTGACATCATCACGATTTTCCGAGGAGGTATGTCCTACTGATTTTTACTGCATCAGATTTCTAGTAATGGCAGAAACTACCTAAGTCTACATTTCTGAAACTAACAAGGACTTTCATTCATACATATTTGTGATTTTTTTGCCACACGCAGCAAAAAACCAGGAATGATCGCTGCAAGTGCGTGATCTTGACTGTGATGATGAATAAATTTCTGAAGCAGCTTCCCTAACTTGTTTACTTCAAAATATTTCTATAATTGAGGTATATAAACAAGTCAGGTATTATTCTCTACTCTTCTCCCAAGTCAAAAACTTCGGTTCGGTTCTCTTTCCCTCAAAGCAAAAAAAAATGCTGCGACTTCCCATTTTTTTCCTGTAAGCTTTGTCTTCTTTCACTGAGATGCTTTTTTTTCAATGTGAAGCTTTCATGCAATCGTCAAATGTGTCAGATTTCGTGCCATCAGGGATCGACGACTTAAAAAATATATTCAGGATCCTGCTCGACTGTCTTTTGTATCTTCATCGACCGGGTACAGCTCAGCACGGTCTTCTCTTAGAAGTTCTGATGGAGGAGAAGACCATATCAACAGAGACAGTGGTATTGCCAGGTGAGATCAGTTATGCATATCTTTTTCAAGACCAGTAACATAATTCACATTCCTGTCAATATTTGATGTGATTAGTGAAGGGAGCTTACTAGACATTAGATCGTTTTGAGGTTAATGTAGAATTGTTTTTCTTCTTTTTAAAGATCACCGCCTTTTCAGGGGGTTCACAGTAGGAGTGTGAAGAAGGTATATGAGACAAACTTTTGCTTTAGAATTGAAAAGATAGAAATCAAAATAAACGACTTATACCAGCATTAGATGAAGGGTGACATTGGAAATGCCATAAATATGTAAATGCATTGTCTATGGAATTGCTAATAAAGTATCCACTGTTTTTAGGATCAAATAAGATAATTTGTTAACAGGTGTCTTCTATGGGTGGTGGTTTGTTGAGCTGAGTTGTAAGTTTCCTTAAGGCGAATAAGTGTGGGCAAATCGCTTCAGAGAGCTTTTTAATGTTTATGAGAGCCAGAAATTCGATTCCATTCGGTGTCCACAGTGTCTTGTTGTTGTCGAGTGGAGTCTTCTTCGAGGCCACGTCAATCTTTGCAGCCACAGCTCGTCGTTGTCGCTGTCGTCGTCCAGACGGTCCGCACTACTATCTGGAGGCGCTCCGTCACAGATTGATCGTATCGCAATTGAGCTTTTCGACACCGAGAAAACGTATGTGGACGATCTGTACGCAGTAATACAGGTCAGAATCACTTCGTTAATACGTGGTGGCGAGCAAATCCTTTAAATTTACAAGCTGTTGTCTTTTTTTTATGGTATATTCAAGGTTTTTATCAACTTTTCATCTGTTGATCCGATCGATTCCATGAACGAATTAATATATGAGTGTGTGAAACCTTATCTGTCTCGATTTTCATTTCCAATCTACCTTTTTCTTAGTGTGTCATTTTTTTATTTCGATGAACATTCATTCTTCCACACGTCTAATACCTACTGCCTTTTTTCTGATTTCTTCTCCTTCCTCCGCTTTCTTCATTCCGTTTTATCCCATTCTTCTCTTTTTATCTTGTCCTTTTTATTTATTAGTCTCTTTTTAGATTCATTAATAGTTTCTTCCTCCTTTCCTTTCTTATTCTATCTACTTGCTGTACTCAGTATTTCGTTCAGGGTTACCTTAACTTCCTTGTCGATCACCGTGACGAACTGGGTGTGACACTGGACGATGTCTCGTCACTGTTTGGTTGCATCGAGCGTATCTACGCTTTTAATCGAAAACTGCTTCAGCAGCTGGATTTGGCGGATTTGGATTGTGTCAAAATGAGTAAGCATTCCGGATTTTCAGCCTTGATTCGCACAAATCGTTTTAGCTACCGCGCAGAACTTCTTAGCCTATGATTGGAATCCACTCAAACTAGTATACCCTGAAAAAGTAGCTTGTTAAATTGTTTATCGTTATAATTTTTCCTCATGTAAACATCGTTCTTTCGTTCTTCCCTTTTTGGTGATTGCTGTGAACATACAAGAAAAAAGCTTAAATATGGACAACAATGGTGGTGTTAGAACATAAAATTTTTCTGTACTATTATGTTTATAATTGTGGATCGTTCTATATATTCGTCTTGAGCAAACACGAAGTGTTATTTTATTCTTTATTGAAGAACAAGCTGACGTTTCGGCGGATTTCGCCTTCTTCAGAGCCTCGAAAGGTCAAGTTGACAGCAATCTACCCAGCCAAACACTTCCACAACCAAACAGAGAAAATGCTAAACCAGTATCGTAACCAGTATCTAATGTGCCGTTTAGATGATCAACATATTCGCAACACTCGCAACTGTTCTTTTTATAAAATATTTGGAGATATGATTTCTTTTTAGATGAGTCGTTGTTTTGTGGATAACGCCGGTAAATTCGAAGACTACATCGTGTACTGCACGAATTATCATCGGTAAATATTTGATAGACACTTTTCTAAACCTCCCATTACCCATCAAATTGGTGAATGACATGTTGACATGAATTGGTTGTCCTATTGATGATGGTAGACTTTCTTATCACAATTATACCAATCATTCATCAGTTAAACGGCAAATGGTGCTAAGACTTCTTCAAGCCCTAATTCAGAGAGTGGTGTTTCGATTTTAACATAAGCATAGATGCATTGAAATTAGTTATTATTGGCTCCAGTGGGTAATTGTATGCTTCGAATATTTCTAGATTCCGTATAAGATCAATAGAATACGTTGTTAATTTAATTTAATTTGTTTTATTTGTTTTAATCTTGTTAATTTAATTTACGAAGTTTATGAGCAGCACTGACAACTACGTTCTCAGATAAACAGTAGTTAAAAATTGATGGAGACTTTGTTCGTGAAGACGATCCGTTCCGCTCCGTTCCAGGATGATCGCCACGCTCGCGCAGCTGCAGCAGCTGCCGCAGATGGCGGCGGCCCTGGCGCAGCGCCAGTCGGCGCTCGGCCATGCCCTTCCGCTCAGCGCCTACCTGCTCAAGCCCGTTCAGCGAGTTCTTAAATACCACCTATTCATTGAGGTAAATGCAGCATTTCACTGAGGTTCTCGCTATTGACTCGTTTTTTCCATGCTGAACACCTTAAGACTAGTGAACGTAAATAATTTCTGAACAAAAATGATACTGGAATGAATAGTATGAGGATGTGAATACAAATACTAACATTAATGATAATAATGCCAAAGGTAAGTAACTCTTTGTATTCGTCCTGAGCTCACGGGATTAATGTTGAAGGAAATCTTAGTTATTTGTTCTCTAGGTGCACTGGAATTTTTTGATCACATAGTGATTGGGTAATATTTAAAAGAAAAAACTGTTACTTCACGTATTCACGGCCATACGAATCGATTTCAATGCATAAGCTCTCAAAATCGATTATTCTTCCGACTTTAAAGTAAGACAAACGTGTTCTCATACGGTTATAACCTATAAATACTTGAAAAAAAAGATACAAATCAGACCATCAGAAATCGTTTTTTCCGAGCCTTTTCTTCGTTTTGAAACGCGTAGTTTGCCCCGAAAGACTTGACCAAAGCGGGTACACGACGGTGCATGCCCAAACTGTCGTTGGGCTTTATCAGTGACGCAGTTGTGGTGAAAGTTCCAGAAATTTAAATTTCGTTTAAGGTCCCTAGAAATTCCGAACTTTATGCAGATTTTAAACTGTTAATGCTTTAAAAAATGATGCCTTTTAGACGATATATCAAAGTCGTTTGTGAAGTAGCCAACTATTCAAGTAGTCTGGTTATCGGGAAATCATCAGCATTTATCGAAAAGAAGTGTGGTTGCGAATTTGTTATGAAAAAAAAGGATAGACGTATTGACTTAGATTCGTTGTTTTTCTTTTCTTCTCGATGACTTTTTTCTGCGAACTACCCTCGTATGTCCTGCAGAATATGTTGAAACACTTGCCGAGCTCGTTGTCTGCGGACGACTACGGTGTGGTGAAGCGGGCCCACGAGGTGATGACGTCGCAGGCCGCTCGGATCAACGACGAGAAGCGAAGGGCCGAACACGCCGAGCGCGTCGAGCAGCTACAGGCCGCCATCCAAAAGTGGAGCGTGGATAAGGTAAGTGCTAGTGAAGGGCAGAAATGCTCAAAATGGCCATTTTACTATCCCTTAACAGCGTTGTACATTGGATATAGTGCAAAATGGGGATGCCCATTGTGAGAAAGCTTCAAGTCTGGCTGCATTTTGATTTCTTGAAATGTTGACGGTCAATGAGAAATCCATTTCAAATCATTTTACCCATTCATATATCTGTTTCTTAAAGTTTGAGCGCTGGTGGAACGGTTTATTTCTTATCACCAAATAACCCATCCATGCTTGTCCATCCAGATCATGCCGGATATGTTTTTGTATTGTTGAAGTGTAAATCGTCTATCCTTAAACAGCTTCCCAGGTTTATGACCACTACGATGCTAACGTATTTGCAAAACGTCCGACCCTAGGACAGATCGAACCCGCTACTAAACTTTCCAGAGGCTCATGTGTTACCCACTGCACCATTGAGGTCATCGCTTTGCCTTTCTTTCTGCCAATTTTCTACTAACGGTGCCATCAACAATCACTCTCGGCTGGGATGATCTAGAGAGCACAAATCGGCATTGAGAAAAGAGTTGCATTTATTCCTGTGCATTTTAGTGGTGTTGGGTACTGACTGGCGAGGATTTCGTCGTTATTGTGTAATATTTAGTCACAGTGTAAGTAAAGTAGGTTAGGAGTTAGAACACAATATAGAGATTACAAACCATTTTTTACTGTGGTAATGAGGAAAACATTTATTGCACAATGACAGGTGATCACTGCATCAAGTCCTTTTTGATAACCCTCATTTTTAGCAGACCGCCAACTTGTTGGCGTACGGCGAGTTGTTGCTCGAGGCGTCGTTTCGTCAGGCCGGTTCGAAAACCACGCGGCTACTATTTCTGTTCGAAGAGATGTTGCTGATCGTAAAACAGAGAAACTCGAATTATATTTGCAAAGATTATATTATGGTAAGCTTTCTTTTACTTATATAAGCGTGCTGATGGCAATCTGTTCTAAACTTAACTAGTCGTTGATAATGGAACATGTCAAACAACTTATTCGAATGTTTACTTTTTTATGTACCACCTACTACAATTTTCACGGCAGATTATTATGCGAAACCAACCACAATGATGCTAAGATATTCGCAAGACTTGAACTCCTAGATCTGGCCCGCGGTCCAAGTTTTGCGAATATCTCCATCTTTTGTATTCGAATAATATTGAAGAATACGGAATAACATAGCCGATTCATTTAACTTTGTCTTCATTGTATTCTTTGTAAGGAAAACACCGGAACAAAGAGAAAAGTGATCCTCCACTTGAAAGAGTCGCAATAGAACGGGTATTTCGACAACCGCCTGTAATTTCTCGATAGTTCGTGCACTTGAAAAGTTGAAGAAATTACGGAAGAGTATTTGTCCTTTCGTTTTAAAGGCATATATTATCTCCACACAATACTTTTTTTCTGATTTTATGTTTGTTCAAAATCCGATTCTTTATGATGCTGAAGAGGTTTAAACTTTTGTCGAAGTAACGATGAGCTTGGGATATCGTTGTGTCAGCAGTGAATATATGCGTATATGTCTCGATGATGGCAGTGTTAGAGAGAAAGCTGGCTGAAAGAAGGGCGAAACGAAAGGCCCGCATGGTGTGGTGGTGAACGTGTTAGCTCCGGAAAGGGTAATAACAGATTCGATCCCTGCCGCAGACACCTACGGTCTGGAGCTTTGCAAATATCTCAGCATCGTTGTGGTTGTATACACACATATATACGCATATATACATGTATACATGTATATAATGATGCCAGAAACTATGTTGTAGAAGTTCAATTGTTTTTTCTTTTCTGGTAACATTAGTGATATAACAATGGTGGGTTGTGAAAAAGCGTTTTCTTCTATCTAGAAAGAATTTCGCTGCATCTGAGTTGTCTGAAATGTCCAATTTTAGTGTGATCATGAATAAATTTCAGTCGTCTAACTTGATGCTCAATGAGTCCATCTATCCTGAAGAGCCCCTCGCGTTCCAAGTCCTCTCTTTTGATAATCCACGTGCCCAGTATATTTTCCTCGTTAGTTTTTAAACGTTGTTCATTTATTCTTTCCTTTCAAATGCCGGAAGTCATGTATTTAACCGTTACGCTGTAAACTTTAGGCATCATCAAGCGATCAGAAGAAAACGTGGATGATCGAATTGAAAAGAATGATGCTGGACCATTATGGTATCGAAATTCCTGAGAAGACGAAGCAGTTGATGCTGAACATGGACAACACTCAGCGAGTCGCATTTGGAAGACCGGAATTTGCTGAAGGTTTATCAGTGTATCCTCGCTTTCATTTTTGAGCCAATGACAATAAGGGATATGGGACAAAGCTCTCGGCGTTGATCAATCCCTGAAGGATGCACCATGCATTCGACTTCATTAAGCATTGTTTGGAGGTGATTGAATGCATATCTGGTCTTTACAATGACTCGCGGTGGCCTACTGATGTATCGAGAGAGTGTTGCTATTCTCCCTAGACAAGTCTGGTACCAACTTGCCGACCCCAAAGAGATGGAAGGCTTGGTGGGCCGTGGGCACGGGGATCGATTCCACTTGTGTGTATGTTGTCTGACCACTGCGCCACACGCGCCATTGACAAAATTTTATGAAATTATATATGCATTGTGAAAGCTTTTTAAAGATAAATTCATTCGCCAACGGAATGCGGTCACTCAATGTTTGGAATACCAGCATCGAACAGTTTTAAATTTAATACATCGGCATTATATCTCAAGCTCCTGGAATTAAAATTAAGAAACTATTATGGAAGTAATGTCAGTTTCCTTAGATGCCTTCGATCGGCTTTGCTTTTGTTTGTATAAAAAAAAGAGATTTCATTGCCGTTTTGCAGCTACGTTCAAAATTTACTTCAGTGTCCGTGAAAAATCACAAACGTGTACCGAAGTACTTGGAAAAACGCCGTAAAAGTGTCGAGAAGGGCCGCGTCGAACAGAATCGACGTCGAAGTTTGTCGGCGTCTCGATTACTGGGAGCCAGTAATACGTCTCTTGTGTCGGATTCATCACGATATAAAGTTTTCGATGCCACCGATCTAATGCCGAAATGCAACTGTCATTTGGCTTCAGCACCAGGGCCAAGTGGAGAACCGCTTCCAGCAGTGAGTACTTAAAGTGTAATATAATTGAATTTTTTTTTGAAGTGTTTTTTCGTAGCGCGAGACCAGCAACTAACATCATTTCCATTTTTTTAGGGAGTCTCGGCCGTCTCAAAAGTGCCTGTCTTACGAACAGTTTCGGCTTCTACGATCATCCTTAGCGGTGAAGTAGAAGCTACGTCAGCACCGCCGGCTCCCGAGGCAGTAGTGTCTTCCAGAAGTCGCTATAACATGGCAAGGAATAAGCGATCATTGTTGCCGAAATGTGACGTGTGTAATTTATATCGAGCTGGTGTTTGTTTTTCTTTCTCGGAGCCATATTTTTGGTCCAAACCTTGTTTAGATGCGATCCTCATCAGCCCGTATTGATTGTGAGGAAATCGATGAGACATTCGATGAACTGTTCAAGGAGCTGGTCTTATGTGGCGATATCAGTCCTAAGACTCAGGTCAGATTCTTAAAAAAATTTCAAAATACACCACCGTATCTCTTAATATTTGTAATCAATGCATGTTGACAAATTTTAATTCTGTTTAGTGAATTTTAGGCGAAAAGTGCATCGGGGACATTTGAAAACGCTACCAATAGAGAAGACTTGCAAGAAGTGCTCGCATGGAGGCAGCAAGTAGCGAATAAGAATCGGTCAAAATCGCTTACAAGGCTTGACGACTTCGCCAGCAACGTAGATAACCCTCAAGATCCTCCAACATCGAACGCCGAATCCAGTGAAATGATTCAGTAAGTGAAGAAAGTTTTTTTCTCCGGACGTTAATCTCACCATCAAGTTATTTCATCTGTTGAAAATGAAATCAACAAAATGGTTTGACAGGAAAACCATCGTAGTAGTAGGGACATCTAAGACAGAATGTCTCGCACTGGGGTTTTTTGTCGGTTCGATTAAACTGGCAAATATGCTAAGTTGGAAGGAGAACAAACCCTATTCATCAGTAAACACATTGTTTGTCCTTATAAACGGAACTGGAGTATTCTGGTTTATAACAAGCTATTAAATAATTGTAATAATGGGAGCAGTGTAGTAAAATGGAGATTTTTGTCGGTGCGGTTTCAACTAAAATAGACAGCTGGTCTGTAAGCTGTTTCATATTTGTTAGTAACTGTACTGAGTTACCTACTTTCCATTTACATCCATAGTAAGGACGAAAATCTTTTTTCCTTATTTGCTTGATTTGCAGAAATTCTTTCGGACCGGAGCGCCGCTTCTCTAAAGTCGATCAACTTAAGCGACTACGGTCCAAGAAATACACCACTGGAGAATGTTCCGAGGTGAGATCGAACCCTAATAGGAACCTTGACTTCGAACCAACCTCGTCTCAAATGTTCTACCTTCAAGTATGCACCTTAATGTTATAAATAAAGCTAAAATCAAACAGGTTGAATTGTGAAAATGTCGACGCTCCTTGAGAGATCTGCCATACATTCGACCTTCTCAAGCATCGTTAATTGAGTGCATATCTGGCTTGTACATTGATTTCCAGTGCCCTATCGATCTATCGAATTGGTGCTGTTATCCTCCCAGACAGGTCTGGTGCCACACCGTCGACTGTGGACGGATGGAAAGTTTGGTTGGTCTATAGCGCGCGGTCGAACTCATGTGTGTTGCAGAACACCTCTAACCACTGCTTTACATGCGCCCCAAGCGAAAAATAGTCAAAGTGTGAAAAGCACTAGGAATATTATTACTGTTTGTAATCAACACTTTACGAAAGAGATCGTGGTGATTTTTTTATTTTGCGACTAGTCACTAGAATCAAGCGGTCGGTTCCACTTTAGTTTCAGCATGAAGGAAATTTCGGTTTCTACCTTTCGTTCCTTTCCATTTTTATAACTCGTTATTTAAATGTGTTCGAATAAATATCTATACGACTGGTTCTAGCTTGTTTCAGCATATGCGCGTTAACAATGGTCGAATGATGTTTTCTGACCGGACACCTACCATACCTGAAGTGATCTCACCACGCAGCGGAATTCCGCTTATAGACGACGACACCATATCTCCACGCCGTCTATTTGCTCGCCAGCGAACGCCGTTGACGGTCGAACAGGTCGCTGAGCTGGACGCAATGGTCCCGACAGCGAGCGGGGTGGTGAAGTCGATGATCAGACAGATCGAGAATACCGAGTCGTGAAGGGTGTTAGGCGGACATGTTCTTCATCTGCTCTTTCCACGAAACGATCAAGAGTTCTGCTAATTGGAATCTCAGACAACTTCCAAATTCTTATGAATATCTCTTGACATCACACCTATTGAATGATGGCGGGTGCTAAATCTGAGCTAGTAAGCATCGTTGCAAAAGGTCTACACCGATGTTCATTACGCCATTCGTTGTTATGCACTGTTTCATATTCAGTCATGTCACGCACGATCTTGCGTCTACTACGTGTCTTTTGTTGAATTTTTAGTAGCAAGTCAATGTGCATATCGATCTGGTATTTGTTCTGTTGTTCCAGCACTCTTTAACGTTCCTCTTTTTTGTGCTGTGTCGTATTTCCTTAGCGGATTCACCACAGATTTTATTTAATTGGTTATTCGTTCGTCTGGTATCTTTTCTCCAGCAGCATATGTGTGGTCGTCTGTGCTGACTGTTGTTTTATTGCCCTTGACAAGTTCACTTTCAGTCTTTGCCATCAGAGCTGGCCAAATATAGTGTGGTTTTGCTATGTAAGACTTATATCCGGTGTTATACTCATGTAATATGTGTACATATTGACATAAAGCTCCACCGACTACAACACTGTTGTGACTGATGAATCCTTAGTCGTTATCAACCACAGTAGGAATCACTTCAAATCACTCCGATGTATCACATTCTTTAGAGAAATAGCAAGTGAATGTATTTATACTGGATCTATTTGCTATGCCGCATTAAATGGTTCGATATTGGTGCACTTCTTCATAAAATATTTCGCACAGATGCTTAACAATTCTAGCAATCTAGGTCAGAGTCTTTGTCGAGGTGTTGAGATGTGACCATGATGATCGGCGTTTATTTTTATGAAGGTTTTCCTTTCTACAAGAACATGTTAGGAATGCATTCTATGGGTTGACATTTGTCTAGTGTTGGGAGATTTCAAAGATAAAGGACGACGATGATGCATTGAAATAAGAAATCAGCTTGAATCATGATATAGTGGCCTCACAAAGGTTTAGCGCCCCATCGTGGCTGGAGGTGTTACTGGGTGTCGGACAGCGGTGTACAGGGGGATTCATCCCCCTGGCAGGTTCTCCCGAGCTGAGAAGGAGTCCGTTGTTGCCATTAGGAAACCTAGCTAAGAGTAAACCAACACCAGGATCCACCACCATCGTGGTATCAAAGTGGCATGGTGGCAAATCTCCCTCTGATCTACAAAGGCTGCGACTGCCTGTGGTGGTGAAGACCTGCGACAGACCTTGGCCAAGCTGACCTCGGCATGCCACAGAACCACAATGTTTTAACCAGCAAGTCTCCAAAAAATGGAGTTTATGCTGGAGCCCACAAAACTAGTGAGGATGGGCCGTTTAAATATCAAGTAAGTATAGTGGCATTTATTTGGGTATTTCAAAGGCGCTTTGCCGTCAGTGCTCTCCAAATGTTAGGTGAGCGGTCAGTATTCAAGATTTGTCCAAAAGAGACTAGGCGTACCCTACTAAATGCTGATTAGAGCAGTTTTTATTCAGAATCCCCAAGTCAAATTGAAATGGGGAAGCCCATCCACGAAATAACATGCCGGTTTGCTCGACTAAAGGCCAGAATAGCTACTTATTTGTAACTTTGACCTCTAAATGAGTATGATATTGTTAGGATAGTAAAGAGAAGAGTAGAGTAGGCAAGAAATAATACTTAGTACATTGTGATTTCGACTGTAGCTTCAGCATATGTGGTTTCAATGCCGAGCCGACTTGTGCTCTCCAGGTCATTCTTGTTGACGGGTGATTACTTTAGCACCGTCAGGGTAAAAAACTGGGTGAAAGAAGGGTTAAGCGAGTGTTTCGATGGTGCAGTGGATAGCGCGTAACCCCCCGGAAAGGGTAGTCGCTGATCCGAAAGTTTACCTTTGGTTCTGAGTTCTGGTCATCTTTCAGCATCCCTATGAGTATCGAATTATTTCTAGAGCAGAAATGTTGATGTCTCATCAAGCGCTTCTTTACTCTAATCACTCTTTCGTCGATGTGAGTAAGATGTGAAGCACATAGAAGTCATGTGTTTTAGGAATCCAAATGCCGCAGGAATTTGCGACAAAAAATGTATTTCGTTAGTATGTATCAGAAAATAGTAAAGGCTATTCTAGGTGGTATTCGTGAGTTTTATTTACTCTTATTTAAATGAAATAGAAGTCTAAGTATTTTTTTACCAGATTTTTTCGAGGCAGAAAAAATAAATTTATAAATAATAAAACTCTTCTCTTAGACCTTTAGCGACGTGTGAAAACTGTAGTTGGCTCAAAATTATCCTTATAGTATACATTGTCTGATTAGGTAATCCAGAATGCAGCTTGTCTTAGAGAGGACTACGAAGATCAGATTTGCGGTACTGTGAATTGATTAACGAGATTGAAGTAGTAAAAAAAATCATGAGCGTCTATTCTTCTAATCTCATTTTGCTCTTGATGTCGCTTTTATGCTTATTTGATTCATCACGTCACCGGTCTGGACCAGTATGGTTGAGGATATGAATGATATTGCTTCTTGAGGCTACTAGGTCTGATTGCTAGTTCTTAACACGAATCCACCTCTTTGACCGGTTTAAGTGTGTATCTGTCACTCCATTCGGTAAATCTATCAGGGTGTCATTCGTTTAATAAGAAGTTTTAGGGGACTACTCTTTGCAGCTTGAGTAGTATACTGTGTGGATATGTCTTTTCAACCGACAAGTACACTAAAGTAGCTGTCAACATAAGAAGTATCCGTAAAGATTTTTACTTTCATCAATATCTGAGAAAAGCTAAAAAGTTGGGGACGTATACATGACTTGCTAATCCTTTTTTGGTTCTCTTTGTATGTTAAAAGCAACAAAAATGAGCTGCAGTAATAAATATCACTCCTAATGAAATAGATTAGTTCAATGAGCATAATTATTAAAAATTCATCAACTGAAGGTGGAACGTCTGGTTTACATTAGAAACTGAGAGCCTCTATTTATTTTCTGGCATAACGTACTCCATTGTCAACTCGGTTCACTGTGAAGAATACTTAGACCTTATGAGGTATCCCGATATCATGAAAAGCTGGTTGCATGCTCTGACCAAGTCGAACGTCTTCGACTATGGCACACAGAGCGCCGGCTGCTTGATAACCGCAAATGGAAAGCACCATGGAAAGAAGCACCTGAATGAGAATAATGAGACTCAAGCCGAAATCTAGTTCAAGTGGTTCTCGGTTGCTGGACCATACGGAGGGCGTAGCTTCAGCGAATGCCCACGGTATTGCAGGGAACAGACCGATCATAAATGGTGGAACGGCCAATATTATACAGAATGTATTAAGGCTGAAGGCGAATGTGGCAGCGACGTAGCTTCGCCGCCGGGCTGAATAGATTCCACCAAGTCCAACTGCCAGTACCACAAGCGCGTAAGCGAGTTCTACTCCTATTCCCCACTTAGCACCTTCCAGCATGCGACCGACGCCGATGCCAAAAATCGTCAGTGAACATAACACCTAAAAAGGCCTCCTTGTTTAGATGCTTGGTGGTCAACTACAACAAAACTGTTAGTTTAAAATTTATTCTCTAAGGAGCAATTACTTTTTCCATTTATCATTCTTAAAACTACGAGTAATTGGTGAATTTCATTTCACAACCATGCCATAAAAAAGCATTAAATAAAAGTTAAAAGAGAGTGGACGACACAGTTGTAGTGATGTCGGTCATCTCGGCGCAACCAAATTATTCATCCCTCCAAATTGGCACCGGACTTGTCCGGGAAAGAAATCACTGTCTGCAGTGCAGTCTAATTGGGAACGCTCCAGCCCGGTTATCTCAGGAATTCAGGGAGAATCGACTCAATTAGCATTCTACGACATTCAAGATGAAACGAAAATCTTCAAGCAGTAGCTGAAGCCACATGTAAAAAGTTGTAAAATCTTCGTGGATAATGGATGAGAGGAAACGAATCGAATGTGAGAAGTGCTGGGATCTGCACAGTAGACGTGAGAACGGGTCATATAAAAAGAAAAATAAAAAACTGGAAGTTAAAACATTATGATTTAAACTGCAGGTTTGGCTTAAGTAGGTTCAATACCTATTTGTACAACCTAGCTCATTCTCGTTTACGAGTGATTGCTAATGGCATGGCACCGTTATGGTGAAGAAATGGCTGAGATAAAGTCATAGAACGGGTCTCTGTTGATGTGATGGATGAACGCCCAGTAAAGGTAATCGAGGGTCTGAATTCCACCTTGTTTTGTGGATTTTTCTCACATCTCAGCTCCTTTGTGGTTCTATTTCACATCACATCCTGCCGTGAAAAAAATAATGGCCGATAAATAATAAGTTAAAACTTGTCCGCTTTCTACATGACTTTGGAACTCATTAATCCTAAGCGAATTTCAGTAGAACGCTCTGTACAACAAATGCGGGATAGGAATCCACGAAGTAGCTACCCAGACCTGCAAAATAATACCCTTACCATGAGTTGTACCTAGCACCCTAATTTCGAACGGTAACACTGAGAATCCCATAAGTATAGCGAATATGAGCATATACAACGTCGTTGTTCGAGACAAGAAGACACTAGCGTAGCAAATTTCATATACTATGCAGTAGTGGAGGCAGCTGAAATAGTTTCAACACGTTTAGGCGACTAGTCGAGCTTATTCCTCTCGAGGGAGCAGACTTTGGCCAGGCTGACCTCGGGATTGCAGGAAATCACAGTAGCTAATCTCCGAAAAATGGAGATTGTGCTGGAGCCCGCATAACCAGTAAGGACGGGCCATTCAAGTATCAAGTATCAAGTATTCCTCTGGAGTTAATGACACCAGCCAAACCTTAACGATTGAGAAGAAATGGACCAAGACCACTGCGTCGCTTCTAGTCCCCCTACACGTCTGTAGTGTTAAGCAACGACAAAGATAAAGGCACTTTTAATAGCCTAAAGATGACACCTTCCGAAGACAATGTCGTCATCGGTAGCTTCAGTGCTAAAACTAGTCCTAAGCAAACATTTGAAGAACTTCACACACCGGCGCACGGACTGGAATAGAATGAATAGGGTAAGAGGTTGTCTAACTTTATCGTGACGGCCAAAACCAAAGACTCACATTTTCAGATGCCTTTCGCTCAGTGATTAAGGTGGGGGGGTCTCTCAGTTATGATTACCAAAACGAAATAAACCAGGTCATATTAGTACCAAAGTTTTGGTTAGCGGATGTCCTTATTCTTCCAAAGCTCTACACAAAATCTGATCGGTGCCTGCTATGCGTATAATTTAAACCTTTTAAAGAAAAAGACAAGAGACCGGAACTTCAAGAAAATGATGAAATAAATTCTGTTTCCGGCTTCTGGAAAAGATGTGCTGTCGACAAAATCGGTGAAGAATAAGATTGGCTGATTCATCATCCCTCCTAACGGTTTACCGCCTCATCGTGGCTGGAAGTGTTTTTGGGTGTTCGGCTGAGGTCTACAGCAGGGGTTTCATTCTCCTGGCAGGGTCTTCCAAGCTGAGAAGGAGTCTGGCGTTCCCAACAGGTAGCCTAGCTTAGCGTAAACAATACCAGGATCCACCACCGTCCTGGTATCAAAGTCGCATGGCGGCAAATCTCCATCTGATTCGCAAGGGCTGCGACTACCTGTGGTGGTGACGACCTAGGGCAGACTTTGGCCAGGCTGACCTCGATATTCCATGAAACCACAATGGCCAAACCAGCGAACCTCCGAAAAAAATAGGGATTATGTTGGGGCCTGCACAATCAGTGAGGACGGGCCACCAAAGTATCCAAGTAACTCATCATCACTTTCACGACAGCGACAAAAAAAAACCCGAGAGTTTCAAATTCAGGAAAAGACATCAGTCTCTAGAAACATTCCAGCTAACAATAACCTGACAGTAACTTGCAATGCATTGTACAGAAAGGCCAGTCGTATAAAAAATGTTTTAGAGAACGAAAAGCAACCGCAGTAGCCAAAGCTAATAAGGTTGGAAGTGCACCGACCGCGCCTGCGCGGACTTTGCTAATTATTTCATCAAAACGTTCTTTTTCCGGTAGACAGATGAGAAAAACAGAGATTTAAGGGGAGCGCTAGAAAACGTCATCTACGACTTCTAATCCGTTCTATCTGACAACGACGACGTTCTGATCCAGGCCAGTTCACTAAGTGTCGTCCCAGCCGTTCTTCCTTTCGAAGTCTGAGGAATTACCTCGTTAGGAGGTAGTCGTATAGCATGCAGTAAAGAAAGTGTTTGGAGAAGACGGTACCATTCAGCATAAAGAAATTCGTTGTCGCCTTCTAGGAGGCAATTCAACAAGTGAGTGGAATATCTGCGAAGTAGAAATTGACACGTTACAGCTCCAAAATCTTCGCTTCGTTAATGACATCGCTCATATAACTATTTGTAGAGAATTCAGCATGGTAAGAGACAAAACATCGGATTTGAACAAAGAGAAAGTACTGAGTAGCTTGATCAACTTAGGAGGCCATAGAGAAGAGAGTGATGCAAAAAACAATGGAAAACGAATACTGCTTGACTTCCTGCTTCACTCAAACGAGGAAGTTCCATGGGTGGAAATTTGACATTCTTCGTATCATTCAAGCAGACAGGGCTCATTGGGTATCTGTACTACACGACTGGTCTTACAGCATTGTTTTTTATGCAAAAGATATTCATTGAGATGTTATTCGCCTAGTGAGTGAAGAATAAAATTATCATTGAAGAACAGAGAACATTCTTGAAAAAAACTGAGGTCTCAATCTTCATGTAATAGTAATAGTCATAATAATAATAGTAATAATAATAATAATAATAATAATAATAACAATAATAATAACAATGACAATAATAATAATAATGATAATAATAACAATAATGATAATGATAGTAAAAATAATAATAGTAATAATTTTGTTGTTCATGCAGCGTGCAGTAAAATAAAAGGAGACGGATGGCACAGTGGCAGTGATGTCCGTCATCTCGAGTATGGTGCTAGTTCGATTCCGCTCACGGCCAACCAAGCCACTCATCTCTCCGGGGGTCCGGAACTTGGTACCGGACTTGTCTGGGAAAAAAATCACTCAGCGATCCAATTGGGAACGCTCCAACCTGGTTATCTCAGGGCTCCAGGAAGAATCGACCAGCATTCTACGACATTCAAGATGAAATGGAAATCCTCAAGCAGCAACTGAAGCTACACGTAAAAGTTGGAAGATCTTCGTGGACAGTGTATGCGAGGAAACGAATCGAATGTGAGAAATGTTGGGAGCCGCACAGCAGACAGACGTGAGGACGAATCAAAATAAAAAAACAGTAATAAATAACAATAATAAAAAATGACAAGGAAAGTCTTTTACAAGTTCTCCTATATGCAAGCAAATTGACAGTGCTCAAACTTGTTATTAAGTTAACATTAACTTTAAGGCATTCTATTATAACGAAAACATTGGTAGACCATACAAATGAAATGACACGTACTGTTTTGCTAGCATCTTAGCATTTTAGTCAATGATTTTATATATAAGAGAAAGTCGTTTATAAGTTAATTTTACCTGCATACTACATAGTAAGCTTAGAGTATTCCAGTTGACGATCTCCCTCTGCTTGTAAGGTATCGGAGGTGTCATGGGTACAGTCGGAGCGGCAAAAGCTGACGCAGTGCGCATAAAATCGGAAGCCGTTACCGGAACTACTGCTGGCACGACGGTGGCCATCGACGGAGTGCGAGAAATCACCTGCTCAATGCGATTCGTCAGATGATCATCCCATCTCGTTTCATTTAATCCAGAACAAATGAAACTTCATAGTGGCTGAATAACTTATCAATAGTTCACGACAACGGTTTTCTATCTATAAATTTTCTGTTATATATATAGTGTATACATATATATCGGATTTTTGATCCAATCTTTACCCTAGCTGAACGTATGGATGTGTCATTGTTTCATCACTCGCAGACGAGTTTGACAACAATCCGAAGAACAAAGGGAATATTTCATAGCACGAATGGACACTGTAGAACACAAGCATACGACTAAATGTGAAAACAATTTGTTTCATTCGACTACGCCTTTCTATCGTTTAGCTCAGTCGGTGTGATTGGCCACCTTGTTAGTTTCCTGCAGCTAACGATGTTACGCATTCTTTTTTATTTTTGCCTCATGTATGAGTCTTTTTCCGATGTTAGCCCACTTTTTGCAATTTTATTACTTCCAAATGGATTCCTAATAGTTACTAGTATTTCCAAATTGTTTCGCCTTCAAAGAACTTTTCCTCCGTCTTCTAAATGACACAGTTTCTAAGACGCACTCCGGATTTGCGTTGAGCATTAATTTCACTGGCAAATAGTCACGGGTAATGATATTTTTGTAGAAACCCTAAAACAGTTTTGTTGTAGCTTTTGTCATTTCACGAAAACCTCTTTGACCTACTGAAAACAGAAGAAACGAAACCTTTGGTGGCATGTTTGAGTAGAAGGCGTGAAGGTTCGAATGCATATCGCTGAGAGTTCCCACATCAACTTCTTCAGGTCGTGGAAGTGTGCAGTAAGACTGACAGCGGGAACCCACACCTGAAATGATGTTCGCCGAAATCTAAACAGTGGAGCGTAAGAGTTAGTAACATTTTTCACCCAATTTCTTCACTGATCTTTAATTGCATTGCCTGGTTCGATCTCCACTTCAGGGCTTAGAACATTTTTCTCTTTGGCGCTAGATCACTTGTTACAGGCTCTTCCATGAGAGTGTTAAGAGCACATACAAATTTGGTATGTTTGGACTGTTCTAACATTGAAGAACAATTTATACTCGCTGCTAAAGCAAAGCAACAAGTCTACAAGTGAGACGCAAATAAGGTGACGCTCCATAAATGTGACGCTTCCGACACATCAACTGTGAAGCGCACCGCATCCAGCGTTGATGATGAAAATTTATTTATGGTGCTCACCACAAACGATAAAGAGCTGTGCAGAAGTATTCAAGTTGGTCATGTGTTGAGTGATGCACCATTAATTGAACTCCACTGGTAGATTATAGGAGTGGTTGAATTTGGTCGATACAACAATAAGTGTGCTCCCCCAATGTTCATTTAGCTTACATGAGTGACAAGAAAAGTATGGGTTGACTAGAGCTGCAAAGGTAAAAAAGCAATACTTTAATAAGAGTAATGTTGTACTCACAACATCGCGACCTACTTCATTTGCATGAAATACTTCTAGTCATCAGGTTTCATTCGAGGTTGTAATGACAACAATTTTGCTACAGAGTTGGGCGGATTGCTAATAGAATCGACGCGTACTCATCAATAATACTTTGACAAAGCAAAATTTTTAAGCTATTGGATGGTCACGCAGGTGAAAGACTTTTGAGAAAGGAAACCACGAGTTTACTGCTTGAAATTAAAGATTCACAGGCTCCCCAGCATTCTGAAGTGTTTCGGGTGACAAAGGACATAAACTTTAGCGTCCTCGTATAGAGAAGTATGTATTTCAATAGTTGTTTCAACTAGTAAGCACTAGCTGAGAAATACGTGCATTTGAAGTTGGGGGTTTAGAAGGCAGCATAAGTTCCTGGATAATCTATATTAATTTCGATCGTTGTCAGTTGGAGCAATTTGTCACTAATATTTCTGGGCAATATTAATAAATCTTTAATTCTCAAAATTGGAAAATAGTCACTTTAAACGAGCAGAAAGAATGTTGCTGACGTAAAACACGAGAAACGTCCTTCTAGGACAGGAAGAGCACCTAGAGCACTCACATTGGCCGATTCCGACATCGCTCTGGCGACTCAGTGCTCGTGGCGGTTGGCCCATTGCGGACACTGAGCGATAACTAGCCGACGGAGGTACTGCATTTAGAGTGTTTTAGTTCAGAAAAAACCTTTGAATAGTGGATTACAAGAGAAAATAATAATACAACAATATAAGAAAGCACAGTGAACTTTGCGTTTCTTTTCCTTTTTTTTTGTCAACCGCTGTAAAACCGCTTACGTCTTCCCCAGGTTAATCTCTGTTCCTTTGTCATTGGAACTGCACTTCCCGGCCGAACCTGGGTATGGTGTGTGGCCTTCGGAGTGGAATGAGATTGTGGAGGAACTGAATGAATACATTAAACTGCGGTCGAATACAATCAGAATAAAATAGCTTAAGGACAACAAACTATACAAAGTTCTACAAAACGTAATCATCTTACAAAGAAGTATGAATTCAAAACTTTTCACCAGGTATGGTTCTTAAAAAAGAGCAGCTTGTGAAAATTTTTAGGAAGTGGCATGATTAAGTCTAAGGAAGGAAATCTTTAGTGAAATCACGAATTCATAACACTCTATCGTCTATTAAATCTCAGAATTCAACTTCTTAGAATGTTTGAGGAATACTACTCACTATGGATCTGAAAAGGAGTGGGTGACGCCGATTGGTTTTGATACTCGAACAGATGCGATTTACTTGAACGGCAAATAGATCCGTTGAGAGAATTCTGTTCGGAAACTGAAATAAATTTCTATTACAAGCCGATGAAAAGGCTTTTAGTTCGTTTAGTAGTTCGGTAGTAAAATCTGTAGCCTAGAGTCCCTGTTTTTTTTTCTTTCTTTCACCAATCTTCTTTGGATATTTAAACGCGTAAAGGCAGGAATAAACGGCGTAAAATTTTTCCAATCCTCTAAGAGTATTAGTTAGCCTATGGTGGTAAAAAATAAGAATGGAAAATAGGAAAAAAGGAGGCAACGGATCTCTTTCTAGCAAAAGCGGCAGAGGAATGGCATAAAAACAAAAAAATAGAACAGAAGAAAAATAGGCAAAAATGAAATGAATTAAATCGAAAATAAGACATTTTTTGCGAACTGAATAAAGGAAAAATAAAAAAAAGTAGAATAAGAAGTAAAGTGGAGTAGAGTGCAAATACGAAAACTGGAACAAAAAACTTGTGATGGCAACTCTCTAAAATAGCATTGGAAAAGAAGCCACAATGTTTTATCAATCAGAGAGAAGCAGGTTTTAAAAAATTTCCGTGACAGAATCAAATTTACATCACTAATTCGATTTTTCGAGCTGTTTCTTTTACATGTATTGAAGCCCCGTCTGCTGTGCATCAGTCTCAAGGTTTGTTTGGCAGCAGCATCGGCACTGTCCAGTAGCTCCGCACACAGAAGACGGGCTTCCGTATGGTCAACGCGCCAGGGACGCGTCGCCATCAGCCCTGCTCTCCACAAGAATTCTTGCTCGATTTTGTGGGATAATGTGACGCAAAAAATGAGACTACAACTGACTTGGAGTCAAGGGCGTGGTAGCTCTGCTCATGGAGCTTGTCTTGAATGGTGTATATCCACACGGTTGCTGCGTCGAGGCCTAAAGTATTTTAAAGAATATAAAACTTGGAGGAACTGAGAATTAAATGGTAAAACATTGCTTAATACAAGTGTTTTCCACCTCTGTTTTCCGCCATTCCTGTCCGCCATCTTTGTATTTCTTCGGCTGGAATTGTTTGCTCACATTTCCTCCTTTGTCAATAGGCCACTGGAGTTCGGCATCACCCATTCTGTAGAAAGTCGACTGAAGGAAGCAACAAATCATTAGAGCAATACAGCATATTCTCAAAGACCATAGAAAACTTCAACAGAATGCAACGTCATTATGTGTTTCCAAATGATTCCTATCGAAGCAAAACACTGATGCTGAGAAAACTGTAAACAACGGAAATTCTAGCGAACACTTTAACACCTGTGCCAGCTTTCTGGATACCAATTTTCAGCACCACCTCATGGCTGAGTAACCCAAGCTTTTGGAATAGACGGAAGCGATTTTTTTTCGTACCAAAGTTCTTAAGGAGCTCATAGAGTTTTATTTGTGAGTCATTCAGAGTATTTAGCTTAAAATGAATTCAGCAAAACAATAGAACCAACTTTGTTTTTGTATTGAATTAATTTTGCTCGACATTAGATGCACTGCATTAGTTGTCTTGAATGCGAAGCAGGCATTTTCACAACTCTCGCCAATGGTTGTAAAAATTCTCTCTTCCAGCACTAACTATCACACCTTACTAGAGGAGGTGAAGAAATGAAGTTCTAGGTGCGTCTCGTTCCAATGCTCACCAAAAATGTTCGTGTTTAGTACAGGTTTCGGTGATGCTAGAAACCGTCTGGAAACTTGCAATAGAAACGATATTTGATTCAGTTGCACTATCGATGCTTCGGGAAATTGAATAATACCCTCCGTATAGACGCTAAGAATCTCATACAAGTTCCCGTATTTGTATTTATACGGATGCGAATTGTATATTAGGAGTTCACATGTGAGTAAATTTTTGTTCGCGAATGAGTGGGATGTTTATTTAAAGTGGTTTGGTTTCCAATAGAGAGGTCTCCTCAACTACTCTAAGAAGCATTGGGGGGGGCTCTCCGTAGATAGCCGGAACCGAAAGTAAGGATGCAGGATGAAGCTCTCGGCGTTGATCAAACTCTGTAGGATGCTCAATGCATTAGATTTCATCAAGCATCTTAGAGGTGCATATCTGGGCACGTGCACTGCGATGGCCTATCGATGATTCAAGTCACTGTTGCCATTCTTCTGCCAAATTGGTACTGATGATTTGCCAACTATGGAGTGAATGGTGAGCCAGAGGAGCGAGATGGAACCAGAGATCAATCAGGTGCCCATGTTAGGGCATCCCTGACTACTGTGTTATACATGTCGTTAGCCACGTGTACTAACAGAAAAAATAAGAAAATAAGAAAATCAAGCAAATTCATTAATATCTCTGTGTCTTTGCAAGCAGTTAAAGGGGCTAAGAACTAAGGAACTAAAGTTGATGAACCAATAGAGATTTTGCTGGCGAAAATTTGAGTAATTCAATCACTGACCAGGAAACTGCTGCTGTTAGTAGCATTGATTTTCCATTCACATCTCCATTGAAGAAGATATGATGAAATTAGAGCCATGAACTTTCAATTTTATCAATCATTCGATTACCGTTTTCTTTCTTCGTGGTGTTTCAACGGAAATACGATTTTCTGCCAAACTGAATCACGATCCCACCCATTCGAAACAGCATCAGAAATCAGATAAGGGTGAATATCAGCTCGGCTCCCTATTAGCGTTGGTATTTAACCTTCACATTAGAGTAATCGTGATCGACTCTGACAAAAACAAAAACGACGACTGACTGCATCGGCTTTCCAAAGGAAAAACATGCTTTGCCGGAAGTGTATTAACATCGCAGAGAGCTCCAGGTGATAAGGAAAAAAACAGCTGAACACAAACAATGCAAAAGTCTTAAAGACCATATTTATTAAATGAAGAGTCTTTCGCTATAGTTCTTTCTGGAATTTACTTCATGAAGCAAATTACACGGCAAAAATTCAACTCTAGCAAAGTGAATTTTTTACACTAACATAATATAATATATTAGAGCTCGTGTGGCGCAATGGTCGGAGGCGTCCTGCAACACACATGTGGAATCGATCCCAGCGCCCATGGCTAACCAACCTTTCCATCCCTCCGGGGTCGACAAATTGGTACTATATTGTCTGGGAAGATAGCAGCACTGGCTCGATACATCGCTAAGCCACGAGGAGTCATTATAGAGGCCAGATATGCATTAAATCATCTCCAAACCATGCTTGATGAAGTCGAATGCATGGCGCATTTCTCAGGGGATTGATTAACGCCGTGAGCATCATTTTTTTAAAAATATAATATACAACAATTACATCTTTCTTACTAACACATAATCCGGCATTAGATGTGTCACACTATGCGAATCCGAGCACTTCTTCTATTGGAGCCGTTTACTCGCATCCATCATCCGCCAAAGTGTACCAACCTGTGCCAACCTTTTTTCGTGAGTTCGAAGTCTGTTTAAGAACTTCCGTCCTTGTCGTAAATGTTGCCGAATGTTGTTCGACTCGATTCTCTTTGGAATTTTGGATTGCCTTCCTAGTGAATTTCAGCGTACGTTGGGGAAGTCAGCCTGCTCCATACAAGCCTGATGTCGATTTTCCAACCATGGAGCGGTGAGAGGATATGGTAGTCTCAAGCGGGGTCAAATGAACGCCTGGGTAAGTAGTGACGTCCGCGTTGCAACTCAATGAATGATATCACTATCATTGCCTATCCACTCCCTGATATATGGTAATATGTTAATGAGACATAACATACTAGCAAGACTCCTTCTGCTTTGAACCTTACAAACTTCATCATTATACCGCTCTTACCTCCTTAACCTCCTGTTTGCACTGCTTCGTGGAACAAACACGAGTTGCTTAACGTTGAAGAGTTTCTGAATAGTGGCGTTCTCTCAGCAACTTTCGGCCACGATTAACCAAAACGTTTTATGAAAATAACTGTTAAACTATTTTACAGTATCTCCCATAACTGAAAAATTCTGTTTCAGCAAACCGAGTTTCGCTTAACTTCTGCCTGAATAATCAGTGTTTGGTCGCTTACGTGGATACTTGGACGGTCCGTCTACACGAGTTGTAGGGGCCTCAGCATATTTGCCATTCGTTTCATTCCCTCACATTCGTCGTCCATTGTGCTGGCTTTATTCGAGCGTGGTGGCGGGTGTGAGTCTCATATGGTGATCTGTAAAATAACCGGAGCTGCGAGCACAGCTGATTAACTTTGGTTACGAACATGCCCGTCCAACGTGTAGGTGGCCGAGCTAGGAGACGCTTGAATTCTCGAAAACTCCACTCTACAGTTCTTTTCGTCCATTTGCGGTCTGTTATTCTCATTAGGTAACCTGCCCATCTGTTTTTCGCTATCGATCCATATTCTTGTGGATTCCGAGGATGGGATAGATTTCGGAGATCAGAGCTTCCCATTCCTGCTAGGTATTGAGTGTGCCAGTTATGCTTCAGAAGGCATCGTTCAAGCGCTCTGTGAGTAGTGCACAATATTCCTGACATGTAACTTTAATGATGCTGAGATATTTGCAAAACTTGGCACCGCAGGTGTCTACGGTGGGGGAACGAACGCGCTATTGTCCTTTCCGGGGAGTAGCGCGCTCACCACCACACCATGCGGGTCCTTCGTTTCGCTTGTCTCTCAGCTAGTTCTATTGATCTTCTGCCATCAGCAATCACCCGTCAGCGGGATTGACGCATGGTGTGGTGATGAGCGCGCTACTCCCCAGAAAGGACAATAGCGCGTTCGTTCCCCACCGTAGACACCTGCGGTCCCGAGTTTTGCAAATATCTCAGCATCATTAAAGTTATATTTCGCAATATATACCCTGCCGCTAAAAAGAGTGGGCAGTAAATAATAGGTCAAAATTCCTGACATGGTTGAGGTACCAGTTCACGTAAATATATTCTTACAAACCGCCATTTTTTGAGCCGACGAGAGGGTGGTGTAGATGTCATATCGTTGTTGTTGTCCTTGTTCAATGGCTAATGTTTCGGCGACTTCGCCTTCCACAGAACCCGGACCTATCATTTGTAACAATAACCCCACATTTCGGTGAACTATTTAGAACTAATGAAGATCCAGCGTATGAAAAGACCCCAATTGTAAGTGTTGGTCACGAATGAGTGAGACTCACCCATGGCGACATGCATCAAAAAAATCACCCCGAGATTAGGTGACATAACACGTGCGATTGTGATGGATTCGTTCCTGCGGTTCGTTTTTGGACTTTTAAAATTTATCCAAATCCCCTAAGGAGTCTCGCCCGCTAATGTTTTAGATTTCTGGGCTGATCCGGACATTCATTTCAAAATCGTCACCGCCGTGATTTTGTGCCCTACGTTTACCCAGAAGAGTAGTTTGTCGAATTTAGCCTTTCCATTTATGCATCATTATTATACCGAGATTTATAGAAAGTCGATCTTTAGAGGTATCAGCTCACGTCTCTGCAGCATAACGGGAAGATCGTTGAATCGAAAAAAGTGAGCGCGGATTTTCGGGTCGTTCAGTTGGTGGGTGGCTTCTTTGTGAGGCGCGAACAACTTGCTCTCCTTCTCCTATTTGATCCCTCCTTCATGTTGTTTTCCACGTTCACTGGCCGCCCGTGGCATAGGTACGAGGTGGTCTCTGCAATCAGAGAGCCATCCAGTTCAATTTGTTCGTCTTCGCACCATGGGTTTTTCATGAAGTGGGTCTTCTACTGATTTATGTGAAGTTCGATCTTTTTGGCGCCTCGTTGAGCTCACTGATCATTGTCCCTTTCTCTGGTACTTCTTGAGAAGACGAAAATGTCGTCAGTGAAACGAAGTTTTGTTAGGATTCTTCCACCAGTTCGTACGCCTTTCTCATCCCGATGAAGTGACTTCATTATCCACTGCAGTGAGGCACTAAACTGGTAAGAGGTCGGTGGAGAGGCTGTACTTTCGCAGTACAGTTCCAACAAGAGCCAGAGAGAGTTTTTTATGTAGAAGTAGTCGACTCTTTTGTCCATGTGCGCTGATAGGATTGCATTCGTTTTGACACTGTCAAACGCTTTTTTCATAGTCAGGAAAAATTAGAGCTACGGTAAGGTGGTATTCCCGACAAGCAACAATGATCCTAACCTGAACACAGTTTGGATGTGGTTCATGCAGCAAAATCCCCTGTCTAAATTATGCATGCTCCACTGATTGCGCCTTATCCACTTTTCTTGATATGCGCTATAGGATAATCTTCGTGAAGAGTTTGTAGGGTATGCTCAACAAGTATATCGAACGGTAGTTACAAAGGTCCTCTTCGGTCACTTTTCTTGGGCAGTGTGACTGTAGATAACAGCGGAAAGTTTTTGTGATCCTATCTTTGTTGATCAGGGCTAACAGCGAAACATTATAATCGAACAGATCCCGACAACATTTTTCTCAGACTGGTTTTTTTTCTCTGCTGCTTTCAGTACTTTCTTCTGAGTGTACCGATGTAGTTCTTCTTGCAAAGCTCTTTTGCAGGTGGCATTTACCACTTATTGCAGTAGGATCACACTTCAGTTCTCTTCTCTTTGCAACTCCTTTATGGTAATGCAGGTGTGATCTGATCTTCTTGCTTGAAGAACTAAGGCGAAACTTCCCCCGACGGCGGCGGGGGACAAAACTTTTCAGTCCTTCGAGAAGGAGCTTGTAGTTTTCGTAGTCTTCGATCGGTCTTAAACTGTTAGTCACGTGTGGATAGGATTTCGTTCAGAGTGTTTTCGTCATAAACAGCTAGACTTTTTTCTTTATGGTCCATGTCATGGTTTTTTTTCGGCTTGCGGCTGAGTCGAATCTTCGCGCGAAGAAGGACCGAAATGTCAAGTAGGCACCATCTTCTGTTTTTTAGAATATAAACGATCTCCAAACTAGCCGTCCCGTTAGAGACTCCCATATCAAACGGCGGTTTTCTTTCTTCTGGAAAAGCGAGCTTTCGTGAAAGAGACGTGCTCCAGACAGGAGTCTTGCGAGACGGTTTCCACTCTCATTTCTTCCTCCCAATCCACAATTTTTTCCTATCCTGTATTTCCTCTCGTTGGCCTTTCTGTTCCGGCGTTGAAGTCTCCGACAACAAATTTATGATATGCTTTATCATGGCGGATGAATACCTCCAACTGATAGTAGAACGCATTTAATTCGTACTCATCAGCTGCGTCGGTCGGTGAGTAGCAGTTGATGATAGTGATCTTCTTATGATGCGACAGTCGAAGACGGAGTGCAGCAAAGCGAAGGGAGAGGATTTGGTACGAGTAGAAGAGATGGACAATGGACGGGTTGACAACATAGTCTACGCCTCAGAAATCCGTGACAGGACGTTCTCTCAGCGGATGACAAGGGGTCCTGTCGTTTAGTTGGAATATGTTGCTCTTCCTGGTTTTGTTTCCTGTATGACGATCATATGGAATTTGTTGCGATCGGCCGCATCAAGAACGGGGAAAAGGTCGGTGTCTGTGGAGAGTGTTCTGACATTATATGTGCAGAGTAAGAAACAATCTCCATCGCGTCTCGTGCGTGTGTTCGTCAGATCCGGTTCCAATGACGTCCTGCGTAACCTCTAGATTTTTGTGGCCTCTCACCGGTTGTCTCATCTCCTGACGTCACAGACGAGAGCAACCAGTGTAAGGGGTACTGAGGCTGGCTATTGTTGGTTGCGCAGTTTGATGTTTCCTGAGTCCTGACTTATTACCTTGCAAGGGCGTATCCAAGTCTTCATCACGATGTGGATCCGAGGGAAGTATCTTTTCGGCAGCGAATCATTCTGCTCGTCTCCTCGAATCCACTAATTGATTCGGAGACGATGTTAAAAAACGAAATGAGCAAACGAAAGTAGGAATGAAAGACAGGCGACCGCTCAAGGACGATGTAGAAGCCAAAAATCAATATTTATCATCATTGATTATTTTTGGCTAGTTATGCCAAGGCGAAGTGAAGGACGATTTAGTAATGTATTACAATGTTATATTCTAGCTATTCCAAAGAACACCACCGGTAGACAATTCGTGAACGACCGCTCTGCATAATAGGAGACCGCTTAGCGAGGTTACTTCATTCGGACGGTGCTCCTCCCAAGAAGATCCAACTATATGGCTACGAAGACTCACAACGCCGGCCACTATGGAGCATCGACTCTGATCAGTCTGGATCTGAGTAAGACGATGGCGTCGAAACCATAGCCGGTCAAAGGTTACACAACCTCGTGTAAGCCGAGAGATCTTCACTTAATAGGCTTCAATAACTATTAGTTGACATGGGATGAATTAAACGTTGAGATGGACTCGGAGTCCCGTCATCTATTCACTCTATAACAAAAGTTAGGTTGCGATGTAAGATTGTTATAATACCATGCGTTCTTCTAAATTGAGCGTTTGTGCACAAGTTGCAATGACAACTTTGAAAACGTGTGGTCTATTTGCAGAACTTCTCCATCTTCATTGTGAAGTACGTCAACAACTTATCCTAGTCGTCGCTAGATGTTTAGTAGAAGATTCTTACAGCCAGCACTAGCAAACATGCTTCTAGTCATTAATTTCCCCTATGGATGATTCTACAACTAACGCTGTGTTTTCCGCAAAGCACAAACACAACAGTGCTGTCATACTATTGAAAGCCCAAAAAGAAACAATGTGATTTAAGCAACCTATGGAACTCCGCTAAATGTCGTATGCACTTTGTAAAGCATAAATCTTTTCACAACTTCTGGTGAGATACTTTTATTTAGGAAGCGATTTCTAAGTCCGTTGTGAATACAGTCGGTGACTTCATCATGAGCCTCAGATAGAATTTCGTTCAAAATACAAGCTTAATTTTCGCACACGCAATAACTCAAGCATGCACGAATGTGCGTACCAATAGTCGATATAGCTCGGTAGTGAGGCGTGCTATTGTGATATCACTGATATTCAATATGGGAAGGAAACCCGTCTGAGAACATGAGATCACGATCATAAGCGAGCAAAATAATGGTAATATTTTACTACTTAGAATATACAACTTTTGAAATTAATCAAAGTTATAGAGACTGCTGCTTTCTTACAGAAACCATACACTTCCCTGAACCCACATGCTTTTGAAGAGATGCACTTTTTCCTAACTGTCGATTTTTGACTCCGTCAGCGCTACCCTAGCTAACGTCACGACTAAGCAGCGAAATCCCTCTCATGAGAAAGATTCTTTGGTCAATTGTGAATAGAGCATGTTTATGATTTAAAAATTATCTATGTTTAAAATGTTGAGATTACACGATAATAATAAAGAAATTTATTTCAGCTATTTACTTCATCGCCAAAATTAAATGACGGGCGGTTTGAAAACCAAACATATTTAGTTTAGTGTACGGCATTAAACAAGAATAATGATAGACAGCATGGAGGAAACAAGAACCGCGAAAAGGGATACCTGTGGTTTTGAAATGTCCATCATATCAGCGATTCATGTCCCTTGTATTAATCTCAGTAAAAGAAAAAACAGCATGTTTTTTTGGGTGCCTAGTAGGGATACACGTATTCAGAAATTTTGCTAATTCTAGACATTTGTGTTAATCGAACTGTGGTAATCGAACAGCTTCTTCCATGGAATCTTGGGATAATGTTGCGAAATCGATAGAAAAGAGAGCTGGAAGCCCTAGTCAACATTTTATATTAGATTGAGGTCTACTATGAGAGATTACTTTATCACCGAAATAAAACACCCTTTTGAAAATATTCATTCTACTAATTGCTCTTACATGTTCCTAATTTTGGCTGTCCTTCAACATAAATGTACAAAACTCTTTCGAAATAAACACAGCCCAGCAGAGAAATCGAAGCTAGATTGCACACAACAGTACAACTTCTAGGGACATCACACTGCTGAGGTAAACGAATTAACACAACACGAATTCATGGAATAAATTGGATTGAAGACGAATTCGGAGCATCTTTGATTCTAGTTGAAGCCTATGAGGCCTTCGCTTGTGAAAAAGGGCTAGAGATATGTTAGGTGGCAAAACTAATAATGAAGAGAAGAACTGGAAAGAAACAACAGTGGTGACATCAATGCAAATGTGTGATTGACTGGAAGTCTTGGCTATGAAATGCTACGAAGTGTTCAATACTATATGTTATGGCTACAAAAGAGTATATATATGTATATAAATACGTTTAGAACGAGTATTCTTGTCGTTGAGGGTGGTGATACGAAGGGACGACAGGTGGGAACGAAGGAGAATGAGGACACCGTTCAACGGGTGATAAACAACGAAACACTGTATCGATAACAGACATTAGCGACGTGGAGAGATGAACACCTTGAATAAGGACGACGCTCGAAATTCCATCATGTGCAAAAAGTAGTAAGGATCTAATCGATTAACGTCAAACATCTGAAAATCTTAATGTTCCGGCTAAATTAAAGCGTCCATTATTTGCAGAAATAAGACACCAGGTCTGATTTTTGAAAAGTGATAGGCAGTAAATAAAAAGTCATGCAACTGTGGTTTCGACTACAGCCTCAGCTTAACTGGGTTCAATGCTGATTTGCGCTTCCCAAATCAATCCCGTTGACGGGTCATTGCTGATAGGACCGTTAATGAAAAAAAACTTACTGAGAAAAAGGCATTGCAAGCGCATTAGTGAGCAGTGAGTTACACGTGAACCCATGGAAACAGTAACTGCGGATTCGAATCCCGCCCGGGATTTGAGTTTTGCAAACGTGTCAACATCGCTGTGGTTGTACTTCACACAACATCTTGTCATGGAAAAATAAGTCGCAGCAAATAAAAGATTATTATTAGTGCCCATTGTTATGAAGCGAGAAAATGCTAAGAATGGAAAAAATTTGTTCCAAATAGAATACGAAGCTCAGAAATGGATGAAAAGATAGGTTTAAGATGAATCAAACACTGTCGAACAATAAATGAACAACCAAAACGATGCTTATATATTTAGAAAACTCTGGAGCACATATGTTTGTGGTGAGGATTGAACTATTAGCTATTACTCTTTTGGATGAACATTTCGAACAAGGTGGTGTACCGAGCACTCTAATGAAGGGATGGTCTATCACAACGTCTCCACGATGGAGCTCGCCGAGCGATGAACTTACGTGCCAAATTATTCAGCTCAAATTCTTACAGTTGACGAGTACAGTCGCAGAACAAGGTTTCTGTTGTAATGGTAGAAAAACTTCACATAACCGATGAAAGAAAGAAGCAATAAAACAAAAAGCTCCATTTGAGTATGATTTTACAAAGAAGAAAGGACAAAGAGAGAAGGAACAGGTGTGTGCGATGCTGCTCAAACAAGATAATGTAATATGGAATTTTTTCTCTTTTTTTATGAATAGCAAGAAAATTAAACAAAAGATTGTTAAAATATTTGAACGGCAGGAAAGCGTAGTCAAAAGAAGGTGAAGATATTACGTTCACATGCTGGTCACTATGTAGTAAGAGTGGCGTTTACCGACAAAAAACTGACCCTGACTTATTTAACTGTTTTCGAGGTCTGTGCTCTCGATTTAGATGAAAAGAGACGGATATTGTTATTGCGGAATTATCGGTGTGGTTCGTAAGCGCTCATTAGCCCTTTCAGTGATGTCCTCGACCTAATATTCGTTTTTCAGAAACAAATTCGTGAACAAACCAACTACTTGTTTGACCTTCGAATATCTATCCAGGCTCTGTGAAATGAAGGAAGTATGCTGGTTTTAAAACTGTTTGTGAAAAGCTCACAGTCAATCTACATAGAAACAGGTGAGCACGGCTATCTCAGATTTCAGATAAAAAATGACACGACCAAAATTCAACGACACTCGTGAAGAAGACGAGGGAAATCCGCAAACCGCAGCCGAAGCCGTATGCAAAAACTTGCAAATGCTTTGTATATGGTGGATTTGAGGAAACGCTAAGTGCTTGGATCCGAGCAGCAGGGTAGATGATGGCAGATGATGTAATAATAAACAATAAATATTAAATGAGAGTGGAATTTGGCTCCTCGTAGGAATACCTGGAAGGAACTACATTCGCGGCTCATTGGGAGATTAGACAGGTACGGGCGGATATCAGGCCGGCGTTGATGAGCGTTGTGACCGACATCTTGTCTCTCTGTTACTCCTCACATGACATAAATCGTATTACAACTAAGTTTTAATTGGTCACAAGGTGGTTGCAAAATTTTAAACATAATGGTTTTTAATGAGGCCCTCACTTGGACCGTTATTGAGAGCGGCTGCCAGCATGGGCCGATTAATTTAATTTTCGCGTTAACGCTTGAGATTTACGAAAGGAAATTCAATTTAGAGGAAATTTAAATGACTATTTCGAGAAAAAAGATGCCGAGACCTACCTATTTTTATTAGCCAGCGTTTCTGTCGTAGAATGCTGAACTCTGCATTGTCTTTCAATAGAGCGAAAATTGGAAAGCAATCCTCTTGATGTTGTCCAGAAAACGAAGGCCAAAAACTAGTTTCTTGGAGAATCCATAAACGGTCTGAAAGTGTTAGAACGGAAAAATTTTGAAAAAAAAACGCAACGGATCACTGGCGCGGCGTTTTAGAAATCGACTTTCTTTTATCTTTAAAATTGACTTTCACTAAAATTTCGCTAACAATAAACAATAATTTTCTACATAACTGACCTGACGCGGCTGATAAAAACTTTAATTCGGCCTACGTTTTGGCACCTTGGCCTTGTTCAGAGCCGCACAGATACGCATCGGTGGTTCCACAGCTGGTCGTTGTCGACATGTGCCAGCATTATTCTGTGTAACCTATCTAGATGGTCCGTCTTTATAACATGGACTCCAACATGTCCACTCGCTTCATCTCCATGCAGTCGTCATTCATAGAGGCGGTCATCTTCGTTTGTGCGCTGCAACCGCAGCTTAGAAAGTCTTTAATGCATTGACAGTTACCAATTACTGCTAGTTTAAATGCAAGCAAAGAGTTGTCTTCGTAGGTATACTGGGATACTAGTGTTAGGACACCCCCACATTTTCATAAGAGGAATTTCCCGGCTTTTTGTGCAAAGCACGCTGATTTGCTACATTGTGACAAGGCATTTTTTTAGTTTTACAGGACCTGTCATCACTTCTACTCTCCGGATCCTTGCACTTCTTGCATTCGGTTTGTTATCCTCGCACTCTTCGTCCACAATGGTCTTCAAACATTTCGCGCGTTGTTTCAGCTGCTGCTTGAGAATTTCGTCTTCTATATGATTGTCGTAAAATGATGGTCGAGTCAACTCTTTACAATCTTGAAGATAGCCGGCCTGAGGATTTCCCACGTTAATTGGAGGAGAGCGTAAGGGTGGGGATCAAACTAGCGCTTTTGCTTCCTGATCGACGGCATCAATAAGCACTGCGCTATTTCCTATGATTAGCTCGGCTAAGAATAATAATAAAGAGAAAACATGATGTAAAAAAGATATCGACCGAATTTATATTGGAGATACGATGTTTAGATAAGGCGTCAATTTCCAAATAAACCACATGGTTTTGACATTGTGAAAGAGAAAAAGAATACAAGAAGACCTAAATCGCTTGCTTTATTCTGGATCACTAAACATCTAAACCACTTCGAAATTAATGAGTCGCTGCTATAAGAGTTTTGAAGGTTAGAAATTGGACAGGTTTTTACCGTTAAACATTCAATCACTTTTGAAGGTCGGGTCTTCATTGAACACCTCTGCTAATTGAATGACAAACACGAAATCCGTATATCTTCCCAGTGACAATCTTAACTCCCACTTATTCGAGCTTTAACTCTTATGATTAGTTACAATAATGGCTACTAGAAAAGTAACTCTTCGTTGGTTTAGTACCTCACTGTTGGGCATGAGTCTAAGATCTACAGTACTTGTATAGTTGGATACTTGGATGGCCCGTCTTCATTAGTTGTGCGGGCTCCAGCATAATTTCCGTTTTCTCGGTGTTTGGCTGATCTAGCTATTGTGGTCTCCTGGAATCCCGAGGTCAGCCCGGCAAAAGTCTGCCCCAGGTCGTCACCACCACAGGTAGTCGCAGCGAGATTTGCTACCATGCGACTAGTTTCATCCCATGACGGTTGTGGATCCTGGCACTGGTTTACTCTTAGCTAGGCTTCCTGATGGAAAGGCCGGACTCCTTCTCAGCCTGGTAGACCCTGCCGGGGGAACAAATCCGCCTACTGTACATCATAACCCACCACCCAGGAATACCTGCCAGCCACGACGAGGCGGTAAAAAAACCGTTGGGAGGAACCCACGGTAGCGTTTTTCATAAAAAATTCGTCAAATGAAGCTCCATAAACACATTTTAGAAAACCCGTCGTTAAGATGGGAATTTTGCTCTAATGCATAACAGCAAGAGACTCATGCTTTGATGACCTCATACAATTGGCAAAAAAAACCAGTCTTCGTACCCCATGCATCAGTCATACTTCTTTTGTGCAAGATGTTGGGAAAATTGATGAGAGGCGTTGTCTTTCTAGCGTATAACACCGATGTAGCCAACAGAAAGTTTCTTCTTTGGAATTTTTTGTTGCTGCAGAGCCCCGAGACGGAAATCATGCTTGAAGGTAGCAGGAAAAAAGGATGGACGCCAGAGAGAAAGCCGTGCTTTTGGGCGTCTGGGACAGCCGCTGGACTTTACCAACATATTTTTTTCTGAAAGAGAAAACTTCTATAATGCTGAGATATTTGCAAAAACTGGTGAATTGTGTGGTGCTGAACGCGTTACTCCCCGGAAAGGGCAATAGCGCGTTCGTTCCCCACTGCGAGACACCTGCGCTCCGGGCATTGCAAATATCTCAGCATTATAGAAGTTATATTTCGGAATATACTCTACCATTAAAAAGAATAGGCAGTAAATAAAAAGATTAAGATTGTGATTATAACTACAGCCTCAACTTAACCGGGTTCAATGCCGATTTGGGTTCCCCTGATCAATCTCGTTGACAGGTGATTGCTGATGGCAGTGATCGATAGAACTAGCTGGGAGATAGGCGAAACGAAGGACCCGCATGGTGTGGTGCTGAACGCGTTACTCCCCGGAAAGGGCAATAGCGCGTTCGTTCCCCACTGCAGAACACCTGCGCTCCGGAGCATTGCAAATATCTCAGCATTATAGAAGTTATATTTCGGAATATACTCTACCATTAAAAAGAATAGGCAGTAAATAAAAAGATTAAGATTGTGATTATAACTACAGCCTCAACTTAACCGGGTTCAATGCCGATTTGGGTTCCCCCTGATCAATCTCGTTGACAGGTGATTGCTGATGGCAGTGATCGATAGAACTAGCTGGGAGATAGGCGAAACGAAGGACCCGCATGGTGTGGTGCTGAACGCGTTACTCCCCGGAAAGGGCAATAGCGCGTTCGTTCCCCACTGCAGACACCTGCGCTCCGGAGCATTGCAAATATCTCAGCATTATAGAAGTTATATTTCGGAATATACTCTACCATTAAAAAAGAATAGGCAGTAAATAAAAAAGATTAAGATTGTGATTATAACTACAGCCTCAACTTAACCGGGTTCAATGCCGATTTGGGTTCCCCTGATCAATCTCGTTGACAGGTGATTGCTGATGGCAGTGATCGATAGAACTAGCTGGGAGATAGGCGAAACGAAGGAACCGCATGGTGTAGTGGTGAACGCGTTACCTCCGGAAAGGACAGTAGCGCGTTCGTTCTCCACCGCATCTGGTTGTATGGAGATCACACACTGGAATCATTCTTCTGAACTTTCAGTTTGGATCAAAATCATGAGAAACGGCACAGGTCCACAAACAAACACAACTGGTTTTCTACCAGATACCTGCTATCTTCATGAATATCTGACACATGCAATGTGGCTTCAAAAGGAAACAATCTCCTCCTAGAAAGAGCCCAGTGCACCATAAATTTGCTCGAAAATAGCCACCAAAGCAAGCCTTTGACATAATGCATGATAATTTTTTTTGCATAGAACTTAAGAAATTCGTGATAGAATTAAAAGTGTGCTTCCACGTCGCCTAGAGGTGGAGATTATTTCCCAGACAAATGTAGTTCCAAATTGGGGAGGGATGAGAAGATTGGTAAGCATGGGGCGGAATTAAACGACTGCCTGGGTAGGTTAAAACATTCGGATAATGAACGCCATCAGTACCCCTGCTCTTCATTGCTTCAAAAAGGCTGCATTATGACTATGATTTTGTTGAAAGAAAAATGGACCAATCCGAACCACACTGCAACCGCAACTGAAAGCTTTTTTTCCAGGAAATTTGAGCGCCACGAACAGAGAGGTCAAAACATATATTCTGAAATGTAAGTGGAATACACCACATTGGAGGGGTGTAGCGCAGTGGTTAGAGGTGCGCTGTAATACACATGGGTTCAACCCTGTGCACCCTTGGCCCACCAAGCACTCCATCCCTCCAACGTCGGCAAATTAGTACCAGACTTTTCTGGGCTGATAACAGTACTGATTCGATACATCTGTAAGCTACCGCGAATTATTGTATAAGACAGATAAGCAGTTACATCTAACGATGCTTGATGTAGTCGATTACATGGCGCACACCATCCGTTTATACACAGCATCTACCAAGCCTTCGTAGTTAACAATGAACAATATTCCGTATGCAAAACAGTAAAACAGCAAAGGGAATTTCAAGGCACAGGAATTATTATCAACTAGTAGAAGTGCCTGCCAAGTTGTGCATAAGGAATGGATCATTATGCGACATTTCCAGATTTCATTGCAAATGAAACACTTCCACGGACGACGGTCGCATTAAAAAATTTTTGTATTTCGCATTGCTGATGCAGAGGATCCAGCTGAGTAGACAGTAAATATCGTAGAATTTCACAAGTATTTCTTTACACAGCCTTGTAACGATCTGTCCTGTTACTAAAGGCCTAGAATGAGCGCTTAAGGACAAAACATTCTTAACAAGACCAAGTGTCACGTTTGAAATAAAATCGTTAAAAGCCCTGTCACTTCGTCTCAACATCAGAATAAACTACTTGTTAAACCAGAATTCCATCAATGTCTTTGATCCCGAACGAGGCGTTCTTGATGACTCTGCGATGCTTCTTAGAGAGAAATAAAATTCGGTATTAGATTCTTAAAATTGATTTCTTTCATTCTTGGCGCTCTTCCGTAGATTCCTATAGTTCCTTTTATTCTCCTCAAATAAAGAACATATTCGCTACGAAAAATGACTCTAGCCACGACCTCTTATGAGTAGAATGGGTCCTCAGTGTGTAAGTGCACTTTAGAGATTGTCTGTAATAAACACTCATAAAAAAGAAATACATGCCGCCCCTAGACTGACGTGCCCTTTTCAATAATATCCTCGTTTAAACAATTCTTTTGAGGCTAGTTACCTTATTTACTACTGTTCCTTTATGACGTTATTGTTGTCAATATGTTTTATGACCCAAGAAAACCATAACATGTATAAAGTAAATAAATCATGCTTTTTCACTTCACTTGATCTCACATGTCATTTACGTCATCTACACATAGCTCACTATTTCTTGCTTTCACTCTTACCCAGCATCCACGAAGGTCTTCATGCATTTCTTGTGTGAGTTCATAGAATGAAGAGAGGGCACTAGTCCCAGACAAGTCTTGTGGTGCAGGTTTCCTGACACAGGAGGGATCGGAAGTTCGGTGAACTCGGTGCGGGGTCGAACAGGGGATAAAGGCAATGTTACTCGCAATGATCATGTCAGTAATGAACAGCACCGCCGCCACCACCGTGCTCACATCCTAATATTCAATTGCGCCTAATATGGATATTCTATAGATCAATTTTCTGTTTTCTTTAAAAAGCACACGGGTTAATACCATATTCCCTTTTTATTGCAAACAAGCTGACGTTTCAGCGGATTTCTTCTTCTTCAGAGCGCGGGAAGTTCAATCTTGCTGGGATCTGGAGAGCCAAACACTTGCATAACCAAAATAGAACAGTTGTGACAGCGAAATTTGAATCGCACAGAAAACAAAATAACTTCACCGCATTCTGATTGCTTTCTATGAGTCCTCCATTGAGAATTTCACGTGGAGACTAACCGCACAGAGTTCATTTGGATAGGTAATGTGCCGCTCTCACATTAAAATAACGGTCTTAAACACAGTGTGAGATCACGTGTCACAACGAAACATTTCTTCCTGTTATTCACTTCTGGAATAATAGCATTTTTCTAGAATGCTTCGAGGGTTTTACGCACTGAAGCTTAAGAGTTCATGACGGATATTGTCAATTCTACATCAAGGTCTTTGTTACGTCTCTGTGTTCCATGTCTATTCATTTCCAACGAGTAAATGCAGCTATAAAACATTCTACAGCAGTATCTGAAATACCATTGAGCGCCAATTGCCGCCAGCTAGTTCGCGACCGCCTGCATGACCCTCTGTGCACAACAGAAAATTGCATGATATGGCCTAAGAGTAGAGTCGGTGATAGCATGAGGTGGGGTACTTTACCCTAATTTCTTGTGAAGCCTTCGGGGACGAATGTATAGGGAAATTGGGTGGACTAGCTGCGGTCGTATAAGGTATCACCTAGTCGGTAAACTTAAAATCAAATCAAACAACTCAAAAGACCGATTTTTTATAAACCACGGAATAAGAAATGGATACATCTAAATGCATTTTCTTACGTGCTGCTCTTGTTGAGCTGATGCGACGTTGGTTCAAGTTGTTGTTGTTGTTGCTGCTGTTGTTGATGTTGTTGTTGTTGTCGTTGTTGTTGTTGGTGGTGTTGTTGTTGTTGTTGGTGTTGTTGTTCGATGGCTGATGCTTCGACGATTTCGCGTTCCTCAGAGCCTGGACGCACTTCATGCAATAATAGCCTTATAATTCAGTGGAAAAACTAAAGTATTATTGAAGGCCTAACATAGAAATAAACGTCATATTCTTCAATAACTACCCGTGTTTTTGCGACTGGGAATACTTGTGTGATTCACGTGAAATGACGAGAAAGACCCAGCTAGGTCGAAAAATCAATTTGAAATTAGACGCCAGGTCACGTGTGATAGTGAGGGATTCGTTGTTTTGGTTCTTCTTTGGGTTTCTAAAATTTATCCAAAACGCCTCGAGAGTCTTGCACGTTGATGTCTTTGACTCTAACTACTATCCAGACAGTCACTTCAAAATCATCGCCATTGCGCTTTTGTGCCTTATGCGTACTTAGAGGAGTGCTTTGACGATTTTCTAGTTTCCCTTCTAGATGTTCTTTTATGCGGAGAGAAAGTGGTCTACCCCTTTTCCCAATATGTTCTTCACCGCATGCCTTACATAAGATCAAGTTTAGTGTACTTGAACTCATATAATCCTCGTCTTCCCCCGTTAGGTCAGATCACACAATTTTCTGAGCTGCACGATCGATCGTAGAGGCGGTTTCGAACTAATTGGAGGCGTGGGGTATTCGGTAGGAGGTCAATAACCACCACATAATTCTCAGGACCACTTTTTCTTAAGCCGCTCTTAATGAAGTTGCATATTTCGTGTGAAATGAAGGGTAGCTTGAAAGTGAACTTACTTCGAAATATTAATTTGGGAAAACAATCCTAGGTCCAGTTCTCGGTGTTGGTTTTCCCGCATGAATTCTATATACTCTGCCTATTTAACAATTCAAAGCACTTATCAAATTGTTCCTTCGTGGAACAGACAATGAAGCAGTCGTCTATGAATCGACGGTAGAGCAAGGTTCGGCGTTCGAGAAGTGGAGCTTCCACCTTAGACATAAATTTGATGGCAATGCTTTGTGCTGATCGTTATCCGAAATCTTGACAGGAAATCGGATAAAGTACTCGAGCTCATGCTAACACCGATTCTACTCTTAGGCATTATTATGCAACTTTCCGTTGCGCATAGAAGGTCATGCAGGCGGTCGCGAACTAGCTGGCAGCAAGTGGCGGTCAGTGGTATTTAAGATACCGCTGTGGGATGTTTTATAGCTGCACTTACTCGCTGGAAATGAATGGACATGGAACACAGACGCGTAACAAAGACCTTGATGTAGAATTGACCATATTCGTCATGAACTCTTAAGCTTCAGTGCGTAAAATCCTCGAAGCATTCTAGAAAAATGCTGCTATTCCAAAAATGAATAGCAGGGAGAAATGTCTCGTTGTAACACGTGATCTCACACTGTGTTTAAGACCGTTATTTTAATGTGAGAGCGGCACATTACCTATCCAAATGAACTCTGTGCTGTTAGTCTCCACGTGAAATTCTCAATGGAGGACTCATAGAAAGCAATCAGTGTGCGGTGAAGTTGTTTTTGTATTCTGTGCAATTTAAATCTCACTTTCACAACTGTTCTATTTTTGGTTATGCAATTTTTTGGCTCTCTAGATTGCAGAAGAATATGGTAACAGGAACGTGTGTGCCTATCAAGAGAACAATGAGTTGTTGATCAACGCCGGGGGTAACAGAAAATCGGTCTCAGGAGTTTTAATAGATGAAATCAAGGCTCGTAAAAGAGTGTGGAAAATCGGTCATCTATCGGACGCAGCGCAAACGCTAACACGTTCAGATCAAGGTTTTCTTGATGTCTAATCTCTATTTGCTGCCTACTCTTTTTCCATGGTCGAATGTTATGTGAAATACAGCCACAAGAATGCTGAGATATGAGCAAAACTCGGAACCATAATTGCGCTTCGAATCCGATATTACCGTTTCCGTGGGATCACATGTTGTCCACTACACCAGCCGAGGCGATTGTTTCGGTGTGTTTGACAGAACAGCAGCATGCCGAAAAAAGATAATCACACTTTCAAAGCACACTTGAGCTACTGGGTTTAACACATATCTTAACTCATATCTCAGGATTCCCGTGGTAGCATTTCATGAAATCTTCTTCTTTTTTTATTCTTTAAATTTTCGTGAAAATCCGAGAACTTTTGGATCCATTCGGTGGATCCGAGTTTGTTCTTCCAGGACTTGTATTTGGCTTGCAATAAATGATCATTATATGCTAAATTCTTTCCGAAACTAAGCCAATTCCCATTGCTCATTGATATACAGCGTATCATACCACATGAGATAACCAAGCCATTCACTTTATTGCCAATTTCATAGGTCGTATTACGAGTTCTTTCTTTGTTGCAGTGAAGCCTACATATGGTACTGTTCGATCGGACACCGAATAAACTACTTTTTTCCCCAGCGATTTCCGTTTTCTTCCCTGGATCATTCTAGAATTGCCGAGCGGTGCTCGTTCCTTCCTGCTCTTAGGATTGATTGCGTTTCGCTTCCTACATGATCGATATAACCCGTCATGCTCAAAGATCTTGGTGTTTTTTGTTCATAAGATTGATTTCCTTCCATCCAATCAGTGTAGAAAAGACTCTGGTAATTACCGGGTGTGGTTGTTCGGCAAATGGATGTTTCGCTTTGCAGTGGAAAAATTAGAGAGTTGCTTTGTTGAAACAAGACGTCTACGCGATTGCAAAGCACAGTTCGTTACAGCAATCATTGCTCACACTTCTGAATTTGTTTTGACACAAAAATGACAATATGTACTCTTTCTCTGATAAGCTTACCCGAGGTGGATAAATAATTTTTCATTCTCGGCTAACGTTTCGACGTCTTGCTTTTCATCAGAGCCGGTGGTCCGATTCGATAGTCCATGGTTGCTCATATTCTCACTGTGGCGTCTTCGTCCTCCAGAATCGCCAGATGAGAATACCTCATTCGGCAGATGCTGGACTGAGGAAGACTCCACTCGATGCGAAGACGAAGACGCCACATCAAAAATGCGAACAACTGTGGCCTATCGAGTCGGATCATCAGGTCTGATGAAGACGAAGACTACGAAACGTCCGCCCAAAATAAAAAATATTTATCAATCTCGTGTAAACTTATCAGAAAACAATACATATTGACTGGTCCTGCTGAGGCTAAAGGAAAGCCGGCTTTGAAATATAAAAATGGCAGCCTTCGGATGAAAAAGTACGTGGAGAAAAAATTGGGTTGATTTTACAGTGATAAAGATCTCAGCAAATCTTGTTGATTACGAAACGATTATAAACTGTACCATGTTATGCGCGCATGTGTTGAGATCAGCAGTTCACCAGTGAGCGGACATTGATAACAGCTAGCAACCTGCCATTTCCGATGAGCTGCGCGCCGCCGAGATCGAAATGGGCGGTCCCGGAACAACCGGAAGACTGCTTTTCTCCTTTCACCACACTTCTGAACTTTTTTGATTCTTTTCTGATGGTTTGTGTGTTTCCTACTTTTAACAATTTCGCGACCACGCTCGCTTGCTTGAGCTATACGTTTGTGGGTATTGCAGGGATATATACATAGCGGTTTCAATGTGCACTCCTTTCCGTTGCTTCTGTCGCCGCAGAACACATTTTTTAACGCATTTTTTGTAGTTAGCCGGTAGCTTGTTCTACACAAATGTTGTATTGGGTGCTGGCTGAAAAACGCTTTATTCTTCACTTAGAGATATACATATACGTCATATGAAACAATCGTTTTTTAAAGAATTGATTGAGCGCTGGTAATTTGACTGGAAATGAACTACCCTTTGCGGGTGTAAAAAATACTGAAAAAGACCCAATATAGTCTTTAAAACACTTTGAAACACAGGTAAGAAGTGTTTACATAGTGGGCCATGCTAACACATAGTAAGTAATAGCAGACATGTCATTCGTACCCATTGAACGGTAGAGTAAACCTTTTTCTAGTCTTCTCAGCTCAAGCACTTAGGGTAGATAATGAAAGTTTTCTCTATAATCCTCTCGTGCTTTTTGCCTCTCATGTACTGTGTATCGGAAAATTACCGTCTATTGTCGAAAACAGGCGTGAGCATGGCAGCTGAAAATAAGGTGTGGTCCATTACGCCGGCCACATGGAATTAGGCGTGATGTTGGAAGTGTTAATTTGATAAATGTCGTTCTTTGAGATCTTTCCATCGTTACGTCTTCACGTTCTTGCAATGATCGTTCACAAGACAAAAAAGCCTACAGATTTAGGCGCTGTGGTTAAAGCATTAAAGGCGACTCGTAACCTTGTCGGATGACGCATAATGTTCAGCCAGGGTTTCACGCATTTTACTCAATGCATTATGTCGAAAATACCTTTCCCACACGTTTAGGAATTAAGCTATTTATTTCGTCAGCAAAAAGGCATCTTTTCCATATATTTATATTTGTTTAGAAGACACATATTCACATATTCCTCATTGAAATTGCTCTCTGTGTTATCCTCCTGGTAGAGGAGGCAAATATCAAGGCAAAGCTCATGGAGATGATCATTAATCGTCACAAAAAGCTGCCTTTGCAAACCTCTTTATGTAGAGATGTAGAGATTTTCTGAGGAATTCGTACAACACATAGTTTAAAAATTTGTGGTGAAAAGGCTATCGATTTATTCAATGATAGAATAAAAACGCGGAACAAAGTATGCACGTTTTCTGTGGTACGTGGTTTTTACGTAATCTGTTTTTCTTCGGTCTTGGACTAGTGACGACGTTGGCGTCAAGCACGTATTCGACCACCAAAAACGGGTTTCCCGTCACTATCATTCAACGCAATCGATCACCATCTTCATCTTTGGAACGACCGTAGTATTTACTACCAATTCTGCGTTACGTTCACCTCAGAATCACTTTACATTTCCACCATTGCTCGTCCAGTTCTCTAGGGCAGTATTTTCCACACTCCACTTTCCTTTTTATCGTTTTCTGCTCCAAAAAGCGCCACTTTTTGATTTAGACCAAAGCATTCAACTACTTTTAAATGTGGTCTTGCAGTGTCTCTGAGCAATTTGTTGATCGCGTTAGATTAGTGGACGTTTTATAAACGTGTTCACCGTTTTTTTACCCACACCTCTCTGATCTAATGTTTGTGGTGAAAAAGCTGTAGTGTTAACAGTGACGGTCCTACAACTCCGCGAAGTTCATACAAGGTCAACGGATAATTGGTTGATGTGTGATTTTCTGTATGAGTGGAGAACAACTTGTTCGCTATAGTCATAGTCGATGGAAAATGACTGAATGCTGACCACTTTGACAGCCTACTGGCAGTTATTTTTTTTGTGTTTCTGATGTATTCGAAAAGAAGAATATTTGGCTAAACTCGGGTAGCACGCGATTTCACTTGAACCTGATCGTTGGTTTATTTCCAAACAGCAGTTGCTTTTGCTTTAGTAGTAGTAAATACTTGAAGAATAAGATAAATGAAGTTGTGAAGTTCATTTTCATTCCTTTTTCACAGCTATTTTCTGCGAGATAGACGACCATCCGCTCGCCACTGTCGCATTTGGCAAGCGGGATCTCGTTGAAGGATATCGCAGCGGTTGTATGTTGGAACCACTGTGTGACAGTTGAGTATAGAATTCTTTTTGTTTTTTTGTTTTTGTTGTTCTCTTTAACGTAAAGTGGGCAGAACAACAAGCAAATGGTTGTATTTTAAACCAGAATGCAGTTAGTTGTAACAGAGCAGACAGATAAAGTCGTTCGAAAAGTTACTGTCAAATGTTACTGTTACATAGTTAAGGCTTCTCTTACTGTAGATTCAGATTACGAAAACTTTGCTGATTTTTCTCATTTCGTCGTTTGGTCGCATTAGACGTGAATGATGTTTGTCTAAGATGGTATCTGAAAATGTACTGTGTTATCAAAAACGCTAAACGGATCCGACTTTCGCCAAATCAGGCTTGATCTGAAGCTTGATCAAATTCGTTTGATAAGCATAGTTCTTAATGAATCGAAAAGTCTGTAATCTATCTGAAGGCAATCTGATTTAATGTTACAACCATATTAAGTTCCAGAATACCTATTGTATACTTTACAAGATCACAAATCGTCGTTAAGGAAAGGCCGCCAGATTGGTTTTCACTTAGCTATTGAAATATACAAAAGGAATGATTAAATGTATATATAGTGTTGTCTGAGGTGCCTGTAGCCTAGTGGTTGGAGGTGCCCCACAACACACGCGCACAGTCTTCGGTTCGATCCCGCGCTCAAGGCTCAGCGAGTCTACATTTTTTGTTGGCAAATCAAACCTTTCTGGGAGGGTAGCCGCGCTGAACTGCTAATCGGTAGGCCACCCCGAGTCATTCATTTCATAAGCCAGATATGCATTCAATCACCTTTAGCGATGCTAAGTGAAGTCGATTGCATGGAGAATCCTTAAAATATTGATCAAAGCTAAGCGCTTTATCCGTTATCTTTTACAGTGTTGGTTGACCACCATCGCCGTATACATGTTGGCGGGAAATACGAGAATGAACCACCGCCATATTCATCATTTGTTGGTCCATTTAACACTGACGATCTGTTCATAAAAAAAACCTTTGCTCAAAACTACTCGGATGTGCTTGTAGTCACTGTACTGGTACAGTGTACAGAGCATTCGCCTCTCTATGAGGTGCACATTTTCTGGTCACGTCGCCAGTACATCTGTCTGTTTTCGGCTGAGCTGTCTCGTTTTCCGTTGGCGATCATCCTTTGTTGTTCACGTGCCCAATAAAACTCTGGTTTTGTTCGGACTCATGCCAAGCAATATATGGAGTTTCGAAAACAATTCATCTCTTTCATAATGTCTTTTAAGTGATAAATGGTTATTCGCAATGAATCAGAAATGTCATTGCATTTGTAACTGAACGCTGGGCAGAGCGCTGCTCGTCATTACAAGCCTTTTTCAGTAACCAGTCAACACTCGTGTAATATCGTGTAATGCTGGTGTACAACTCTTTTTAAAACATAACGACGCATTGTTTTTTCCCTTTTCACTGTAATCTTTGTTCATTATTGTCAGCGTAACAAAACGCTGTGTAATAAGGTCATCTGCGGCTCCCAGTGGAAATTTCCTTTGTATTATAAACAGATTTCAGTTTAACCTTGATAGAAATAATCAATGTACTGTCCACGAAAAGGGGCTTGCAAATGTATTACATCGCAGTGCATTAGTTAATCTGACACAGAATGCCACAGGATGGATTGTCTTCATGAAAACAGATTGACATCAATGGACAGTCAGTCAACAATAGCCGAGTACAAAAACAGCGCAGCTGAGTGAAGTTAGTTTCTTCGAACGATGCCTCAGTTCACTGCATTCGACTCGATGCGACTACGAAGACCGATGTCGAAAGAATGAACGGGTGTGGACAATGGACTTGAATTTCTACGGCTCTCAAGAACGCGAAGCGCACAAACATCAGACCAATGGAACTTTTACAATGGCCTCGGGTCGACTTATCAGCGAAACGATGCTTTGTACTATACGTGAATGATTATTTACAACTCCACTTAGTTTTCTGGGACAGGCAAGCTATCTATCTCCTTGATGTCGGTGTGTTAGCAATCCGTAAATTTTAACGTATAACGCAATGAATCGTCAGACGGCCAATGCCTTTATCGGGTACGCGGTGCAAGAAGTATTCGTCACTGTCGAGGTGCAATGTAAATCAGATGGTTTATCTAAAGACAAGGCCATCCAGTCTGCCCGAAAGCTCAACACTTTCATTCGGCAATCTCACAAACGGAAAAAATTTCTCGGAAAGCGTTAATGTTCTGCAAAGAATCCAATCGAATGGCTTAATCTCTCTCGGATCCATAACGTCCGCTTTCCATGGTGAGTCCTTGTAAACGATCTTGTACAATTATCCAGGATCTACATGTAGAAGAGTCTCACTCAAATAGGGAAATTCGAACCAATGATAAAGAGCATTAAGCTTTGTACTTCTCGTGAACATGGGCACCTAGTGTATTCAAGTAGTACTGAACTCTCATGAAAATCTCTTGGTCTTATCCTACTAATATAATAAGTGAGTTGCCTTCCTCAAGGATATTTTTTACGTCTTCTTCGCGAAATGGAAAACACTGCCTGCTCCAATTGATCCTTTCCTTTCGTACTTCGTATTCGTACTTTTACTTAGCTTTTCGTGTTGAACTGGTTGCGTTATTTTTTTTGTTCAAATTTTCGATTCATTTTTGATCTTGCTTCAATAACATTTGTAAGGTTCTGGACCACATATTGGTTCCCCAAAGAAGCAATGAGCTTCATTCGGCCAGGCTGTCGACACGTTGGCGTCTGAATGGCATCGTGATACAAATGAAGAGTGGTCATATAGGAGATTATGCCTCCGATGTGCTGAAATCCGTGAATCATTCAATGCCTTTAATCTGCGTTATATATCCTGTTCATATGGCGCATTTATTGCAGTGGTATTACGTGGTCGGTAACGAATGCTTCTATGCTTGTGAGGTTGGCAGTTTAACTGTAAACTTCATGAGAAGAGGAAAAAACTGACTTAATGAATCGCCGTGTCATTTTATAGGCCAAATTTGAATTCAGTTGCTCGATGGAGTCGATGGCACGTCACTAAAGGATTGAGCAATGTGCACCGCTTTATCGTTTACAATGTCTTATGCCATCGTGAACGCTGTGGTACTTAGACTGACAGATCTTGTAGCGATAGAGAAAATTTCCACTAACTGATTAAACAGCTGATCTCGCATTCTATTACTAATCACTGCAAAGGCGTGGTATAAGGAAATTCCTGTGAATGTTGTTAATAATTTTGAAGCATATCATGTCTGAAGAAACAAATCTCTCCATCTACCAGTTGATTCGTCATTGTCTACGATTCAGCTTTGCTTTCACAGCCCCCCAAATAATAGATAGCCTCCTCGCTAACATTTCATGCGCTAAAAGTAGGAAATCCTTAACTGAAATTGTCCTATTTATCTACATAAGCGATGAAATAAATTTAGTTATTGACGAAGTTAGTAGGTGCGTTTTAGACTCTAAAAGATTTCGATGCGTTGACGCTCTTTGAATTGTAGTACTTAGAGATTTTCTAAGGCAAATGACATTTGAAAGCAACGAAGCTAACAAAGCCAAGGCAGCTAAACTAGCAAGCATGACAGCCATCAACCTTCTTTGCTTAGCACCAGCAAAACGGTATAGGAGACGTTTTACTTCCTCTCTTGCACTTTACGTTTGAGCTAAGAGTCAGGGAGAAGAAGTTACTACCTCAATTTTTGTTGCAAAAACGAAAGTGGCGAACGATTGCATTTGTGAACGGGAGGGGGGCAAAATCGAAATGACTCTAGTATAAAATATGGACTTGACAGTAATCTGTGTTGAACAGCGTAGACGTAAAGCCAGGTCCTCAGTTTCCCTACAGGCTGAGTTCAATGCCATGGCATTATAATTTTTAAGGCACTGTTTCTTCTGCAGAACCACGACGTCTGAGAACGGAAAGCGATCAACCCCGTTTCTTAAAGTGTGCTCCCCTGTTCCCTCTTCTTAATGAGGTTTAAAACCGTACGCATTCAACTACAATGTACGCATTCAAGCATTTCAGCCATCGATGGTCGTTTTTAAAGCGAACATCGTCGTTATCGCAGTCTTGACCACTCGCTGAAGAGGGTGCGAGAACGGCGACGACGCTGAGTGACGCTACCACCGATTTCACAACTGCGTTCGCCTACAGATGGAGCACAGGATGCCTCACCGCCACCACGACAGTGGCGTTAATGTATCGATATTCCATCACGTACGTGTTACCGACGTCCGTTTTCCGATCACACTCATATCTCGCTCTGCCTCCTCTTCATGCTTCAATATTAATTCAGTTTCTGCTGATCGGTCATGTTTTTTAACATTCGCAAATTAAATATCTATTAAGTCGCACACTTCTAGCACAGTTTTCATTTCGCGCTGGCATTCAGCTATGTTTCTACCAAGTGAACATCTTTATGTGTTTATGGGCATTGCTCATCGTATGGTTTTCAAAAGAAAAAATCGATGCTTGTGCTTCTCATAACAGAAAAAGAAAGCCGTCATAAACTTCTCTAGAGAAGTTCCTTATGGATTCTCGGAGTTCACTTTTATTCTCAGCCCAGGCATTCGGTATCCATAGTCAACTACGGCATAAAAACCTTCCATTTATTCATTTATTTAATAAATTCCACTGAATAGTCGCTATCGAGCTATCCGCCGCTTAATTAATTAGTGTGAATAAATGTTTAAACACCAAATTTTAGAAAGATTAAATTGAAGGCAGCAAGATTTGAAAAAGCGTATGTGTCACGAATATGTCAAAGCACCGTAGAAACCTCTCTTCAATCACTTTTTCGTACAGAAACAGTCCTCCTTTCCTCTATCACACCTATTTTTCCTGTGTCGAACAATTCCATAGTGAAAATGTAAATGGTGCGAAATCTATCGCTCCCATAAACATCTGAACATGTGATCCCAATAATTCGACGTTGTAGTTACTGCGGGTCGACTTTTTTCCGCCAGCATTCGCAAGAATTGCTTATGTTTTGCATTCTCAACGACTGAAAACGAGAACAGCCCAAGTGAATTCACCCTCACTCTCGTTCGATTTTTCAGGTTTGCCATATCGTAGACATCGGGTTGCACTGGTTGGTGCTATGTGCATTGGATTCGATGCATACATAACTGGAAATTGATGATCCGTTCAACTACAAACGAGTACATCTCAATCTAAAGTGGACTGTCATCCTTGAAAAGGAATCCATAAATCTACGTGTCTTTGCTAACAAAACAAGTTTTTTTTCTCCATCACCACGAAATTCTGGTCTACTGCGATCGGGAAATCCATTTTTCCTAAACAATTTTTCTTTCCTAGAATTTAACACCAGAGGGATACAAGCGAAATTATGTCCACATGGACAAGTGCTAGGGTTCCACAGTGGAAGCGGTTGTCAAGTTTTGATTAAAAGTCTCGAATTTTCTGAGATATCGACGTTTCACTTTTTTATTTTAAACACGTCCTTAACTCCTTGAATATTTCACTTACCGAAGAATATTCAGCAGTTTTCGGATTAACGAAACATCATTGACGATATGTTAAATGCTCGTCATAAAAGACGTCCATGCCGAAGTAATTGTCGAGTCAACGGATGGAACAGTTAGTGTTGTTATACCTCATCAGGAATGAAGAAAAAAGCGCTAATTTTTCCTTCATCTATTTTCACCCGTACGCCGGAGAACAAATGATGTGTGTTTTTAGGGACTGTGAAGTCGTTCAACTTTCATTCATTACGTTGCTTCTGTTCGCTGTCGTTCTCTCTTTTTTGTTTCAAAAAACATACATAGACAAAGGTTGCCTGTGTGAATTTCTCACTAGATATCTGTATCACGATGTTCTTCTTTGTGCAGATTAGATCCATCTAATCGAAATGCACTGTTTTTCTTATTACTTAGAAAAAGTTTCAAGTTTTTGGTTTTTGTGGATGTTCACTGGAAGTAACATATTTCTCAGATTTCCTAAGATTTCAGCCGGTTGCTTCTCATTCTTTTACCTTTGAACGAAGTAGGAAAATCTTCTTTTACAGACTTCAACTACCAGGAAGTAAGCGCGAAAGATTTTCGCATTGAAGTGCTACTGGAATGAGCTCCAATTTTCGCACTGACTGCTTCTTCAACCTCACTACAGAGCAGCGAATCGACCTCTTCAAGGTAAAATTTGTAAACTTGATTCTAGTCGATTGGGCCTCTTGACAAGAACTTTCTTCAGTGAACCGACTTCCATTTAACCTCGGTGTGAATGATCACTATACCTTTTTTTATTGGCAAATTAACGCAAGGTTGTTAGCAAATATTTGTTCGGCTAATGTTCCCAAGGCTTCGTTATTCTCAAAGCCGATCATTGTACTAGATGATGGTCCACAGTCATTGGACCTCTCGATGTCTTGTCTTCGTTGTGGTATCGAGTCGAATCTTACCATCGGTCCATCGGAAGCTGTCGATCGATTCGACTGGATGAAGGAAAGGAATGAAGACACCACATCGAGAAAACGAAAGATTGTGAACCATCAACTTTCTTTAGTTATTGATTTCGAAAGAACTATTTATTCGCTTACATTTGCCGTTAGTGGTACATGTCTCCTTCCTTCTGCTTACGCCCTTCATTGTTCCTTAGCTTGCTGTTTTTACTTACAAAATACTCTTCTTTTACTTACATTTTCTCATCGTGTTCATCTAAACAGGTGACTAATTTCATGCAGGATGACGGCAGCCAGTTGACTTCTGCCGTTTCTGACCTCAACCATTCATTCATTCGCATTCGCTAGAGCAAGTAGAATAAGAAACACATCTACCTTTGACATTGAATGTGATTTCCCTAAAGGTTTCTTTCATATTCGTGCTGACTCCTTCGTTTTTTACTGACTCTCTAAGCTTCGTTTTTTCTTTATACAAGTGGTCTTTCTACGTTTTATCATAGGCGGATAATCACCTGTATCAACTGTAGTCCCGTTGATCGTCGAGTGACACGAGCGGGAGCCAGCAAATCTTCCATTTTTCCCCTGTCGCGTCCAAGAGTTGCCAACTGAGTTCTGCTGGCTCTAGGGACTCGTCGAGCATCATATCTTTCTTCTAAGTTTTTCGTGAAGAACTCTGACCAACGGGTCGGTGGTCTTCCTGCAGTGCGTTTGACATCACGGGAATCCAGTCACTAACGATTCTTGTCCATCAGTTGTCATTCATACGCAATACGTGTACGAGCCACCTTATCTTCGACTGTTTGGCGTACAGAACGACATCTTTGACTTTTGGTCGTTGACGCAAGTCGGAGCTTTGGATCCCATCCCTGAAACGGGATACTCCTAGCATCGTCCTTTCGACTGCGCGTTCGATAACGCTGAGTGATCTTTCATCCTGCTTACGCAGCGACCAGGTTTCTGACGCATACGTTAGGGCAGGAAGTATCGTTGAGAGGTGGGCACGGAGTCGGGTGTTCTTTGTCATCTTCACTACATCCCCGATGCTTTTGAAAGCTCCCATGCCGCTCGTTTCGATCTGCTCAACTCTGGAGCTAAGTCGTCAATCATGTTGATCTCCAGGCCTAGATAGACATAACTGGAGCATTCGGAGATATTCATTCCGTTGAACGTGAATGGGGCATACGAAACCAATCCGTTCTTCATGAACATCGTTTTTTGTGAGATTTAGTCAAAGACCAATCTTCACAGGCTTTATCAAAGTCGGCAAACATACGTTCTGCTTGGCTAATGTTTGGTGTTATAAGAAGGATCTCATCAGCAAAGCGAAGATGATGTAACTGGCGACCATCGACTTTCACTCCCATGCTATCCCATTCCAATGTTCGCATGACGTTCTGAAGGCTGGCGGTAAATAATTTTGGCGAGATCGTATCACCTTGCCTAGCGCCTCTTTTTGAAGTCGATGTTAATATCGTTGCAGAATGGTGATATCTTGGTTGTGAAACTTCTGTACAGCTCAAGAAGAATCTTTATGTACTGACTAGAGACTCCTTGACTATCCAGGACTTCCATGACTGCTTCTACCTCAATTGAATCAAAGGCCTTTTTGTAAATCGATGAAGGTGAGACAGAGCGGTCTTTTGTACTCTCGCGATACTTCAATAAGCCTTGTTATGGTGTGGATGTGGTCCATCGTACTAAATCCTTTTCGAAACCCTGCTTGCTCACATGGCCATTCCTTGTCCAGTATTCTGTCAATCCTGTTTAGGATGACTCGAGTGAAAAGTTTGTAGACGACAGACAGCAAGCAGGTTGGGCGGTAGTTGCCGATATCGTGTAGGCCACCCTTCTTGAACAATAACACGCTCATGCTGGTCTTCCACTGAGTGGCGACCTTGCATTCAGACAGGGTAACGTGTGAAAGGCAGAGCCAGTGTGTTTACGAGGACTGGCAGAAGGTTCTTCAGGTCTTCTGGTCTTATCTTGTCCGGACCTGGTGCTGTTCGATTTTTCATCGACGAAATGGCATCTCGGATTTCGGAAGGGAGAACCGGTGGTAAAACATATCCATCCTCCTTTATTTCATATGACGGTAGGTGGACGTGGTTATCGAAGAGATCCGAGTAGTATTCGTGAATAATTTTCTCCATTGCCTTTCTGGGCGCTGTAACTGATCCGTCTGGGCGTTGGAGTGCAGTGATCTTAGTCTTGTAATCGGCGAAGCTTCGGTGGGCTTTGCGAATGCTTTTCCCAGCCTCTACAGCTTCGACCATTACTGCTGCTCTTTTCTCTTCGAGATCTTCTTTTTATCGCCTTTCTGCATTGTTTTGCAGGTTCGAACGTTAATTCGCGGTTGGCTGCAGCTCGTGCGATACCACGCTGGCGTATCAGCTCGAGTGTTTCTAGAGACAAACGTCTCTTGGTAACTTTCGAACTCTCCGCTTTCATGGCGCTAACGTGAAGATGTTGAATGAGCCGATCGTAATCTTCGTCGATGTTATCGACAACGGCATCTTCCTAACAGTCGACTAATGAATTGAATAAGTCCCAGTTTAAGGTACTTCTGGGACTTCGGTTTTTAATTTAGCGTCTCCTTTCGGCGAGAAACAGAAACTTGCACGAAGGAGGCGGTGGTCTCGATCCCGTGCAGAATTTTGGGACAACAGCGATATCGGTTGGGCAAAGCCTTCTATTTACTATGATGTGGTGTATTTAGTTATGATGCTCTCCATTGGGAGACTCCTACGTCCAACGTTGAGAGTGGGGCTTCTGGAATTGCGAGTTGCCATGGATAGTCTTGGTCGCCATGATAAACTCAGATAGCCGCTCACCCTGTTCGTTCCATTTTTATCCATTGGTCCCAATGTGGCGTTCTTCAGACGTTCTTCTTGGTCCAATCTTGGCGTTGAAATCTCCAATGATGACCTTGAAGAATGTATGGTCTTCTCTGTAGAGCTTCTCCAAGTCCATATGAACGCTTCGACTTCTTCTTCGTCACAGTTTGATGTCGGCGTGTAAGCAACGAAGATTGTCAAATGCCGGTACTGATCCGCATCTTTTTAATCGTAAACGTCCGATTCGGGTTGTAAGCTATTCGAATGAATACATGTTCATGAACAAACTCTTGTTGACGAGAACGCCGACACCGCCCACTCCCCTAGCGTCGCATGTTCCGAGGTACAGTTCTTCTCCGGTGTCATAGACAGCGTTGAATGGGTGGCGTCGTCTCGTTTCGGCCAGGCCGATGACTTCGTACTTTACCCTTCTTGCTCTCATGAGCAAGCAAGTCTTCTGTCGAGGACTCGGATGCAAGTGTGCATGCGTTGTAAGTAGAGATCGTCATTTTGGTTCTTTGCCGGTTACGCAGCTTAGAATGGTCCTGAGATTTTAGCAGCATCTCCATACTCGTCCTACCCAACGCTGCGAAATTGGGTAAGAGTAAGGGGTAAGGGGAATGAGTCCCGTTTTTTTACTGTGTTTAGCATTTTTGATACCCACGTATAGCTTGCTGGGCTCTGAACGTGGTGGCTGGGTATACTCACGGGTAGCTTGCCAGGCTCTCTCAGAGTGGACATGGAGCTTATTTGTTGGAGGCGACTCCTAACCTCCTCCCTTATACTTCTCTGTCACTTGATTGCAAGCTTTTTGGCCGAATTGACTCGTAGAATGCAATCCGCATAAGCGAGAACGCACCCACACACGTATGCATGAATACGCCTAGCAAATACAGAAAGTATGTACCAAATCGGCGCAGCAGAAACAGGGATTCCATCCCCTGGATCCACCTGCGTCTCAGTGAAGCAAACGTCGCTTTTGGTCCGCGATTAACCCCCTATACGCGACTGGTGACGTGCCACGTGGCCTCGCGACCAATCAGTTCGAGATCCTTCATGTGAGGGAGATCCGTAGTAGGCGGATAATAGTGTACGTAATAGGAAGGACGGGATTTGTATCGACGACTTGGCATGTGTACTTTTAGCTCGGGTTGTTTATGCGATTGTATCTTAGAATTCAGTTCGATAAAATAATCGTTGAGTGGTTGTCTTACTCTGAGACTTTGCGGGTGGACAAATGATAAGAATGAAGTTGAGACTGGCACTTTGTTGGTTGAGCGAGTATTGTTTCCTGAAGCTCTGACGCAGTCATGATGTCGGGGCTTCACAGGCTAGCGCAGCCACCTAATCATTACCTTTCGATGGCAACTAGATGATTGATAATGAACTTTTGGTTGCTTTTGTTGAAGAGATATAAATTGCTGAGGAAATGCCAGTAGGGTTTGATGTAACTGGTCTGCTATGTGTTTAAAACAGCCACCAAATTCATTCCCTTTCATTGCTTCGCGAGCTAGAATAACACAGTTGTTCCATCCATGGTAATCACGATCCATAAAGAACATCACAGTTCCAGTGTGCTGTCCATTTTCCATTTGCACTACATTCATGTAGCTGGAGAACATCTTTAGTGACACGATTTTACTATTGGCTTGTCTTTCGTATGGTAATTTTAGGTTCTTTTCTAACTTTGTTGACCCGGCTCAACTTTGTAATTCGAGTTTCAGGAAAAAAACACTTCACATTCCCTAGGTAGCCTCTCTTAACGGAGTGTTTTATTAATGCCTATCTTTCTTTTTACGATCGTAAATATATCTATGAGAACAAGTCTTTTTTGTGGTATTCACAAGATTAATCATGTTGGAAACTTCACAGCGCATCCTTACTTTCAGTAAAACGAATACCAATGCAAAAAACATTAGGCAAATGGACATTACCAGATAACCACTTTTCATTGAAGAGGATGAATGCTGTAGCTTTTTCTGGATCTACCAACGTTTCTTGGAGGAAAAAAGAGAAGTGTTAAATAAGCGAAAATGGTTTCAGCGTCGTCAAGGCTTGCGTGTGGAGTATGTGTTTCGCACGTACTTCGGATGGATGATGATGCCTTTGGCTCTGATCGGAGCCATCCTTGTCTCGCTCTTCATCCTCGCAGCCTATCGGGTATTGTCTCAATGAAAAATTTCGATTTTTTGCTAATTAAGTGATTCTTGTGTTACATTTTTTAGCCAGTGAAACCTATTTCTTAAGTCGTAGAACGGAAATATATAATCGAGGATTGTCGCCTGTTGGTTTGACAACCAACATCTCCTTTTTACTAAATGGCTTAAAAACGCAGACATTTAGAGCAACATCGAGTTGTTTGTCCAATTAGTAGGTAAACTTGACTCATTTAGCTCTTGGGCTGCGCTCAGGTCATTAAAAATGATGTTAATGCGAAAACATCGAATGCAGTGTACCATTCCATCATTAGAATAAAAAGTTTACAAAAAAGTGTTAAGACGATTAAAACCACGCTTATGTGACTCTGCCTTCTTCATACGGCACCAAGCCGTTTCTCTATTCATTTTGTTGTCTTACAACTGTCATACACACCAGGTTACCTTTGAGATACAGCAGTGGCTTGAGATTTAGTTCCAAGTGGCTTGTTCGAAGGAACTAGCCGACAGATCTTTTTGGAGGTTCCCCTCGGCATTGTTTTAAGTCGCTTGACTAATGTCTAAAGTTCACTTCGTTCAGAAATGTAGGGAAACAAAGCAATCACACACTTTCTTTGTAGCACCTGTGCCATTATTGCTAAAGCCATGGTTTGTCGATAAAATAAACGAAATAAAGCGAAAAAAAAAGAATAGCTTTGCTTTTAGACGGGAGTTGGACTCTCACCCTCAAGATAAAACAGACGGAAAAAGGTACTGAGGAGTATTGTGGACTGTGCCGTAATCATGCAGTAAACAAATCGAAAACCACTATTTTTCCATTTTATTTTACTCGTCCTATCCACATCTACTGTGCAGATCCCAGCGCTTTCTGCTTTCGACCCGCTCACTCCTATCCCACTGTTCACGAAGGTCTCTGAGCATCTCATGTGTGGATTCGGCTAATGCTTGGGGTTTCTTATCTTCTTCACGAACGTCGTTGAATGCTTGTCAAGTTGATTCTTCCTCCGGTCCTGTTATAGCTGTGGAGCAGCGTTCATGCGTCTATTTGAAGCGGTCCAGACGAGTCTGGTAGCAATTTTCCAACCCCGGAGGAATAAGAGACTTGTTGGGCTCGATGTGGAATCGAAAGAAATCAGTTCTTGTGAAGAACGGCATCATTACTATTGTGCTATACTCCTTCTGTCAAAAGTTATCAATTTAGACAGTTGTACGATCAAGCCGAAAATTTAAAAGTGCTGCACTTCTTGTTCTACCATCCGGTTTCTCTCCATATTTTTTGGTTATTCACGTTTATAATACTCTACTTATCTTCCACATATCCATTTAATGTTTTTGGGACTTCATCAAGACCCTACAATACTATGGCCGTTTTCTTTCGAGATGAAAGTCGTAGACGGCAGGCAGTTTTTCACAACCCATTTGATACCTCGCCTTCAAAAGAGCACGTCCTACACCATCATTCTTGAAGGGGGCTTTCGTACCTATCCAATAATTCGCTTTTTTTTTGATGAGCATACACGAAGTTATTACTACAGGACTGATTCATTCCCCAATAGCTGACGTTTCGGCGGTTTCGCCTTCTTCAGAGCCCATTACTCTTCTCTAAAGGTGATTGTACAAGTACTGAACACTATAAGATTCCTTCGACTCGCACTTCTTCCGTTGAGCGTACATGATGTCCTGTGTGCATCGAAGAGAAGCGCGCTGTAGTCCCACGTCGACGTCCGTTATTTGTTGGCTGTCCTCTGCTATACCGCAAACATCATGTAGTCGTTTTCGTTTGATAAAATTCGGCAGTACTCGATGTTTTACGCAGAGACGGAGAAGGAGGGACCTAAGACTTCGACGTCTTCTGTCCTTGTGACAGTACTTCTTTATGTTATCGTACATGGACCGTCTAAGGAAACCAAGTAGTGCACAACTGTTCCGAGACGAAAAAAAAAGTTCTAAAAAATGAAAAAGAACATCATAGCAATAGTGGTCTTAAAGAGCTAGGTACATACTACTCTGTAACTCCCACGTCCGACTTTCTATCAACCTCGGCATTGATTAAGTAATTTTTCGTATTCTTGTTGAGCAAACACGAGGTGTTATTTCTCTTCTTTATTCACGAACATTTCTATTCTTTATTCACGAACAAGCTGACGTTTCGGCGGATTTCGCCTTCCTCAGAGCCACTTTCTATGAGGCTTCCACTGAGTATGTCGCGTGGAGACCAACCGCACAGAATTCACATGGGAGCGTATTATTACTCGTATTAATCATAGTCATTAATGTACTGCAATTACTAAAATTATTAATGTTATTGGCACTACATTGATATTATTGGTATAATATAATTAATATTGTTAAAAAAATTATTGTGATAGTTTTGAATTTTTTACACGACCCATCTTCACAGCTACTGTGCGGATCCCAGCACTTCACAGATTCGATTGGTTTTCGTGCACACATCAGCCGCAAAGGTCTTCCATGTGGCTTCGGCTGCTGCTTGAGGATTTTCATTTCATTTTGAATGTCGTAGAATTCTGGTCGAGTCGATTCTCCCTGGAGTCCTGAGATAGCTACGTTGGAGCATTCCTATTTGGACTGCATCGTGTTTATTTCCCGCCATGATGAGAGGCTTAGCGATCCCGGACCGGGTTTGAACAAGCAACGTGCCTGTGTTGACCTACATCACTATCACTGTGCTACCCGCGCTCTCCAATATCATATATATTAAACATTAACTAGTATTAATATACTCTCTGCTTTTTGTTTAGCAACCCGAGGTGTTATTTTATTTCTTTATTTACGTACAAGCTGACATTTCGGCGGTTTCGCCTTCCTCAGAGCCTGTAAAGGTCAAGTTGACTGCGATCTACACGGTCAAACGCCTCCATAACCAAACAGAGAAAGTGCTGAACCAAAATTTTTTCGTATAAAAAGAACACCTAGTCGGCATACGTAAACCAAATACTCCACTAGGCACGCATAGGACGCAGAGACATAACAGAGAAGATTTTTGAAGTACGGGTTACGATCCTCGCGCAGGAATCGAGAACACCAGCACTCAAAATTCTCGAGGCATTCTGGATCAATTCCATGACTCCGAAAATGAACCGCAGGGAGGAATGCCTCATTATCACGCGTGATATTGGGCAGTACATAAGCCTGTTATTCTGATGAGATGGGTACATTACGATTCCATGTGAACTCTGTGCGGTTGGTCTCCACGTGAAATATTTAGTGGAAGACTCATAGAAAGTGGTGAGTGTGCAAAGACTCTGTGTTCAATGTGACTGAAATTTTCGTTCAGCACTTTCTCTGTTTTGTTATGGAGGCGCTTGACTGTGTAGATCGCAGTCAACTTGACCTTTCCAGGCTCTGAGGAAGGCGAAATTCGCCGAAACGTCAGCTTGTACGTAAATAAAGAAATAAAATACACCTGGTGCTTGCTAAACAGATGCAGAGAGAATTATTCAATCAATGCCGAGGTTAATAGAAAGTCGGACGTGGGTATTAATGTACTGTTACGAATCTACATTAAGATTGATATGTTAGACATCAATATCAAAATGTTAGTCAGTATTGGGTAAAGAGGGCAGTGCAGTGGTTAATGATGCAGTCCACCAAGAAGCAAGATTCTGCTTCGATCCCTTGCCCCACTCTCCAATCCAAGCGGAAGGCCTCACCTCGGCTATATCCTACAGGGTAATGAAAATCGATTCAACGAGGAGTGGCCGAAACAACACGTGAAATGTTCGAGGACCTTTGTGTCCTGTGTGTGATGTGACGAATATGTGGAAAGCGAATCGAATGCAAGGAAGTGCTGGGATCCGCACTGTGTGATACGTGTGATGATGGGTCATGTAAAACAAAATAACGAAAAAAATTAACTCGATGTTCTTCTTCAATAAGCAAACACGAGACAACCTCGTGTCTGCTTACTGAAGAAGAACATCGAATTATCAATCAATGCCGAGGTTAATAGTTGGTCTTGTGAAGCAGTTCACATTAAAATGTGTAAAATTTTGAGTACTGATGTAATATTGCTAGTATCCATATATCAGTATTATTGGAATATTTATTCATCTGTGTTTAAATTGTTCAGCTTAAATGAGGTTGTTATGAAGTTTCATTCAGCTAACGTTTCTAGGTCCTCGTCTTCCACAGAGCGAACAATCCGCGTCGATGTCCACAGTTCTTCGTTCTCTCGATATGGTGTCTTCGTCGTCGAATCTAGTCTGATCTTCTTCAGTGGAGCGCCAATCGAATGAGGGGAACCTCACTCGGCAGTGGTCTTCTACACAGGACGGTTGTTGTTCATATGATTGTCAGCTGATGATCACTTGTTTTCCTGGACAATCCTGCATCCTGCAGAAGTCGGCACCATTATCAGCTAGCTCAGAGCTCAACGGTTACCTTATTGGGGCTGTGCTCCACTGGACAACATCCGTCTCGATACGAGGAAGAACACACCACATCAAGAGTACGAAGAACTGTGGGAGTTTTTTCTTGAGCAGCAAATTAGCGGCTTTTAGGGAAGACGAAGACGTTGAAACGTTTGCCGAATAGGAGTTTCATGAGAATCTCGTACAAGCTGAACAGTTTAAGCATATGTTGATTACTCATACCGTGGTTGAAGAGAGGTCAGTCTTTGAAATATTAATACTAATATTCTTATTGAAATATATTAACCCTAACATTTGAAATAAGAGAGCTTTTTTTGGCAAAAATCTTGAATATGCAGTGATTTCAGAAGATAAAGCCTTGTCGGATAAAGAGATAATTGGAGAAGTTAATATGATTCACGGAACAAATAGTTGTGTTACAAAAATAAATTAACAGAGAAATCAGACAAATGATAACCTGATAACGAATGGCTCGTTTTTGCAAAGAGTTCCGCCGAGAAATTCCATTTAACTAGCGATCGATTCCGGTATGATTTTTGCTTCCAGTTAGAAATTTCAGGATCTTTCTCAGCTTGGATGTCCCTAAAAGGGAATGAGACCTCATTAACTGCCCTTCGGCAAAACATCCCTCCCTCCCCTATAAGGTGCAAAGTCACTAGATACAAATATTTAAAGGATAGCAGGAATGTGTTCCAGGCAATCAAAGCTCGTCTCGTAAGTCGAAAATGCTACATATTGCTGTTGAACAGGGCGATAGGAGATCTGGTCTCTTGTCTCGTAGCGTTGGTCGTCTGCGCGTACGTACTGCTGTGGCCTGAGATCAAGTCAGTTCCACTACACTTTACTTTCTTCTGCATTTAATAATGAAAATATCAATTATTGGAAATAATACACTCTTACCGTCGTCTTGAATGTTGCATATAAATGTTAAATATATATTACATTATACGAGCACGATCCATGATCCATGCGATGCACACATGGGATCGATCACTGCACCTATGGTTCACCAAGGCTTTGATCCCCTCTTGGTCGGCAAATTGGTGCCAGACTTGTCTAGGAGGATAGCAGCACTGGCTCCATGCATCGGTAGGCCACCGCGAGTCATTGTGAAAGACAGATATCCATTTAAACACCTCCAGCGATACTTAAAGTCGAATGCATGGCGCATCCCTCAGGGGATTGATCAACGCCGAGAGCTTTATCCTTTTTTTTATCATTATACGAAAATATAATACATCTCTCGATAGACATGCGGATGCAATTTAGCAGGCTACCGTTATTACAGGTCCAAGAATTGATTTCGGATCAAAGATTACTGTCTAAGAAGTAAAGGGAACTAGGGGCTGCTAGCTTGCTTCTTTTTCTAAATATATCACAGCATCTAAAAACAATCGTGCGTCCTTCAATTCAGAAAATCTAATCAACGCTCTGAATGCAATCAGTCATTTACATTTTCAGAATAGACAATTCAGCGAAGTCCGCAGTTAAATCTACTTTTTCGGATACGTAAACCTTGTTTATAAACGTAAAGTTATTGGGATTATTTTTCAAAAAACCACACCATCCTCTCAAATTCGTACCGGTTCTAGTCGCGATATGGTTAATCTCATGGAATCGTTCTTCACTGGTTCCTTCTGGTCCGCAATGGTATCGTACGTTGCTCTTTCTGTGCTTAAGGTAAGAATGTAAGAAGTCGCTAAAGTTGATTTCTTCGAATATTTTTTTTCCTGTATGATTTTTTTTTCTTTGTTATTTGGACGTTTTAGTTGTTTGCCGTGTGGAGACCGTTTCACTATCGCAAATGGTTCACAATGAAGAGATGCATCAATCTCATCATTCTTAGGTGAGAGATCCACTTTGTAAGATGGCAGAATGATGATAAAGGCATATTACGCTTAGTCACGAGATTCATTTGGCTCAGACATGAAGCTTGCCAGCAGCCTTAGGAACAGGCTGGCGACCACACGCCATGGTTAACGTCTGTGGTTCAACTTTTCTCTACCAACCTCAGGATTTTACTACGGTCGTGTGGTTGATCTACCATGAAGAAATTCAGTAATCACCTGTTTTCAAATGGCTGGCTTATCTTGAAAACATATGTCGCCACTACCTCACCGTTAAAGCACCGGTTATAATAATTTCACGTGAAAATCTTTTAAGCTGTAATATATTTACGAACAATAACTCGCTGGTGTTGTATTCTATTGAAACTTATATCACCAGTTTAGTTAAATTGCAATTTTTAATCAGCCCAACTAATTTTTCACTCCTTTTTTGTTTTCGATTTTTATTTCTCTAATTTTCAGCCCAAATTAGGGTTGAAAAAAGTCCTAGAAATTCGACGATTGTTCTCATATGCAGTAATGTCACATATTACTGGCAAGATCGTTCCATGCACTTCTTTCTCTACATAATCGAATCACAGTGTAAACTGTGCTTGCCATAAACTTTATGGGGAGCAATGTAGTCGGTTTAATTGAACTAATCAAGTTTATTCTTGGGGGCGTGTGACACAGTGGTCGGAGGAGCTTCGTAACACACACGCGGAATCGATCACCGCGCTCATGGCGCGCCAAGCCTTCCCTCCCTCCGGGGTCGGCAAATTGATACCAGACTTGTCTGGGAGGATAGCAACGCTGGCTCGATACATCGGTAGGCCACCGCGAGTCATTGTAAATAGCCAGATATGCATCTAATCACCTCCAAACGATGCTTAATGAAGTCGAATGCATGGCGCATCCCTCAGGGGATTGATCAACGCCGAGAGCTTTATTCTTTATCCCTTAATCAGGTTTATTCTTAGTTAAGATTTACCACGTTGAAGATACAAGACTGTTAATTCTTGAACAACGAAACAGAAAGCAAAAGTAGCTATAAAGATGAAAAGGACCCACATAAAAATAACAAATCTGGCAATAAAAAAGCAGGAAAAAGACGGCCTTTTATCGTTTCTGATGCAATTGCTACAGGTAATAAATAACCGGCGCCCATTGCGCAAAGCTCGCTTACCAACCCCACGTAACGGCACTGTGTAAGCGCTGGCAACTAACCGTAGCTTACAAATACGCCCAAAAGTGCAATAGCATTCCCTATATGTGGAATCCCCTAGGTTCAAGCAGAGTCATTTCTGCGCTTGTTCATTAGCCATGTTGTCTATGCTGCACACTGTTTTCGACAGCGATAGTTTTTTCGTCACAAAATGATTCACGTTAAAAAGGCCTTTCAGCAAATTATTAAGTGTAGAAAACACCTTTTCACGACCCATTCTTGATGTTGGACCTGAGTTTGACGCGATATCGACAGAATACATACACGGCGGTAAGAAATCCCTGTAGACTATAGAAGGGCACGACACAACATAGTGTCGCGCAGTGGTTTAGTTTTCAAGAACAGTAATGATAAAAGTATATTTATGCTTTTCATTTCCTTCAAATGCGCAGACACCAAAAAAAATCTTGAGGGAAAACCAGCTGTAAAATTCATGACATGCGATTCTTTCAGTTGGGTGATGTTTATCCTGATGGTTAGTTACACGTTGGGTGTGACAGCGTTGGTGAAAGTAGCCGCCTTAAACGAATGGTCCGGATGTAGAATGGAAACATGCGCAAGAGCTATGTATAGGTGGGTTGTGGTTACCTAGTTTTTTTCGATTCTTTTATTTTTAGTCAAAACGAATTACCTTAGCCAGTCATGGTCGCTTCTGAGCCTTGTTGATGAACAAACGAATTCCAGGTCACGTAACGTTTTCACTGTCAGTGTGTATTTCTTCACTTTGGTCGTTTTCTTGGTTACTGGTGGGTGTTCCGATACTCTAAACGTACTAAGGACGAAGTCATTTCGTTGAATATTTGAGAACTCAGTGGAATATTTGTTCACATTAGGGACATTAGGTGATAGTAATGATATCAATACATTTAAAGATGCAGAAGCAGCTTGTACTACTAAAATCGGTATATTCTTTGCACAGGAAGTGAAATTGGCTGCTGATTGTCGTGAATTCTAAATACAGACACTCTTGACATCCTTTCTGAGAAAGCTTTTTTTTGAACATATCGTTCTGACTGAGTGACTGAGTGACTGAGTGAAAGCCTTTTCATCTTCCTCACTACGTGATGCAAGCTGCGCATCCTGGCCATGTGCCACTCATCGATAGCGCAGTTATCCCACTGTTCTCATTGGATATTAGTGGGTATGAGTTCTACATATGCTGGTTCGGAGTCTAGAACTCGCTTTAGCTTACGACGGCTACAATAGCAGCTTGCTTTTACAAACTACAAACTTTTACAAACTTTACAAAGTTTTCACCGTGTAAATAAACATAAACAATTCCGAGAGTGATGGATTTTGCTTCAATTTGTCATAGTCGAAAAAGCACTCATCAAAGTAAGACATATTCCACAATGATGCTGAGATATTTGCAGAACTCCGGACCGAAGGTGTCTGCCGTGGGGAACGAACGCGCTATTATCCTTTCCGGGAAGTAACGCGATCACCATCACACCTTGCGGGTCCTTCATTTCGCCTGTCTCTCACCTAGTGGGCAGACACCTGTGGTCCCGGAGTTTTGCAAATATCTCAGCATCATTGTGGTTGTTTCATAAATAATATTCTGTCGTGGAATGGAAACTTGTAAAAGGCAGTAAATAAGTATTCAACATTAAGACATATTCCATTGGCAAGGAATGTACAAAAAGGAGGAACACTAGGAGGAACGGCAATATTCAAACTAACGATACAAACAAGTGTTTTTGGCTTGTTTTAAAGAAAATGCTAAACGTTCTATTGAACAGGTAGTGCATCGAAGCACTGCGATTTGTTGCGACGGTGTTTGAAATGGTCCAAGTCTTTAAGATGCAAAGAGTGTTTTTAAGTGTGCTTTGCATTAATTCATTCACTTTACTTTTCACATTATTTAGTGTTGCTGATTCGACGAGCACAGAGATTCGTAGATTCGTTCAAGAAACGAGAGTCGAATGAGTCTGAAAGTGGTCGATGGGTACGATTTCCACTCTGGAAACTTGCTATCAATGTTGCGACGTTCGCCGGTCTCTATTTATTCTACGTTATCTGGTTAGTTGATCTGTCTTTTCCCACTTTTCTGCACTTTAGTAGTGGCTTCGCTGTACTAATTTTTGATTTCGATGTTCTATGTAGGTTTTTATTTTTTGCTTGTAGACGTTTCTATACTTTGATTTTCGTAGAAAAAATGCATACCATTATCATTGCTATCCTCATGAGAGCAAATGCAGGTGCATTGGACTGCTTCTGAATAGGGATCAATGCTTCTTTCAACGCCACCTTCCGGAAATGATGCGAATTCTGGCTTTCGTTCGAAGCACCCTGCTGCTTCGAATAGTAGTGGACCCAATTCTTTCCTTCATTACAGATTTCCAGGTACATCCACTTTGCCCACCACATAGCTGTTAGCCTTTTGATTTCAAAATAGTTAAACGTAAAATTTTTGTGATGATCAATGGACACTATTCAAAATAGAGCTCTAAAAGACAGTTGACGTTAAGAAACCGATTTTTGAAGGAACTGGTGTTTTGTGCAGAATAACGACGAGGTCTGTCCAGCGTTAAATCCTAACGCAGTCGTGCACTGTACGTAAAGATTTATTATTATCCAAATAATATTGACAGTTTCAGCTGCGCCGTAGCTTTTTCGAAATGTTTGGTGTGAAGTCCATGGTAGCACAGCGGTCGCGAATGTTCGAAAAACCGAAGATTTCGGACGGTTCAGCGCTAGAGAACGGTATCAGCCGAAGCTCGCGCAGTCAAACATTATCTACTAACAACTCGTCATCCTTTCCATCTACGTTGAGGCTCTAAAGCTGTTTTCAATTTCTGAATCGGAATTCACAAAAGACAAAGTCACATGGACAGTGCTTAATCAAATCGAACACAGCGAACACCTGGTGATGCGGCAATATTAGAGTTGTCAATTTTACCAATAATTTAGTACTATTTCGTTGGGGCTGTATTCATCACACGACATATCTAGCTAATGTGAACAACAGTGCTCTTGATTAGAAATCCTTTGTGGTTCATAGCTGAAGCGAATGTTCGACAAGCCATGGATTATCATTTGTAATCCTTGATTCGATTTCACAACACCCGGGTGATAAGTGATGAAACCCAACACCTAAATCCCTGAATGATTTCCAGTTATTTACTGAAAAATCAAGAAAATGAAAAGCAAAAAACAACTTTCTTAACTTATGCTGCTTCCCTTACAGCTCGATTGTGAATCCCGGTTCTTGTCTACATTGATTCGAAAATCCAAATAACACATTAAATCCATATTTTGCGAAACTCGTAACTTCGATCCTGTTTGTCAACGTGCCCATTTTCTACTGTGCGCTATCGATCTCTTTGAAACACGATAATAAATTGGCATGTATTGTCTTCTAGAAATGCTCGTAGTTGACTAGACTTCATTTGTTGCCAAGAGAAAGCTGGTCTGATTTTTGCCTCATTTGTTGCAGCATTTCTGAAATCACTCAATTCTCTGGATGTTTCTGGTTTCGTTGTCTCTGCATATTCTATCTGGGTGCATTCTTTATTCAACGGGTCTTTGTTAGGCGCGATATGCTCACGTCATTGTCGCATATTTTGTGTCGTGAACTCTTTGCTGTTAAAATCTGACGAATTCCGTGCTGTCTCAGTTGTTCATTATTGTAGTGTCTCAAATGAATCTCCTATCCACATTTTGGTATAGTTCCAGTTTTACAACATGTAACGAGTTATTCGATCCCAGTGTTTTTTGTTTTGTGCTCTGACATACTGTGCCAGTTAAGGGAGGTTCTTACTGTGTGTTTAACTCTATATAATGAACAATGAAGTATGCCAATGGACACTGTTCGAAAACTTATATCACTCCACTTTCGTTGTCATAAAGGATAAAAGCTCTCGGCGTTGATCAATCCCTGAGGAATGCTCCATGCGTTCGACTTCAATAAGCATCGTTTGGAGGTTATTGAATGCATGTCTTTCCTTTACTGATCGCGGTGGTCTACATATCGAGCCAGTGCTGCTATCCTCCTAACTGGGTCTGGTACCAGTTTGCCGACCAGGAGGGATGGAAGGTTTGGTGGGCTATAAGCGTGGGGATCGATTCCGCGTGCGTGTTGAAGGAAGCCTCCGACCACTGCGCTACAGGCGCACTTTTTCGTTGTTAGCGTCTGTTTATAAAAATCATGAAAGTTGCATGAACAGTAGGAACTTTTAGCTCCTCTGAGTGACACAAATGAAAGTCTGAACTAGAGAACGTGGACTAGAACCTTCAAGGAGCGTTTGAAGTCCTCTGAATCAAATTCTATGGAAAACATTCCTCTCCTTACGACATTTCCCATGTGTTGAATCGTTTCTACGTGAGAAATTGCAAATACTTGGCGATTCTCAAATAAAGTTAACACCCTGCGTGCTCCTTCCAGTGCCAACCTATGTCATCAGGTATCTTACCTACTCGTCATGTCGTTGTGTTCATTTTTCAGCCTTGGTAGTCCTCAAAGAGCTCGTTTGTGGTAGTCTAATGAAGAACTGAAGAATCTTCTTTAAGGAACGGTTCACAATTGTGAAAACTTTAATGTGTTATAGACATAAAATTTCATTTTTTGCGTTAAAAGTACCAGTCAAGGTTTACTACTAGTATTTAGTAACTTTGTAACTTTATAGTTTTTGATTCTTTTTGTGCAAGAATATAATCGAAACCAAAACGAGGTTGCTAATAGGACGTTTTATTTCAAAATGCCCGACGTTTCCACGAATTTCCACCTCCTTCAAAGTCCTTTCAGTCGTCTGCTCTTAGAAATGTGTTATTGTAGTGATAAACCAACAGAAACATAGTGGCCACTTTTCTCGAAATATGGGAAAAAATTTCATGACATCTATCTGCTTATACAGCTCTTTTACATCTTGTCATAGCTTTCTCCATGCACCACTATTTCCCCTGAAATGTTCTTTTAACGCTTAATTTGCAGCGACTTCAGGTTGGTTAAAATGGTTGCCCTTAAAAAATGAAAACTGCATATTTTTTGTTTTTGAGCTGAAAATTGGACATAAGGCAACCACATCAATTCTATATTCCCGCAGAGAAAGAAGTTCGGAACGAGCAATGCACAGATGGCTTCCAACATTTTGTATCGCAGAAATAAGTCGAGTCTTCTTGATGGATTAGGTAGTGGATGCCTGCTGACAGTTCATGTAACCATCCGAAAGCAAGAGTTGAAAGTTTCCGTTCAAAGGAAAGCCGAATGCGGCGGTCGTGTCTCATTTGGAAGACATTGGAAAGATGAACAAGCTGATGAACTTGGTCCCGTATAAATTCAGCGAATAACAAGGTGGGGTAGGCTCACAGCCAACAGAGTTCACTCCGCACTTTCTTTGCATGCCGAAAACCTCCCATTTTTTAGATCGTGCTGTGGTGTAAGATGGAAAGTAAATTCTATACGGCAACAGGCAGCAGTGCCAGTTCATATTCCAAGACGAATCCGATAGGCATTTTTTTAGGCCTAATTTGATAGTTTTTTCGTTTTCGACGAAGGAAATCATATAATAGAATGTTTTCAATGTAAACGAAACGATCGCAACACTAAAGCGATACCGAAAATCTACGAGAATAAATGAATAAACGGCAAAGCTCTTAGCTTTGATCAATTCCTGGGGGATGCGTCATGCATTCGACTTCTGGCCCATACAGGGACTCTCGGTGGCCTACCGATGTATCGAGTCAGCGCTGCTAACCTCCCAGAGAGCTCGGGTACCAATTTGTCGACCCCGAACGGATGGAAGAGTTGATGGACCTTGTGAACGGGGATCGAACCCATGTATATTGAAAATTGCTTCAGCCACTGCGTTATACGTGTCCTGTTTAAATCTCCTCCTGACAAGTCTCTTGAAAAATTGCAACTCATGGGTGCAAAATTTGCAAGAAGGCAAAGTCTATTCATCTTTGACGAGAATGCCCGACCATATTTTGGAACTAATACAACAAGACTTGAAAGAGTTGGGCTACAAAGCTTAGACTCCAGCACCAAACTCGTTGAACCTCTCCCTTACCAATTATCACATTGTTTTAGCACCTCGATAACTGCGGACTGAGAAAATCTTCAACAGCGAAAACGCTGCTGAAAATGTACTTGACGAATTTTTCATATCCAGAACTTCAGGCTCAGGAACTACGAGAACATTCAAGTTTTTTATATTACTGGCGAAAATTTTTTGGGTGGAAACGGTTACGCTTGAGGATATTTGTGGCATTTTTATAGTCTCCGTTAAAGATTGGTCATTATTTTTTCAACCATTATACCATAACGCATTTCTCAAGCTCTCAGCAACATCAGCATGAGCAGGCATCGATTTTAACTAGAGGTGTTTTCGTCACCTAAAAACATTAATTAACATTACAGTGGAAGAATCTGTAGAAGAACTCTTGAAGCTTTAACGTGACATTCCCTCCGAACAGGTCACTTGCATTATCTTTGGAACATTTTAGTAATTTTTGGTAGCTAAGTAGTCTTTGGAGTAGATTTGTTCTTTAGGGAGCTTTCATAGGTTGAAGAACTTCTTATTCATTAGTTTTGCTCTTTTTGCTCTGTAGATATGCTCCGTCATGCACATGACTTACAAACCGCCAACGTTCTTACGACGTGTACGGCTCGTTCCAAAAAGTCAAACGAAATGCTAGATGGATGGTCTGCTGAGGAAGACACAACTCGGTACGAAGACAAAGACGCCACATCGAGTTGAAGAAGAACCGTGGACTATCGACTTTGATATAATGAAGACAGAGACGTTGAGACGTTAGCCGAACAAAAATGCTTATCAACTTCGTGTAAGCTTATGAAAGATAGGATATATGTTGGTAAGTAATACCACAGTTAAAGGAAAGTCGGTTCTAAAAATGCCATAGTTTTACACTAAAATTCACAGAGATTTCCAAATACCACATTCTTCTTCAAGCCAGAGTCCTATTCTTTCTTTATTTCAACCATGAGAACAAGAAGGGGCTCATGTGGCGCAGTGGTCGGAGGCACCCTGCGACACACACGTGGGATCGATCCCTGCTCCCGTGGCTCATCAAGTCTTTGATCCCTCTGGGTCGGCAAATTGGTGCCAGACCTGTCTGGGAGGATAGCAGCACTGGCGATACATCAGTAGGCCACCACGAATCATTGTGAAGGTCAGATATGAATTCAATCACCTCAAAACAATGCTTAATGAAGTCCAATGCATAGCGCATCCCCTCACGAATTGATCAACACCGAGAGCTTTATTCCTTCAGCTTTTTGAGAACTGGAGTAGATCAAAACTCACCAGAAAGTTAAGGAACTGCAAGAATTAAGCTACATTTAGTTTTGGGAGGCGAGTAAAATGCAAATTAGGGAAATTTCATTATGCATCTTATTTTCCCCAGATAGTTAAGCAGAATGAATAGAAACACTTCCGTCTTGAATCACAAACGACGACCTGAAATTCATATTAGTGAGTGCGCCATAGTTGGTTTGGTAGGAGGGCGTCGGGTTGTATGATTTCTGCGTGTGCAGAAGATATTTCTCTTTACCATGACTAGTATTTCTTTGTCATAGTCATTTATTAGCGAAGATGTCGAGCAAGTCATTTTCGCATAAGATTAGCCAGCTGCAGCAACATCCCTTCAAGCAGTACTCTATTCTCTGCATATTTTGGTGGGATGAGGCTTTTAGTATGCGCGAGTAGGAATATCTGATTATGGCTGTCGCGGCAATTACTCCCAAGCAGCGTTGTTTTCCCTGAGTTTCGGTGCTCGTATTTCCCACAGAGATTCTTACAAACTCACTGCAGTGAAGGGAATTTCTGCAAAAGTGCTCGTTTGCAGCCAGATTCAGAATTTTATTAAAGAAAAGCCTGAAAATTGAAATCGAGTTGTTTCTTTTCCAATATTTCGCGCTGAGTTAGAGAAGTGATAGTTGAGGGATGTGATTAGCTGTTGGTGTGAGATGTGTATTGATTTGTTCATCTTACCAAAAAGACGAACAAAGTTGAAAAATGAGCTGGGAATTCCTATGCGAAAGAACAGTTATGCTCAGTCCAAAAGGCCTACCCAACCACCCATGGAGACCTTCTCGTTCTGGGGGACCGTGGAAATAAACTGCCCTCACACAAAAAGTGTAAGGCTGTACGCGTCTCTCGCGACAGCGAAGTCCATGAGCCGCTGTGGTGCACAACATGGGCGAATGGCGTTTACTGGTGCCCTCTCGATTTTCTCGATAAAAAACGGTATTCTAACCGATACGTGTTGTGCTCGCTGCTATTTTTCTTCTGTATTCTGCTACATTACTAAGTACTAGATCAACGTGGTGCTTCTTCGGCTTTTTTTTTCCTTTTAAAGCTAAAGTTCTACGCTTTGGTATAGTTTAAAAGCAGCTAAAAGAACGAGAGTCAAGCAAAACAACTATTTTGCAATCCCAAAACCGATTTGGAACGTGAAAAAACTTGCTACAAATGTGTGTCTCCTAAATTGAATCACCGGGCATCACTCATAGTCTGATTTGTCGCTGGCTGGAAACTGTTTCTTCAAGCTCGTCGACAACTGCTTGCTGGGAAGCCCACCCATCAGGCTCTTCCGCTAGGAGCTCTCTGAAACTTTGGAATTCCTTGAATTCTGCGGTGACGGAATAAATAAGTCTGTTTCTCGTTAATGAAGATTGACAGCATGTAATACGTTTTATTTCTACTAATGGGGTAGTTTCTCGTTATCCGAGACGTGCACTTTTTTGTGTTAATAGCTAAAAACAGATGAAACTTGTCCGACAATCGAATATGTTTCAGAGCCAAAAAGTGCACGCATTCTTTTTCTTGCTATTCGTGAGGAATCTGCCATATAGAAACTTGTTGTTCACCCTTTGGGGTTCTCTAAAGGAATTTTTTTCCTCCTTTGTTCCAGTAGAATTTTTGTCAAGCACTGAAAATTAATTCGTCATGCAACAGGAAATCCAATTTTGTAATTCACTTCTACCCTTTCGTCGAAAATTTCTCATCTTCGTTTATGTGGCTTCACTAATTTTAACTAGATTGTTGCCTCATGATATTCGTTGTTCCGAATGTCTCATCGCCGGACAACAATTACTACAGTCGAATTCTTTATTCAATTGTACTCTTACACCCATGACCGACTACCCATTAACCCCAGGATTAATCAAATAATTCACTGTTTTTCTTGATAAGCAAACACGAGATTGTTATTTTGCTCTTCATTCACAAAAAGTTGACGTTCCGGCGGATTTTCCCTTCTTCAGAGCCCCGCGAGGTCAAGTTGATTGCAATCTACCCAGCCAGACAGCTGCATAACCAAAACAGAAAAAAGGAACAAGATATCAGGGATTCCAATCGCATTGAAAACAATGTAGCTTCTTTACACACTCACCGCTTTCTGTCAATCTTCCATTGAGTATTTCACATGAGGGCTAAGTGCGCAGAGTTCTCATGGAAGCGTAATGTGTTCCCTTGACATTAAAATTCCAGTCTAAGGTAGTATGTGATTTCTCGTGCAATAATTCCTAACTGCAGTTCATTTTTGGATTCTTGGAATCTATTCATAATGTTCTTTTACATTTTTCCTCTTCTCTATCTTCTTCCTCTTTAATCCAGAACGCCTCGAGAGTTGTGTGCGCTAAACTTTTAGATTTTTGTGCGAGCATGGTAAGTTCAACTGCAAAATCTCCCCCACTGTTTTTCTGCGTTGTATGCACGCGTAGTGGACTATTTGGTTTAGCTTTAAGTCTAACGACTTGGGTTGGTTTTAAACGGACGCAGAGTGGTTTATCCGTTTCGCCAATGTTTTCGTTCCCATGCTTTACAAGAGATTTAGTACGCCGAGCTTCTGCAATTACACTTCTTTCTTTAGGTTATATTAAACAATTTCCCGTTGTACGCAACCGCTCATACAGGATGTTACGACCTAACTGGAATCTTGGACTAGTCAGTAGTATTTCATCGTGGTTTCAATTTTTCTAGACCAATTGTTCTTAAGCAACGCCATATAGCTGCACTTGTTTGGTTGGAGATAAAGGGGAGAATAAACGGGACCTTATCTTGTGTACAAATCCTGTGTGTGTGCACAGGAAGAGAACAGAAGGAAGAATCAACATGTATTGATGTTGAGCTTACACGAGATTGATATATAGATCTATTGAAAATAGAACGAAGAATCCTTAAAATTGGCACTGCAAATAGCTGTTTCCAAGGGCTAGGAAACTGTAGCCGCTCAGATAGCTGTAAAGGAAAAACCACGCAACTAGACTGTAATTCTTGTGATAACAACGTCCCGTTTATCCCAATCTTCACTTCCAGTGATGTAAGTGCAGCTATAAAGCTTTGCTTAAAAAGGGCGGTCTGGAGAATTCGGTTACAATAATTGAAATGCCACCGAGCACTCAGAGACGCCAGCCAGTTCATAACCGCCTGCATGACCATCTATGTAAAGGATAAAAGCTCTCGGCGTTGATCAATTCCTGAGGGATGCACCATGCATTCGACTTCATTAAGCATCCTTTGGAGCCGACTGAATGCATATCTGGCCTTTGCTGAGTTGCAGTGGCCTACCGATGTACCGAACCAGTGCAGCTATCCTCCAAGACAAGTTTGATACCAATTTGCCGATCCCGGAGGGATGAGAGACTTGGTGGGCCATGGTCGGAGAGATAGATTCCAGGTGTTTGTTGCAGAGCGCCTCCGACCACTGCCCCACAAGCGCGGCTATCTATGTACAAGGCAAAATTGCATAATGTGCCGTAACGGTACAGACGGTGACTACATGAGTTCCGGTAGGGCATGCTTGACCTCTTGTAAAGCGTGTGGGAACGAATACATTAGCGAAACGGGTAGACCACTGCGCGTCCGTGTAGAAAACACCTAGTCAATGAATTTAAAGTTAAACCAAATACTCCACTTTTGGTGTGCATAAGACACAGAGACATAACTAGGAAGATTTTGAAGTAGAAGTCGCACGGAAATTGGAATTTCAGTGCGCAAAACACTTTAAACGTTTCTGATAAATTCCAAAAGTCCGAAATGAACAGCATGGAGTGTCTTGTGATCATACATGATGTCTCACAGTACCTCATACTGTTACTTCGAAGCCGACTTTCTTTTTAACATCTGTATAACCAATCAAAATTCATTCTTTCCTTGATAAGCTTACACGAGGTTAATATACAATCTTTACTGAGTTGACGTTTCGACGTCTTCGTCTTCATCAGAGCTGATTAGCCGAGTCGATGGTCCACGGTTGCTCGTCTTCTCGATGTGGGGTCTTTGTCTTCATTGTTTATCAAAGAAAGAATTCATGCTGATTAATCATACCGAGGTTAGAGGAAAGTCGGTCTTGAAGTATTTTTATGCTCATTGTTAGCTGATAATGATACCGACTTCTGCAGAATGAATTGTTTGTAAAGAACAAGTTTTTTATAACTGGACAAACACTACTACCAACATTCACCATCCTGCATAGAAGAACATCGCCAAGTGAGTAAGCCTCATTCGAAAGATGCTCCAACGAGGATAAGCCAACTTCATACGAAGAAGAAGACGCCACATCGAGAAGACGATCAACTGTGGGTCATCGACTCGGTTAATCAGCTCTGATCAAGACGAAGACGTTGAAGCATCAGCCATATACCGATTATATATCAGCCTCGTGTAAGCTTACCAAGGAAAGAATACATCTCAGACTGCAATTTTTAATGTGGCGGAGGCACACTGCTCTTCCCTTGTGAACTCTGTGCGGTTGGTCTCTATGTGAAATACTCAGTGGAAGGTTCATAGAAAGTGGTGAGTGAGTGGAGAAGCAATTTTGTTTCCAATGGAATTGAAATTCTTTTTTTTGTATTATTCTGTTTTGGCTGTAGAGGTGTTTGGTAGAGTAGATTGCAGTAAACTTGACCTTGCCAGGCTCCGAAGAAGGAGAAATACGTCAAAACGTCAGCACTTTTGTGAATAAAGCAGCGAATTTTTTCTCTTATGTTTTACTTCTTCATCGCAGAATTTGTTCTGGTTTTTTAAATTTGCTTCCGAAAAATTCACTTTTCTTATGGCTTCCTTCTACATTTTGATCTGTTTTCCATTTTTTCCATTTGACTTACGTAGATGCTTAGGTGACTTTCTACACATGTTATGCGCGTCCCGACACTTTTTCCACTACTTTCGCAGACTCACAACCACTGTGTTCACGAGGCTTTCCAACTGACGTGAAGATTCGCCTGCAAGTTCAGGCTTTTTCACAGCCCCCTTACTAGCACGTCGAATGACGCTCGAGCGTGACTTTCTATGGAAGCCCGACATCACCGTGCTTGATTGTTCCAAGGTGTTCACAACAGGCAGCTGCTGGTCTTTCCGGATTGAAGGAAAATTTTCCATCAAGCAGCCATCCAGAATAATAGCGATTTCTGCTAAGGAAAGGGAATTCTAGGAGGAAGAAGAAGAAGAAGAAGAAGAATGAAGGGACCACTCAAGTGCTGTATACTCGCAGCATTGGTTTTTTCTGAAATTCTGACATGTGGACCAATACTGTGGGAAAATTGATGTTCTTCCGTAGACCAGTGTGTAAAATGGCATATGTGGAAGCCAGAAAAAAGTGTGTATCTGCCACAAATGACTCTGATACCAGGATATATTACTGAGGTGTAAGAAATTGTGATGAAACTCCCTGTGAGGATAACATGCTAATACCTAGATAATGACAGAGCTTAAGGAACCCAGTGAATTCGTCATAGACAGAAAAATTGTTAAAGAAGCTGTCTGGAAAAATCAGTAAAACTTGTTGCAAAATAGATTTTCTCAACGAACAGGCGCAATAATATTGATGTTCTCGACGTTCACAGCAGAACATATCCATCATTTTCACTCGATTCACTAGGATGCTTGATTCACTAGCAAAGCAATTGGTTCGTTGTCCGAATTTTAGCACGAGTATCGTGTATTCAAAATTACTTTTTCTGCTAAATATTATTGTATCTCCCACTGTACTCGGATTTCATTCTGCTGCTCATTTCCCCCGTAGACACCTCATGGTTGAGGGATCACATCACCGCGTTGCCGACAGAAGGTTAGACAACCACCAGAAACAAACATTTGTGAGCTCTGAAAAGCAGATCCACTTCAATCACACTGATAAAAGTTGTCCGTTTTTCTGTGTTGAACTCAATTTCCACTACTCAGATGGTTTTACTCACGTGTGGCTTCAATGCTAATCGTTCATGCATTACAGAATTGGATAAGAACGAGCCTTTCGTTTGGAGGGCAAACACGTGTGCGGCAATTTGAGTTTGCTTATGGCAATAGAAAAGCCTGACAATTTTGCCAAGATTTTACTCAACGTTTGCAAAAGAATAAACCTACTATCAATGCCCTCGCCTAGTTTGACAAGAAAGTGTGCATCTATGTTGTTGCTAGGACTAGCACTTTCGAAAAGAACAGTAGTGTCCTCTATGTTCATTGGACAAATTCAACGGCTTAGAAATTTCTTCATTCATTTCGTTCAAAGTCGCCCGTTTAATTTTTTTCCACTCCGTTTTCTTTTAAATGACGTTCTCGAAAAATCTCTTGCACTGTATCTTGGTCCCTTTTCAAAATGCGAATGCACTTAGCTGACATGAACCGCTAGCACGTCCGCTCACTTTTCCGGTGGTTACCTTGAAATAGATGTCTGTTCACAAAGTGTCTACAATGGAATGTTTATATAGCAGTTCAAGCACATGCATGATGAGAAGGAATTGTGGAGGTGAAACGGGAAGTGTTTTCTCCTTAGTTAGATTCTTCTTGCAATTCTTCTGGTTACTTTTGTTGTCAACTGTTCTCATCATATGCCAGCCCCAGTGCCTCGATATGGTTCTCGTGGATCTCAAGGTGATGTTCGAGGTTCTAAAATATGTAGTTCAGCTGAACGATATGCAAGCTGAAATGTTTAAGAAAATATCGTTTAAACGCTCCACGGTTAATGATTGAAATTTTCGCTGGGTTTAGATGTAAGTGGTTGTTCCAGTCTGCACTGCATGACGCCGGCAAGATTGTCAGTGGAAAAGGAGAGCAATCGCTTTTCGATCCGTCACATGAACGGTGGCAAGTGTTTTGGGATGTAGAATCAGAGCTTGAATGGATCTTTAGGGATGCTTTCCTCGCGCAGTTCTTCTTTAATGTCGTCTCTATTATTAGGCGGAATGACTATGCCTACATAAGATTCTGCAATCAAAAGCGTCGATCTCTATCTGTTTTTATTCCAACTTATTTTCTTTTCCTTCTCTCGGTTAGTAAGACAGCGTCATTTCCGGTCAATACCGTTTCGCCGGAAGATAAAATCGTAGGTAGATTTGTCATTGATTTGCCTGCTCTTCTCCCGAAAGCACGTGTTGCGAGATTATGTCGGCCTATCGATCACCTTTTTCTTACGGACTTAGTAAAGTGTCAATGTAAAAAATACTGTATTTTTGTGAAGTCACGGTAATAACATTCAGTTCGTCAACGAATGCGAATAGTAGAGCATTCTGTTTCAGGGTTGTCAAACTTTTTTTTGTTTTCTATAAGGGTTATAGCAAAAGTTGGGTGATATTCTCGGTAGATGTCAAAGACATTAGTCACTTATATTTAAGATATTAATTAATTAGTCGTATATTGTTGAACTGGTGCGAGGTTGTCATCACATGTTTTTATAATTCTATGGCTAGTGTCGTTCCAGTTAGCTCATCTTTTTCCAATGTTTAGACGCCGCTTATATAACTCTATTCTCAGATCTACTTTCTATTAAGAGAAGGAATAATAATATGACTAAGCGGAAGACACAATGCTGTATGTTCTTTTTGCATGGCGTGCTACCACCTGAAATACAACCATAAAAATGCTGAGAATCAGTAAAACTCGGAAACCTATCCCAACTCAGACCTCAGAAAGACATATTCAGAGTTTTCTTCCGCCAGTGAGCATTTGTTGATGTGGAAACGGGCTGTAAGAAAGGAAATACTGCAGTAGAACTTCTTTATCAGAAGTGTTTCATGTCGCAGCAAAATGCTATGACAATTTTCATCTTTGTTTATTGTGGTTAATTGCTGAACGTTTTATTAAGCCCGGTGGTCCCATCAGAATTCCTTCCAGACTGCGTTCGCGTTCGGCCATCGTTTTAGGCTTTCTTACAAAGATCTTCTCTAACCTGGCGTTTATGGCCAACAATGCTATGAGTTATAACCATAACGTTTCTGAGATATGTGCAAAACTCCGGAACGTTGGTGTCTGCGGTGGGGGACCGATCACGCTATTACCCTTGCCGTGGGATAATGCGTTGACCATCACACCATGGGAGCCCTTCGTTTCCCGTATCTATCGACCGTGTTATTGACCCATAGACGCTATCAGCAACCACGCATAAACGAGATTGATCTGGGGAGCACAAATCGGCATGAACCCAGTTGAGCTGAATCGACGGTATAAATCACAATGTCGCCAACTTTACAACACGGCTAAGAGATACGCGAAACGATGGGCTCTCATGGTGTGGTGTTGAACGCGTTAGCCCCCCGGAAAGGGTAATAGCGTGTTCGGTCCCCACCGCAGACACCAGCGGTCCGGAGTATTGTAAATATCGCAGCAGCATTATGGTTATATCACATAACACCCTGCCGTTAAAAATGACTAGGCAGTAAATAAAAAATTGGCGACAATGCTATGAGTGTTACAAATACAGCCCCAGTTATCGCCGTTTTTTTTTGAACGACTCCTTAGCTTTTACATATCTCACCATCATTGTGGTTGTATTTCACATAGTATCTTCCTATGAAGAGAGAATGAGCAGTAAAGGAAAGTTAAAATTCCTTCGTATTCCAATAACTTCTTTTGTAGCCCAGGATTTGATTGCTTGTCAATGTTTTCCTAGTGTTGTAGGAAGAAGCGCCAAGTGTACTGGGGCATCGAGAATGATTTATTGCTTGTTGAGCCACCTGTTCTTTTTTCATGAAGTCACAGACCTTTGGTGGGAAGTCTGATGCCTCACGACTAGGTCTCTAACTGGCCGGCGGTGATTCTTAGTATCGGCATACTGCTTTAGTTGGGCATGCAGCCTATAACGTGAGATGTCTGGTGAAGATTCAGAACAGTAGCAAGTAATTGTGACATTGATTATGCTTGTGCACGGAGTGGTCCATCGCCGATTCCGTGCTTCAAGTTTCATGTCTTTTTCAATAATTCTTCACTCTTGATGGTTGTAGGACTACTTCTGATTCTTTGAGCTCTATGAATGTGCACATGAGTTCAAAAGACTACTGAAATTTTATTATTGGTAGCATTTCTGCTTCTCATTCATTCTTTTCTTGTTTTTACTGGTTTGTTTTCTTCTATCTTTTCATTATTTACTGCTGAACTAAAACAAAAAATGTGGAAACACAATGATGTCGAGATGTTTGTAAAACTTGGACTACAGCCTAGATTGAAGCGCGACTACCCTCTTATCGGGGGCGCACCTGTAACGGGGCCATCACGGTCACCCTCCAACGGGAATGATATGGAAATCGAAGTCAAACCGAGTTAGGCTGAGGCTGACTGCTAATGGCATCGTTAGGGTGAAAGGACAGGCTGAGAGATAAGCAAAGGAAGGGCCAGACTGGGTGGTGATGTTGCATAACATGTGTACCCCCCGGGAACGGTAATAGCCGTTGGGTCTGGCCTGGGGGTCCAATTTGACAAATATCTCAGCATCATTGTGGTTGTATTTTACATCATACCCCTGCCCTGAGTAAGCCATAGAAACGGGCAAGCTGAACCCGGTAATGTTGAAGGTCCTTGTGCTCATGGTAGCTATTATTGGAGGCGGACCACATCCCAACACTGCAGTGACGCAGTGGTCGGAGGCGCCCTGCGACACACACATGGGATCGATCCCCGTACCCGTGGCTCACCAAGCCTTCCATCCCTCCAGGGTCAGCAAATTGGTGCCAGAGTTGTCTAGGAGGATAGCAGCACTGGCTCGGTATATCGGTGGGCCACCGCCAGTCATTATAAGAGCCAGATAAGCATTCAGTCAACTCCAACGACGCCCAGTGAAGGCAAATGCATTGCACATCCCCTAGGGATTGATCAACGACGAGAGCTTTATCCTTTGTCCTTTTCATGTCCTGGAAGAGTAATGGCCAGTGGATAAAAAGTTTTACATTGCCGTACAATTAAGTCAATATTTGTTGTTTGTTAGGGACTTCCCTGCTCAACTACCTAGTCAATAACCAGTTTATCAATCAATTGCCAGTCATTTAATCAACCCCAACAGTTATCCCAGCAAAAGTGTGACTATTACGCCTTTAAAAACATGTGTGTTAATGCCTGGTCATTGACCGAAACTTTTTTTCACCCTTAAGGCTACATCCTGAGCACGTTTTACAGGAAATAAGTCGTGAGAACATCTGTCAGCAGCAGATCGTGTCTAGCAAGTAAACATGTCTGACTAAGCAAGAGGGTGAATAAATATTGGTCAGTAATTCACACTGCACCATGTGAAGCCAATTCACACCAGAACTAGCTAACAATGTGGCATTCAAATTCCCTTTGAACCAGGCGGAGTCGGGTCGGCTAATTTCTCAGCGGATAATAAGGTTTTCAATTCACAAAGTTTCCAGCTTGCTTTATCATATTTTTCCCTCCGAAATAGCACTAAAATGCTTAAAACAACTTAGCTTTGCTTTTTCGAATACACACCTCTTTTTAACTCGCGGATGCCTAGTTGTTCGGTCACTTTCAAACAAATGTGTATCTTTTTGCTGAAATACGGGATAATTTGCCAGTTTCTGAAGTAAATCGATGACCACACTATTTTACTTTTTATTATAATGCAGTTCTTTGCAGGATTCGACCTCAGTTTAGTCGCTCGACTTTCAGTACTACCCGTTTTTTATAGCGCTCAGGGCTTTTTCAACAATAATGCTCTTAATAATTTCCGCCGAATATTGCGAAAGTGCGAATTTGAGCCATAGTAAGCCTACTAGAGAAATTTCAGGATACTTGACTTATTCAGTACTTGCTAATTACAGAAGGCTGCTCTATGAGTAACTGACGCCTTCTTCTACTTCTTTTTTTAAAACTGACCCCAAATTGACGTGTTTTTTTTCTAGAATTAGGGGGTAGTGCATTGTGATCCGTCGTAACGCTTGTGGCTCTGGTTCACTGGTATTTCGAGCCCGAGCGAAAACCTTACAGCGATGCCATTTGATGAATAAAAACGATAAAAAGTGAACAATAATTCGCTTAGTACTGACGAGTCGATGGTTAGTGAAATGAGACATCAGCGTGTTACTTAGTTCACTAGTCGGGTTGTTGTCGCTTAGGTAGGATTTGACGACATTGCTGATCCAAAAACAACCGGAATGAATAACCTTTTGGTAGCCACGAATGCAATGCGCTTGGGTGTAGATTCCAATTCTCTTGCTGTTTTTTTTTCCCCAAACAACATATTATCCTTCATAGTAAGTGAGTGATATTACATGCCACCACAAATATTATTCATGAGTGGGGGGAGAGTGAGTTCTTAAAAAACTGCAAATTCTTTTCTTGAAGTTAGCTCTTTTCAAACTATAAACGGTTAAACCGAATTTGTAAATCCAATACGATTACGGGAAGCGCGTGATTGCACAGCTTATCTTTCCATTCTAACAAGCCGACATGATTTGCTTGTAAAAGCGTCTTCTATGTTTTCGCCTTCCTCAAAATAAGGAGGGTGCATGAACTCTGGCTGAAATATTTCCTCCACACTGCAGACTGGTGTCATCGTTTGTGTGACTTACTGTGTATTTATTATTATGTCTTTTAAAATAATGTGCTTATGCATTTCAATTTTTAACATCATTTCCTTAGTCCTCAGTGGTTTTTCCATTTTAAAAATATCGGGTGGGTGACATCAGTCTAGAAATCCACTTGAGAACTAGACGCATCCAAAGAAATTCGATTGGCCTGGCTGAAGTTTTTCGCAAAATGAACTGAAAACTTTATGTGTATTTAAATTGTTGAGCTTACTCGAGGTTGATAAATAGATTTATTTCGGCTAACGTTTCGACGTCTTCGTGTTCATCACAACCGATGATCCGTGTCGGTGGTCCACAGTTGTTAGTGATCTCGATGTGACGTCTCCGTTGTCGTACCGAGACGGGATTTTCTTCAGTGAACGCCACACGAATGAGCATGCACACCTGGCAGTGTCTTTTTATACAGAGCAGTTGTTGTTGATACCCGTTGATAATAGTCCTAGTATAAAAGGACACTGGGTACATGCTCATTCGTGCGGTATTCACTGAAGAAGATCCTATCTCGGTACGACTGCGCTTTCCGTGGGCCAGCGCTTTCACCACCACACCACGCGGGTCCATCGTTTCGCCTGTCTCTCAGGTAATTCTTTCGATCAGCACCATCAGCAATCATCGGTCAACAGGGATTGATCTAGGTAGCTCAAATCGGCAACGAACCCAGTTTAGCTCCGGTCCAGAGTTTTGCAAATATCTCAGCATCATTGTGGATGTTGGGAAATACTCATATTAACGAAAAGTGATGGAAGTGTGGATGCATGTGGAGCAGAATCAGTGAATGAGTTTCCAAGAATAAGTCTATCTCGCCTCCCACCGATTTACCGCCTTATCGTGGCTGGGAGGTGTTCCTGGGTGTCGGGAGTGCGATGTACAGCCTGGTATTAATCCCTCCTCCCACTTTTCCATCAGGAAGCTCAGCTAGGAGTAAACCAGTACCAGAATCCACCACTGCCCTGGTATCGAACTAGTCTCATTGTGGCAAATCTCCCTCTGATCCACAAAGACGGCGACTGCCTGTTGTGATGACGACCTGGAGCAGACTTTCGGCATGGCTGACCTCGGGACTCCAGCGAACCACAATAGCTAAACCAGCAAAACTCCGATAAAATGGAGATTATGCTGGGGGGCCACACAAGCAGTGAGGATGGACCATCCAACTAACCAATTAAGTAAGTCTATCTCTTGTTGAATGACATATTGGGACATAACAAGTGTGAGATGCTTTTTTTGCATCTCCTCATTCCTTCTACTTGTCACACATTAGTATTCAGTATCCGTTTTTCTCATCGTTTAAACCATCAATTAAGTTTCTCTTTACGACACCACGGAAGCGTCATGGAGAAGATTTAAGTTTTATACATAACTAGCACCGTTATGCCAGTGGCAATACTCTCAAGAGCATCGAGTCCTTAGCCGAAACACTCGGCTTTCCACTTCGCTGGCTTAACAAGAATTTGCCGCACCAGAGGCTCACCACTAACCCACGTTCTTAATCAAAATTCCAATTCTTCAAGTCATTTCTTAAAAGATTCCCTTCCTACTTTTTCCAATTTGTTATCTCCGGTCACCGGGTACGGACAGAGCGGACATGAACAGTGCTTTTTTGTTGACAAACGCATCGACTATTGAAACAATTTATTGTATTCGAGCTATATTGCTATGTCGGGGAATGGATTTTCGTTTCCTATTTTTACAAAAAGTTCACTTATCTATGAAAAAACCAGTTTACATTGAGAGGATCACTAACCTGAGAAGACGTCCACCGAACATCAGTCATTACTATCAATGAGGTGGACTTTTTCTGTACTTTCGAACGAATTTCTGCTGAGCATAAGAACGCTCGACGTCACAATCACTTCTCTTTGAACATCCAAAGTTAAAGATAACTTCGACCCGTTAAAAGGATATATGGAGTTTTTTTGGAAAATACTTTATTTGCAGTATGACTTCTCCTGGTACCAGCTCTGATATTCGATCTAACCAATTTGATCGCTATCGTATTTATTTTTTACACTTCCCTCACACATTTAGCTCGATCGGATTTCCAAGAACCCTCGAATTATGACACCTTGTCGCTGACATGTTTTTAATCTTCTTGAGCTTTTCATCACATTTCGTCTTTTATTCGTTAAAGGAATGTTCCCTTTGAAGTAGATGTTCGGTCTTTTACAAGTATATTCTGCAATGTTATTACTAGGCGGTGACAGTTGCTCTCCTGGAATTCCACGCTGTGGTGGTGCATTGCTAAAGAATTCAATATCAACAGTTGTTTGCTATCCCAATCTTCGAACACGTTGGCAACACTGAGAAATGTGAGCTTTGAAATACTCTTTGCGCAGGTCTTCACTAAAAGAAAAACTTTTAAAAATGACGATTAACAGCTATATGTGGGGTCATATTTCAATTTTGTTTACTGGCTATTATTTTTTTCATAGCAGCTTATTATGTGTAATATGACCATTGCGATGCTGAGACATCTACACAACTGGGAGCCTACTACGCCTGCTTAGAACCCACGATTACCCCGCGATTAGAACCCTGCTACTGTTAGGGCAAAAAATGACTAATAGAAAGACAATGCAAGGGTCTCGGTGCTGCTGTGGGTAGCACGTAAGTCGCCGTAAAGGTAGCCGCGGTTTCGAATCTGGCCTGTGGTCCTAATTTCGTAAATATTTCAGCTTCACTGTAGTTGTAACCATCCTAACACTTGGCTTTCTCTCAGTCATTTTTTTCACCCTAGTGATGCCATCAGAAATGACCCGCCAACGGGAATGATCTGGGAGCACAAATCGGCATTGAACCCAGTTAAGATAAGACTGTAGTCAAAACCACAATGCTTAGCTTTTTATTTAGTGCCTGTTATTGTCCTGCCGTGAAGAAAGAGGCTGTAGAGTAGAAGTTAAGCACTGTGGTTGCGTTCCACATTATAATGGCATAATTGAAGCTTCTTTTTGAAGAGTATAGAAATATATCAGTCATTTTTTTTGTTCAGAATCGTTTCTTAGGCAGTTTCTAATGATTACTGGTGAATAAAAGCACGAAAATGAAAAAAAGGTCAACATTCTAAGATTGACGCTGTGAAAGCGAAGAGGTCTATGAACTGGACAGCTGAGGACGGAGGAAGTTTCGAAGGATACACAATCGTAAGTTTAACTGCCTCTCGTAACAACTGGCACCTTTCCCACCAACATTCATTCAGGCATTCACTTGTTAATTTTTTTCATTTCCTGAGAAACTCTGGTCATTGTAGGGGAAACACGAGTGTATTCGTTTGAGCTACTTGTTAAAATCAACCAGATGGCAAGTAAATACTAGAATCTAAGAGGTAATTTGAGAGGAAATTCAATAGATGTCGTCAGACATGATTGTTGAGATCGATGTGTCACCTCAGTACTGGTTTTACTATCTTTAGTAATCAACAATGGCGTTCCTTTTTCAAGCAACTGTCCATACTATTTTAAATCGAGCGTCACCTTTTCCTTACCCCTCTAATTCTCATGAAAAACTGTCTTGAAGCATTTATTCTATATTGGCTATAAAAAAGAAATAATCAATTTTACAATTCTACTACAAGCAATGCAATAAAAGTAAGATATATTTTGTACGTAAGCGACATCACCCTGCCAAGGTTTACCGCCTCATCGTAGCTTGGAGGTATTCCTGGGTGTCGGGCTGCGATGTACAGCGCGAACCTTCATCCCTCGGGCAGGGTCTCCTAAGCTGAGAAGGAGTCCGGCGTTTCCATCAGAAAGGCCAGCTAAGAGTTAACCAACACTAGGATCCACCACCGTGCTGGAATCAAAGTCGCATGGTGGCAAATCGCCCTCTGATCCACAAGGGGTCTCGATTGCCTGTGGTGGTGAAGACATGGGGGTAGACTTTTGCCAGGCTGACCTCGAGATTCCAGAAAAGCACAATGGCTTAATCGGCAAATCTCCGAAATATGGAGTTTATGCTGGGGCCTGCGCAGCCAGTGAAGACGGGCCATTCAAGTATCAAGTAACTTTTACTTGCCTCAGCTTTTTCTTTCGTGGCGAGGTAATATGTGAAATGCAGCAAAAGGAAGCTAAGATATGAGTACTCATCTGTGTTTCGAAACTGCGACTACCCTTTCCGAGGGATCTGTTGTTAATCCACTCAACCGTCGAGCCGCTTACTTGTCCTTTTCTAAGTCAGCGATTCTATCAGCAATCACCCGTCAGCGGGAATTTCGATTGTGATTTCGACTGCAACATCAACTTAACTGGGTTCACTACCAGTTTGTGTCCCTACATCGTTGTCGTTTGGTGGGGATAGCGCAGTGGCTGGTGATGACGTCGCTCAGAAAGTAAAGGCGATAGTTCGACCCCCGCCTCGCACGATCTCCTCCAGGTTCTCTTCCAATCCACGTAGGAACGCCTTAGCCTGGTTATCTCCAAGATCGCAAGCAGAATTGACTCGATCAACATTCTACGCTATTCATAAAGAAAACGAAATGCTCAAGCAGCAGGTGAAACAACACGCGAAATGTTCGAGGATCATTGTGGATGTTGGATGCAAGGAAAAGAATCGAATGCAAGACAGTTCTGAGATCCGCACAGTAGATGTGATAATGGGTCATGCGGAACAAAAAAATATGATAAAAAAGACCGTTCACGTTGACATGAGATTGCTTAATAGCACCGTTAAAATAAAAAAGTGGTTGAAAACGGTAAAGGAAGTGCCTAGGTTAGTGTTGTGGATGGCACCTGAGCTCCCGGAAAAGATAATCACGGGTTCGCCGCCCAACAATAGTTCCGGGTTCTGCTTATATCTCACTATCTTTGTGGCTGTGTTCTGTTGTTTTATTTCACTTCGATATTTGAACTGGTAAACAGTCGTTTAACATTTGTTTCAAAAACTTTAGTAATTTAACACTACTGGTTCCCGGCCAATACAGATTTCAGTAATGCGCGTTTTTACAACGTCAATATTGCCCGCCCATGAATTTCACGCCTTGCATGTTTCGCATTTCCTTCCTCATAGTCCTCTCTAGTATCTACTTGAATACTTGAATATTCTTTCTTCACCATGCGTGCGTCTTAAAATATTTCTCCATTCGTGTTCTTCCCAAGTGATCGCCTTCCATGGTGGTGGTCCAGCATCATAAAATAATAATAATTTTCATTTAGTCATTCATAAATAGGAAACTTGCCTGCAAGTGCTCAAATATAAGGGGTGGTTGAATGTAATGTAATGATTGAAGTGAGCAGAAACACACACCCTGTCTCGGTCTCGTTTACAAGATTTTTTAAATCCATTTATGTATGTTCAATCGTTTACGGTTAAGTGTCGTCAAGTCTTCCTATTTCATCACTAGAGCATATATATATGGATCTCGAAGTCCGAACGCTTCAATGCGCCTTGATCACACGTATCGCAGTCATACTTTAGAATACACTATTCAAGCGCTTTGTCAGTGCTGCGTAGAATTCTTTTCGTAATTGAAGTGCAGACGAACATAAGGCTTTACCTTTATAACAGGACTAGAGGAGTACGCTGTTTCCTAAGATCAATGGTTCCTCTGAAAGACCCACGCCGGTCTCATGCGTGGTTCGTCCTCCATGCTTTTTTTCATGCTTATTGGACGGTCTGCGCACACGCATGATGTGCTGCTCTCTGTAATCAGTGAACCATTGAAATCGATTTCAACTAACATTGTGCGACTGGACTTCCATGAATTTTCGTGGGAAAGCGTCTTGAAATCGCCTCTAATCTACTGATACTCCTGGGAAAGACTACCATATCTTCGACAAAGTGAAGGTTTGATAAGAATTTTCTGCGGTTAGGGAAGAAATAAAGCATAAAGTGTTCAATCTCTAGGCAATGCATTCGACTTCATTAAGCGTCGTTTGATATTTGAATACACATCTGGCCCATACAATGACTCTCGGTAGCCTAACGATATATCGAGCCAGTTGCTATCCTCTTAGATAGGTCTGGGACCAATTTGCCGGCCACAGATGGGTGGAAGGCCAGGTGGGCCTAGGGCACGAGATCGATCCCATGTGTATTGAGCTGCGCTACACGCGCATTCTTCGAATTGATACAGTAAGGATTCAACAGCTATATTTCAATGGTGTCGTTGCGATAGCACTCAGTTGAAGTTCTTATGTGAGGCAGGTACACTGCAGCTAATGTAAAAGTATCCTTGTGGGGTCGCTGTTTGTTCGACTACTTCTTCACCTTCTTGCAGAGCTTTTTTTAACGAACAATAAAACGACCTTTGTTAAATGGTTGTAGTATGAAATCGATCCAAATCGCTAGGAGATTTGATGGCCCTTTTGATCGTCCATTTTAGGCATGAAAATCATTTGCAAGGTCTCTCATGCCTTTATAATTTTAAAGAAACATTGCCACATAGGTTATCAGCACTCCACATAGTTAGCGATGTTCAGCGGGAAGAAGTTGGCTTTTTCTGTTCTCTGGTCCTAAAACTGTTCTCGTATTGAAGCTGTTGAATGTACTTATAGTTCTGAAAAACGAATTTTGGGTGATTTTTGTCTGGCAGCGACTTTACATGCTGGATCATAGGTTGTGGAATGGAAAGCATTGTTACCCAGTTTTAAACCTTATCAACCCTTAGTAATTCCAAACCGTAGCTTAAGATGATCCAATCCTTTTTCGTTCGTTGGTGCAAGTGGAAGCGTATTTTATCCTCATTGGCGTAATAGTACTTTTTTCATACTTTGTAATTGTACGGTTCGTTCCGTCCTCTATTTTTCTTATAAGTCTATATAGAATTAGGACTGATTTCGTACTTCAATTTTCTTTTACTAGAACTCGGCGCAAAAAGGACTTTTATGTAAATAGAGATCATTAGAATCTACAAATTATTCTAACAGGAATAAAGCAAGGCAGTAAGTTGGAAGGCCATTTATTTCTGCAGTGTTACTGAAGGCCTTGCAGCTAATAACTGTAGACATCTTTAATAGTAGTACTTAGTGGGAAATTTGACGATAGAATAAAGTTTTGGATGCGTTTCATCGATTTCGCTACGACTTTATTGGTGCGGTCGTTTCGCTAGAGTCCAGAAAGTTGTAGTGGATTGGTCCAGGTACCAACCACCCAAATCTCACCATAATCTTTCTCCGATTCTAATTCGGCTTTAGAAGGGCTTAGCATGCTCATATTGGTCCAACCACTGTGCTAAATGTCGTCGATTCGGCGGCCGACTTTCCACCGCTTGCCACAATGCTGTCGAGAATTGGGTAGTTTTTACTAAGGAGACGAAGTGCAGAGTAAACTTTAAAACGGTAAATCTGTTTGCTCTTCATTCGCGTTGCACCTAAGTGTTGAGATCTTTCTCCATGCCGTCTTTAATCAAATGACGCATGGTGGCTGAATGATTAATGCATAGTTTCCCTCCAATCTCTCAAGCAGTTTTTGAATGGCCCTCTTCGGTTTAACGTGGTCGTTGTCAACTGCTGATAGGCTTCTACATGCTCCTTTTTCAATAGAATTTGTGTCTCCGATACCAAATTTTCAAACGTTCTTCACATGTGCCTTCAGAAATGCTCTTCTGCTCATATATTGATGACGATTCGTATTTCTTCTGCGGCCGTTTGTCCTGGCTTGAGCTCTTGAAACAAAACGCATAGATTTTCCGTCTTTTAGAGCAACACTTCAAGCAGTCTGAAATATATGTAAATTGTCATAAAAAATATTACACGGAAAGTACTTAAGCAAGGAATAGGTTGTAGTAAGGTCATCGCTATTGTACAAAAATTCTTTGTGAAAATCAACGCGAAAAAAAGACCGCTAATAAGTTCATCTTCAAACATCTTCCGAAATTATTGTTTATCATAGCTGTGATGTGATTTTATTTTTGTCAGCATTTTCTTTATTCTGGTATTGAGGAGGCCCTTATTGGTGTGGAATTTTTCGTTTGAAGAACTAATGCGTCATTTCAGCTTCAAAGTCCTTCTTCGTATTCTTGTTGAGCAAACACGAGGTGTTATTTCTGCCCTTTATTCACGAACAAGCTGACGTTTGGGCGGATTTCGCCTTCCTCAGAGCCGCTTTCTATGAGTCTTGCACTTGGTGTGTCGCGTTCCTTGCACATTACGCTTCCATGTGAATTCTATGCGGTTGGTCTCCACGCGACATACTGAGTGGAAGACTCAAAGAATGCGGCTCTGAGGAAGGCGAAATCCGCCGAAACGTCAGCTTGTTCGTGAATAAAGAATAGAAATAACACCTCGTGTTTGCTCAACAAAAATACGTAGAATTACTTGATCAATGCCGAGGTTAATAGAAAGTCGGACGTGGGATTCAAAGTCCTTCGACAAGCAGCTCGGAGACCTCAGTCAGGCGCTGCTGACAAGTCATGAAGAAAAAAGGCTCCTGTCTAGGATATTGTCGTCATGTACAATATTTCTATCCTCTTAGGTGATAAGAGCACTACTTTCTGGACTGGGATTTAGTCAGCTACCTGCACCGAGAAGACCCTGTTAGGTCCCAGGCATAATGTTGGAGAAGCAATGTGTTTGTGTGGACGAGATCAGCCTCCATATGAATCATGCAGATCGGAGATTCGTATTTGCAGCGGCAGTTTCCTAACTTAAGTAATTAACTTTTTTTGGAGCAGCTAAAATAAGGCAGAAAGAATCGTCCAGATATCCCAGCATAACGATTCCCATTTTCAGCTCGATTTCCTAGCTCTAATTTCCCGATTCTGTACTCATACATTTTTCGAAACCGACCTCAGCATAAGTGATCAATAGTTCCCTAGTTTAATGAGCTAACACGAGGTTGTTAAAAAAGTTTTGTTCCGCTAACGTTTTGACGCGTGACGCAGATTGAAAGAACGAACGGCTGTAGACGATAGGCTGCGATCGATGTTTCCAGAACAAGGCGAAGGCGCCGAAACGGTTCTCCATACAAAGCTTTTACTGCAATGTCTTATTTTCAATAATTCAGGAGAATAAATGTGTTCACGGTTTGCTGACCACGCTAGATCTGACAATGAGATCTTGAACAACGAGTTTGCCGAACTTTTTTAAAGCGAATAACTTCCTCTAATTGACTACAGAACGAATCTAATTTTTTTTTGCTTATGTAAAGGTTGCTGAGCAACAACTGATGATAATGATCTTTTTTTCAATGCGAAGATAGAAGATGTTTTGTGAGACACCAAGGCTTTGAGGACCCTTGAACCTACTAGATAGAGAATAGGTAGACAACCAATTTAACGCCGTTGTAATATCGTGCCAAAAGATCTCCTCCGCGAATAGCAGAAGTCCCAACACGTAACTGATGTGTGCGTCTTTCCGCTTTTTTGTCTGTGAAGTAGCGATCACGTAGAAATTGACCTGCCATTTTAAGAACAATATTTAAATTTTATCAAAATTGCGCTGTTCCGGTGTCTTAGTAACTCGAACAGCTTACCACATTTTTTCGTAACATTCGGGGAGCGATTTTGTCAAAAATAAATGATAGGTCACCTCAAATACACTTATCAGTCAAACGATTGTTGGTTTCGTCGAGTCGATGTACTCAATATATTTCAGATTTGTAAAAGTACATACGCCGATCAGGGCGCGTGTGGCACAGTGGTCGGAGGCGCACTGCAACACACACGTGGAATCGATCCCCACGCCCATGGCCCACCAAGCCTTCCATCCCTCCGGGATCGGCAAATTGGTACCAGACTTGTCTGGGAGGATAGACTCGATACATCGGTGGGCCACCGCAAGGCCAGATATGCATTCAAACACCTCCAAACGATGCTTAATGAAGTTGAATGCATGGCGCATCCCTCAAGGATTGATTAACGCCGAGGGCTTTATCCTTTATCCTTTACATTCGCTCATGAACGCTGGAATGGGGCTTATACTCATTCTTCCACTTATTTATTCAGATACTGTTTAGATACTAAGATGACCCGTCTTTACATGTTATGCAAACCCTGGTACTTCCGTTCACCATGATGTATTGCAATCATCATCCATGGGGATACTCAGATTCGAGCGCGGCTTCGGATGGTCCTCAACTTGGTGATTGTTGATTGCTGGACAACCATAATTTTTCGTGAAGTCTTCAGAAACTTTTTTTTCCATTCTAGAACTTTTTTTCCGATTTATGCGCAGTCCTTTCTTTTTTTCCGCTTCGGTGAACTTTGCGAGCATAGTCACTGCTCCACTGCTACTCCTCGAAAAGATGGCGATGTTTTTCAACGAAAGGGAGATTTGACTGGAATTTGCGGTCAATGAGTAGCAAAGGTTATGATGGTGGTCTGCTTTGAACATGATACTGTCCACAAGGCCCTTTTCGTATTTTTTAAAATCGTTTCCATCTGCGAATGTTGGTGATTTACGTTAGCCACGAGTACGTCCTTCCATCGTTGGCTAGTCGTGCAAATGAAGGCTTCCATTCTTCTGAGTCCACTGGACTGTTCTTTTTCGTGCATCTGTCATTTTTTTCTTCTATTATGTGACCAGGCAGTTCGTGCTTTGTCATTAATGTGTCTTATGGACAATTAATTTCTATGGATCCCTGAAGATGGGATAGGTTTCGAATATTTGAGCTGCGCATTTCACCTAGACGTTTTGAGTGCCTATTAGACTTCAGAAAACGTCGTTCAAGCGATCGTAGGTGGTGCGCGAATTTCTCGACGCGGTTGAAGAACCGACCCACGTTTCTGCTGCTCAAGAGAGTGTTGGGGGGACTGCTGAATCGAAAAGGTGAGCACGGAGTTTCGTGTCCGTTAGTCGCTCTATACTTCTTCGAGAGGTGAGAATGCAGCCAATATGTCTCCTTCTTATGTCTGGTTCCTCCTTCGTGTTGTTCTCATGCTTATTAAGTGTACCAGGAAGACCTACGAAGTGGTCTCTGTAATCAGAGAACCATCCAGTTTAATTTGTTTACCTTTGCACCATGGGAGTTTCATGAACTGGCCTTCTAATGATTTATACGAAGGCCAATCTTTTTTCCCGCTTCATTAAGTTAATTGAGCATCGTCTCTGCTTCATTGGTAATTCTAGAAAACATGACGACTTCATCCGCGAACCGAAGGTTTGATTGAAATTTTCCGCCAAAACTTATGACGTTATCATCCGAATGGAGTGACTTCATTATCCATTGCCGTGCAGCAGTGAACAGCTTCAGCGATATTGCGTCGACCAGTTGAACCCTTTTTTCTTTGTGTCTGGTGGGGGGGGGGTCGATGAAACGCTGTATATTTCTGCTACACATCTGATAATAGTCTACTAGTGTTCATATGAACAACAGGTCCACATTTTGGTCCACAAGCGCTGAAAGGACTGCATCTGTTTCGATGAAGTCAAAAGCTCCTTGTGTTTGGTAAAGGTTAGGACATTATACGAATGGTAGTCCCGACAATCTTCCATGAAGCGTTTTACGGTTTGGATGTAGTCCATGCAGCAGAATTTTTTTTTGAATTCTGCTTGTTCAAGTGGTTGTGCCTCATCCGTGGTTATCCGATATGCGCGAATAATCTTCGCGAAGAGCTTGTAGAGGAAGCTCACCAAGCATATGGGATGGTACTCACGAAGATACCTTCGATCACTTTTTTGGATGTGATAACCGTACACGAATTCCTTCACTGCTATAGGATTTTCTCCGTCTGAAGGCAAAATGTCATGTGGGTTTCAAGAAGCACATGTAATCTCTGGTCACCAGCTCTACGGAAGTTAGCGGTGATATTATTAGGTCTTGGAGCTGTGCCTCTTTTCAGGGTTTCTATCTTAACTCGAACGAACTTCAAAGTGTAGAATCGTTTTTTTCCCTGCCGGCGAAGATTTTGACGTTCAAAGCGGGGTTCTGGAGCGGAATAGATCGATATAGAATTTTTTCTATCATCAAATCTATGCCATAAGACAATGTAGCGATACTCCTATCTTCGTTCATCAAAGCGGATAGTGGAACATTGTTGTAGCATAGATTTGGAAGGCACTTTTTTAGACTAGACTTTAAACTTCTTTCTATAACTTTTTCTCACCGATGTAAATCCTTATGCAAAAATCTAAGTCGTGTTGGAGATGCGGTCTTAATTTCTTCACTCAGGAAGCCAGATGAGTTCGGCAAATTTTAAGTCCTTCGACAACCAGCGCGTAATCCTCGCTCCGTTCTTCATTTACTTCCTAGTCATATGAGTGAGGACAGGATTTTGCTGAGAATATTCTCATCATACACATTTTATTTCTTTTTTCTTGGATGATGACAGGGGATTCTTTTCCTGCTTGTGGCTTAATCGAACCTTGGCACGAAGAAGACGGTGATCGGATTCAGTAGAAAATCCAAGTACCGCTAATGTGTCAAACATTTTCTGTTTATGAGAATATTATCGATCTCCTCTTGAGTACTGCCGTTAGGGAGACTCCACATGTCCATCAACGAATTTTTTCTCTTCTTTAAGGATGAAGTTCCGCAGAAGAGACGTGTTGCAGGGCGGAATCCCTACATGATGGTTTTCATTCTCATTTTTTTTCTCCTATTCCGAATATCTCCGCCGTCTATCCATTTTCATTGTGCTTTATTAATCTAGCAGTGAGGTGTCCAATGAATTTAAGACTTCTCGTTCCGGATTACTTTTTTTCCAATTGGTTGTCAAATGTGTTCAGTTCGCTTTCATTAGCTACAGAAGTTGGTTAGTAACAGCTGATGATCCTGACTTTGTTTTGGCGTGAAATTTGGAGACGAGCAATGTCCAAGGGCGGTATTTCTTCGTATTTCGTTACGTAACTCTTCTAACCTAGCCTTGTAACGCAGTTGATCTTGCAGTTCATGTACACTCCCGTGATCCTGCGCAGGATTGTTTCAGAAATGCGCTGACTAGGCTAAAAATTCGCACTCAATTCTAACAACGATCTCACACACTCCGGAAGCGCTATGCCTCCTAACACAGTAACTCTTAATGACTTTGGAGCACACTATATCTCATAGTACCTGCTTAAAAACATGACCCAGCAGTGGTGTTTCGTTTTGATCTTTTGACGTGATAGATCTTCAAACTTTTTCTTAACTTGTTCTTAATATCACACTGAATCTTGTTACAAAAAGATATGGACCCAGCTACTATTCTTTCCGGAGGTTCTTCTCCAAACAGTGAGCACAGTGACTTCCTTTCTACTCGCATTTATCTAGTTGAGAAAACACTTTGTTTTGTAGTAACTCCCACGTCCGACTTTCTATTAACCTCGGCATTGATTGAATAATTCTTTCTGCTTCTGTTTAGCAAACACGAGGTGTTATTTTATTTCTTTATTTACGTATAAGCTGACGTTACGGCGGATTTCGCCTTCCTCAGAGCCTGGAAAGGTCAAGTTGACTGCGATCTACACGGTCAAACGCCTACATAACCAAACAGAGAAAATGCTGAACCAAGAAAATTTGTGTGCGCTGCAGTAAAATGCATAATCATAGAAATTTTGTTTCGATGCTCAGTATTTTTGAGAATTCGCTGGTAAGCTGCATACCTCGTGTAACTTTCTACGTTTTGATAACGTTGGGAAGAGCTTTCTGCTTTAAGCAGCGACGGGGAAGGCAGGTCTTTTGGCGCATTGAAACAATTCTTTGTCTCAGTGTTAATTTTAGTTGCAGTTACGATGAGTTCCTTGTATACCCTGGATCCATGGGAGCTAATAGAATTGCATTCGTTCCGAGGCTTTTTAAACGCTTTTTTTTGTAGTCGGTAGAGATTAGAACAAGAGGCATGCTTCCTGCGTAGAATAGTCGTCCTTGAGGTTCTTGGCTGGTTTGGATTTCCTTCTTTCTAAATGTCAGATGTTGCATGGGTTCCGAGGACTTAACCTTGTTACTTCTTCACAGCTCAAGGGAAATCGGTCGCAGTGTTACTGCTGTGTCCTGGAACTGCGCTTTGTTTATTTTTTTCCATCACAGATCTGACTTCAGAGGGACAAATCTCAGACGATATTTCTCTAGCAAACATTTTGGAGCACGGGATTAAGTTATGGAGAGAAATAGATTAGGGTAGAACTAACTTTTTCCTCATAATTTCATATTGGATTGTAGAATGCAAACCATGAGCGAACACACCGACGAATGCATGAGCAGAAAGTATACGTCAATCCCGCCTAAAATAAACAAAGTCTTCTATCCCTTAAACGCATCTGCGTCATAGAGAAGGACGAGAATGCTTTTATCCTTCACAGGCTCTTTACTCCACTGCCTAAGGTTACGCAAAATAGTCGTGTGTATAGCCGAAACAAAATTCTTCAGTGATGGTGATCCGTTGGCTAGGCAGCACAGCTGCCTGTTTCCTTCGATACACAAACTATACTCACTAATCTTAACCCACATTTTAAAATATTTTCGAGAAAGGTACCTGAACTGTGGAACTGCCGCCATCATTTTGTTGAGCAAGGATGACCGAACTGATCTTAATAGCAAAAGCGTGAGAGTTTTTCGATTTCTCTACTCCAGTAATTGAGTCGAATTCGCCGAAGATACAGAGTCGTTTGACAAGCAGGTCCCAGCAATGAGAATAGAGATAGATATACCTCTATTCGCCAGTCTTTAAGATCAGGATTGGTCTCGAATATTCATTCTATGCACGACTTCTGTTTTACATCGCGATTCACTATGAAAAAAGAGGGGATTGCAGAGACAAAAGGAAAACTTTTTTGTCCGTGTATTCCAAATTTCCCTATAGAGGCTCCTGTTTTGACGTTAAAGACTCTGATACAAAATTTACAGTACTTTTTATGGGCAAAACATATTTTTTTCTTCGAAGTCGCCAAAAGTATGACGTCAGCATAAGTTTCCATAAAGAACTAAATTATCATTTGTTTCACAAATAATCTTAGAATATAACACGAGCGAATCACCTCAGTACAAATCCATCTTGGAAAACAGTTATCCGGATGCAGCGACTGAGGAACAGCCGTTTGAAATGACTGTGGTCAGCGTTTTTAAATAGATCATGCTTGCTTTTTCGCTTACAAGCCGCAATGGAGTAGATTTTTAGTATTCTGAGGGTTTGATGCGTTCTCCTTTCGTAGTGATTGGTATATATTTACTACCTTTGAAGTTCTGTTTTTTACAATACTCATTAATTTAACAGGTTTTGGCAAGAGGGTAGGAACGGATAGGTTTGTCTGCTCAGGATCTGAGGCTTCTATGCTCACGGTTGGCTCATTGATTCATCTCATCTAATTCAAAGGCTATTTTTAGAAAAGACCCTAAAACCCTTGTCTCTTATGCACTTCTTCGCTTACTTGTTGTCTTCTGGCAAAATCAGTGTGTAAGAAACATTCTAAGAAGCTAGAAATGATTCAGCAAGAAAGGAAATGCACCAATGGAAGAACAAACTTAGGGAACAAGTTGAGCAAGTTTTTTCACCACTTTATGTGGCTTAAGTTTGTACTAAAGTTTTTGTGTTTCTCCACTATTGTTAAAATCTCTCGACAAGGAACATGATTTCGTATTGGCATAATTTTATAGGCTACTGACGACGGTGACCTCCAGATTAAACGCTCTCTATGGCGAGTGGCCTGGTAAACAGCTTTTTATCAATAGTTAGCCATTTTTAGTTCTATTCATGTGTAGAACGTCCCACATAAGTGTTGTTTATGGAAATGTCTTTTTTCCGTAGGCAGTGAATACGCAGTATTTTTTAGTGCTCGATATATTCACTAGTGCCCTGCTTTTCGCAGATGTATAGTATAATGCATAATAGTAATGTCTAACTATAGTGTAGTCTTCTTCCACTGTAGTGTTTCTAATAGCGCTAGAAATCAACAAATGAAGAAAATGGTCACTTCATTAGAGTTTGAAAGTGGAAAGTTATACGGTCACATGGAAAACCGAGCTATCGGAAAATTGTGAAAGTGTTAAAATCAGCCTTTTCCGTCGCCCTCTCCTTTCTCTTAAGCATCACTCATTCAGTTCTGTGAAAACCACAGATCATTTGATTTTCACTGGCCTTAAAAAAGTCTGTACTATTGAATTAACTTATAAGCGTTGTGTCAATAAATAGACGTGCATGCCATCTATTTCGACTACACCTGCTCTACTAAATGATTTCCTCCTTTTTACATCTTTCCTTCCCTTTTTCCTTCGTTTAAAACTCAACATAAACGATTTAGTCTGCTTCTCGATTGTTCTCCTATTACATTAATTTTACTCTTTATCTCAATTCCTTTCTATTTTCTTCCTAATTCCTTCTACTTCTATTTGTTCTAGAATTGTTCTATCTGTTCTTTGTCCGTTTGTTCCCATTTCTGTTTTTCTCCTTTGCGTTTCTCGTCACGTTCGTCACACATCCGCTCCCTCCTGGGTCCCATTCGATCGCTCTCTGCTTCACCATCTCATTACGATTCGTCATTCACTTCACAGAGCGCGCTCAGCGTCGCGCTTTCTTTATCTACTCATTCAGCTACCCATTCATCCATTCATCCAACTATCAGTCTACCGAGCCACCTGCATAGGGAAAACACCAGCTATTCATCACCATATCGACCAGTCAGTAATAATATGCATTTTGACTTATTCAGGCCACTTGGCACTTGCCTGCTTCGGTCATGTATATGTAGGCTGAAAACCTTTTGCTGAAAAGATCGCAACATCGCTAGCTTGGAGTTGGTATCGGAACCCATCCAATCCTCTCTCAAAATCCACAACCCAAATCCTATCTGAGCTGTCTATTTTTTCTCAATTTTCTATTATTTTTTATTTTCTAACTACTACCTGAAAGTCAGCTGGTTTTTTCAAGTAGAAAATTTTTCTGTTTTATTTTATTTTGGATTATCCATCGTGCGAATACTAGAGAAGTTTTGAGTTTTGTTTCTAAGTGAGTGCGTCAGAAGAATACATAGATTATGCATCATGTCAATGCCCTTATGCCGACTTTCACCTAATGTGCTATTCGAGTTTTAGAAATGTTCGGATCTTCTTCTACCAAATTAGTTGTCATTCTCTCCTATTCATTTAGAAACTGCGCACGTTCAAGTCTAATCTAGTCAACTTTCGTTAGCTGGGGTAATACAACACCTCGATTGTTGAGTTCAAGCAAATTTTGGTTTTTTAACTTTTATTTACTGCCTATTCGTTTTTCATGGCAAGGTACTTTGTGAAATACAATGACGAGGGCTCTGAAATGTGAGCAAGACTCGGAACCTCTGCTGGTTTCGAACCTGCACTAACGCTTACCAAAGGCTCACATGTTATCTACTACACCAGCCGAAAAACCCTTCCATTGCGTTACTCTCTGCCTTTTTGCTCATATCCCGATATCCGTGTGGTTGTATTCAATTTGTTTTTCATTCACAATTCCTTAATTGTGGCCATTGTTCCGGCCGTCTAGTGTAGTTTGCACTTTTCTTCAAATTTGTTTACGATCGTTAGATTTTTTTGATAAAATCCTCCACAAAAAGTAAAGGATTTTCATTTGTTTGCTGAAAAATCGTTGGAAATCAGTGATATTTGAGAATTCTAACGCACCTCTTGGCAATATCGAAGCTTCTTGTACCATTCCAAATCTTAATTCTTCTCTTTTCTTCCGATTTAACTCTTTTCTTATAGGCTTAGACCCATGCACATACGTTACTGGTGTGTTTTTATCTACTGTACAACACTTGAATGCCCAGAAATTCCCACCCTATTTGCCTCGAATTTACTCGTTTCGTTGTTTTGTTGTTTAAACCGTCATCTCACGATGAAGTGTGTCCATCGTACCACTATGTGAAGACGTTTGTATTCCCTTCTCATGGATATTTTCAATGATAGTGGAGCGTGTTCTCTGTTGACTGGTTGAGATATTTCTGTGCTACGGCGTTCTCAGGTGTCCATCACAGGTGTTCGCTGGGATTTCTGCATAGCAGGATGGTTTGCTCATTTGAAAAGTGGATTTACCCGGAATAGCAGTTTGGTGAAATTTGACGAAAATTCTTGCAAACGCATCGATAGTCTGACAAGCAACATCATTATTAACAAACAAAAGAAGACATGCATCGCCCTATTTGTCATCTAAAAGATAACATCGAAATTGCCAATCAAATTGTTATGTCCGAAATATACGAACATTGTGATCGTTATGAATTCTGTAGATGGGCGAAAAACTGCAGGTATAACAACTAAAATAACATTTTATTAATAATCACTTGGAAAAACTAATGAGCATTCTTACTGTCGTAGTAAAGTACAGTAAAGGGATAAAGGGTAAAGCTCTCGGCGTTGATCAATCCTTGAGGGGATGCGCCATGCATTCGACATCATTAAGCATCGTTTAGAGGTGATTCAAAGCATATCTGGCCTGTGCAATGACTCGCGGTGGCCTATCGATGTATCGAGCCAGTGCTGCTATTCTCCCAGACAAGGCTAGTGGCAATTTGTCGACCCCGATGAGATAGAAGGCTTGGTTAGCCATGGGCGCAGGAATGGATTCCACGCGTGTGTTGCAGGGCGCCTCAGAGCGTTGTGCCACACGCTCCCTAGTAAAATACAACAACCAAGAGTAATAATTACCACGGAACAAATGCGCTAAGTTTATCGTCGCTTCATTTTTGAATTGCGAGGGCGCTAATATCGCGATTTTGGCGAGGCATGGCGACGTCTGTACTGTGTGTGCGTTAAAAATAGCTTCATCTTGTCATAAGTTTGTGCACTTTCCCAATCAATCTTGTTAAATGATTTACTAAGCGGAAGGAATTCTTTTAAACTTGCTGTTATGGATGGAGAATCTGTTTGACATATAGCGAGCGATTTGAACGTATAGTTCATCCTCATCATCATTCAGCACCTTGTATGAAAGAGCATCATCGAGTGAGTATGCCTCATTCGAGGAGATGGTCCGCTGAGGAAGACCCGACTCGACACGAAGGCGAAGACGCTTGATCGAGACGAAGAACAACCGTGGTCTACAGACTGAGATCATCGGTTTTGATGAAGATGAGGACGTCGAAACGTTAGCCGAATAAAAATTGTTTATCAACCTCGTGTAAGTTTATCAAAGAAAAAATACATGTTGGAAGTATTGCTTCCATTTTTTAGTTCAGCTGCCTACAGAAATTTCTTGTCGTCCCATGTAAATTCATTCGACAGTTAGTCTGGCCAGTTCAAGCCAGTGTTGGAGAGGTCAAACGAGAGAGAAGCCTTTGTCTAAACTTTTGCAAATCTTTTCTTTCTGGACAAGTCCTTTGATTGGTGATTACGCTTATCACTTAACTCATACGCCTATTGACTGCTTCATTTTAGATGCTTTGATGAATTATGTTAATTTTGTGAAGTGTGCAGGTACAATGATGCTAAAAGAGACACAAGAAATCTTGTAAAAAACTTCCAAATGACAGCAGTGTGCTTGCATGATGGAGCATAGTAATACGTAGTGGAATAGTACTCATAACTACAGAACGATAAAGGGAATTCTCTTCTACAATTTGTTACCTGCCAATTTTTTAATTTTCCATAGTTACCGAAGAATTATTGCTTATTACAAAAAAATGGCATTTCTGTAAAGACGGAAAATTGGATGTCATCCCCAGCTGCGTGTGGTGCTGCTGAACGCCACGTATCCGTTGTGTGTTAATGATGCTTAGAAAAATAGATTTCCTCTTCAAATAGTTGTCACTAGGTGTTTTAACTTATTTATTCGCTGATTTGCTAAGTCTTTTTGCAGAAAAGAAAAAAATTCCTCGAGTAATATAAACGGTTATGCACATCGTTCTGAGATCATCCGTGCTCATGAGATACTTGTAGAACCGCCCATGAAACAAAAATGATTGAATAATCCCAAGCCTATCCACCGCCAACTTGCCCCTGATTGAGAGGTCTACAATCGTAGCCAGAGGCCCATATGGCTTTCTAGAACTACTATGAAACTCATATGTGATATTGTTGACCGAAAAGGTTTTCGGCAAACGGAATGCAGTAACAAACTATTTTCATTAAGAGATATGATACTGACATGAACATATGTGGTCTCTTTTCAATGTCATGCCATTCTAAATAAGAGTGGCAGACTAAAGTTGCCCCAACGGTTTCTGCCTCACCGTGGCTAGGAGGTGTTCCTGGGTGTCGTACTGCGATGTACAACGGGGATTCATCCCCTGGAAGGGTCTCCCAAGCTGAGAAGGATTCCGACATTTCCTTCCGAAACCCTAGCTCGAAAATCAGTCACATGGTGGCAAATCTCTCTCTAACCTACAAGGCTGGTGACTGCGTGCGGTGGTGAGGATTTGAGAAAGGCTTCAGTTAAGATAAACTCTAAACTCGGGACCTCAGGGAAACCATTATGGCTAAACCAACAGTTACCCTGGAATAAAGTTATCCTGGGGCAGGCACAACCAGTGAAGACAGGCAATCCAGGTATCCAAGATTAAAGCTGAGCGATGAAGATGAATGAAATATGAGGCGAACTGAATTTCCTAGTCGTGCGTCTTGCGATACAGGATTGAGTCTGGAGAATTTTGTGAAGTAGGGCGTTTGAGAGTCGACGAGCTCGTTAGCACGATGGGCATGGAGCCAACGGTTGTCATTGAGCTTCCGACAGATTAAATTTCATCGCCAAGTGATGGATTGCGTTCCCGAGCTTTCGCTCACTGCAGAGACTAAAGTGAGATCTACATTCACAAGAAAATACTAGCATCCGATTGTTTATCAACACGAAATAAATCCATTTTTGCCGATTTCTGGTCAATCTCGCTTTTCCATCGTGCAGTACTAGCATTCCTCTTTGTAAAAAAAAGTGTGTTTATCAGTTTTTTTTTCAGTTTTGTCCATCACTCTCATCGATTATTCTCACTATTTACAATTTAGAGGCTTAGCAACAACTGCTTCATTCCCAGTGTACAATCTCTTGCTTGTTCCCACTATATTACCGCCATACAGCTATTTCTGTTCATACCGTCGCAATAAAACCTTAACTGTAGTTCCATAGATTCGGCTTTTAGCTCTAGGAAGCTGGTATGAGCTCAAGCATGACACAAAAATATATTACGCTGTTAAAATACAACACATTTCTTAAGTCTTTCTTCGTTTTTTTTTCTCGTTTATATTTGTAAGTGTCATTACTTTTCTCAACCTTTTTCAGTACTTAACGCTTTAGCGACGATGCTGGTTTTACGATAACTAACAGTAATCCTTCGATCACTAAGGAATTTCAGAACGCAGCTGTAGAAGTGACTTTGTTGTATCACCTGTAGTCCCGTTGACCTTCGACTGACTCGAGCGGGCGCCAGTAAACTTCCATTTTTCCCTGTCGCGTGCGAAAGTAGCCCAGTGGGTTCTGTTTGCTCTAGGTACATGTCGAGAATCATTTCTTTCCTCTAGGCTCTTCGTGAAGAACTCTGACCATCGGGTCGGTGGTTTTCCTGCAGTACGTTTGACATCACGAGGAATCCAGTCACTAACGGCTCTTGTCCATCGGTTGTCATTCATACGCATTACGTGTCCAGCCCACCTTATCCTCGACTGTTCGGCGTACAGAACGGCATCTTTGATTTTTGATCGTTGACGCAGGTCGGAGCTTCGGATCCCATCCCTTACTTGTGTGAAACGGGATACTCCTAGCATCGTCCATTCGACTGCGCGTTCGATAACGCTGAGAGATCTTTCATCCTGCTTACGCATCGACCAAGTTTCTGACGCATACGTTAAGGTAAGAAGTGCCATTGAGTCGAAAAGGTGTCCACGGAATCGGATGTTCTTTGTCCTCTTCGCTACATCCTCGATGCTTTTGACAGCTACCAAGCCGCTCGTTTCCTTCTGCTCAACTCTGGAGCTTAGTCGTTAATCATGTTGATCTCCCGACTTAGATAGACAGAACTATAGCATTCGGAGATATTCGTTCCGTTGAGCGTGAATGGGGGCATATGAAACCAATCCGTTCCTCATGAATATCGTTTTTGTGAGATTTAGTCGAAGACTAATCTGTCCACAGGCTCTATCAAAGTCGGCGAGCATACGCTCCGCTTGGATAATGTTTGGTGTTACAGGGACGTTGTCATCAGCAAAGCGAAGATGGTGTAACTGGCGACCATCGACTTTTCACTCCCATGCTATCCCATTCCAATGTTCGCATGACGTTCTGGAAGGCTGGCGGTAAATAATTTTGGCGAGATGGTATCGCCTTGCCTAACTCCTCTTTTGACGTCAGTGATAATATCGTCGTAGAATGGTGATGCCTTGGTTGTAAAATTTTTTGTGCAGCTCACGAAGAATCTTTATGTACTGAGTAGGGACTCCTTGCCTATCCAGGGCTTCCAAGACTGCTTCTATCTCTACTGAATCAAAGGCCTTTTGTAAATCGATGAAGGTGAAACAGAGCGGTCTTTTGTACTCGCTATACTTCAATGAGCCTTGTTACCGTGTGGATGTGGTCCATCGTACTAAATCCTTTTCGAAACCCTGCTTGCTCACATGGCCGTTCTTTGTCCAGTATTCTGTCAATCCTGTTTAGGATGACTCGAATGAAAAGTTTGTAGACGACAGACAGCAAGCAGGTTGGGCGGTAGTTGCCAATATCGTGTAGGCCACCTTTCTTGAACAATAACACGCTCATGCTGGTCTTCCACTGACTAGGGACCTTCCATTCAGACAGGTAACGTGTGAAAAGCAGAGCCAGTGTGTTTACGAGGACTGGCGGAAGGTTCTTCAGGTCTTCTGATCTTATCCCTATACGGACCTGGTGCTGCTCGACTTTTTCACCGACGAAATGGCATGTCGGATTTCGGAAGGGAGAACCGGTCGCACAACATATCCATCCTCCCTTTATTTCATATGACGGAAGGTGCACGTGCCTATCGAAGAGATCTGAGTAGTATTCGTGAGTGATGTTCTCCATTGCCTTTCTGGACGCTGTAACTGTTTCGTCCTGGGCGTTGGAGTACAATCATCTTGGTCTTATAATTGGCGAAAGCTTCGCTGGGCTTTAGGAATGCTTTTCGCAGCCTCTGCAGCTTCGACCATTACTGCTGCTCTTTTCTCTTTGAGATCTTCTTTTATCGCCTTTCTGCATTGTTTTGCAAGTTCGAACGTTAATTCGCGGTTGTCTGCAGCTCGTGCGATACCACGCTGGCGTATCAGCTCGAGTGTTTCTAGAGATAAACGTCTCTTGGTAACTTTCGAACTCTCCGCTTTCATGGCGCTGACGTGAAGATGTTGAATGAGCTGATTGTATTCTTCGTCGATGTTATCGACAACGGCATCTTCCCTAACAGCCGACTAATGAATTGAATAAGTCCCAGTTTACGGTACTTCTGGGACATCGCTTTTTTGAATTTAGCTCCTTTTTTCTCCTTTCGGCGAGAAGCAGAAACTTGCACGAAGGAGGCGGTGGTCTGATCTCGTGCAGAATTTTTGGGACAACAACGACATCGGTGGGTCAAAACCTTCTGTTTACTACGATGCGGTCTATTTCGTTATGGTACTCTCCATTGGGAGACTCCCACGTCCAGCGTTGAGGGGGGGGGCTTTTGGAATTGCGAGTTACCATGGATTGTCTTGGTCGTCGTGATAAAATCGGACAGCCTCTCACCCCTGTTCGTTCCATTCTAATCCGTGGGTCCCAATGTAACGTTCTTCAGACGTTCTTCTTGGTCTAATCTTGGCGTTGAAATCTCCAATGATGACTTTGAAGAATGTATGGTCTTCTCTGTAGAACTTCTCCAAATCTTTATAGAACGCTTCGACTTCTTCTTCATCATAGTTGGTGTCGGCGCTTAAACGACGAAGATTGTCAAAGCCGGTATTGATCCACATCTTTTTAATTGTAAACGTCCGATTCGGGTTGTAAGCTGTTCGAATGAATCCATGTTCATGGACAAACTCTTGTTGACGAGAACGCCGACGCAGCCGACTCCTCTACTGTCGCATGTTCCAAGGAACAGTTCTTCTCCGGTGTCATAAATGGTGTTGAATGGGTGGTGCTGTCTCGACTCGGCCAAGCCGATGACGTCGTACCTTATCCTTTTTGCTTGTATGAGCAAGTCCTCTATCGAGGTCTCTGATGAAAGTGCACTTGCGTTGTAGATACAGATCGTCACCTTAGTTCTTTGTTATCCAAGCAGCTTCCATTGGCCCTGAGATTTTAGCAGCCTCTCCGTACTCGTCCTACTCAACGCTGCGAAATTGGGGACTCTTTTCGAGGTCAGGGGGAACGAGGCCCGTTTTTAGCGTGTTTAGCATTTTGATATCCACGTATGGCTTTGCTGGGCTCTGAACGTGGGGTCTGGGTGTATTCACGGGTAGCTTGCCAGGCTCTCCCAGATTGGACATGGAGCTTATTTGTTGGAGGCGACTCATAACCGCCTCCCATATGCTCTCACTTGATTGCAGGCTTTTTGGCCGAACTGACTCGTAGAATACAATCCGCATAAGCGAGAACGCACCCACACACGCACGCATGAATACGCCTAGCAAATACAGAAAGTGTGTGCCAAATCGGCGCAGCAGAAACAGGGAGTCCACCCTTGGTTCCACCTGCGTCTCAGTGAAGCAAAGGTCGCTTTTGGTCCGCGATTAACCCCCTTATCCGCCACCTGGGGACGCGCCACGTAGCCTCGCGACTAACCGGCTCGAGATCCCTCAGGTGAGGGAGATCCGTGGCAGAGACTTTGTTGTATCGTATATATATAATTTTTATGGGTTGCGCTTTCAAATTCAAGTGTGTTTAAGGTCAAAAAATTCAAAAATTTGATTTAAGAACTCGTTACTAAATTGATATTTTTAAAGCCACCAACAGAAAACGGCAGCTGCAAAAACCCAAATATATAAACGCTTCCACAACTGCGCCTATTTCGAGTACCAGGCCCGCCTATCCAACCACGTGCCATTGGAGCGCAGTCGAATTGCGTATTGAAATCAAGATGTACGGTCCCAATTGTGCAGCAACGTGAATGTCGAGATGAGTACATGTTGCCGCGAGTGGGTTAACACAAATGCGAGAGCGTGACACTGTCGTGTAACTTCCCTTCTGTGGTTCACAGCGGTTTTTTGTCGCAGTCTTCTATCGTATTCTGGGGATAGTACGCAAACACGTAGATCCAGTGTAAAGAGTGGTGCGTGAAAAGCTTTTCTCTATAATTAGTAGTTTCCAAAAAAACCTTATTGGATGAGATCCTTTTGCCGCAAGAGAGTATCGCTGTTGAAGAGCGTATGTGCAACCACGCAAGGATAACAGCTGAAGATGTGCAAAAATCCCTCTATTTTAACACTAGCTTTAACGCTTAAGGAAAACTTTTCGCTCTGGTTCACCAGTGCTGTTCAACACAATTTATATTTCGAAAGATTTATTAGGTTTTATCATGTTTTTGCACTACAAGCATGCAATTTATAAATTACAATATATACGACTTCCCCCATATATTCTGCATGGGGCGGGTAGCACAGTGGTAGTGATGTCGGTCATCACAGACATGGTGCTAATTCGATACCGCTCCGGGCTAACCAACCCTCTCACCGCTCCGGGGTCGGGAATTTGGTACCGGACTTGTCTGGGAGAAAAATCACTCTCTGCAATCTCATTGGGGACGCACCAGACAGGCTATCTCAGGACTCCAGGGAGAATCGACACGACCAGCACTCTATGACATTAAAGTTACAGCTACAATTTTCGTTTAAACCTTGCAATTCTTACCTGCAATAAAAAATGTTTACATAGAAGCTCGTACCATCTATGCGTAGCTACGATGTCGAAGAATCTTCGATCAGGTATAACACCACTAGACGTCTGTTTTAAAGCAATTCACCTTGATTTTGCACGCGCAGTCATTATATATCTTTCGTGCTTTCACCAGGCACGTCTGATTAGTCAAGAAAGAACAGTCGTTTGTTCCTAATCTATGGACAAAAAAAGGATGTGTATAAACCATGAACAAGCGGAAATACACGTGCCACATGAGAGCCTTTCTAACAAATGGAGAGTACATTATGTGGTCACTTCCGTACACGAAAAGCGTGCTGTGGTTAATGGTTTCAATCACCTATAGAGAAAAGAGAAACGTCGTGAACTGTGGGCAACGTAATGAAGTCCTTCTTATCTCTCATATTCAAAATCGTTGTACTGCTCCGATTCTGTTGCACTACCATTGTTCAGTCCTCGGTGGATGGCTTAGTTGAGAAGCAAAATGGGTCTGTTTCCTTAATAAATCCTCTGTCGGAGGCACACCCGTGCCGTGTAGGAAGGCCCTAAGAAGGCGCAAGGAGACTCTAGCTATAAGTACATGCTTTTCAGGATCGTATAACGTGGTGCAGTTCTTCTTGATAAGTTCGATCACTGACCTAATCTTGCACAACCGTTCGATTCAGTCACACTTTGCGTGTTTTAAACTCTGCTCGCAATAGCAGAGGCTGCAATATGATGGAGTGCTAAATCAGAGTTCGCATCCAATAATCTCTTAGATATGTTCGCACTCCAGCACTCTCTCAAATATGGTACGTTGAAGAATCCCATCTTAAGACAGAGAACGATGATTCTTCTCATATCGTCAACACTAGTCGCTTCCCATGACATCCTGCGGAGCATGTTGTCCGTTTTTTTCGCAACCAGCACCCAAATATCAGTCATACGCAATTCGTAGAAATTTCTCTGCTCTCTGCACCGACCCTTCACACCCTATTTTTTTTATTGTCAGTACGAATGAGAGGTAGAACAAGACCCGAGTTGAAGTGATCGTCAGCGGACATCGCTCAAGGCCATCATGTCGAATTCTTGGCCATCGAAATTGTTTCACAACCAAAGTTAAAATTCATTATATGTAGGAAAGGCCATGGTCTCAATATAGAGATTGATAAGAGACAGCAGATAAGCACAAAAAGAATACAGTTGTGAAAAAACCATAGAATGACAATAACCTCGTTAGCGGAAGCTTATTAGACCTTTTTCATCTTCCAGAATACTCCCTGAAGATTCGTAGAACAACGCCTCTGATTTCTTCGGTAGAAACTGTAGTAATAATAAGCTACCAATTCATTGACTTTGCCAAGTTTCGTATCTATAGACCAATCTTAAGTTCTAGTGAATACATGCTCTAAGGCGGATACACCTTTCAACAAGCATATCTCACTCAGGTCATGGGGAACGTCATAGATTGAAGTAAAACCTCAACTATACTGAGATCTTTGCGAAACTACTGATCGCAGGTGTCTGCGGTAGGCAACGAAGGGGCTATTAACCTTTCCGGGGGGGGCTACACGTTCACCACCGCACCATGCGGGTTCTTTGTTTCGCCTGTCTCTCAGCTAGTTGTATCGATCAACGCCAACAGCAATCATCTGTCAACGGGATTGATCCAGGGAGCCCGAATCGGCAACAAGCCTAGTTAAACAAATATCTCAGCACCATAAAAAGAGTAGGCAGCAAATAATAAGTTAAAGATTTGAAGTAAAAACATCTTAATGTAGAATTCTTTGGCAGGAAGACTCAAGTTTCCGGTTTGATTGCGATGAACATCTGATTTTTTTTTGAGGAGGTTGTAATTTTGAATGAACTTAAAATGGAAATTACACCTTGGAAAGTTTTTCGCTTCTATTCTAGTGGTAGAGCAAAGTCTTTACAAGATGGTTTACTGTAAATACCGTGAGTTCCCTAGTTGTCGAAAATTACGTGGGTAGTTAGAAAAAAAGTCACCATCGCTTACGCAGGAAATAGCAGCTAAGTTTTCTGGAAATAGTATTTCGAAATATGAGCCATGAAGCAATAAAGAGAAGAAAACATTTGCCGTGGGGTCGAAAAAGTCGAGACTTCGTCCTATAGATATAGCAAAAGAACTTGCCTGCAGGCAGAGATTTGTTTAACAGTTTTTGCTGAACATGAAACAACATAAGACGAGCTTTCGCATCGCTTTATTCCTATAGAGGTCACACCGTCGCGTAGGTGTGAATGAATTCATGTTGTTTATAGTTTCTGAACCCTCTTTCAAAATTTCTCATCGTATTGACAACTACTCTCTTCATTCCATTTGCGTGCGAGTAGGCAACGGTGAGGAAATCGTCGTAGAAGAATTACGGGCATGAAATGAGGTTTCACAAATTATTAACTATTACAATGCAATGAGCATCAATTCTCACTCTGTTGAGCAGTTTGGCATTGTGAAAACATGGGACACTTACTTGTTATCTGGTTCTTCTCCACTTTGACGGTCATCAATTTTTTTTCTCTTGGGAACTAACCTGAAAGCTTTCTTTGTAATGAAAAACATCTAGCATTATACTGAGAAAGCACTTCACCATGATCATGCTGATTTTCCCTTTTTTTGTTCTTCCCTCGATCATGGCATATAGCGTTCTATAATTTCGTCATATTCCTAGTTATTTACTTATTTCGTCCCTCACTCTAGCTCTCCGAAGGGGGCAAACTCAATGGCTTGCGGCGGAATGCTGGAGCCTCGGGCTATTTTCATACTCAATCCTTGTTTTCATTGCGTCATTCAGCAGAATCTCTCTGTTTCTGGGTGTATCCTATCCCTCAATGGGATGGATTTGACCACGTTACTGCCAACTTGTCTCGTCATGAGTTTGTAAGACTCTCTCCATCTATGTGTGCTTGTCTTGTGTGTATTTGAGAAAAAGCCAAACAAGCGTGTTTGCGAGAATATCTGGATATTATTACAATTTTTTGTTCGTTGTGGTGAACTCTTTTATTTCAACATGTGTCTAAATTGTTGAGCTTACACGAGATTGATAAAGATGTTTATTCGGCTAATGTTTCGACGTCTTCGTCGTCCGTCAGAGCCGATAATGCGAGTCGATGGTCCACAGTTGTTCTTCTTCTCGATGTAGCGTCTTCGTCTCGCATCGAACCGGATCTTCCTTAGTGGAGCATCTCTCGAATGAGGCATACTCATCTGGCGATGCCTTTTTTATACAGGGCGGTTGTTGTTTATATGACTATCCTCTGTTAATAATTTCTTTAATTTCAACTTATTTCAGTCCAGTGACTTTGTATAAAATCCTCCAGAACTATTCCTGTGACGAATCCTTATTTCGAATTTTTTGGTGTTCCAAGCAACTAGATCCTTTTTTATGTAGAATACCATCTCATCTATGTCCTGGCGTGATTTCGAAGGATAGGCCACGAGGACTCAAAGCAGACATTGATTTGTCTCTTTTGAGCAATAAACTTCCGATTCAAATTGTTAATTCAACGAAGGAATCGATATTTCTAGCCAATCCCGTGTTGATGAGAGCGCTTACTACCCTAAGTTTTCTAGTAAAAGGAAAAAGGATTAAGTTTCCGATGTTATTCAATGCATCAGCGATTCACCACACGTTCGACTTCATCAGGAGTCGTAGAAGTGGTCGATTGCATATTTGGGTTATACAATGACTTGTACTGACATGTATAGGTATAACATCACTATAACATCACTCTTTTCACCCTCCTAATTAAATCTGTTAACGATTACCCGATCTTGAGGGATAGAAGGAGTGGAAAGCTTTGGGTTGGGGATCGCACCAGCGACTGATCCAGGGGTATATTAGATGGTACCTTTAGCCACTGCACTAGACGCAATACTTTCAGCGAGGCCAATTCCGTGATCCTGAAATCGTTCCAGTTTGTGAAGGAAGATGGTTGATTTTAGGGACGAATTCGTCCAACTTCGTGCAAGAGAACGCTTACATACTCTTGGAGTCCATTCTACCGTTCTTTTCGTCCATCTGTCGTCTATTCTTCTTGTTATGTCTCTTGCCCATCTGTACTTCGCTATAGACATTATAAATACCGGCTAAACTTCAGAAGACATCGTGCAAGCGCTCTGTGCTGGTGGTGGGCAGATTTCTTGAAGTGGCTGCAGAATCAGCTCACGTTTCTGCCACGTAACAGGGCGCTGGGAGGACTGCTGAATAAAATAGGTGGGTGCGGAGTTATGGTCCTTTGTTTGGTCGGCGGCTCCTTTAAGAGGCCCGAATGCGGCCCATGCTGCTCTCCTTTTTGCATGATTCCTCTTTCATGTTGCCCTCCGTGTTCACTGAGCGTGCAAAGCCCATCTATGAGGTAGTCTCTGTAATCAGACCATCCAGTTCGATTTATTCGTTTTCGTACCGCAGGTTCTTCATGAAGTGAGTCTTCCTCCTATTTACGTGCGTTTCAATGTTTTTTTCCTGCATCGTTGAGTTTATTGAGCATCGTCTTAGCTTCGCTGATACTCCTCGGCAAGATGATGATGTCATCCATGAAACGAAGATTTGTAGGAATTTTGCATCATTACTTATGCCCTCCCTTCTCGCCCCAATCGGAGACTTCATTATACACTGCAGTGCTGCAGTAAACAACTTTGGGGGACATTGTGTCGTCTTTCCGAACCCTTTTCCTATGGGTGTGGTGAAACGACGATGAAGAATTTGTATATTTGCGCTGCAGTTCCGATAACAGTCAGCCACTGTCCGCATAGAGGGAAAGGCCCACTCCTTGATCGGCGAAAAGTGACTGATAGGATTGCATTCGTTTGGACGCTGTCAAACGCTTTTTCGTTCTCGAAAAGGGTTAGGACAAGAAGCAGATGGTACTCTTGACAGACTACTATGTTCTTGACACAGTTTGGATGTGGTCCATGAACAGAGTTCCCTGTAGGAGTGTGGCTCGCTCAACTGGTTGTGCTTCATAAAGGGTCTTTGATATAAGCAAAAGGATAATCTTTGTTAAAAGCTGGCAGCTTGTGAACGCTCATTAAGTATATCGGAGGATAGCTGCGAACATTCCTTCGCCACAGGTTTAGGATCTTCTCATTCTATGGATTAATTACAGGAAGCATCTGTAATTTGCGGCCTCCGGTTCGAAGGAAGGAAGCATCTGTAATTTGCGGCCTCCGGTTCGAAGGAAGGCGACGGTAATTTTATCTTGTCCTGGAGCTGTGCCTCTCTTCAAGCTTTCAACTGCCACTCCAACTTCGGCGGGTAAAATCCTGGGCGATTCTTTTCCAACAAGAATTTTTGGGTTTGAGATGGGGATTGTGAATGGAAATAAGTACTATAGTACTTTTTCCGTTATTCATCCCATATCACGGCAAAATGTGGTGAGAGTCCTATCTTCGTTCATCAACGCTGATAGCGGAACATTAATGTGGCATAGATCCCGATGGCACTTCTTAAGACTAGATCGTTTTTGAGCTGCTTCCAATAACTTTTTTCTGCCTATACCGATGCAAATCCTTGTGCAAAGTTCTTCTACAACCGGCATTTTTTTACCAGCGGTGTCAAGTGCGTTCCAGTATGATAAAGCATCCATCTTATTGTCTACTCGAGCCACTCCTTAATTCCAATGGAGATTCGGTTTGGTTTTCGCGTTTGAAGAAGTGAAGCAATTCTGCATAAATTTTAAGTACTTTGACGAGCACCTTGTACTCTTCGCTCGACTCATCTTCATCTTCATACACTAACCGTTCCGTTTTCCTTGGACGATGACAGGATTTCTTTTCCATCATGTTGCTGAGTCGATTCTTCACACGCATAGAACGGTGACCAGATCAGGTCCAGAAACCAGGTACCATTGAGGAGTCAAAGAAGGACAATTTTCTGTTCGTGACAATGTTATCGATCTCTGCATGAGTCGTGCGTTTAGAACGTCCATCGGAGATCGTCTTTCTTCTTGAAAAATGGATATTTATGGGAAAACCTGCTGCGAGCAGGAGTCCCATAAGACAGTTTCAATCCTCATTTCGCTCTCCTATTCCTTATTTCCTTATTTTGTGTTCATTCTCTTAGGGCGCTCCTAATCTAGCATTAAAACCTCCAACAACGATTCTGTAGAAGGAATTCTCTTTGCGGATTACTCCGTGCAACTGATACTGGAACGCGTCCAGTTCTTCTCATCAACGGCACAAGTTGGAGAGTAACAGTTGATGGTATTGACATCCCCTTGACGCGGAACTAGGAGACGAAGTATTGCCAGGCGCGGTGATAGCATCTCGTATGAGGCGACTAGATTGGAATTAGTTCTGTATAGAGAATGCCAGCATCTCCGGCACTTTGTTAACGGGGGATTTCACTCCACGAATAATAAACGTTTTAACATCTATTTGGCTCACGTTGTTGCTTTCCACCTTTTGTATGGAATTTAATGTGATCTGCAGCCTCAAGAAGAGCGTAATGATGAGTGGCGTCCGATGAGACTGTTTTGTCCCTATAAGTGCGCAATAAAGAGCAGTCTCCATGGTGTGTAGTGGGCGTGCTTGTTCTGTCCGTTTCTAATGACGTATTGTAGCAGCCAAGGCTCAGTCGCTTTCTACTGTTTGTCCCACCATCCGACGTCGTTGAAGGCGGGAGCACCTATTTTGAGGGGTAGTAAAGCTTGACTTTTTCCCCGAGGTAAGCCGTTCTCAGGTAGTCATCACCACACAGATTTTCTGGGCTCTTTGGATCGACGGGTGGTAACGTCGAAGTACGTCGCGGCTTGGGAGATCTTGATGTGGGAATGAACCCTCTACCGTATATTGTAGTCCGACCCCTGCGAAACACCTCGTCACTATGAGGCGGTAAAATTTAAGACCTTTTTTTTGCATCCCATCATTACTCTTCTAGTGTCATAAATGCTCTTCAGACGATGTCTCCAATTCTCGTAGTACCCTGCGTTCAAGTATTATGAGGTTTTTCTGGAATGGACAAAAAACTATGACCATGGGTAGCTTTCCAGGATTTTCCTGATTAGACACTAAACTTGTTTATTGGAAGTGATTCTGATTATAGATTTTATTACACCCTTTGGTCAAATCGGCTGACAAGATACAATAAGCATCTTCATATATAATTTTGTGCACGTATTCCCAAATGTTTTTATGTACTGTGTTAAAGGTATAAACAAACCAAAAAATTGGCACTAACCTGCTGAATCCACATGCTTTTGACGGCAGATGTATTGTCGCCTTTACCTTCTCCTTAGTTCCAATGTGCTACCTGATAAAGAGACAAGTACTTTTATTGTTATGAGGCTCAACATCCTTCATAGCCGATTTGACATAACTTGCATGCAAAAGAGATTGGAAATCACGAACGAGAGAAACTTGCAAAACTCAGTTTCCTGTCGGATTTGGTCATGCTCTGGAATACTCTACCTGCGTAATTGCGGATTAACTCCATTAGTGCACTTTTTGTTTCCTCTTCTTGTGAATTCATGTGACATTTGTACTCATGTGACTTCCTAGATTGTTATAACTTTTTTTCAAATACAACCTTATTAACCAAAATAAAAAAATCCTAGAACACGTATGTTTTTACCGACAGAGCGAAACTTTATTTGTTTCCAATAGAACAGATTGCCGAAATTCTAGAATTTTTTTTCTCGTTTTTCATTGCACTGTGTAGGTTTTTTTCCCTTGGCGCGGCTGTCGTGGTACTCGGAAAAATGGTTGTTAGTAGGCGGGCGGTTTAGTTAGTGTGGCGGATAAAACATGCTTTGGTAGCCTAATTTATTCAACTTCTGCGGCTCGAGCGTTGTCGTGCAATAGTGCTGCATCTGTTCTGTTAATCAGTGCTGCATATACAATGCAATTCTCAATGCACTCAATTCCACTGATTTCACTACGTCTTTTTCTATTGTGGTTGGTTTGCCAGGATTCAGAACGTTCTCGTGAGCAATTCCGATTGCAGACCGTCTGTACTTCCTTTATAACACAACCGAGTTTAGAAAGCGTCTAAGAGCTTCATCTTGGACCAACCACTACGCTGGTAGTCGATTGTACATAGGATCCAATTTCTACCAAATCCCTGCAATAAAAGGATAAAGCATTCGGCTTTGATCAATCCCTGAGAAATGCTTTGTACATTCAACTTCAGCAAACCTGGTAAAAGTGTTTGAATGGACATCTGACCTGTGTGTCCTGCTGATGTATTCTGTTAGTGCTGTCATCTTTCCAGACAAGCCCGGTAGCATTTTATCGAACCCGAAGGGATGGAAGGCTTGTTGGAACTGGAGCGCATGATTGATCAAACAAGCGATCCAGTGTGTATTCGAGTGCACCTTTCACCACTGCACTACCATACGTCTCCGATGCAGTGTTATCGAGGAATTGCCCATTTTTTAATAGAAGAAATACAGAACAAACTTTAGAAGGACGACCTCTTTGTTTACCCATCTTGTTCGCGTGGCACCCATTTTTACATATTTTTTTACCCTTCTAATGTTTCCAGCGACTGTGGATTGCCTAATACTGATGCCAACAGAGTAAGCTCTAGACTGCTCCGACACGGAACCTTCGAATAATCTGCACAGCAACGTTCGGAAACGTTCTTCCGCCCATGGTTCAATGACGATTCGCACTGTTTCAGTGACCGAATATCATGGAGCAAAACGAAATTTCCTCGACATTAGAGTAATATTCTAAGCTACCTAAAACCTTTGTAGACCTGGTGATGAAAATTATTGTATGCCACTTGTTAAGCAGGGGATCGAACTTTGGTGTTTTTGCACAATGACAACTTGGATACTTACTTGGATACTTGAACGACCCATCCTCACTGGTTGTGCGGGCTTCAGCATAATCTCAATTTTTCGGAGTTTTGCTGGTTTAGCTATTGTGTTTTAGTGGAGTCCTGAGGTCAGCCCAGTTAAAGTTTGCCTCAGGTCGTCACCACAACAGACAGTTGCAGCCGTTGTGGATGGATCAGAGGGAGATTTGGCACCATGCGACTAGTTTGATACCACGACGGTGGTGGATACTGAGGATACTGATTGGTTTGCACTTGGCTGAGTTTCCTCATGAAAACGTCAGGCGCCTTCTGAACTTGGGAGACAATGCTGGGAGGACGAATCCCTCCGCTGTACATCGCAGTCCGGCACCAAGGAACACCTCCCAGCCACGATGAGGCGGTAAACCGTTGAGAGGGCATAATAAAAACATGAGTAATAAATTAAACACATCGAAAAGGCGAACGACTGTGGACATCGACTTGAATCATCGATTCTGATGAAGACGAAGACGTCGAAACGTTAACCGAATAAAAAATCACATCAAGTTTGTAAATGGGCGCGTGTGGAGCAGTGGTCGGAGGTGCCCTGCAACACACACGTTGAATCGATCCCCGCGCTCATGGCCCACGAATTGGGACCAAGCGTGTCTGGGAGGATAGCAGCACTGGCTCGATAGGCCACCGCAAGTCATTGTAAAGGCCGGATATGCATTCAATCACCTCACGATGCTTAATGGAGTCGAATGTATGGCGCATCCCTCAGGGATTGATCAACGCAAGGAGCTTTACCCTTTTATCCTTTATCAACTCCATATATGCTGAAGAACCTAAAAATTAATGTTTGAAAAAAATGTAAAAAAGCACGTTGATTACTCATGCCGAGGTCAAACGATGGTCGGCTTAAGAAGAGCGTTTCAGAGAAACTTTTCAACGTTTTAAAAATTTTTTCTCTTTTTTTGCTGCAAAGAACTGTGTTAACAAAATAAATAACGAATTTAACAAAATTAAAAGTCGTAAAAATAAATGAGAAATATGAAACGTTGGTTCACTGATATTATAGAACACAAGTTCAAAGAACGAAGATGTGTTTTTCCGCTTTCCTAATTGAAGTGCATTCCGTAATACGAATTTATTACTCATGTTGTTATTAGGCCCTCTCAACGGTTTACCGCCTCATCGTGGCGGCTAGAAGGTGTTCCTTGGTGTCGGACTGCGATGTACCGCGGAGGGATTCGTCCTCCCAGCATTGTCTCCCAAGCTCAGAAGGCGCCTGACGTTTCCATCAGGAAGCTCAGCCAAGGGCAAACCAATCAGTATCCTCAGTATCCACCACCGTTGTGGTATTAAACTAGTCGCATGGTGCCAAATCTCCCTCTGATCCATCCACAAGGGCTGGGACTGTCTGTTGTGGTGACGACCTGGGGCAAGCTTTAACTGGGCTGACCTCAGGACTCCGCTAAAACACAATAGCTAAACCAGCAAAACTCCGAAAAATTAAGATTATGCTGAAGCCCGCACAACCAGTGAGGATGGGTCGTCCAAGTATCCAAGTAACTATCCAAGTTGTCATTATGCACAACACCAAAGTTCGATCCCTGCTTAACAAGTGGCATACAATATTTTTCATCTCCAGGTCTAAATGGGTTTTACGTAGCTTAGAATAACACTCTAATGACGAGGAAATCTCGTTTTAGCTCCATGACATTCGGACACTGAAACAGTGCGAATCGTCATTGAACCATGGGCGGAAGAACGTTTCCGAACGTTGCTGTGCAGATTATTCGAAGGTTCCGTGTCGGAGCAGTCTAGAGCTTACTCTGTTGGCATCAGTATTAGGCAATCCACAGTCGTTGGAAGCATTAGAAGGGTTAAAAAATATGTAAAAAATGGGTGCCACTCGAACAAAATGGGTAAACAAAGAGGTCGTCCTTCTAAAGTTTATTCTGTATTTCTTTTATTAAAAAAATGGGCAATTCCTCGATAACACTGCATCGGAGACGTATGGTAGTGCAGTGGTTAAAGGTGCACTCGAATACACACTGAGTCGTTTGTTTGATCGATCACGCGCTCCAGTTCCGACAAGCCTTCCATCCCTTCGGGTTCAATAAAATGTTACCGGGCTTCTCTGGAAAGATGACAGCACTGACAGAATACATCAGCAGGACACACAGTTCAGATGTCCATTCGAACACTTTTACCAGGTTTGCTGAAGTTGAATGTACAAAGCATTTCTCAGGGATTGATCAAAGCCGAATGTTTTATCCTTTCATTGCAGGATTTGGTAGAAATTGGATCCTATGTACATTCGACTACCAGCGTAGTGGTTGGTCCCAGATGAAGCTCTTAGACACTTTCTAAAGTCGGTTGTGTTACAAAGACTTTACAGTACCTATCTTACTTTTGAGAAGCTCTCTGTTTTCGATGAGCGCGCGCTCACTTTGCCCTTTAGTTTCTATGATCGCAAGGATGTTCTCTTTCCCAGTTTGCTCTCTCTTATCAGCGTTTTCTTTGTGACTTCAGTTTTACAATATGCTACTAATTTCGCAATCATCTCTAATACTGAGATTTTTAAGGAAGGTTTCTTGTGAATCGCTCAGCCACTGTGATTTCAACTGGCAAATGTGTAACATCGAAGTGAAAATGATTGGGTTCTTTTGAATAAAGCGAATTTGTCTGTAGACTTCTTTTTATCTTCATAATCAGATTGCGGTCTTCACTTACGTCACCTAAAGTAATCAACCGGCGAAAGATTTGTCAACGAGCTTAGTCAACAAATTAACCAGTTTTTTCTAAAGAAAACGAGCTCATCTTAGTAAATTCACGATCAATGCTCTTCAGCTCTCCATTTATTGAAGCTTTTTTATAAACTGACTACATGCAGATATCATCTAGTATTTCCATCTCCACATATCGCTTTAGTCCAAGATAGATTAAAGGGCATTTCCATTATCTCCCATTATCACCATCTGTTGCAGTGTCCGCTAATCAAACCCCCTTAATGTAACTATTATATTCCCTTTTTCTCCTTTTCGCACGACCCCCAAGTCACATTTTGTGCCGATCCTAGCATTTCTTCTCTTCATTTCGTCTCCTTTAATTCTTGTTCCACGAAACTCTCCAGATTTGGAGGACCTGGCCCTACGAGGAGCGCTTTCACGTCTTCATGACAGACAGCGATATTTTGCGCTTTTTGTAAGGAACGAGTTGATCCCTAACGAAACTGGCCGCAGTTTGCCTACCCAGGCAGGTTTGGAGGCTTGGTGAGCACCAGGCGGTGTCGAACGAGCATCCTTGCTCAAGTCGCCACTAAGGCATCACTACTGCTGCACTACCCGCCCTTTCTTTGCATATTGCTATCAATACTCTACTTTACGTCCAGAGGCCGGTCTACTAGCATATGTTCAGTGTCACTGAGAACATCTAGACCGTTGAGTATAGATGAGCATCAACTGTTGCGCTTGGCTCTTATTCGCTCAGAACTAAGCTATATATTTTTGAAGTTAACAGAAGGGGCCGTATTGGAGTTTCCTCACTCATGACTTCGCGCAATGATTTCTAGGAAATCTGTCCAGCGTAAAAACACCATATTTCGCCGAAAGTCGCTACGTTTCTTCGAACTCATCAATGTTCTGCTATTCTTATGGAATTTTCAATTTGATTTCCGTATATGAAAAGGGATATGGAGAACGTGAACAATGAGTTATGATAGGATATTATGGAAAATAGTATTACCATTGAAGGAGAGCAAAAATCTTGGAAATCGTTTTAGGAAATTACTAGGGTGCTCGGAAATTAATATCGGATTTGCAATTTCATTTTTCTTTCACAAGTTCCACTAATACCTCTTCTTTCGAATACTGTGAAGCCTAAAAGCTTACGACCATTACTTGAGGGATGCACAGTGCATTCGACTTTCATTAAGCATCGTTTGGAGGTTATTGAATGCATATCTGGCCTTTACAATGACTCGCGGTGGCCTACCGATGCATCGAGTCAGTGCTGCTATCCTTCCAGACAAGGCTAGAAGCAATTTGTCGACCCCGATGAGATAGAAGGCTTGGTTAGCCATGAGCGCAGGAATGGATTCCACGCGTGTGTTGCAGGACTCCTCCGACCACTGTGCCATACCCATCCTAAGGGCAAACATTGCAAAAATTTTAAATTACAAAGGAAAGATATTACCTATAAAACACGCTTGAGAAGAGTGCGAAAAGAAGAGCCCGCATGGTGTGGTGAACACGTTAGCCCCCAGAAACGGTAATAGAAGGTTCGTTCCCCACCGCCGGTAACTGCGGTCCGGAGTTTTGCAAATATCTCAGCATCATTGTGTTTATATTATCAAGATTGTTTTTCGTGCACCAACCAAAGATCGACATTATTTTTTTTCCCGCATTGGTCTATGTTGCTTCATAAATCTCTGGTTGATAGTGATTTTTGTGGTATAGTTGTGTTAGTTGTAACAGATAGTGAGTTCAAAATTCAACAGCCGTTTTCGAGCGAGATTCAATCGCTAGGAAGCCACTTTAAAACTAGTTAACTCCCATACTTCAATAATTGTTTTGCCGAAAGTTTTGCTTAAAGTTATTCGTTATAAATTTTTTTATCTATCCGTTTCGTGAGACTCGTTCATCTTTAGACGGTAGCAGTCATACTGGTCGTGCTTAGTCAAAAATTCTCAGTTCACAGAAATGGAAATCAATGTACTCTAGATATAAGTCATTAGAATCTAAACGTCTTTTCCAACACGGTGCAATTACTTATTTGGTCGAGGGCAAAGGCTCGTCCAAGGTTTCGGTTTTTTATTGTCGAGGCTTGTCTCTCAAGTGGTGAACAAGCGTGGTTATTTCCAGCATGATAGTGTCGTCGAATGTTCCGCTAATAGTGGTGAGTTTTGCGCTCATGCATCGAAAAAAAAGAGTCAAATTCCAATGGTATTAATATTCCTTAAATTTTGACGAAAAATTCGGAATAAGGAAACATTTTGAAAAGATTCCTTTCACTAAACCTTCTAAGTGCTAAGTACTCTAGCTTCTCAAAAACCTATTGCCAGTCATCAAAAAAGGGTCGGCAGAGGGGTTTCGATCCTTTCGGCTACAAAGATGGTTTTTCGAAACTATGATTTCTTGTTAACTTTTTTTAATTTACTGCCTATTATAATTTTTTTACGACAGGGTATTACGTGTGAAACAACCACAATGATGCTGAGATATTTGCAAAACTCCGGACCGCAGGTGTCTGCAGTGGGGAATGAACGGGAGACAGGCGAAAAGAAGGACCTGCATGGTGTGATGGTGAACGCGTTAGCCCCCCGGAAGGTGTAATAACGCGTTCTTTCCTCACCGAAGACACCTAAGGTCCGCAGTTTTGCAAATATGATGTTTTGATCATTAGAGTATTTCAGGAGTACATGTCCTTATAGATCCATTTGAGAGTCTTTGTTCGATTGCATCTATGGCATATATACTTTTTATGCAGTGTCCTCTAAAATTTTACTTATGTTTGCTATGAGGATTTTCAAACAAAGTAGAAGATGAAAGGCAAAGGTTTTTAAAAAATTTCAATGCAAGAGTGACGGACAGAAACATGAACGGTACGGGGCACCATGGCGTAAGTTCCTTCCGTCGATTTGCTTCCACTGTCGAAATATGAACCTTAAAGCAATAAAGTCGAAGAAAAAATATGCCGCTTGCTCCAGAAAATCAGAATTCTATCGCGGTACATGAGAACATTTAGGCAGAGATTTGAAGACTCCATCGTTTTGATTGTAATTAATAAATTTCATTTTAAACTGGGACATGTCGATTTCATGTTGAAAGCGGCAATAACCGAATCGCATGAGTCCTGTAAAAGTTATAGAATGGCATGAATGCTAAATCGCACTATTGTGCAGTTAACGCTTCCTGAATCTATCGCGAGCAGCAACGAAAGCTTCATCACTGACAACGTTCTCCGCTTCATGTCTTCATCAGTCTATCCGGTGTTTTCAGATCACTATCTGTGATGTGTTCCAAGCACTGACTAAAATTTCATGCTACAAATGAAAGATTACAGTGGGTTTCGCCCACTTATTTTCACTCATTCGGCCACCATAGTTCCCTGTTTTTTAATTCCACTTTCTTCTGTTTCTGCGAAAGTGTTCAATTGGGTCTGTGGTCGCTCGTTCGTTCCTCGTCTGCTTTTTTCTTCAGGGAAAATCGTCCGTAATGAATGTTTTTTTTCCAAACGAATTAAACTTCAGACCTCCAAGATTAGCATTTCTCATTTTATGGGGTTATCATAAACTGAAAATTAAAAAATTAAAATCATAAATAAAAATGAAAATTAAATATCTTTTTGAGCTAAGGGTTTTTCACTAATTTCTGTGTGAAGCCTACTGCAGCACCTGCTTAGCGTTTCTAGAACTTTCTAATAATTACTAGAGTTTTACTTTTTTTACTATTGCGCTTTGCTAGTTTGTATCATTCTCACCACAGTAACTTACGATAAGTTTTCAGAAGAGACTTGATTAATTAAATATCTTTCTGAGCTTGGAGCCAAATGAACGCACGTATTTCTCATGACCGGCACTTCGTTACGCGTTTTCAGCAAGTCCGGTATCCCATCCTTTCATTACAAGACTCATTCGAGAAGCAGAACAGTTGAGCGTATGCTTCTGCTTGCTCGCTAAAGTATTTGTAAAGAAAATATTTGTGTATTTATCAGTCTTGAAATAACGTTATAGCTCTTTGCCAGCTGATAGCGATACCGACTTCTGCAGGATTGATAGTCCGGTAAAAACAAGTAACTATCACCGGACTATCACAGCTATCAACCATCAGCATCCTGCGTGAAAAGGTATCTCCGAGTGATTATGCCTCATTCAAGGAGATGGGTAGTTGAGGAAGACCTGACTCGACACGAAGGGGAAGCCGCCACATCGAGACGAATGACAAGCGTGGACCATCGACTCGGATCACACGCTCTGTTGAAGACGAAGACGTCGAAACGTTAGTCGAAAAATAAATATCTTTATCAACCTCGTGTAAGCCCATAAAAAAAAGAATACAGTTTTCTTTTTTTCATTTACTGCCTAGTGCAATTTTCACGGCAGGGAATTATGCGAAATCAACAGCAACGTTGCTGCGATATTCGCAAAATTTGGACCCCGAGGCAGATCGAACCACGATTTCCCTTTCCTGAGAGCTCGCACATCACGCAATGTGCCACGGAGGCCCTTGCTCTGCGTCTCTCACAGCTAGTTTTCTATCTAACAATGCCATTAGCAATCACCCGTCAACGGGATTGATCTGAGGAGCCCACATCGGCACTGAACCTAATTAAGCTGAGGCCGCAGTCGAAATCGCAGTGTTTAGTTTTTTCCCGGAAGGGGGAAATCGTGGTTCGATCTGGCCCGGGGTCCAAGTTTTGCGAATATCTCAGCATCGCTGTTGTTGATTCGTAACACAGTTGGCATATTATAGCACTTCTTCACTCTCAAAAGCGATGTAGACTCTTTGGTTAATTGGATGCCACCTAGCACTTCGCAGCGCTTTGTAGGTTACTGCTCATGATTTTTTGAACGAAATGAGAATAACGACAATATGTATGGGATTTTTTTTGTACAATATATGCTTCGTATATTATAAATTTTTGTCCAAATGCAGTTTTCTTTGTTGCGATCGTCATTTCGACGAAACGTCAATTTTTTTTAGCCCTTTACTGATAAATCTTGGATCGAACTTTTATGTTTACAATTGCAGACAGCTATAAAATCGTCAAGCCTGGTTGACGTTTGGATAAACAGTTTGTTCCTCAATGATGCTGAGATATTTGCAAAACTCCGTACCGCAGGTGTCTGCGGTGGGGGACGGACGCACAATTGTCCTTTCAGGGGAGAAACGCGTTCACCACCACACCATGCGGGTTCTTCGTTTCGTCTGTCTCTCAGCTAGTTCTACTCGATCTCTGCCATCAGCAATCACCCGTCAGCGGGATTGATCTGGGGAGCCCAAATCGGCAATGAACCCAGTTAAGCTGAGGCTTTAGTTATAATCACAATCTTAACCGTCTTATTTACTGCCTATTCTTTTTAATGGCAGGGTGTATATAAGGGTATAGGAGTTTTGCAAATATCTCAGCATCATTGAAGTTATATTTTGCAATATACCCTGCCATTAAAAAGAATAGGCAGTAAATAAAACGGTTAGGGTTTGTTCGTCGGTTTAGCTACTCACAACTACCCCACCGGAGTTTCCGGGTATCGCGCTTCAGCTTTTGATTGAACGACGAGAAAAGCTTGCTCTAATTTTGACAACAAATATAACATTAATGATGCTGAGATGTTTGCAAAACGCCGGACCGCAAGTGTCTACTGTGGGGAACGAACGCGCTATTGTCCTTTCCGGAGAGTAGCGCGCTCACCACCATACCATGCGGATCCTTCGTTTCGCCTGTCTCTCAGCTGGTTCTATTGATCTTTTGCCATCAGCAATCACCCGTGTTTTGCAATCAAATTTTGACAACAAAGTTATTTTTCTAATTGAAACTTTTTATAAGCGGCCAATTCTTTATTGGGATTTGAAAGGCTCCTCTGAAACTCCTTGAAATTATCAATATAGAACAGAGCGCAACAACTGTCGCATTCTTAGTAACAGATTGCTCAACTGCGTTCTAATTCTTCACTGGACGATAACCATTTGTTAACGGTATACTTTTTCCTGGATAGCTAAGCCACGAATCACAGAAGTCCTTAACGTCACTATCGAGTTTGTGAATACAGGTCCACAAACGGTTCTTTTTTCATTGATTTATTCAATCTCCCAGCTTTTTTTTTATTTTTTCTTTTGGCAATTTTCTGCCAATGTCGTCAAGTGCCTGGGGAAAAAGCAATCGCTGCAATCTCGCGTGCTCATGAAATCGCTGAAGTGCTCTGCATATGAGTTCTGATTAGAGCGAATGGCAGCCGCGATTTGTTCAGCACGTCCACGTTCTCAAGCCAGTTGAAGAAGGATTTACCGTGATTGTGGCGAAATGTTGTAGATTATAGGTATCTGTTCTTACTCTTCTCTGAAAACAGACCTATTGGTTAACAGTACTTCGTGATGACCCCTTGAGCCGATTTTGTCACTCGTTATCGGTTGCTTATTCTCCCATTAAGCATTTAGCAATCACTGTTGTTCCCTTACTTATAACTTTACTATTGCAGTCGGCGTTTTCCCTGCTTCTTTCTAAGGTTTCACTCTGCTGTATATGATTAATCTCATTGCAAGAGAAAAACTAGTATTCTTGCACCGTAACAACGAAAATAAGGTAGACCCATTTTGGTCGAATAAAGCATAGCACACATTTCCCATGTTTTTTAAATTTAATTTGTCGTTGTTCTTTTGGGACACACTGAGAACTCGTCAACAACAAATGAGTTCGTTAAAGCCTTTTCTCGTTAACAATGTTCGAAGTTCTCTTCTGTCTAGTTTGAGGTAAAGCGACCTTGATATATGAGTCTGCATAACGGCATAACGCAACTCAGTCCAAACATCCGCCAATCCTTTTTTATTCTGCTTTTACTGTTGTTGTCATAAATTAACACGAAGTTGTTTCTACATGTTTACCCGGCTGATGTTTCGACGTTTTCCTCTTCACCGGAGCGGACGATCTGAGTAGATTGTCTCCAGTCGTTCGTCTTCTCGATGTGGTGTCTCTGTAGTCGTATCGAACCTCATCTTTTTTCGGTGAAGCACCGCTCGAATGGGGCAAGCTCATCCGGCAGCGCTCTTTTATACAGGACGGTTCTTGAAGATCCGTCTCGACATGTTTACGAAGATACCACATTGAGAAGAGCGACTGTGGAGCATCGACTCAGATCGTCGGCTCTGGTGAAGACGAAGACATCGAAACGTTAGCCGAATAAATGTGTGAGAACAATCTCGTGTCAGCTTATCAATGAAATAAGTGTAAAATGAAATACTCCAAGGCCGCAACCGTACATTCATTAATTGTGGATTTAACCCTTACTAGTTAGTTATGGTGTTAAGCATTTGCGTTTAAGTTAGATCTACTGTTCCTCTTCATGCAGGATTTCTTGGCCCAGTTAATAGTTTCGAACCTGCGTTGCATAACAGGAAGTAACGGAAAAGGACGATTGGGAACGAAAACTTCTTTGTACTTTCCCTCGGAGCCAACTGCTTTCTGAAGATGCGTGCCTTATCTTTGCTGTCCTGATTGTCTTATACCTTTTGTGCGCTTATAGTCGTATTTTCATAGCTTAACTTTCTTGCATTGTACAATTCACTACCGTGTTATTTATATGATTGAACTTCACGTACTCTGCGAATAGGAGTACTTTTTGCATTGGACTCGTTTCGTGTACATCAATTCCAAGAGCCTTCGAATTAACTTATGGGTTCGGCTGCTCCATAACTATTATAGTATTGTTTATGAATATCATTGAATACTGATCCATTAGATTCTCGCTGGAATTCAGTGATTGCTTTACTGGGATATTCCTTTTCCGGCCTTCACCATAAACCCTCACAAATGTTTATGGATTGGAGGAAGCTTTCAGCTGACAAATCTATGATCCATTTTCTAACCACAGAGGAATAAGGTGCTTAGTTTGCTTGATTGACTTGCTGCGTCGTTGTACCAGCGGCCGTGCTGGTGTTGCACTGTCTCTCTAACCGTCGCTTGTAGTGTATTACCTGCTGCAAGCTGTGTTCTGCACCCTAAATCGACAGAAGGTTTGAAATCTACTGAGGAGCACATGGGAGGCTACTAGAGTTCAGATCTGGTAAATAACCGAAAGGAATTTAGATAATGTGTGTATCGACCTCAGTTCTCATCTCATTCACAAAACTCCTTAGCTGAACGCATGAATACAAATGTCACGAACTGTTTGCGTTCTGCAACGCAAAGCTCGCTGGAAAAAACAAAGAATTAATACACATATTACCATACGCTTATGATTGTTAGCGTTATGGGATTGTCACCACCTCGAATAAGAAAATAACGAAACACAGAGGAGAACGGAATGCACGGATCTCCATATAGCGAAGACCAAACGACAATTTGGTTATGTGATTCGTCAATTAACATAACTTGTTAGATCGATGGCGAAAAAAAGTAAAAAAAAAGAATGAATTCCCTCTAATCCATCACAATTACAGTTCCTAAGTAGCAATGAGGAATGGTGAACTTCCAGTTTTTAACAGATTACAACGCTCGCCTTCACCATTGATCACACTACCGGTGCTCTCTCACATAGTGACAAAAACCTCCCATAGGCGGCCACATAGACCGTATGTTCTTACAACTGGTGCTTCTATTAAACAGTCTTGAGTAACCTAGGATGACTTGCTTCAAATATAATGACTTCCGGTGTTTTCGTCAGTACTTCATGTTTTGAACAAATCCTTTCTTTTCAAAACAGTTTTATCATGTTTGTCGTTAATTGGCTATCGTCCATTTTTTAGCATTCCACAATGCAAAAACACGTCATAGCGCAGTGGTTCGAAGCGCCCTGCAATACACATGGGATCGACCCCCACGCCCCAGGCCCACCCAACTCATCATCCCTACGGGGTCGGCAAATTGGTACCAGACTTGTTTCGGAGGATAGCAGCACTGGTTCGATACATCGCTGGGTCTCCGCGAGTCATTGTATATGCCAGATATTCAATCACCTTCAGCGGTGCTTAATGAAGTCGAATTCATAGCGCATCCCTCAGGGGATTGATCAACGCCTGGAGCTTTATCCTTTAGCTGTATCACTCTTTTTCATTTTTGGTGGTTTTGATCGCTGTATGACTGCTGTAGCTGAGAATGTACTCCTATAAAATTCTTTTGGTATTCAGCTCGCAGTGTCTTCATTTTCAGCATTCGCTACAAAAAATCACGTCACTTAGAGGCATTATAAAGTAACGAGTGAAATGAGCCACAAATTTGGGTCCACTCCAAATGGCTTTCCTCTAGTACCAGTTTCTCTGGCAGTTGCATCGATTTCCATTTTCGCCGGCTTGCTTGCCCTTTTGTTCAGTTCAGTGATTTAAATTTGTTTGTTTGGATATTCGTCCTCGTATGGGCCACTTCATCCTGTCAACATTCCGCGTCATTTCCTCCAACAAGATCGCTTATTTGATGTCTACTTCCCTCTCTCTCTTCTCATCTTTATTCGTTACTACATCATTGCTTGCTTGTGAAGAGCGATTGGGAAATACCTAACAGCGGCAAACCTACCTTAGATTTCCTTAGTTACATTTTTTTCTTCATTAGTCAAGTACATTTCTTTTTTCGTTCCATATAAGAATAGAAGCATAAGCTCATTTGTTGGTCACTGTCACTGATACACCATACTTATGCTTTTCCATTGCCTTCTCCGAAGCATTCGCTGAAAGATATCTGGCGGATTCCGCCTAAGTAACGATGGTTGGAAGGCAGACGATCTGCTCCTCTTGCTGAGAAGCCTGACATCAATTGACTGGTTCGTCGAATGAACTGACGGGCTTGTTTAATTCGGGATCAAATGATAAATATACCAATAGTTGAGTAGTCTCATTGCCATGTATTTACTCTGCACAATCGCAGCATGTTTCCCTAATAGCAAAATTCCCATATTCGGCATTAAACACGCTTCTTTACCTCCTAATAAACTGCAAATAAGCGATTTTCATGGAACAGTGGGTGAGTACCATCTACATTTGGGTCGGATTTTTTTTTAACCGCCAATGACACGGGATTTTAGGCCAGAGATTACAAATGAATGTAGAAATCCACAATCGGTCGTGCACTTTTTCGAACTGGAAACGAGTGCGATTTGCTACTAAGTCCTTCCACAAAGTAGAACGAAGAGCATTTTTAAGGTTTTGTGATAGTTATTTATATGGTTCTTCTATTCACTCATTCCATGTTCAGCCAAATTCAACTGGTTTCCATTAGTATCGGTTTATTGCCGATTATTGGATTCTATCGATGGATAAAATTGACACACCTCTGAAGAAATCGTCAAACCTTAATCTCAACTAAGTAATGTAGTAGCACGATATCCTCACAAGTATTTGCAACTTCGAATAAGTGTATTGCATAAAAATGTCTTTGTAAAATCACCTTACATAACCCGACATCATATATTGTGCGGATACCAAACTTCCTTTATCTGATCCGTTCCCTAACTTGTTTATTCTCATCCATTATCCGTGAACACCTCCGGATTAGTGCATAAATTTGCTTGGTGCTTGGGAGTTTGATCCTCCTCATAAATATGGTTGAACATTGGTTTATTTGATTCATGGTAAAAGTCGCGTTCGCTCTGCTATAGGGCTCTAAGGTCGAGTCGATCCTTCCGGAAATTCTAGTATAGCCCTGGTAGGAAATTCTCAGGTCTCACCACGGACAATCGACAGCTTTCTGGTTTGGAATGATTTCCACAGATAAGTTCGGTGCCAGTTTTCAAGCCCTGCATGAATAGGAGGCTTGATTAGCCGTCTTGTATCAGTGACCTTTTTCGTACTGTAGTATTCAACGGCGCGTCCAACCATTGCGCTTATGGAGCCCAAAAGTGTGCCCTTTGTAGATTTCGTTAACAATAATAACGTTTTTTCTTTAGAATTTTCTATCCTGAGACATTTGCTTTTATGAAGACTCTTTACGATGCATGCAGATGCCAAGACATTTTGCTTTCATGAGCACTGTTTTACAAGGTTTCTATGAAGTGGATGTAATGAAGGTTTTTTCATCGCCTGTTTACTTGAATCAGTTCATTTAGTGAAAGAACCACAACACAGTGGATAGCATTTAAAATGATTCAGAAGACTTCGTTTCCGCGTGCGAGTTTTATTTGCGAAGCGGCGATAAATTCATACTCTCTTTCATAGGCGTCTCGATTGAATAGTAATTATGCACATCTGCTTGAAAACCACTGATTGGCGATTCAAAGTTGTATGGAAAACAAGGCTTCTTTCGTTCAAAATGTACCTACAGTAAGAACAAATCAGAACGGATTTACTATGATTTTAGATAGGGAACTCAGTGATTGTTCTGGCAGGGTTAGTTATTTTACGTTACACTTGTCCAAAGACAGTTAAGTGTATTCTTTCTTTGATAAGCTTACACGAGGTTGATAAACAGTTTTATCCGGCTAACGTTTCGACGTCTTCGTCTTCATCAGAGCCGACGATCCGAGTCGATACTCCACTATTCTTCTTCGTCTCGACATGGCGTCTTCACCTTCGTATCGAGTTATGTCTTCCTCAGCGGACCATCTCTCGAGTGAGCCATACACTCGGTGATGAAAGAATACACGTTGATTAGTAGTACTGAGGTTAAAAGGAAATGAGTTTTGAAATATTGTTGACTGTCCTCATTTTTTTCTTTATCCAACTGCTGCTATGGTGTTTTGCGACTTCTCTATCTATTTGAGACGGTTCACATGGTATTTTTTTATTTTGACTTACCGTTTGACACTGGGTGAAGCAATTGTTTAAGCAAGAAATCAATCAATTATCGATCATCAGTCAAGATTTCAGTGACATCACACCGTTCGTCATCCAAACGCTTCAAGAAGAAAAGCGCTGGTGATACTTGGAAATAAATTGACATTTGGAAGATGAAAGTATTTCACAGGACTCGAGCTAGCGCAAAAAATAGATTTATTTTATTAGGATCTAGTCATATGGAACATAACCAATATAGAATGAGACTTGGAGAATTCATTAGAAGATTACTAGGAAAAGGAAATAGAAATTCATTTATGAGGAAGTCTTGAAGGATCGCTGCAAACAATAGCAATAGTCTTGTGGAAAGCTCTCAGAACCATTCAGAGTCGAGATATAGTATCCTTTCGAGTTTATAAGTGAATCGGTTTTTTAATAACAGCGTTCCATGGTTTCAATTATTTATAATCTTTTATTATTCGCATTTGTCCATTTTCCATCTATGTTGTTGTAGATTCAGCACCTCCTTGAATGGTCGCATTTGAGAGCTTTCTGGTCGCGAATCAAACCGCTATCATCTAATCCGCAGAGGGCATCGGCTACCTCTGGCAAAGCCTGAGGACATGCTGGCATGCATAATTCCTGGTTTTAGGAAAATTTAGCTAGTATTCAGCATGTTAGTGAAAGGAGAACACAACGGACTCTTATGCCGCGCACGAAGAACCTCATAAAACAAAGCGCTTGTGTGGATGATGGTTTTAAGAGAACGAGATGAATGTGTGTAAAAGCAGGTCTTCTAAGTATTTAGATGTGTCACGGTAGTGGTCTGCTAGACGAAATGTCATAAGTAAAAGTAATTTGTTTGAACTTTAGAATCTTTTTGCTGCTGCCGCAGTTCTATCGACTTCTTGTGTTATGCTATTTAGATATTTTTTTTTAATTTGTCGCAATGGTTAATGTAAGATACTCTACGATAAGCATTGGATTAAACTCAAGTTAGAGAAAGAAAATCGGAAAGCTGCTAGAAGCAAAACACGAATGTGGTGAAAAATCCTAATTTTAATCACCTGCCTTGATCTTATCCTTTATTCTTTCTGTTTTTTTTCAAAGCGTCTGGACGTAGTCATTAGTAGATGGGGAGGCAGTTCGTTATTGTTCCTTTGGCGTAATCGAATTCGTCCCAGTGATTCTTTTCGCCGGCCTCCGACGATGGCGGACGTTCGCTGCCGCAGTGTGCACCCACTGGCAACTCATCACAAGGGAGCTCGCTACTACCCAAGTGATGAACGAAGAATTCTCTCCGGCGATTAAATTCGCTCCACTATTGCTAAATCGTACCAAAATTGCGTCGTTTGAAGACCGTCTCTGAATCTTCCGGTACTTACTCCGCATGCACTTTGCAAATTAAACCGTGCGATTGGTGTCTGGCTTCTGAAGGCTATTTCAGTTGGAAAAATCTCATGATGCTATCGTATCGTCGGCTTTATAAAGTTCACTGAGACCTGGGAAAACATTACTCTGCCCTCATGAGGACTCCTATAGCAGGTTTTGAAAACTTATGTGTGAACTCTGAAAGTGGAGGTCTTTGTAATGCTCCTTTTTGCAGTAATTCTCAAGACCACTTTGTGTCAGCCTCGGCGTTGATCAAATAAGTAACTACGCTTCCATGTGAACTCTGTGCGGTTGGTCTCCACGTGAACTACTCAGTGGAAGACTTATACAAAGCAGCTCTGAAGAAGGCGAAATCCGTTGAAACGTCAGCCTTTGTGAATAGAGAGTGTAGCAACAATCTCATGTGTACTCTTCAAGAATGTGGTGAATTATTCCTTTTTTATCTCAACGTTTATTTATGACATATTTTTTCATTTTATTTCATGCCGATCTGTGCTCTCTAGATCATTTCCGTCCATGGCTAATTGCTGATAGCAACGATAAAGTGAAAGAGTATCCACGAGAAAGGCAAAACAGTGTCCTCGGCTGTGTGGTGCCTAGTGGCTCCCGAAAAGCGTAATCGCGAGCTTTAAGCTAAACTGAGGTTCCAAGTATTTTTCATATCTCAGCATCTCTATGGTTGTATTCCTTTTTTGTATTCTTGAAAATCCCTCCCATTCATTTTCGACTGGAAAAAGTTATTGTTCTGAAAGCTTTCTGAATTTGTTGCGTTACTTTTCTTCACTGACGAGTAAGGCATCGGAAGTCTCGTCTTTTCCCATGCGACTGCAAGCCACTTGACATTCCATAAAAAACAGTTTTGAAGTATTTTTTCGAGTATCCCAGGACTTGCGTACAATTTAGAAGTTTGAATCTTTACTGTTTTCTTGTTCTTTTCTTGGTTGTTTCTACGCAGTAACCTTTGTCTTCTGTATTCTTTTTTTGGTAAGCTTACACGAGGTTGATGAACAATTTTTTATTCGGCTAACGTCTCAACGTCTTCGTCTTCATCAGAGCCGACGATCCGAGTCGATGGGTTTGAAGTCAAAATTAGAAATTTTGCCTTCTGTCGTTACAATTTCTATCGCTTCGTCTGTAATACTCACTGTAATCTTGCCCTCTTCTAATTTATCTTCATACAATTTTGCACTTTTTTTCATTTTATAGACGTACCGCTAGATCCCCATTATACTGCCAAGTAAGGCGATTGCTTGAGAATTTCCGCACTGTTTCTGTCGTAAACAGGTAATAATCTGCTAGTGATGCCCGTTCCAATTAAAGTAACGGTGTATCTGATATCTTGGAGTTGTGAAGTGTTCGATGGCCGCCCACCATTTCGTCACATGGGAAGCATCTTTCTCACTTTACCTCTGAACAACATGATCTGTATCACCTGTCATGTCGCTAACTGTGGAGTTACTCAAATATGCGACTATAAGCTCTAATTAGTTTCCGTTGAGCATCAGAGCTGCTCAGTGTATCACTACTTACTTGTGGGATCCGGAAAAGGTTCCCTTCTCGTATAAGGTGTTTTACAGAATTGATATGGTGCACACGGGTATTACTCCTCAGCTGCACCGGTAAGGGCTGGATATACTGAACGAAATCTTGTCACATCTGCTTGAATAGATGTGGAGTTTATCAACTAGCGATCATGTCGATGCGTATCCTATGAACTCCACTGTGGTTTAGTTGCAGTCGTTTGAGTGAATTGAGAAAGGACAGGATGCAGTCTTTATAAAGGCAGCCACGCTCATTTGCTTGTCCATGAATGGAGTGCAGAAAACAGAAGTACCGTCTCCTATTATTGAGGAACTGTGAAAAATTCCACATTCCAGAAAAAGGTCGCCATTAAAATCTTTGAGTTCATTGTTGTGAATGAATGAGAATAGCAAATGAAGGTGAGAGCACGAGAACCCAAAATAACAAATTTGGCTGAGCCGAAATAAATTTGATTGAGGAAATTACAACGATTCGAATGCTTCGCTAACGTTAAAAGAATGCGGAGCATCAAGACGAATTCACTTCGTGCTAACTTAGATGTCCATCGACCAAACACTCAGTCACAATATAAGTAGAAACTCGAGACAAATGATAGAGCTAAGTTTATAATAATATCTGGGTAACTATGATTTCTACTGCGGCCGTTAACTAATGACGTTTTACGACGAACTAGTCTTGACTGGCCTTGGATAATAACAGCCAACAACAACGTCATGGAGAAGTGCCGTGTTATTTGTGTCCCATGAATCAGCGGACTGAGCCATTGAGTGCTCGGTTCCACGCGATGGAACGAAAGTCGTTGCTACCCATTCGACTTTCAACTATTCCATTTAACCTCGGCATGACCAATCAAAGTCTTGTTTTATTCATGAAGTATAAACCTAATATAAACCCATGAATGGGACAAAATATTGATTATCATTAATAATATTGCAGCACAGTGACTGCTATCACTACATTTAATACGCAGCCATGAAAAATTATAATAGGCAGTAAATAAAAAGATAACTACTATCATTGTTATTATCCACACTATTGTTATGTTATTACACTACTGTGCTCAAGTTGTAGGATGCTAGAGTGTAACACTTACATGGTTTCCGGTTGGAACAGCATGAAATCTAGATAGTACCTTGGTGTAGCAAAGCTATCTCGGGATTCCACCAATCTTTAAGTGTATCATCAATCCGCGACGACGTTCACGAAGGAAACAAATTAGTCCTGTTTCAGTAGAATTCACACGAAAATTAGAGCACTTTCAAAGATGACGTACGTAAACCAACGATCGGAACAAAAAAAGTGCTTAGGTCATCACAATATGCGAGTACAGGTCATATTGTGGAATTATGCATAATATGCACTATTCATCGTCCACGAATTCTGTTCATCCGAAAGGTATTTGGTAAATTATTTATTACAGAGTTACATGGCGCGGCGCGTTTCCAGCTGAAGGAATGGCTTAAAGCTCGACCAAATGAGACCACGGGCTCACTATTAAATGCACATGGATTCAAGCGATCGTTTCCGTGTCTCTGGAATGAAAATTGCCCTGTACATCTCGCATGAATGTAATAAATTTTACATATGCGTGTGTGCCTGAGCTTGCGTCTATGTTAATTATGCTGTGCATTTGAGTTGGTAAAAAGCTTGGTGATCGAGTGAATGAGGAGTGCGTGGAGAATGGGGGTGGAGTCATTTCGAAAGGAAAAAAGAGGGCTTACAATGATTTCTACCCCATGAACTGACACTCTATTCATGAGTGCATCCAATCTCCACTGCGTAACTCATTACGCAACATGCGCCAATTAGTAATCTCTGGCCAACAATAAAAATCAAGGGACTCATTGAAGATTTCATAACACTTATTTTTGCGGTAACTCTTTTGCTTTCCAGTGCTTAACTTTGTGTGAAAAGAAGGTACAATGCGCTTGACATAGAATCATAGTTGAAGTGAATTTTAGCCTTGTGTCAAGTTAAGAGTTAAGACTGGATATTTAGTAGATATGTTTGTAAAACTGAACTTTCATCGTTTCATTAGAAAGGTTTCTCACATAAGATTAAGTTTTCAAGGTTGTATTCAGAATATCCGGAAGCAATATTCTGATTATAAAAAATAAAAGGACGAAGCTTTCGGCGATGTTCAGTCCCTGAGGGATGATTCGACTTCATTAAGCATCGTTTGGAGGTGATTGAATGCATATCTGGCCTTTACAATGACTCGCCGTGGCCTACCGATGTATAGAGCCAGTGCCACTATCCTCCCAGATAAGAGTGTACCAATTTGCCGACCCCGGATGGATGGAAGGCTTGGTGTGCCATGGGCGCGTGGATCGATTCCACGTGTGTGCGGGGCGCGTCCGACCACTGCTCCACACGCGCCCTATTCTGCTTGTATCCGTTATTAAATACGGAAATCTTGCATGAAGAATTTAATTTGCTTTGACTCATTTTTATTCTGGAAAAATCTGACTTCAGTAATCATCGCAGCATGTGTTTTTCTCTTAACGATTCGTTTTTCATTCTCCCTGAGCCTCTAGCGTCGTGTTGACTAATTATCGTGTGCTTCGCCTCAGCGATCCCAACTATTCGAATTTTTTCGAAGTGAACCCCACATCCCCCTGGTTGTAACGTTGAGGTTCCTCGAATGTGTCTGGCATGTCTCGATATCTGGCCATACTATTAGTTATGATTTCCATGAGCGAATTAGAGTTCTACTCGAATGTAGTTTACTTCTCACGAATCTTTAAGGGGGAGGGGTCATTAACTATGTTTGTGCATTCAAACCCAGTTTTAGTCCTTGTCGAACATCCATCGTTGTTGATGTTTTTGAATACTGAGCTAGCAGAACTAGATATCGGCTAGATATCATCTAATCTGAAAAGGCCCCTTTGGTCACTTGAACTTTGCTCTTCCCTCAGGAAGCGTTGTTAAAGAAGATTGCGAGTTCAACGACTGATTTCTCGGAGCTCGACTGAGTTTCTCACTAAACTGTAATCGTTTTTGTTCCTATTCTGCTTTTTTCTTGCGCTTCTTTAATGATACTCGTCTTCTTCTACATTTTTTTGTTTCTTTTTTTTATAAATGCCAATCTCTAGGTGACCATAAAATCAATTACAGCAAGAAAAAAACAAAGTAATAGAAGGATTTAACACTTTCGTAATGTTAAAGCTACCCAGAGCAAAGTGAACAATTACAAGCAATTACCGACTGCAACCTATTAGTCGGCGAAATCCATGTGTTCAGCGCAATTAGCGACTTTTCGCCTCTGAATGAGGCGATCAAAACGGAATAGTGGGAGGGTCCTAATACATCTCAAAGGTAGTGCTAATGTTATACGTCCACTACGGGTTAAACTCTAATTTGACTTCATCCTGGGCCCACAAAACCCAGTTGAGCTTTGCAGAGGAGACATTTTGAACGTACACTAGTTCTTCTCCAGTATTTCTTTCACTAAAAAATGTCTATTGATTTGTGGAAGAATATAGATAGCTCCTTACTCTGAGAAATGTTTTCTTCTGAACAGACACGTGTTTGTCGTTAGCAAGATTTCTTCAACATTAGCTAAGATTTCAGCGATTTTGCCTTCTTCAGAGCCTTGAAGGGTCAAATCGACACAGTGCTCTGAGAAAGGCCGAAATCGCCGAATCGTCAGCCAGTGCTTGATGAATCTTACTTTTGACAACCCCGTGTCCGGTGAAGAAGAGTAGATTAACTTATTGAATAGTGTCAAGGTTATTAGAAAATCTGCCCTGTTAATTATCTAATCTGCGAGAAAGTAAATAAATTATTTCCTCTGTACTTTAATTAGAATCATTTCTAATGCATTCACGAAAAGCACTCACGCTGCCATCAGTTGGATTCGTACGACAAATTCATTTGAGGCTATAATATTGATAGTTCTTCTAGTTTACAGTGTTGTTCGGGGGGCGTGTGACGCAGTGGTCGGAGGCGCCCTGCAACACACACGTGGGATCGATCCCCCACTTCCATGGCCCAGCAAGCCTTCCATCTTCTTGCGGTTGGTAAAATGGTAACAGGCTTGTTTGGAAGGATAGCTCGATACATCGGTAGACCGCCGCAAGTTATTGTAAAGGCCACATATGCATTCAATCACCTCGTAAGCATGCCCAGTAAAGTCGAATGCATGGTGCATCCCTAAGGGATTGATCAAGACTGAGAGCTTTGTCCTTTATCATCTTTTATAAGCAGTTCACTAAACCAATATAAGAACCTTATTTACGATGACGAGCAGCGTTGGTGTTAAATTTAATAAGATATCTAGGTCCTCATAATTTTATGATATTTAGCATGAAAGGCCTCAACAGTTGTTGTTGATATGGCCTTATGAGAAAATTTTTTTTGCCAAAAGAAAATACGAATCGTTACGATCAGGCCACTTCTACGTGCTATGTCTGCTACAGTTCAGGCCTTGAAAACACATAAATACTTGGGTTCTTTTTTCCTACAAAGACATCGAAAGTCTCTTGGTTGGTGAATGCCTTTTCTAAAATAAATTACAAAGATGTTTAAAAAGGTAGCAATCCTCTGGCTATAAGTCTGATGGATAGGACGGATGAGAAAAGACTTTGGACTCTGGCTCATTCAGTGCGTCTTACTCTTCAACAAATCGATTCTTTTCCCTTGGTCTATGTTGGTCGCAAAACTTAAGTTCTTAATCCATTTGCTACGTTTGAGCTCTATTCTTTGCTGCTCTGATCACTCATAAGTGTTTCAATGAAGTGAATTTAACGCATCTTGGCCCATTCCGCTGAAGATCCATTCTCGTACAGTGTCAGCTTTTTATTCATAAGGACCGCACTGTCTTGTTGAGAAATTGTTGCGCAGCAAAGAACTTGATAAGGAAGATCTCTTCAATTTTCGCCTATTTCATGTGCAGTTCACTCGTCGAGTTTTTTTCCTTGTTTTTTTTTAATTATGCGTGGCATTACCAAAACCGTTTTGATATTACTTCTTGTTTACAAGGAAGCTATTGAGCGGCCCTTTTCTGCACTTTAGTAAACGTTTGCAGATTGTCGTAATCAATGGCAAAGGTTCATCTTCGACCCATCTGATATTCAGCGTTCTCACCTTTGTCATAAAAATTTTTGGAACAAGTGCTGTAACTTGAATCTTTGAAATATACCAGGTCAAATGCAACGTTGATATAAAGAGTAAGGGGTAAAACATTTATCGTTGACCAAGCGCGTAGAGCTTGGTCTGTCTGGAGTGCAGGATTGAAGCAATCTCAACGTGAATAGTGCAGGTGGTCTCTAACCACTGCGTTACTCGTGCCAAATATTATTACTATTTTTACCTGCTTCTGCCACTTTCCATTTTGTATGCCGTTCATGCAGAAAATCGCTGGAGCCTGGTTTTTTCTCTTTTTATTACAGCAACCTAAATTAAGCATGAATTGGGAGAATTATAAAAGCTTCATCAGAAAAACCCCTGGGTGCGAAATCTTCGTCTTAAATAGAGCGCTTATAAAAGGAAAACCATATGGTTCAAGAAAGCGCATGAAACTTCTGCGTTGCCTATCAAAGACTTCATACTAAAACATCAGTATGAGAAGTGTCACATACAATATTTGTCAATCGAGCCTCTACTTTTTAGATTTTCCGTTTCTCTCAATAGTTTTATTCCATACTTGTTTCCTTGAGAGCATCTTCTTCTCTGTTTTTGCAAATCCCAAAATTTTAATTCAACAGAATAACATCAATCCTAAGAATCTCTTGTTAACTGTTGATTTCCTTTTTATTTGAATCACGCCGACTGCTATTCGATCACGATTGTCATCTGGTGCAATCCGTTCTCCATTATTTCAGACTATCTCTACTTGTTGAGACGAAGCATCAGGCATTTGAGGAGTCGCGATCAACGATTTTATAGCTGCTAAAAGTTAGCCGTTGTTAGACATGCTTCCTACAACACAATTCCAGATAACGTCGGAAGCTGTTGATAATATTATAATCCTTGTGGTTACAAGTAAGTGTAGTACAGTCACTTTAACCTCTATAGTAGTGAGGCGTGGGCTGCAGTGGTTAGAAGTACTATGAAATACACACATGATTTTGTGTTCTTTCCTACCAAGGAGCTATCAAAGGCATCCATGCGTTCGAGGTCAGCTAATTGTTATCGGATTTGCCTGAGAAGATAGCTGTGCTGGCTAGATACATTGGTATACCAGAGCTATTCACTGGGCAGGCCAGATATGAGTTCTGTCACCTCCAGCGATGGTTCGTGAAGTCGAATGCATGGCACACCCCACTCCTCGGCGTTTGATCAACGCTGAAACCTTTATTCTGTATACCTGATTGTAGTAGGACCCATCCTAAGAAATATTGCACAATTCAACTTCCCAACTCATATCGCTTTCTTTCATGCACTTTTATTCAATTTATATGACGGATTTCTAGCTAAGACACAGCTGTCTGATGAAGTGTTCGTCAATTAGAAGGAAGTAAACCCGAGCTCATCTGAGGATGTGCATAACTTTATGTAGTTGTTGAGTCGTCTAGAACATTGTCTTTTGTTTGTTTGATTCAGAATGAGGCCATATTACTGGGTGCATCCCGATCATTTATGGAGCATTTTGGGAAGAAAAAAAGGGCACTTTTTGAAAAATGGGTGCGTAGTCGGTTTTATGGTAGTTTTTATACGTGTTCATGGAATTTTTTTCCCTTTTTGTGGTGGATTCAATGTTTGGCGAGCTCACCAATCATTCTCCAACATTCCTGATTTACAATTACAATTGTATTTGTTAGCTTATTACTATTAGTAACTACAGTGCACTTGTGTTTCACATCATGCTCTCGCATGAAAAAAAGAACAGCCAGTAGATAAAAAGCTACATTTTCTGATTTATTCATTGACTCTTCCTGTAGATCTCATAGCGCCTTACAGAGAAACAATCAATTTCGGCAGTCTACTGAAACAATGCGTTGATTCTCCACTTACTATGTACTACCTACCTCTATATGAACCAGTTTTCTACTTTACAATTTTTAAATTTGATTCTTCCAGATTCAGTGGCGAAAAACCCAAAATGTCGCTGGTAACAATGCTCTTTGAAGGCGCTTAATATGGAAAAGTCGGTCTAAGTGGTCGAACTGCTTCTAGATGCTCTGCAGTGCCTTTTAATTCATATTCACCCACATCGGCTGAATACCCATGGCGTAATTTTCTCCAAGTTCAAATGGAGATTGAACGGGTCTGGGACGGGAAAATCTACCTAGTTTTTATAGTGACACACATATTGAACATAGGAAGAGAACGCATACCATTCACAGAAGCCATGCTGCTGTGGAAGAATCAACCTATCCAAAAGTCCATGCAAATGTATGTGAAAACAACGGATAAGAGCTTAGAATTGAGATTTACTAGTTCAGCTAGTTCTAATTGGTCTTGAGCGCTCTTAATGTATTTCTTAGGTTATTTATTTAACAATTATATTTGTTCAAAAGGTACTACTTAACATAATAAGGAATCTCTTCACTACTGGGATAACTGGTAAGTTTGTGCTTCTGCTGTAAACAGAATGAAATATGAAACTTTAAAGCACCCTGACTTTGTGACCTTTCGACAAATTGGACCTTTGTTGAATCGTCCGAATAAAATTTCGTTCCCATTTTAAAATAGCTCTTTGATTTTCTGAGTAGGAATTGAGTGGTGGGAACATTTGCCTAACAAAAGCTGCCAATGTTGCCGATGCTCTGCCCACACACAGCTTTTCATCATCTTTCTGATCCACGAGAGCAGCTGCGACTCCAGTTTCTGTTTCTCTGCTTTATTTGCAGCCAACTGAAACCACATCGTCCATTGTCGATATTTCATTCATCACCTCTACTTAAAAAGTGACGTTTTTTTCTTTCGCTATGCACACTTGCAGGCCTAATCGGTTGACTAATTGTTGTTAAATAACTAATGGGAAGCAGAATGTTTGTTTTAATTTTGAAGTCATTACTTCGAGCAAAAAAGTGCAATCGAGCTTAGCTCGAACTCATTTGGAGAGTTAGGAACATTAACCTGATACTCAAACCGACGTCCTACTAGTATTTCTATCCCTCGTATTCAATTAAGGCTGAGCTGGCCACACACACATACACATTTCCACAAACCTGACGAGGCAAATTAGATGTGCTTACGAAGGCTCAGTGCTTCATCCGGCTCGGAGGAGGCCAATTTCGTTCTGTCCAACAACGGATTTCAATAGTCTTCAGCAACTACTTTTTCCACACCTTCTTCTAACACCTGGTCGTGTTCTGTCTTAGGTTTTTGAACTTTTTGCCCGTTCTAATTATCCTTTACATCAATTTTACAAGAAAAAAATAGCTCAGTGCCCTATATTTCTCAACATTGTCTTTCTTACAGCCACAAAGAACCACAAAGACTTTTGCGAACACCTTGCCAATCTATTCTTAGGGATTGACCAATCACTGGGATGAACTGTGAGGCATCAGCAAACATCCCATTGTCCTGGCTACTTTTAATTAGCAACGTTTTTGAGTTTTTTCGATATATTAATTTAATCGAGAATTACATTCATTTGCTCAAAGGAAACCAGCGACATTGATGTCATTTTCAATACATCTCAGATGTGGGTAGAATGTCATGCAAGACCTCTGTTTTCTGTACTTTATTCAAAACACTACTGTACTTCAATGCATATCACATGCCTTATGTTGACTACACGTAATCCATGCTTTTCCCTAAGGAGATGGAATTTTCTAAAGTGATCTAAACAGTTGTCTCGCTGGGGAATAATCTACCAACTTGAGGTCCTTCAAATATGGGTTTTGCACAACATAATAAACTCGATCGAAAATCACACAGGATAGAAGAGTGAGCTTTAAAGCTGAGCTAAGCTTGAGAGAGGGGCTTAGTGATAAAGATCAGTGATAATTTGGTTTACGACTTCTGTACTATTCTATCGCTATATTTAATTATTTTTCGCTTTTCGCTTTATTTATCGCTAAAGTATGCCTTGGAAGCTGTTATCAAAAAGTGCCATCGACTGGACGATTTTAATGCACCAAATCGCGCAAATAGAAAGGGAATTCGAAGTTCCGAAATACGTTGGGGACCAAAGATCGGGGCAGCGCTTGCCTCAAGATGTCAAAAAATCAGGTGGGCCGGCCATATGCTGTGTCGTAATGACAACAATGGACATGAGCCGAAAGCAACTGCATTCCATGACACATCATACCTACTTGGAGGACCACTACTTCGACAGAGAGATCTTTTCACGAGGACTGAAAACAAGATTGTCGTTCCCCTTTTTAGCAACTAACAGCTGATAGGCAAATCTCGGAAGCGACAATTGCATATTTCAGTGGATTCAACAAGGTTCACTCGACTGTCTACAGGAAAATGAATCATGTAGATGAATGCTATTCCCCCTCAATGATGTACCGTCTCATCATAACAGAAAGTTGGTCCGAGTATCGAACGGTGAAGCAAATCAAGCAATCTCGATAATGCCACCTAGCTTGGGAAGGATTTGGCTATCTCACCTGTAACTATTAAATAATTTCCTGACGCTTAAGTTTACGGGACAGCTTCTAGTAATGCAATGGAAACTTTTAGTATGGCTATATTAAAACATCGGGAAAAAACATTACCAACTAGAATTTGCTTTGGATGAAAAAATTCCTGAAAAGCAACTTTAATGCGCATGTCCATGTACTGGACTACCTGCGATTGGCTTGAAATATTAAACCGCTGCTATAAGCACTATCTTATGAGGGCGCAGGTCTCTGTAATATTACGACTATATGTTAGCAATTTTAGAATTTCGACCACCAAACTGCAAAATGACCATCGAGCGGTGTCGCGAAGACAAAATTGAACAATCTACCCTCTTTTTTCAACTGTTTTCGTTGTGATACAGTATTCCTTTCTGAATAGAGTCTAAATGAACAAAGAATTTATAGAATTTTAAATCTCATAACGATAAAATGTTTTTCTATGAATAAGAGTAAAACGTGCCGACAAAAAAGTAGAAAGGATGAAGCCTCGTGTCAGCCGATAAATGAACTGTATCGGCTTCTGTCATCAAACAGTTTCAAGCAGCGATCTTAAAGGATAGAAGCTTCTATAGTGCTCTACAGCTACGCTGAAATCTTGTCGAGTCATGGATTTCTGCCATTTTCAGCTCCTTTTGCTATGATACTTAACAGTTAGATTTCAGCACTGACGTACTTAAAAACATTTTTTTCACCAAATTTACTGTTTTATTGCACTAGTTTTTTGGGTGGCCCGACAATTTAGTACTACCTTTAATATCATTGCATAAAACTTGACATCTAAATATATCACATAGTAAGCATAGAGGATAAAGGTCTTGATGTTGATCAATACTTGAGGGATGCGCCATGCATTCGATTTCATTAAGCATCGTCTGGAGGCGATTGAATGCATATCTGGCCTTTACAATGACTCGCGGTGGCCTACCGATGGATAGAGCCAGTGCTACTATCCTCCCAGATAAGTCTGTACCAATTTGTCGACCCCGGAGGGATGGAAGGCTTGCTGCGCCATGGGCGCGTGGATCGATCCCAAGTGTGTGTTGCAGGCCGCCTCCGACCCACTGCGCCACACGCGCCCTTTTAAATAAATATATCACACAATATTATATCTAATATCTTTCCTTCCAGTGTAGTGACCCCATCAAAAACTTTGAGTACGAGCATTTTCAGCTTTTTCACCAATGAGTTATGGGAAAAAGGTCCTTCTCAGATCTATCTTGTTATGCTCGAGAAATAAAGGCTTACTACGATTGCATTAAGATTTCCTATATCCAACTTGTTGAATTGGCACACTTTAGGACTCACATCAAATAGTTAGTCAACAGAATTAAAGTGGCTGTACCGCTTTATTTCAGTCATTATTTCGTTTAATTTCTGCTAGTCGAAGAACTCGTAATAGTAAAAATTTTCTAGAAGGCGTGTTCCGTAATCGAAAACTTTTTGGATCTGCTAAAAGCTAAATTATTTCTTGAAGCGTGCTCTGAGCTTTGTTTGACATTTGTTGGTCTCCAAGTGATGTCTACAAAGTTAGTTAACATGTTGCAGCTTTTTAGACCTTTGAAACTTGTTCACCGCTCTTTCCGTTTCTCTCTTCCTATTCTGCACTACTTCCAAGCCATTATCTTAAAGTGTACTTTAATCTTTTTTTTAAATCAATTCCGACGAAGGACTTGCCTTTCTTTATTACTACAATATAATCATAAGTAAGAGGTTAAGGCTTCCGACGTTGACCAATCCTTAGGGAATGCGCCTCGCGTTCGACTCCATGAAGAATCATAAACGTGATTGATTACCCATCTGGCATAGGAAATGAATTGTCGGAGCTTATCGATGTACTAGATTGGTGCTTTATCTTCTCAGAAAGATCTGGTCTCAAATACCCAGCACCGAAGAGAAAAAGGACTTAGTTATCCAGGACGCGAAATCGAACTGATAACACTGTGTATATTGTAAAGCATCTCTAACCACTGCGCTATACACGCTCATGGATTCTGCTTAATTTCTCTAGATTTTCTCGCAACAATGTCTACCCTCAATATCATAGGAACATGTTGCTAGCAGACAGTAATGTTTACACCAAGTCATTCTTGTGAGACATTTCTTTCATATTTTGGGGTTTTCCTAATAGTTCGTTACTTTTATCCATTTCTTTCATATCAGCAGTCTACCAGCAAGTACGCACATCCAGCTTTTACAGCAGTGCTCCAAAAGCTTGCCTATGAGCGGAAAACAATAAAAGGGCAGGATCTCATACAACAATGTTGACGCGTTTCGCGTCCCTTTGGCTGATGGGACTCACTGGCTAGCTTAAACAAATCAAAGCGCTATGTGATCTCCTTTCTCGTCGGGCACTATTAGCAACAATTGTTTCATTCAAGATACTCGTGGAAAAGTTACACCAACAAGACGACTGTTTTCCTAATTGTAACGGATTTTTCCGGAGCTTGTCATTAAGACTCATCTTTACCCTGGCCGACCACGTTTTCTTGAGGGACACTGTAAGCAGCAAATGCTTTATCCAAGATTTTCGTGGAAAAATCTGACCAACGAATGACTGTAATCACTATGCTAACGGATCTTCTCCGTAGGTCGCCATGAAGCCACATCCTCTCACTGGCCAAAGGGATTTCTAGCAATTGCTATGAGTTAAAACTTCGGCTTCCCCTCTTTTTACTCATTATCTGCAATATTCACGGGTGTTTCCGGAGATACGTGTTTTCTACCTAATTCACTGCCAACTTCCTTCTCCCTCGAAGCCAACTTGCTCCGCTGACTTCTCAACCCAGGTGCCCACCCAGTTGTAGTATTTGCGGATGTTCATTACTCTGTGTTTGAATGAGAGCAGTAGATATAAATCCATTTGTTGAGCTTTCTAGAAATCCAACCGAAAGATGAATCCTTCCAACGCAGGTTTTTCATATCGATCGGGCGCTAATATTATCAAGAACTTCTCGTGACAGCTGCTGCTACTGGCACGTAAATGGACTGATACAGAGAGTGTGCACTAGAAATTCCTTTAAGTGTCACTTATAGACAATATAATATTGATTTGAGTTTTTTGAGATCCTTCATTGTATTAACAGAAGTGAGAACGAATCTCCCAGAAAGAGGTTTCTTATTTCAAAAGACAAACCGCTGTGGATTTCTATTCCTTCAACGAAATCATTTTCTATAATTGTAACCTAATAAATACAATCCTGTGACAGCTGACCCGAGCAAGTAAGGTTGAAATTGTTTCTTCTAGTTTTGTAAGATGTGTTGAAATTAGATAATAGGAAAGAACGGTGATTGTAATAATAACGGCAACCATATCAAGTAGAATGATAATAATAATAATAATAATAATAATAATAATAATAATAATAATAATAATAATCAATAATAATAATAATAATATTAATAATAATAATAATAGTAATAGTAGTGATGATAATAATAGTAATAGTGATAATAACAGTAATAGTAATAATGACAGTATTACCACGAATGACAATAAACAGCGATTGGGGCGCGTGTAGTGCAGCGGTTAGTGGTGCCCTGCAATACACATAAGCTTGGTTCAGCGTCTCAGACTCATCAAGCCCCCAGCCCACTGTGGTAGGCTAATTGGCACGAAACCTGTCTGGGATGATAGCAGCACCGATTCGATGCAGTGGTAACCCACCCAGAGTCACTGTACCGATCAAATACGCATTTAATCACCTCTAACGATGCTTGCCTCACAACGGTTTACCGCCTCATCGTGGCTGGGAGGTGTTCCTGGGTGTCGGGCTGCGATGTACAGTGGGGGGATTTGTCCCCCGGCTGGATCTCCCAGCTGAGAAGGAGTCCGGCGTTTCCATCAGGAAGCCTAGCTAGGAGTAAACCATTACCAGGATCCCACCACCGTCCTGGTATCAAAGTCGCATGGTGGCAAATCTCCCTTTTATCCATAAGGGCTGCCACTGCCTGTCGTAGTGATGACCTGGGGGCAGAGTTTGGCCAGGCTGACCTCGGGATTTCAGGAAACCTCAATGAGCTTTAACCAGCAAATCTCCGAAAATGGTGATTATGCTGGGACCCGCACAACCAGTGAGGACGGACCGTCCAAGTATCAAGTATCAAGTGACGATGCTTAATGAAGTTGAATACATATCGCATCCCTTAGCTATTGTTCAATGGCGAAAGCTCTATGCATGCTTACTTACTTGGATACTGGGATAGCCGGTCTTCAATGGTTCTGTGGGCCATAGCATAATTTCCATTCTCTGTAGATTTGCTGGTCTAGTCATTGTGGTTCCGTGCAGTTCAGAGGACAGCCTTGGCAAAGTCTGCGCTAGGTTGTCACCTCCACAAGCAGTAGCAGCCCTTATGGATCAGAGGGACATTTCCCACCATGCGACTAGTTTGATACCAGGACGATGCTGGATCGTGGTATTAGTTTAATCTTTGCCGGGTTTCCTGACGGAAACGGCGAACTCCTCAGCTTGGGAGACCCTGCCAGGGAGATGAATACTCCCACTGTATGTCGCAGCCTGACGCCCAAAACACTTCCCAGCCAGGATGAGGAGGTAAACTGTTGAAAGGCCTTATCCTGTAACTGATAATAATATTGGAATAATGAAGGAAGACAAGTTCTTCTTCGGAATTTATTGTTTATACGAAAATTCGCGTTTACCTTGCTTTCCGACCAGTGTTGGCTCCGTCATGTCGTAGAAAACACGTCCGTGAATTTTGCAAATCGTATTCTGAAGTGTTGTAGTTAAGATGCTCGCCAACTGGTTTGAATGTGAGATGAAATACGACGTTTTCTAAGCAGAATTTCAGCTTTTTGTGTCTGGAGGTATCTCCAATTCGAATACAAGACTTCTTCGTAGGGTGTTCTAGTTTTCAACGAGCATGCTGTCTCTTTTTTTGTGTTCTCAACGATTCTATCTTGTGCTTTGGGTTGCATATGGTAGTCATTTCACCGATGTTGAAGTTTCGGTGCGCGTCATCTTCTCTGAGACCTGATATGGTCAAGCTCACTTGCTACATAAGCTGCGTGCGCGGTGGAAGTGGCTTATTTGGCGACCACCTCCTGGGCTTAACTATTCATTGTGTTAACGGCAAAATGTTTGAATGAGCAGTTGCCTCCTTAATTGACCTTTTCGATCGCTAAAGAAAAAGAAAGGGTTTGCCAAGATTTAGGCAAAACTGGGTTGTAAAAGCATTTGGAGTCACTCAGTGAGAAAAAGATGGGAACTAGAGTTCACATGAACTTCGTGAATCGAGTGTGACAATAAACTATTACTAAATAGGCGATTAGAAGGTAGTTCTGCATCTTATATTTTCAAGGACTCCGTTCTTTTTTCCATTCATTTCGTTCTCCGTCGGTCATCATCCACAATGCAGATCAGGTTCATGTGTGGGTTACGGTGCTCTTTGATGATATATCGTCTTCTCCCTTTATTAAGACTTTAAATATTGGACAGGGATTTTATCTCCGTAATCGCGAGATGGTTGTGCTGTATTGTCCCCAGGCAGTGATTGATTCTATAGATCACCGTGAAGCTTCTTCCTGGGTGACAACGATTATATGGTGGGATCAAATATTGCGATTGGTTCACGGATCACTTTCGACGACAAATTAGCTGCAATCCTACGACGAAATAGGAAAACTAAAGTGGTAAAAAAGCAAGTCTCGTCCAGAAGCATTTATTGAATCCTGGGTCAACGACGGCCATCATCATCGTACGTGATTCGAGATGAGAATTCAGCATGTTTACAACTGCTTCAGTTTTCCTTCCAGCAAAAAGATATTGGTGTAACATTGTTCGTAAATTATTGTTCGATTTGTATTTTTCATTTTTTTGTACATGTTTAAGTAAAGGCTTTTTTTTCTTATCATGTACTATATATATTTATTGCAAGGCTAATTTCGTGCACTTTCGTTGCCCATGGTAAAACGGGCCGGGAATTCCCATCAAGCACTTCATCGCTTACAGGAATCCAGCATTATGGAGCCGGTGTGACTAAACTTGTTCCGGCTCGGCAAAAATGTTTGGACCCCAATGGTTGTCATTTCAGTTAATGAAGAGTGTCCCGAGCTGAGATATCCCTCTTTGAAAATACAGATTGGAATCGAATATTGATTTCAAGAGCACCTAACAATTACCTCTTTCTTGAATGCACTGGTTTTTCCAAAAAACTCGCTCACAGTAGTGATTCTGTGTTCAGAATTATTAGTCACTTCTTTATCGATGTCGCCATTATTCGTCTTTACTCTATAAGAATTGATTTTTAAGAACTTCCAGAGCTTCCTTCTATCCGAAAAGTCAGGCAGAAGCAGCGAGCTGGCCAGTGCTGGCTGGGACATCATTGTTCCTAGTAAGCTGGCCTAAACGTAGTTTCCAATAAGAAATCCATTTTTTATTTGTAATTCTGAGCACATGTAACTTTTCATTCATGTTCACACACTATATTACGTTTGAATATACCATATCACAAACACTAGATCTCTTTAATCCAAATAATATTCTGAAATCTCCCTCAACGCTTTACCGCCTCATCGTGGTTGGGAGTTGTTCCTGCGTGCCGGGCTGCGACTGCCTGTCGTGGTGACGACCTGGGGGCAGACTTTAGCCAGGCTGTCCTCGGGATTCCAGGGAACCCCAATGGCTTAACCAGCAAATCTCCGAAAAGTGGAGATTATGCTGGGGCCCACACAACCAGTGAGGACGGGCCGTTCGAGTACCAAGTATTATTCTGAAATCTACCTTAAAATGCTTTGAGTCAATTTCTGGGTGTATACTTGAAGAATGAAGCCAAATCCGTTTCCTAGCATGTCCGTCTTGTATCATGAAATTAAACTCCTGTTGTTTTTTCAGTGATGTTTGTAAAGACTATTTCATTAGCTCGACCACATTTTCGACATGCTATCATTTGCAACCGGGTAGATAGAAACAAGAGGAAAGCTCTCACGAAGGGAATTAAGCCTTCCGATTCAATAATTCAGCGCACCGCCCTCAACACTTATTCATTTCCTCAACCAAACTAGTGTGATGAAGCCTAAAACGTTCACTAAAAGGCTTCTATCACTGCACTTTTTTTCATAGAGTTTTTTTCATTTACATGAATATTAATGTTACCATTAATAAGACGCTACATTTAGCACCGCATTTTTGAGATAGTCCTGAAGGGATTCAACAAAGCGAAGCCTATCCATGAATATCCTTAGCTTTGGAATACTGCAGATTTCTTATAGTTTTCTTTTAGCGCTCAAAGTGCTTTCTTTAGAAAACGAAGCGCGAGCGAAGGAAAAAAGATGTATATTTATATTATGTATTTTATAATAAAGGTTCGATCACTACCAACCAGAATATCCACCTTTTTTTGCACTTGAAATATCCTTAACCATTCAGTACCTTAGATGAATGGACAGGAATGGGCAGGAGTAAAGTTTCCATTCATCTTTGTCACAACCAAGTGGCCTTTGATATTTCGAAGAACGGGAAAACCGTCGGAATTTAGGCCTTCTACTTTCTTTGTTTTCTTGAGAATTCAGAAACGAGTTTCATTCAGGATTCCGCTGTTCACATTGGGTATATTTTTTGGTTACATCACCTTTTTTCAACTTAGTAGATTTGGAACTTAGTTGTTCGAAGCGACGTGGAACTTCTTCGCATGTGCTTTCCATTCACTTGGAACTGGCTTTACTAGCTGATTCAACGAACGGGGCACAATCATCACACACGCAAGCAGACGTACGAGCACAAGCACGAATGTGATTACTCGTACATAGAAGGTTTAAGTAAATCCGGTGACAAGGGATCCCCTTCCATTCTTTGCATACGACTTCGTCTCAGATCGAGTACACTTGCTCTTCCGGTCAATCCTCCATACTCTCGCTGTTACCTAGGAAATAGCCTTTTGTCTTTTGACGCATCGGATCGAGACTTTCACAATAATTGATTGTAGAGCACCTGATCCGATACAATTGGTGTAGTGAGAATACTTCTTATTCTATCACATTTTGCAGCAAGCTTCTCATTTCTATCGTTGTCACTTTAGGCAGCTTTTATTTTCTGTTTAAAAAAAGCCTTCTGTTTGTAATTTTTTTTTAAAATTTTCGTCTTTATTTATTCAATGCCCCATCCATGGTTTGAAAATCTTAATTTATGGGCCATGAGAAGCGACAGTAAAGGTCTTTTGGGAGGTTTCTCTCACAATGGAAAAGCAGTCATCAATTTTTAACTCCATCAAAAGATATCCCAGATCATATTAAAATATTCGGATAAAATAGTGGGCGAAATAACTGATTGTATTTGTACGAGGAAATGAAACAAATTGTTTTGGGAAATCTAGCAGGTATGAACTAAACAGCGAAAATAACTCTTTTTCACAACTGAGTACATCGCTATGTTTTAGGTTTAACTTTTTTATTTTTGGGTTATTCCTCAGAATCCAAACTGTTTTGAAAGATGATAACATCCATGCGATCCATAGGCGCCGGTGAGAGCGAGGCACGTCATACTAGTTATCAGCAGAATATTCTACCTTTGTACGATATTTTGTGAAGCGAAGCCACTAAATTTTTTTAACGTCTTTTTCGTGACGACCTATTCTGGTGTAGGAGGGGCGTGCGGCGCAATGGTTGAAGACGCTGTACAATAGATTTGGGATCGACCCCGGCGCCCCTAGGCTTACCAAGCCTTCCATCTCTCCGGGGTCGGCAAATTGGTACCAGACTTGTTTCGGAGGATAGCAGCACTGGTTCGATACATCGGTAGGCCACCAAAAGTCACCATAAGGCCAGGTATGTATTCATTCACCTCTAGCGATGCTTATTGAAGTCGAAAACACGGCTTCTCCCTCAGGGATTGATCAACGCCAAGAGTTTTCCTTTTTTATCCTAGTGTGGTGATTGGTCCAATTTTAGCAAAAATATGCACGTTATCCGCAAATAATTTTTGTCACGGAGTTTTTTAAGAGCTTGTTTTGCTTGTAGGTCCGATTTTTGATAAGTGGCTAAGCTTGACTAGCCAGATGTGCTCTCTTTTTCGGAATTTGCATTCTACACGTTCGAGTAATCTCAAAGGGAAATATTGCTTAAGTAATCATCTGGAGTGAGCCTGCCCTGAAAGCGGGTTGCTGTGGTCGCGAATGTCTTCTTCTGCTGTAGCTACTACAGTATTTTGTTAAGATATCAGAACGTCATGAAATAAAGAACAATCAGCTCTATCACCTAAGCTACGCTATTTGATACCACTGTTTTCCGTTCATCATCATTGTTTGTAAGGTGGACACCGCTAGTGTGTTAGGAAGTTCACGAAAAGAAAATATGCCTCAAAACCCATTGTTTCTCAACCATTGCATGACTTAATTGGGTTTTCGGCGAATGTCCAGGCGTAAATGGCGGTTTTTAGAAGTCGCTAGTCTCTGCCTAAATGTAGTGTATGGTAGAAAAGAGAATAGTTCAGAGCTCTATCACGCTGTTTTGTAAAATATTCTAAACAACGTCGAAATTGCATGTGGTCCGTTCTGTTATTTTTTTATAGCTGACTAGGCAAAGTACTGTTGTTGAAATCATTCATAAGCGCGTCATCCTACCTTCGCATTTCCACCCTTCGACCCTTAGTCAGTCCATATTCGTCCGCCTCCCTTCGTGTTCTTCACCACTGTCGCGTTCCTGAGATTCGTCGCATAATTCCTCCTTTGTCGCATCTTCTCCCTACTTCCTAGATGAACTTCTTTCGTGACTTTACTTGTAATTATCCGTTAAAAGCTTGTGCTTTTCTTTTAGTGCCAGGCATTTTCTCAGAAAAAACTATTTCACATGAAAAATTCTACAACATTTCTCTGCTGCTTTTTAAAGCACATCGCAAAAATTTTATGTTTTGATGGTGAGTTAAAAAATCTTGTGCCGTTTATTGGTGTTTGTTTAGTTTAAGGGTTATTCAGCTATGCAGTATTCCGTGCTCATCGCTCTTGCAGCTGAACGGAATGGACAGGTGAAGCCTGCATGCAATTGGATATATCCTAGAAAATCCAAACCACTTTCTTTTCTTGGAACACGGGAGATGATCCTCGTTATCATAGAGGAAAAACATTCAGCCATAGAACTGGTGAAAATTTTTATCGAAAATCTATCTCTTTTCGTCCTTCTTTTCTTCATTCCACATGGCTTATGGAGAACTAGACCATTATCAATTTAAGCACAAACATCGCCACGTTCGTTTTTTTTGTAAATTTGCTGATGATACACAAATTTTGTATTTCTTTGGTTTTTTGGTCACCGATCGTCCCTATCCACGTTTCTACCTTAATAAAGAGAAATCTGCCACCTAATTACCATCCCAGGGAATAAGAATATTTTATCACTCTGAAGATTGCCGATGACCTGACCACTCATCCCTCTTATGTACGAACGGCACCCATTTCTGCATACAGGCCAAAACGCCTGCCGTTTTTCTACCTCCTGACACTTTATTTTGCACTTTCCACTCCGGATACATCGTCTAACCGACAGTATACCTGTAGTGGGTATTAAATCTATTATATAAACGAGGAGAAATACGACACTTCAGTCAGAGGCGTAGATGAAGCCGTGGTTGTGATAGGGATGTTGCCGTACAGTTTGTTCTTTATGTTGCTTTGGCAATTCCTTGCACAAAGCGATCGCATGGTCACTTCGTTATTCCGTTTTGTTTTTCGAAAGCGATTCCTTGTTGATTCATACTTTCGATGTCACTTTCACTCACTCATTCTGTGACTGTTGTTGTGATGTCTGTTTGGACGTCGTGTTCATGCCGCGTCACAACTTCAAAGGAATTCAATTCCCCAGTCACAGTGTTCATCGTCCGAATTCCTCTTTCACTCCTCCCTTCCTAGTTTGAAGAATCGCAAACTAATTAGACGAAGTAAAAGTTCTATATATTTGTTTACACTCATCTTTCTTGTCATTTTGTCGTCTCTACTGTTAATTGCTTCTTTCATTCAAGAAGCCGAACGTATTTTACTCGACTAAATTAAAGAACTGATATAAAGACAATGATTTGAAAAGGCCATTTCAGCTTCAGTAGAGCTAGCCTAGTTGAAGTACATTTGGGATTAACAATGATTGTAATGCATTTTTCAGCTGAATAACAGTCATTGTAACTAAAGTTGATGGAAATTCAAGCTTTTATTCTCGCGTTTTTTTGCTCTCATGGTAGCGCTGTGCTCAGAGGTGCCCTCCTATACACACATGTTTATTGGTTCTACCCTGTGTCACGTGCTCACCAATCCTTCCCGGGCTCAGCAAGTTGGAACCAGGCTTGCCTAGGGAGGGTAGTGCTGACTTGATGTATCGGTCGACCACCGCAAGTCATTGTATAGGCCAGATATGCATTCAAACCACTTCTAGCGACGCTTGGCAAAGTGGAATGCGTTGGTCATTCTTCAAGGATTGATAAATACCTAACACATCATCCATTATCCTTTGCTTCTCATTCTAAAAAAATTCTTCTGGTGTATTCGAAGATTTTGCGCCGACACTTCTAATATATTCTCGAACGAAATCATCACATCCCAGAGGGAGAAAACAGCGCGTTTCTGACGTGTACAACCTCCCCACCTCTTCTAGTTGGAGTGAGAGTGTGCGACCTACGTCTGTAGTCGCTAGCTCCATTTTCTCGTTAATCTTTTCGTTTATTTGTCTCTTCTTTTTTCTTCGTGTTATGCTCACCGTCAAAGTGATTGTGAAACCACTAAAACATAACTTTTTCATTGTAGATGTCGATTTAAAACCCTCAAGAATCCGCGGCTTTTCCTATACATAATGGACACCGATCAATGTCAGACAGTTCTCGTGCACTTGCCGAATCATAGTGTTGTTTATGATTTTTTTAGGTGCGTTCGATTCTTTTTCTAAGCCCAAGCCACAAAGTTCAAGCTGATGGGAAAAGTTCGTGTTTCTCCAAAACGCTTTTCATTCCAAATCAGTGTTTTGATTTCAGGGAGGTGCATCTCTTCTATAAACCAATCCATACATATTTGTCAATTATTATGTGCATATTTGGAACGATAGCTAATTTCTGCAACATTGTGGTGCTGACGAGGTACGCTTTTTCTTCGGTTCTTCCAATTTTCATTCTCTCGAATCTTTCCTTCGTCGACTTTACACCATTAATTAAAGCCCAGTCGTTCTTTAATTTGATTCTTCATCCAGTAATTACCTGCACCATTCACGTAATCAGCTGCGGCTTCACCTTCGGGAATTCTTCAGAAAGTGAATTTTTTTTGTTTCTTCCTTCAGAAAGTAGCTGCAATCATTGAAATGGCTAAAATATTGGCATTATAGGTGCTTAACAACCTCAGAGTTCTGCGCAACCCTGTCTAGTCCCATTCTCTAATGGCCCTTTTTATTTATAAATGGATCCAGTAAAACGAGCTCGTTATTTCAGCACAGAAATTTCGCTTAATTACCTAATTAGAATTTCCTTATATGAACTAGCAATGGATCAACTGATAACGAAAAGGCAGGCATAAGTCACTCTGCTGGAGGTGTTATGAGTTGCGAATGACTTCATATTCCTTTTTACCTTAGATGGAAAAAAGATTTGGCTATCAGAGCGGAAATTCCTCTTCATTTATTTACTACTGCTGGTTCTTTTCTTTGCTTTTTTGCAGTCATTCTCTTTCAAAGGGAAATGCTGATCTGAAACTCTTCGAGATTAAGCGACAAATTTAACTTCTGGTTTCACTTATTGTGAGCGTGCTTAAACCCACAGTGGACATCGTTGCGGGTTGAACACCCTCGGCTGTTCTCCTCTATCAGAACGGTAAATCCCAGCACTTCAATAATCAATTTAGTAGTTCCGGCAATGGCAGCCTTCAATTGCCCTCTTTCCACAGCCAAAGAAGGGAGTGCTTGGGAATTGAATTATGTAATTACTTAATAAATTAGATGACTTAAAATGAGCATCACTGCGAGGTTGTTCGCTATACACAGCGCTATAGAGGCACTTTCGTAAACAAAGGACTGCATGTCGTTTGACTAGCAATTCTTTTCGATATGCAGAATTTGAGAGAGGGCTTTTTCAGACGACAGATGCGCACGCCTGTGAATATGATCCTGACGGCAATGGCATGCTGCGACACGGTGGTGCTGTTCTCTAACCTCGTCTACACCACACACTACCAGTTCGTCGCGTTCAAGCACTGCCATCCGAGGCACTGGAGCTACGGCTGGGCGCTGTTCCTCATCGCCCACGCGCACCTCTCCCTCGTCGGGCACAGCTCGTCGGTCTGGCTGTCAGTGATGCTCGCTTTAATACGGTATATGACGCTAAGAAGTCGTGGCAATGTTGGCGGAATGCAGATTGGCTTGACTCATTCCTACTTAGCCATTGGAGCCACAATTTGCTTTATTGCCATCGTAAACGCGCCGAATTTTCTCACCTATAAAATTCACGAGATACGGTTGAACGACACTTGCGTAGTCAAGGATCCCTCACTTGTCGGCGCCGCGGCGTACCTACCTGGAATAGCGGAGATCGCGCTGGCACGACACTGTCTCGTGTTTCGACTAGTGTTTTGGATTTCGGGTCTCGTCTTTAAAGTAATACCGTGCTGCCTCTTGTCGCTGTTCGTGTGGTTACTGCTCGGCATCCTCAAAGAGGTGAAGGCGAATCGACAGCGATTGTTGCAGAGCTCCCATTCTGTAAGCAGCAATGAACGTAATGGAAAGAACTCTCTCTGTTCGAGTACTGATAGATTTAAGCACCATCGAACTTCCAGCATAAAAGTGGCGAGCAGAGAAAGGGCTGATCGAACAACGAATATGCTGCTGGCCATCGTCTTTGTGATGCTGTTCACTGAAATGCCTCAGGGAATTATGGCTTTACTGTCGGGTATGATATCGCAGGAATTTCGCCGACACATCTACAATAATCTTGGCGATCTCTTGGATTTGTTCTCGTTGTGCGAGGCTTGCATGTCATTCATCATCTATTGCTCAATGAGCGGACAATTCAGAAACGAGTTCCGTCGTGTGTTTATCCCGAAATCGATGCATTGTCCTCCACACAGCTCGCCGTCGATGCGTCGTCCATCCGAAGCTTACACGAAGATGACGCACTTGAGGCCGAACGACGTTGACGAGAACGGGTCGTATTCTCACTACGATTCAGAGAAAAATAGCGTCATCAAGGAGGTCCATGTTGACAATGCAAAACATGCTGATGCCGCCCACACAACTTCGTCACCGGGCCTCTCGACGTGCGTCCAGAAGGATACATGTTTGGGTGAAGACGAGCGATGTCACCTAGTAGACATCCATGAAGCCATTGTCAATGGCAGCATTAAGGAGCAACAGTTCAAGAACATATGAGTTTTAGGGAGACCTTTGGGATCATTAACTGTGATCACGACTTTGTTTGTAAAATGCTTATATTGGGCACGTTCGTATGGAACTCATAATAAATTCCAGTCGATATCGTTTTCGATTTAGCATAATTTTTCTGTAAATCACGGAATTTAAACATGAACAGTGGCTTGTCACCCAGCACCAAAAATCAATAGTTGAAGGGATTTTCAATGAAAATCGACGCCTTTATATTTCATGTACGTTGGTTGGTAGCTAGTATGTTATGTCGATATCGTTTTGATCACAAAGTCTCAGGATCAAAATCCTTCCGCGAAAACTTTTTTCATGCATGAATTTCCATTGTCAGTTGTCTACTCACGACAATTCATGCATATTGTCGTGTTTCGGGTTAACCTATATACCGAATAGTTGAGCCTTTTTGAATTGTTAAACGATCGATGATCTTTTCTAGCCAACGGAAATCAGTACTTCTAAATCCAAAGCTCTGCATAACTGTACATTAAAAGATCCCATGACGAGCTCAAAGATATCTACCGAATCTTAAGACGAGTTTCACATCTGGCTGTTCGTTTCCGTTTTTCCAAGGAAGTAATATTGACATTGTTCTAATTACTTATCCGAAGCACACCGGATTTCATTGAAAGTTGTATCAACGTCTTTAACATTAATAACAGGTACTATAAGATTTATGAATAAAAGTGAGAATCTCGAAATCCACAGTCGAATCGGTAAGAAAATAACACAATGTTGAAAATGTTTTGTTTCGCTTCCGTCGATGAACTCACAGCTTTAGCTTGTAGATTCACTGATAGGATGGTGAATGCAAACAGGTGGAGCGGTTCAGCAAGGGACTGTTCTAATTCTCCTTGAAACAGTTTTGTGGTTACGCAACTTTTAGAAAGCAGAGTTTTTTATTGTAATGGTATCAAGTTTCAGTTAATGGAGAATGCTTCCGAGCATCTCATTTCTACTACGGTGATAGGACAAAAGAGTGTTTGTCTAAACTAGCAGACGCGTAGTAGCTCAAAACCCCGAGTTTCTATAAACCTCTGCATAAATAATCGTTGTATTTATTTATGTTCATATAAACTGCCCTTGTTGAGATGATGCCAGGCTGGTATGAGTTGTCGTTGTTGTTGCTGTTGGTGTTGGTGGTCAAAGGCTGACGTTTCAGCTATTGCGCCTTCCTCAGAGCTTGGACGTATTTAATGTAGCAATAGGCTTACAATTCGGTGAAATATCTATAGTAATAATGAAGCTCTAATGTATTGTCTCACGGTTCTAACGGTCTAACGTAAACATCACACTAACCAGGAACTAGATATGTCGCCGAATTGCATGACTGTTGTTACATAAAATACGTCCATCGTCTGAGGAAGGATACGTAATAATTTAAAGAAATTTGGGGTTTTGTTTGAAATGCACGCATCCAAGGAGATAATGCAGCGAATATCGGTCGTCCAAGTCACCTATATTTTATTTTACTTCATCGTAGTCTCGTGAACGGTTGTGATTTTTTCAGTTATCCGACACGGAAGTTGAAGGTTAATAAACACCATTTAGATAACTCATGCTTCCGAGGCTTCTGTTTTTTTTTCGAGGAATCCGTCAAAGAAAAAGAAGACGCAAGCAGGAAAGATAAAAAACAAGAATCCGTAATAGTTCCTCAGACTACTAGTATTTCCAGGGCTTCTAGGGGGGGCGTTTACCACAGTAGTTTGGATACTCTTCAGTGATTGTTGGTACACTTGCGCATTGGTCAAGTCAAGCTCTTCACCTGTTTGGGTCTATAATTGCTATCAGACTAGGTTAAGCAGATTAAACGCCGAGTGGATACAATGGTAAGCATTCGCACGTTATTGGGCCAAACGTGTATACCTTTGCAATGCTTAATACAGTCCAATGCATGGTGCACTCCTCAGAACTCGACTAACGTCAAGAGCTGTATCTCTTGTTTTGCGCAGTGGTTGCGAATAATAAATATTTTTTTATCTACAACTTTTTTAATTAACAATGTTTCGATGAATAATCTTTATATCACACATCATTACTTCATAGAATTCGTACCAATACAGGCTATCGAAGCAGAAAGCGCGCGAAGCAGCGACGACAATTCAAAACGAAACTTAGGAAATTTGAAACCTAAAGTACAACAAAGAGCACCAAGAAAAAAAACTCGATCACATCGTGAATATGGAAATGTTTAGCTTCATACAATAATATTACTCACTACCATAAAGAATTTACTCTCAGGAAGTCGAATAAGTGAGGCAGGCAGGTTAAGGGCAGCACACGGGATTTCAAATGAAAATTCATCGCCAGACCTACATCATAAACATTATCGCAGATAATCATTTTACTAGAGAAGGCGAGAAAAACACATGAAATTAGAAAAAATGAGGAATGTGAGGAGATCGATTATGACCAGGTACTTTTGTTAAGAAGGGAACATGTCCGTGCTGACGTCGTTGCTGATTGAGGCGGCTCGCTAAGTGTTTGAGAGGTTACGGTAGGGTCACGTGCCCTTCCTGTGGTCTGGTGGAGCTGATATTGTAACGGAACGTTTGACTTGGTCGGCAAGGCTACGAGCCGGCGACATTGAGCAGTCTCGTAAGGGCACGTTTGAGGCAAATTCACCTAAAAAGAATTTACACTGTACGCGTAAACATCTTTAAAAAAAAGTGGATGAGGAGTTTGTTACAAATTAGAACATAACTAGTTCCATCTTACTACTCCTATCTCCGCTGTTAGCTATATAACATCAGATTTGCAAATCGATTGGAATCCATTCAAATCAGAAAAAGCTCTGTCTAGTTTCATCATTTGAAGAAGTTTAATCTCCCAACGGTTTATCGCTTCATCGTGGCCGGAAGGTCTTCCTGGGTGTCGGGCTACGATGTACAGCAAGGGATTCACCTCCCTGACAGGGACTCCCAAGCTAAGAAGGAGTCCAGCGTTTCCATCAGGAAGCCTAGCTAAGAGTAAACCAATACCATGATCCACCACCGTTCTGGTATCAAATTAGTCGCATGGTGGGAAATCTTCCTCTGATCCGCAAGGGCTGCAGACTGCCTGTGCTGGTGAAGGCCTGGGGGCAGACTTTGGCCACGCTGATCCCGGGATTCCAAAGAACCACAATGGCTTATGCAGCAAACTTCGGGAAAAATTAAGATTATGTTGGCATCCGCACAACCAGTGAGGACGTGCCATTCAAGTATCAAGTAAGTAAGAAGAAGCTCAACAATCTCCAGAACTAGCAAATTTAAGTAGACTAGTTAGGGATATTCAACGGCGCCGCTGTGGACTTTTTGGCTAAGAATTATTTCGACCCCCACCAATCGTCACATAAAACGCTGCAAAAAAACAAAATCGAAAAAATTGCTATGTTTCACCTAATTTTCAGGGTCCCTTTATCAATAGAGAATTGACCTAAAACGCTTTAATGAGACAATATTATTCTTTGAACGGAGAAACAAATATTCGTTTATACAACTGTTTTTAAACATCTTGGAAACCCCATTCACCTGATGAATCAGATGAGATCTACAAGGTTGACGCAAAAAATAAGGCATATTCCATAACCGTTTATAATTTGAAGACTTAAAATATGAAAAAATCTCAATAGACCAGTTCATCACAATTGGAATAGGAGCAAAAATATCATAGTAATGAGATCTGGACTTCCTTCCATTGCCATCCAACAAGCGCGATCCATTTGCCACATCGTCATCGCTAAGCCCAGCTTAGAGCAAACCAGTGGGGAGAGTCTGCCACTGTCGCCCTGGCAGCAACATAGACCGGCTTTCGAGAGTTTAGTGAAGGAAAATCTAGATTAGTCAAGAGACCACGGATGAAATACGACCTGTACTGCAGAAGGGAGACCAGTCGTTGGAAGTAGGTCGGCATAATACTCAAGCATTGTGATAGGCGTTGAAAAATGAATCTTCAACGCCATTATAACGTCCGGCGTAGTGTTTGAATCGAGATGAAGCTACTACGGTCTTAGAAAAGCCGAAAGAAAAAAAAGTTTCGGCAAATGTTTAGCGGACTGCAGCCAGAACCGGAAACCCAGCGCACTTTTTTTTAGTCCTGGTGCAACACTTCCCACAGAAGGGTAACGACACGGTAAAATGTTCCGAAATGTCGGCGCATGGATCCAAACAACGTTTCACCACTCGTGGCCGAACTAATGCTGCAAATGTTGAACAAAATGAGCTACGAGACTTCCACTAATTCAACGTGCTTAGTGGATCCCTCGCTAGGTAACTGCCAGTTTCTTAAACTATTACTTCTTCTTTCTTGACAACTATTAATTAGAAGAAATCAACAGCCAACCCGCTGCTAAAACGCCTTTGAAAAACTCGGCACTTCTAGAGCTTCAAAAGCTTGCATAGTCCTACGACCTGTAATCTGATTAATTTCAATTGTTCAATTTTTCTTATTTCGGTAGAAAACTAGAAGACAGACAGGCGAAAAGGAGGACCGGCATGGTGCGGTAGTGAACGCTTTAGCCACCGCAAAGGATAATAGCGCGTTTGCTCCCCACCGCAGACACCTGTGGTCCGCAGTTTTGCAAATATCTCAGCGTAATTGTGATTGCACTTCATAATCCGACCTTTTCTTCGTTTAAACAGAAGCTGCTAAAAGGTTATCAAGTTAAAAAAATGAGAATATGTTGAAAATAACAATACTGGAACCTCCCAACGGTTTACCGCCTCACCGTGGCTGGGAGGTGTTCCTGGGTGTCGGACTGCAGGGGGATTCGTATCCCCGGCAGGGCCCCCCACGCTGTGAAGGAGTCCGATGTTTCCATCAGGAAACCTAGCTGGGAGTAAACCAATACCAGGATACACCACCATCCTGGTATCAAAGTCGCATGGTGGCAAATCTCCCTCTGATCCACGAGGTCTGCGACTACCTGTGGTGGTGAAGACCTGGGACAGACTTTGGCCAGGCTGACCTCGGAATTCATGGGGAACCACAATGGCTTAGCCAGCAAATCTCCGAAAATGGAGATTATGCTTCAAATATCAAGTATCAAAGTAACAATATTGCAACAAATGTCTGTTTACGCGCTGGTTTTAAGGACTCAGTTGCCATTTTTTTGTATTTGGTCTTAATAATCCAGCTAAATAAACAAATATATATAAACACATATGCACATTCACATGTATGCACATGCAAATATATACATACGTATATATGTGTATACAGATATACATGTATGCTTACTACAGGGTAATAAATCACGTCATTCAACATCACTATGTTTGAAATCTCCCAAGCAAAAAGCAGAACTTCTGGTGATTAACAAAACTACCAAAGGTCTGGCTAGACTGACTGACTAAAACACAGAAACCAACCAGGAGCATTCGAATTCCCACTAGGTCGGTAGAAACACACGACAGCGACGCAATTCTTTGTCTGATTCCATGCCCTGGCCGCTCCCATTTCCGTTGTGTCTCGCCAGACCATTTGAGAAAAACGTTGACATTCTGAAAAGAATAAACAACTTACTCTAAAATGATTTTCTGAAAGTATTTACAAGTTTTTTTTTAAATCTGCTCAACCTCTGCGTGGAAATTATCAAAAACAAGGTTCAATTTTCTCTGAAAATTTGGGGACTGTTTGATAGCACTTTATTTACATTTGTGGTAAGTGGTGGCTTGGAATGGATGACCAATGACCTCTCGATTCCACCTCAATTCCATAGATTGTTTGCAATGAACAAATGAAGTATAACAGTTATTGCTCTCTAACTCTCTCAGTATTAAAAAGAAACGATAAAAATCTTACTCGGGTTCCAACGCGGTCGATCGAAATCGAACTGGCCGGCCTCGGATTCCCAACCGCTCACCACCTCGGCTCCAGTTGGAAGATGTGATTGTTCATTAGCTTCCGCTAATATAATATTTTCGCCAATTCCTTAACATCTACACTTTAAAAAACACAATAAGTCCATTACAAACATATATTGAAAAAAGCTGTATTTGATTTAGATGCCAGAAATTTTTTTGAAATGAAATCTCTACAAGAGATAAACCTGGTAGTTCAGGATACAATATTCGCCCTCGGTCGGAGAGCTTCACTGCCCACGCGTGCGCCATGTCGGCTAACTCGGCCGACCAGGCCAATGGGGGCATACCGTACCTGAATTTGGAGATTTCCTTTGAGATGTTTGGAAGTAGGAAACTTCAGATCAAACAGAAACGTTATTAATTTCCACGACAAATGAAGAGCCGAAGGTTTTGCAAATAAGTTTCCAATCGTAAAAAAAGAGCGAGAAGTAAGGAAATAAGAAATACGAAAAAAATAAGAAAAAGAAAGGAAAATAAGGTGCGTTTTGAAGGCGAGAATGCGAGTGTATAACCCTCTTTTATTTTCATGCACCTAAACCATTATTATTAAGAAGTACCTTTGACGTAGCTCGTTATGCGCATCCAGACATCCGCGATGGAAATTCACCTCGCCTGAAAGAGGATGGGTTCATAAGATCAGCTCCAGTGAGTTTACTAGAAAAGCTTAGCAACTGTCCAGCTCTTTTGAACGCTCGAATGGAAATACACGTAATCATTAAAACAAAGGTAGATTGCATCGCAGTTATTGCATTTTCCACATATCTATAATAGAACACATTCAAAAAAAACCTCTTGGCATTGATCAATCCCTGTGGAATGCGCCGTGCAGTCGACTTCAATAAGCATCGTTGGAGGCGATTGAATGCATACCTGGCCTTTACAATGACTCGCGGTGGCTTACGATGTATCAAGTGAGTGCTGATATCCTTCCCAGACGAGTCTGGCACCAATTTGCCAACCCCGGAAGGATGGAAGGCTTGGTGAGCAACGGGAGCGGGGGTCGATCCTTTATGTGTGTTGCATGGCGCCTCCGACCACTGCCCTACACGCACTCTTCCCCAGATTCATAAAGGAATAAAAATCAACGATAAATTACAAATGACTCGAAATAAATGGGAAAATACAAACAACTAGAAGATGTTTACGTTCGTTTATGATAAAGATGTAGATGAAGAAGCTTAGGTAGAAGCTCAAAAACGGATAAGATTCAGAGAAGGATGCATTTATTGATCTTTCTTATCTGATGGGCTGCAAATCTCCAATGCACTTACTGACTGCGGTATACTTGCTCTTCTTGATCAGGTACTTGACGTCGGTGATGGTCTGCATCATGTAGCGGCTCAGCTCCAGGTCGAAGTTCTTGCCGCGCTCCTCTCCGTGCGAAGAGCACACCGCCTCCCAGTCATCCGACGCCGATGGAACGTGACTAAAACGATCGATAAATCGATAATCGTGATCATTGCAGCTGAGGACGTCCTATCAACGCCATCAGCCGCAGACATGCCTTCGTCCACGCTTCAGATTTTCGCTTTTCTGAGTTTTATTTCTACTTGGCAGTTATTCTACTGCGTGACGCAAAAATTAAACAGTTAAATAAAAAGATCTACTATTATTATTCACCTTATTATTATTTGTTGATATTAAATGGTAGCATTACCATATATCTTCCGTATAATTATCTATCACTGCTGTTTTATTATCATTAATACTATTATTACTACTATTATTACTATTATTATTATTATTACTATTATTATTATTCCACGGATCTCCCTCATGAGGAATCTCGAGCCGGTTAGTCGCGAGGCTACGTGGCGCGTCCCCAGGTGGCGGATAGGGGGGTTAATTGCGGAACAAAAGCGACCGCTGTTTCTGCTGCGCCGACTCGGCACATACCTTCCGTATTTACTAGGCGTATTCATGCATGCGCGTGTGGGTGCGTTCTCGCTTATGAGGATTGTATTCTACGAGTCAATTTGGCCAAAAGCCTGCAATCAAGTGATAGGGAAGTATATGCGCGGTTAGGAGTCGGCTCCAAAAAAGCTACATGTCCACTCTGCGAAAGACGGGCAGGCTACCTGTTAGTGCACCCAATCTCCACGTTCTAAGCCAAGCAAGTTGCATGTGGGTATCAAAAAGCTAAAAGAGTAAAAGAGTAAAAGAAACAGGGGCCTCATTCCCCCGATCCCGAAAGAGCCCCCCAATTCGGCAGCATTGGGTAGGACAAGTACGGAGAGGCTGCTAAAATCTCAGAACCACTGGAAGCTGCCTGGATTGCAAAGAACTAAGGTGACGATCTGTACCTACAATGCACGTACTCTTGCATCCGAGTCTTCGAAAGAAGACTTGATCATGAGAGCAAGAAGGATAAGGTACGATGTCATCGGCCTGCCCGAGACGACACAAGGCCGGCCATTCAACGTCGTCTATGACACCGGAGTAGAACTGTTCCCCAGAACATGCGACAGTAGAGGAGTCCGCAGCGTCGGCGTTCTCGTCAACACGAGTTTGTCCATGAACATCAACTCATCCGAACAACTAGTAACCCGAATCGGGCGCTTGCGATTAAAAAGATGTGAGTCAATACCGGCTTTGACAATCTTCGCCGTTTGTGCGCCGACATCATACTATAACGAGGAAGTCGAAGCGTTCTATATGGACTTGGAGAAGTTCTACAGAGAAGACCATCCATTCTCAAAGGTCATCACTGGAGATTTCAACGCCAAGATTGGAACAAGAAGAACGTTTGAAGAACGTCACATTCTGACCAACGGATTAGAATGGAATGAAGCTATTTGAGTTTATCACGGCGACCAAGACCATCCATGGTAACTCGCAATTCCAGAAGACCCACTCTCAATGCTGGACGTGGCAGTCTCCCAATGAAGAGGACCATAACGGAATAGACCACATCGCAGTTAATAGAACATTTTGCCTAGCCGATATCGCTGTTGTTCCAAAATTTTTACACCGGATCAGATCACCGTCTCCTTCGCGCTAGATTCTATTTCTCACTGAAAGGAGAAAAAAGCCGCTAAATTCAAAAACCGAAGTTCCAGAACTACCACAAACTGGGACCTATTCAATTCAATAGTCGGCTGTTGGAAAGATGCCGTTGTCCACAACATCGGCGAGAAATACGATCGACTCATTCAACATCTTCAGGTTAGCGCTGTGAAAGCTGAGAGTTCGAAAGTCACCAATAGACGTCTGTCTCCAGAAACACTCCGAGACGATACGCCAGTGTGTAATAGCACGAGCTGCAGGCAACCGCGAACTAACGTCCGAACTTGCAAAACAATGCAGACAGGCGATAAAAGATCTTAAAGAGAGAAGAGCAGCAGTAATGGTCGAAGCTGCAGAGGCTGGGAAAAGCATTCGCAAAGCCCATGGAAGCTTCGCCAATTACAGGAAGACGACTGCACTCCGACGCCCATACGGAACAGTAACAGCGTCCAGAAATGCAATGGAGGAAATCGCTCACGAATACTACTCATATCTCTTCGATAGCCACGTCCATCTTCCGTCGTATGAAATAAAGGAAGGTGGATATGTTGTACCACCGGTTCTCCCTTCCAAAATCCTACATGCCATTTCGTTGGTGAAAAATCGAACAGCATCAGGTCCGGACAGGTTAAGATCAGAACACCCTAGAACCTTCCGCCAGTCCCATAAACACACTGGCTCGGCTCTTCACACGCTACCTGTCTGAATGGAAGGTCCCTAGTCAGTGGAAGACCAGCAGGACTGTCTTATTGTTCAAGAACGGTGACCTACACGATATCGGCAACTGTCGCCCAACCTGCTTGCTGTCTGTCGTCTACAAACTTTTCACTCGAGTCATCCTAAACAGGATTGACAGAACACTAGACGAAGGACAGCCATGTGAGCAAGCAGGGTTTTGAAAAGGATTTAGTATTAGTATTGGATCACATCCACACCATAACAAGGCTCACTGAAGTATCGCGAGAGTACAAAAGACCGCTCTGTCTCACTTTAATCGATTTACAGAAGGCCTCTGATTCAATTGAGGTAGAAGCAGTCATGGAAGCCCTTGATAGTCAAGGAGTTCCCTATTCAGTACATAAAAATTCTTCGTGAGCTGTACAAAAATTTCACAACCAAAATATCACCATCCTACAACGATATTAACATTGACGTCAAAAGAGAGGTTAGGCATGGCCATACTATCCCGCCGAAATTATTTACCGCCACCTTCGAGAACGCCATGCCGAACGTTGGAATGGCATAATATGGGAGTGAAAATCGATGGTCGGCAGTTACATCATCTTCGCTTTGCTGATGACATCGTCCTTATAACACCAAACACTAGCCAATCGGAACCCATGCTTGCCGACTTCGATAAAGCCTGTGGAAGGAATAGCCTTCGACTTTTCCCACAAAAACGATGTTCATGAGGAAGGGATTGATTTCGTATGCACCATTCACGCTTATCGGAGCGAATATCTCCGAATGCTCCAGTTATGTTTATCTAGATCGTGAAATCAATATAATGAACGACTTAGCTCCAGAGCTGAGCAGAATGAAACGAGCGGTTTGGGGGAGCTTTCAAGGGTATCAAGGATGTAGTGAAGAGAACAAAGAACATCCGATTCCGTGCCCACCTTTTCGACTCAACGGCACTTCCTCCCCTAACGTATGCGTCAGAAACTTGGTTCTTGCGTAAGCAGGATGAAAGATCGCTCATGTTATCGAACGCGCAACCGAAAGGACGATGCTGGGAGTAACCCGTTTCACGCAAGTAAGGGATGGGATCCGAAGCTCCGACCTGCGTCAACGATCAAAAAATCAAAGATGCCGTTCTGCAAGCTAGACAGTCGAAGATAAGGTGGGCCGGACATGTAGTGCGTATGAATGACAACCGATGAACACAAGTGATTATTATCATTATTATTTATTATTGTTATTATTACGCACCCTCCCAACGATCTACCGCCTCACCGTGACTGGGAGGTGTTCGCGGGTGTCGGACCGCGATCTACAGCGGGAATTCATCCCCTAGCAGGGTCTGGCCAAGCTGTGAAGGCGTCCGGCGTTTCCACTAGGAAGCCTTGCTAATAGGAAACCAACACCAGGGTCCACCACCGTTCTGGTATCAAATTAGTCGCATGGTGACAAATCCCCCTCTGATCCACAAGGGCTGCGACTGCCTGTAGTGGTGAAGACCTGGGGATACTTTGGCCAGGCCGACCTCGGGATTCCACAAAACCACAATGGCATAACCAACAAATCTCCGATAAACGGAGATTGTGTTGAGGCCCGCACAAGCAGTGAGGACGGCCCATTCAAGTATCAAGTAAGTATTATTGCGCACACAAGGCTCTTGCCTCGCAAACATCAGTGATCAGGAAATTAATGTGTTAAGTGTGAGACAACTGGGTTATTATAGACGTAGAACATAAATGGCTATGAATAAGTAGAAACAAGAAGCCAGAAAAGTCAGAAACCACATTAAAGCAAAAAATAATAACAATGACACTCTAGTTTGAGAACCGATTTTCATTTGTCACCAATGTTTCTCCACAGATGCAGTTTCGGCATGAAATTAACGGCACCACCTAATCTTCCAAATCATCACTGATACTTATTTTAACGTATTCACTAAAATTATGGCTTAGGGCCTGCATTCATAGACTACATGGTACCGCGTGATTGATACCCTCTATTATGTTAAATAAATGAGGATAAGAGCCATTTTTAATGAGTTTCAAAATTTTGGGACTTTAGGGAAGTTGTGTAGGTTTTCAACCTACCTTGTTTGAAGAAGCATTGAAGAGCCTCGTAAGAGGACAACGTATGTGAATTCTGAATACGATGTCTCTCTGGGGGCGTCGTTCTTGTCGTTACAAATTGAGTAATGGGCGCGGAGAATCCACGATTCCCGACCATATGATTACATGGACCAAATAACTCCTCGGGTTTCGATATGGGCTAAAGTGAAAGGCCTTCGAAAAAAGAGCGCTTGACGTTTTTATTACTTTTTGCTGGATGTAAATGGATTATTGTGATGGAACATTCGTAGGGATGGGGTAGTTGAGCCATGCACATGCAAATAAAGTGCTTTTGATAGCGAACAACTTTCTACAAACTCGAACCAGCCGAGTCTTTCAGAGGATAACCAGCTCTAAATACCAGGTTGTCTTATACAAAAAGCCTTCGCCTATCATAACAAGACTATCGTCACATCAATAATCAAATCATTCTCCGATCACTGCAAAAAGGACGTCCAACTTTAAGAAATGGGTTTTCAATGCTAGAATTCGGCTCGAGCACAATCTTATTTATCGCTATGAGAACCATAAAAAACCTTCACATTTTTAATAGTAAGTTCAAAACATGTTTTTTTTAGCCAGGTATTGTCGGAAACTTCTCCAGTTATTAGTCATCAAAGCAACCGAAGTGGTGCGCCGCTAGTAAAACCGGCGATGCGTATGCTGTCTGAGAAAGGGTTGCGTGGCACAACTCGTCCAACTTTCACGAAGTATGTTGTGCGATGTGCGGTTGGATGTGATCGCGGCATGGATTTGACTGCTGAACATCAGTCTTGCCTTTCGCTTCGAGCATTTCACCATATTTTTGAGAAGCTGTAATACTGCAGTGAACGAAGAATTCGCCTCAACCTTTATTTGGTGGAAATTCAGATCTGGAAGTGCTTTTTTTTATTTCATTTTGATCTATTTGGTACGTTGAACGTCGTCGTTGTCGTGTGGGATACATTTTCCATTGTGAATTGTAGTACAAAGCTACTGGGAAAGAAATCGTTTTCATGGCACAAAGGAAGCACAGAGCAGACTATACAGCTGTCTCTGTTGGATGCCGCCCATTTAGTTAGGTTGTTTTCTCATTTCCATTGTCTACGAATGACGAATAGCAATTATTTTCGAATATCCAGTTGTGAACTCTCTCGAGCAATTTTATACAGCGAACTTCGATTATATTCAGATGACCATCGCCATCTACTGCCTAACGTTCGCAGGGTTCCTGATTATCGTCAAGCCTTCAGCACCATCTCTGCCCTTTTAGTGCGTTCAGCAGCACCTAGCTGGCCTTAGGTTCTGACGACTTTTCGAGTTGCATCCCTTGTCGCGTATTCAATTTTGAACTCATGAAACAAAATAGCAACGTTTTTTCAATCCATCATTCCAATCAATATAACACCACGACAGATGTAATTAAAAAAAATAAACTCTAAAATAATATAGAGCCAAGATGAAGGCATTAAATAACCCTTAAAAAGATTTACTTATGACAAAAAAGTATGGCCACTGTTTTCGTATCAGCCGAAACCGAATGTGCTGCGTCATAATGAAGAAGAACGAACTGGGACAGCCGTTCCTGTTTCTGTTTGTGAATGGTCTCCCCAAATTTCCGCGAAACTTTGGCACACTATTTCCGCTTGGCACACGAATGTAAGAGAGCTTTTAGTATTCTCGACAATTCCTTGGTGTATAGATGGACTCACTCATGTCCTTTTCAACCACTGCATCCACCACATCATCAATGAATTAACGAGCGATGTCCATCAGAAATACTCTTTAAAAAATGAAATTTTTTTAAAAAGTGGTACATATTGGCGATAGCATAACAAACAAGTTGCTTGAAAATTAAATTCTCCAGAAAGCTCACTTTGCAAAAGAATGGTTAACTTTTTTATTTACTGTCTACTGTTATTTCGCTTGTTTTTCACCTCAGGGTATGATGTGAAAGGCAACCCCTATGAAATCCTTAATTAGCAATTATAATTAATTAAATAAAAAATTTTCGCAAAAATCTCAGCATCGTAGTGGTTGCATTTCACATCGCGCCCTGCCGTGAAAAATAGTAATAGGCAGTAAATAAAAAGTTAACTTTGTGATTTCGACTAGAGCAAGAGCTTAACTAGGTCCAACGCCGATTTGTGCTCTCCAGATCCAACCCCGTCCACGGGTTATTGCTGATGGCACTGGTAGATAGAAAGTGGCTGAGAGAGGAAAAAAAACAGTTTGAGAAATGAAGTGCTGACACATCTAATCTATCTTTAAAAGATAAAAGCAAGAAAGTGTAAATAAATCCTAATCCTATAGTGAACAGATTTTGCAAGTTGTCAAACATAAAAGGACTAATAAATTAGAATTGTAAGTGGTCGAATTGAAGCAAGATTGATATCTAAAGTGACAATCAAAATTACTACTGTTAAAAAATATTATCCACGTAATTCTCGAAATAGCGCTAGGTTCACTAAATTGTTACTAAAATTTGGTCTCAAAAGCAACGTTAGACTTTCCCCGTGTGAACAAGCAATGAATGCATATCTGGGTATGCCGCCCATACTCTAGAAATGGGATTCTGCTAAGAACTTGCAGCCTGGGATCGAAGCTTCTTGGGGTCGTGGCTAATTAGCATCCTGCCAACTCTCCCAGGAAACCGAGAAGCGAACCATCAAACTTCTCCAGCAAAACTATAACGAAAAACGACTACATCCTTAACCGAACTTCTGAAAAACCCCGTTGAAGGAAGAGTGGAAGAACAGCTCTCAGTTTAGTGACATCAGCAAGATGTCAAAACCAAAAGAAAATGACCTGGTAGACAACGTATGTTTAACTGTAAACTGCAGGAACGTTAGCATGAAAATTGCCTGTGGAATATTCGACAATAATGGAAGGGTAGGTAGAGGAGTAAACGAAACGACGAATTTGACTATTTTAATGAAAAAAGCGATGAATTTACCAGCGCTACCATAGAAGAGATTCCATGCACTTTTTGGGATTATGGCATTACTGCATAATTAACAATATCGACGTTAAAAATGAGAAGCCTTCCGGCAACTCCACAGAAGGAAGAGAAAACGAGAGCCAAGATTACTGGTGTTCTCGCAAAGTGTAGGACGGACTCTATAAACTAAGTGAGTGGCGTTAAACTTGACCACAAAAGGGTAAGAAGTATCCCAGGAAAGAGAAAACGGCAGCGTTGGAATAGACATTTTATGCACGTCAAGTATGTAGAAAATCATCTGAAACACTTTCGACGATGATTTACTAGATTGAATACCTCTAGAAGGATAACCAAAATATATGAGTTGACAGCCTTTTGGAAGTATTACCATCCAACATTACCACAAAAACAGCAATAATGAAACAAAGCACCATTTGTTCTTTTTTATAGTAGAAAATTAGTATTTTTGACTCGCTTAGTTGTTGAATATACCATTAGAATAACTAAAATCAAGGACGTACTTGACGAGGTTTGCCGATTTCGACTGATGTATTTCCACTGGAGCGCTCTTGTTGCCATTATGTTCTGTCTTCGCAACAGTCTCTGATTTTGACTTACGAAGTTTTTTTCGCCCAAAAAACTTCTTCATCGCTACAATTAGAATATATTGTGATCAATAAATTGAATTTCGAAGCATTTATCCCTATATGGGTTAAGAAAAAACAACGGGAAGAAGAGAGAAGGGGATATCTTGTTTTTGATCACCAGATTGAGAAGTGGAAGCTGCAGTTGTGCTTTGGCTTTAAGAGAAACTTAGCCAACGTTTTAAGAAGTGTGAGATATAAAGGCAAAAACAAGTATGAAACACCAAAACTAGAAGAAAAAAAAACCCAGAGCTTTAGTTGTTGCTGCGGAGCAGCGAGATATGACAAGAAGAAGAGCGAGAAAGAAGACGTTCTAACAATTTCCGAGATAACTAACTTCTAACCTCATCATAATTCAACGAGCAAAGACGAGATCGTTAAAATGAAATTCATTCCTACAACGGCAAACGTCCCAGCGAATCTCGCATTCTTCAGTAGGTGGGGATGTCTTGTAAGCAAGAGTGACCCCTACTTCCAAACCTTGGGCTATTTTTGGACCCGTTACAAAAAACCTTAGCCAGTTTAGAAAAAAAATATTGCATTAACAAATATAATATTTCCTCACCGAGAACAGAGAAATTATTGATATTTTAGTCACTAATCAGGACGCATAACAGGATAAAACCTACTTTTGCTCTTCTCCTATTTTCTCGTCGCACACACTATTCTTCATACAGGTGCTGGAGCTTCACATTCAACCTGTCATGCTCATAGAAACAATATAGAACTCTGGAATTTAAAAAGATACATGTTGATAAAAAAATGTTACACAGTGTACACTCATGCAAGCATCCGCGAATATCTCTTGAAAGCCTTTCAGGTGAAACTTACACGAAAAAAGAAGATGATGTGGGCAATATCGCAAACACGGACGGAGTTCATTACGAAACCAAGAGTTTCAAATAAAATTAAGCAATAAATTAAGCACATTCAGGATAATGTGGGTCAATGTGACACATAGCTGCACGAAAAAAGTGGGAACCTTTGAACTTTAAACAAGCCTCTCTTAGAACCCTATTAAATCGAGTAGGGAAATATAGAATCCCGTATCTTTCCGTGATCAGATGGTGGTATATTGTTGAGTGTTGAGACGATACAGTTCTCGTCTGTGAGTCTGTCGACTTTTAGTAATCCCACAAGTGCTCTTGTTATTGAAAAATTATCGAAAGCTGTTATCCCTATGAGTGGGTTAATATCTTATAGGTATTGGTGCTATTCAATATATCCAGCCATTACGAAATTATGGCAGTATAAGCGGCGTTCATTATGAATATGCCTCTTCCCCAAAACAGAAGGGCACAACCATTAGATCCATAGGCGCGAAAAACCAAAAAACATCATCTGTTAGAAAAAAAGTGTTGTACGAATTGTTTCTGTCTTCTCTTTGCTACTGCATTTTTACTGTCCTGCTGTTGATTTCTTAGCTTCTGCACAATTTTAACCGAGTTCTTTTATGCACGAAGAAATTGCAAATCCGATGAGGAATTCTGCAGATTCACTGTGAGTGAAGGGGCTAGGACTAGTGCTAAAGTCTTTGTCACAAACTTCCTTAGCGGGTCCACTCAACATCGAACATATTGAAATTTTATACCTGAAAACCCAATATGAACAGTATAGACGTCAAGAATACTTATGATAATCCCTCTCATTGTTCTACCCAAAGGAATGGCTCTCAAACTCTCCACTTCAGCTCAGGTGGTATTGAAATAATGCAATAGATAATTAATACTTAGTAATTGGTAGTTATGGCTGGTGAAAAACAGTTCAGGTGATTGCTAATGGTAATAATAATAAAGAAGAAAATGAATAACAGTAATAGCGAAGGAACGTCTGAAGACATAGATGTCTGAGGAGGATGAAAACGTCGAAACGATGGCCGAATAAATGCTTGCTGACCTCGTCTTAGCTTATCAATGAAATAAGGTAGTAGCCAAAGTTTACGAAAGCATTTGAGTAAAAGATTGACATTAAAACCTCAGATGACTGAGAACTATTCAGGAGAAAGAAACCAGATAAACAAGGAAATGACATGCTTTCTGAGTGTTCATCAATTTTTGGATTTCGAAACATCTGAGGAACACATGTCGCAATAGAGTTCATAAAAAACACCTTGTTTCTCCCAGTTGCCATAAAAAGGATCTTGTCAAGATGTCAACCTTCGACCGACATCCTATTTTGCTCCGCTGCATATCAAAAACATATTTTAGAAAGCTTCACCTTCAAATCAGGAACATTAACATTTCAAAAGAGACAGAAAAGATACCAATTGTCGTTGACAATAATAGCCACTGATTAAACACTCCATTGCTGGTACTTATTGAGGAAAAAAAGTAAGGAAATGACAGCAATGCGTCCGTGATAAGGTTGTTCAGAATCTGCACTATATATGGTAGACGTTTCATGCAGAAAAAAAATGTCGTACAGCATTGTTAGAAGCCGGCGATGGAGGATGATGTGGTGACGGTCAGTATTCCGAACGAAAACATTCATCGTCAGTGCTACTTCGAGAACAAACCTGTGAAAAACGCTACGTCCCAAGACAATAATCTGGTTTCCCAAATGGGAGAGCAGATATTGTGCATTAGGGAAAAACGCTTTTCGCAATCAGCGCATTGCATGAAATGCCATCTGTCAGTATCAGGAAGATTGGAAAACAAGCAAGATTGCAAAGGTTTAAACGCTGCAAAGCATTAGGTAACTAAAGGAGATCGGCATGACGCAGTGGTGAATCGAGAAGGTTGCAGAAATATTGAAGCTGAAAAATCTAAACAAATATGTTGCACAAACAATCGCTGCCGCTTGGGCTTCCGGCACACCGAAACCGACCTACAGCTGTGAAGAATTGGGCTGCAAAGAGATCCTTTCACTGAGTAATTTACTAGATGTTAATAAAGATGCTTATTCCGCTAACGTTTCGACGTCTTCGCCTTCGCCAGAGCCAATGATCCGAGTCGATGGTCCATACTGTTCGCCTTCGCGACGCGGCGTCTTCCTATCGAGTCGAATCTTCTTCAGTGGAGCACCGCTTGGATGGAACAAACTAACTCAGCGATCATCTTTTATACAGGACGGTTGTTCCTAGTAGTGATTGCGCAGGGACAATAACTTGTTTTTCTCGGACAATCCACCCTGTAAAGTCGATATTATTACCAGCTAGCATAGAGCGCAACAACATTTCAAGCCGACTTTCCTTTAGCCTTGGAATGACTAGTCAAAATGCATCCTTTTATTGAAAAACTTACATGAGGTTGATAAACAACTTCATTTGGCTAACACCTCGACGCCTTCGTCTTCCTCAGAGTCGATGATCCGATTCGATGTCCATAGTCGTTCAAACGTCGTTGTCGATTATCAAAGGAAAAAAATCGGTAGGTGGATAACGAAAACACGAGCTCGTGAACTCACTATTAGGTCAGTCACCGTAGTGAGAAGCTCAGCTGAGTGAAAAAGTAAGTGAGTGGTGGAGCTATCAAAAAATAAGAACGGACGAAAAAGGGAGGGAGGAGCACATCGCATGCTAAAGAACTAAGCCTACTTCCGCTTAACTTTGGTATGCATAATCAATACGTTGTTTAGAATGTTCAGCTTACACGAGGTTGTTATAAAAGTTTTATTCGGCTGACGTTACGACGTCTAAAAAACGAGGAAGACGAAGACGTCGAAACGTCATCCGAATAAAAGTTTTATAACAACCTCGTAGAAAGCTGAACAATCTAAACAATTTATTGATCACATCGCTTGATGTCAACACTGAAATCACCACAATGAAAGAATTCAGTGCTTTTCCGACAAGGAGAACGCCTACATGTCTACTAAGAGGGAAATTGATCGTGAACAAAATATGGAAACACCAACATACAAAAGAGGAAATGAAGAAAGACGTGCAACAGTGAAATGTCACATTAGTCATGCGAGAAAGAAATATTATTAAATAACTAACGTAGAAAGATGTAAGACGAATGGATATGAATGGAAAATTATGGATTCTGAATGTCAGTTTCAAAAAGCGACAAGAACTACCTATAAAAAGGAAACTCTATCAAGTTTTCACCATATAAAGATGCTAAAGACTAGCAAATTCTTATCATATGTAAAAGAGACGTAGTTCCATAGCACTGAAATGATCACAGAGTTCTAGCTTTTGGGTGATTGAGCCCCTCCAAGACCCAGAGCTCTGTCAGCTCCTTTATGGGCGGCCAATTGTAAACTTCGGTCTACATATCACGAAAGCCCGCCTCTTAATTTGTTGATCCAAAAAGTGATTCGAAGCCAAGAATTTCGGTCGCCTTCTTAGATAATTTATAAATGGTAAGCAAACAGCATAGCGGCATGTATTATGGAAATTTTTAGTGAATCTCTCTACTTCATTCCCAATTGTATAACACAGTAAGTTGTTAAGTCGCATGTTCACAAATTTTTTGAGGAGAATCATTGAAGATGATCCATCCAATGAAAGGTAAGTTTCGTAGATGCGCTTAGGGTTCGATGCTAATCGGTTCGTGTTTCAGCTGTTTATTTGATAAGACACGTGGTACTGACTGATATGGAGAGAAACAGCAATGAAGGAACCTCCTCTAAATGCCGTGTAAAATAGGAAAACCCCCTGTTTGGCAAGCACCAACAAGAAATTCGGCTACACAATCGGAGCAAATGTGCTATAAACTCAGTGATATTGTCAATGTGGAAACGAACATATGGTTTACATTAGGTCAGCAATAAACTTCTGACCATTTCCTTCTTTTTATTAGCTTCGACAGACTTAATTCAGAGCCTGATTGCCTCAAAACCATATGTTCTTGCTTGAAACTATAGCTCTTTCTCAGCATTGATCTAACGACGCTGTAATCTATTGAGAATAGGAGGCGACACCGTAGTAAACATAGTGAAGTGACGGCGCATATTTATTGAAACCTGAATAGGAAAGTCATTTTCTTTGATTGTTTTCTTTTATTCCTAAGAGAAAACTAGGCTGTTATTCGAAAAATCAATAGCTTTGCCTAACACAGCACAAATATAACGGAAACTTCACGAATAATAACAACTCATGGTGTTCGTTTTGCTTTACTTGAAGCGACAAAACTCTTGATAGAGACTTGCTGATGACGCAAAGCAATCCCACGTCGTCCTCAGGTAGCCGTCTTTGCCACGCCCACTCCCAAATCCTCAGGGTGTCCCCTCATCAATGGACACTTTGAATGGCTCCCCTCTTAGAACGGTCGGAAAGATGAATATTAGATTTGACTGTCCTAACAGCAATGTTCCTTTCTCTGTACGATAAGAGAAATTTTAACACCGTATTTTCTGCATGTTATTAACTGTAAGAGAAAGAAGGAGGATGAACTCTATATTTAGAATAAAGCTATTCTTTTAGATACATAGTCGTCAAAGTATTTCCTCTGTTGCGAAACGTATGCAAATCACAAGTTTAAACATGGTCCGCAATGGACTCTGACTCGTTTTACTAGACGGCAGCTGATAGACAGTCGACAAATGACGTAAAAAACCCATTTTATGTAGAGTTCAGAAAAGACTCGATTAAGATAGTTCACTTTTCTTTGAAGTTGTGGATCTATGACGGCTTGTCAAAGTTAGACATTGACTAGTTGGATTTTTATCTGACACCCTACCTACCCTAGTACACTAAGCCTTATAAATGGCAAATAACAAATATCTATGAAGAAATGAATGACAACAAAATTTACAACGTTAACTTTTCTACTAGCTGCTTACTACAATCTTTCACGGCAGGATATTTTGTGAACTACAACCGCAATGATGCTGAGACATTTGCAAAACTGCGGACATTTGCAGGCCGTCTGCGGTGGGGGATCGAATAGGCTTTCACCCATCCCGGGGATGACGCGCTCACGACCACACGATGCGGGTCCTTCGCTTCGCCTTTCTCTTAACTAGTTTAAAATATACTAGTGCCATAAGCAATTACCCGTCACCGGGATTGATCTTGGGAGCACAAATCGGTATTGAACCCAGTTAAGCTAAGGCTGTATTCAAAATCACAATGTTAACTTCTTCATTAGAGCCGATGATCCGTGTCGGTGGTCCACAGCTCTCCGCAACTTCGATGTGGCGTCTTCGTTGTCTACCGAGACGGGATCTTCTTCAGTGAACACCGCACAAATGAGCATACACGCCACCTGGCAGTGTCCTTTTATACAGCACTGTTGTTGTTGATTACACTATCCGTTGATAACAGTTTGTCTTTCAACGGATAATCGAACCTATAGCAGTTGGCATTATGTTAGCCTGCACAAAGCGAATAGCAAAGCAATTTTCAAACCGACCGTCATTTAACCTCGGTGGTTTGTCCTTCTATACAACGCTATTGTTGCTACAGGCTAAAAGGACATTGCCGGGTGCGCATGGCTCATTCGTCTGGTGTTCACTGAAGAAGATCCCGTCTCGGTACAACAACGAAAACGCCACATCAAGATAACGGACAACTGTGGACCACCGACACGAATCATCGGCTCTGATGAAGACGAAGACGTCGAAACGTTAGCCCAAATAGACATATTTATCAACCACGTGTAATCTCAACAATATAAAAAACACGTTGATTATTCCACTACCGAGTTTAAATGAGGGTCAGTTTGAAAATTGTTAACCTTTTTTTGACTTATTATTTACTGCCTACTCTTTTTTAGCGGCAGGATATGTATTGCGAAATATAACTTTAATGATGCTGAGATATTTGCAAAACTCCGGACCGCAGGTGTCTACGGTGGGGAACGAACGCGCTGTTGTCCTTTCCGGGGAGTAGCGCGCACACCACCACACCATGCGGGTCTTCAATCCCGTTGGCGGGTGATTGCTGATGGCAAAAGATCAATAGAACTAGCTGACAGATAGGCGAAACGAAGGGGCCCGCATGGTGTGGTGGTGAGCGCGCTACTCCCCGGAAAGGACAATAGCTCGTTCGTTCCCCACCGTAGACACCTGCGGTCCGGAGTTTTGAAAATATCACAGCATCATTAATGTTAACCTTTTTTATTTACTGCCTATTACAATTTCTCGCCGCAGGGTATTATGTGAATCACAAATATGTTTAAATATTTGATAATGTCAATTTACAAATTATGTGAATTCTGCAATTATTTCAGCATCGTTGCGGCTGTAAATTCCAAAATTTATATTTCCGTATGTGCCTCCTGAGCTCGTGTAGCATAGTGTCTAAAGGCGCCCCGCATTACACACTGGTTCTATCCCGCGCCGCACGCTCACCACATCTTCTATTAGTCCCGAGATGGCAAACTGGTACCAGACTTGCTTGAGAAGAAAGCAGCACTGGCTCGATAGATAAGTAGGTCGCGGCGACTCATTTCAAAGGTCAAACATGAATTCAATCACCTCTAGCAATGCTTAATGACGTCGAATGCACGGCGTATCGCTCAAGGACTGATGAATGCCAAGTGCTTTAACTTTTACTTGGGTACTTGGATGGCCCTTCCTCACTGTGTGAACCACAGCATAACCTCCATTTCTTTGGAGTTTTGCTGGCTTAGCCATTGTGTTTCTTTGGAGTCCAGAGGTCAGCCTCGACAAAGTCACCCCTAGGTCTTTACCACTACAGGCAGTCGCCGAGGTTGGGAATCAGAGATTAACCACTGTGCAACCAGTTTGATAGCAGGACGGTGATGGATCCTGGTATTAGTTTACTCTTAGCTGGGTTTCCTGGTGGAAACGCCGGACCCATTCTCTGATTGGGAGACCCCACCGGGGAATGCATCCCCGCTGTACATAGTAGCCCAACACCCAGGAACACCTCCCAGCCACGATACGTTGGGAGGGCTTTAACCATTATGCTTTATACATGTCTTCTCAGTGTGCAGACGCACTTCATTAAAAACTCCTTCGATATTTTCAATAAGAAAAATTATTATCTGTATTTCCGTTAGGCAACTACCTCGGGCAAGCACTAGTAAACTGCATTCATTCTCATCGTGACTCAGAGCTGTTCAATGGGCTACGCTAATCATTCAGAGGACAGAATGGCACCGTTATTAGCATGATCACCTTTTCTCACTGTTCCTAGTAAGAGTTTCTTTTTTTATTCTATACGACCCGTCTTCACGTCTACAGTGCGGATCCCAGCAATTCTCACATTCGATTGATTTCCTCGCATCCAACATCAACTTAGGTCCTCCAGCTTTTACGTGTGGCTTCGCCTGCTTCTTCAGGATTTTCATTTCATTTTGAGTTGCATAGAATGCTGGTCGAGTCAATTTTCGCTCGAGTCTTGAGATAGCCGGACTAGAGAGTTCTCATTAGGATAGCCGGACTAGAGCGTTCTCACTAAGATTGCAGAAAGCGGTTTTTCCAAGACAAGGCCGCTACCAATTTCTCGACTCCGTAGGGATGAGAGGGCCTGGTGCACCCGGAGCGGGATCGAAGCAGCATGGTGCTCGTGATGATCATTAAGAAATTAGGCATTGCTAAGGATCTGACATCGCATACGTTCATTCTCAGTTCGACTTCTAGTTGAAAATTTCGAACTCTTTCCCAGCTTCGATGAAACTGCAATGATTGCCGTTGTATGCCGCTAATTCGAGACAGAGAAACGCCCTCCTGATATGGACAGTCGGTAAACCACTACGGCAAAGCAATGAAAAAATCGGCAAATAAATAAATAAATGAAAATCAGCAAAAACCAGCAGACTTACAAATATTTTGGCTGCTGTTCGCGTTTCAGTCATAGTTTTACATAAATTAGGAAAGCTTGAAGCATTGCTCTTCATTTCGCGGTATTATTCGAATGTCTTGGAATCAATGGGCCACACATAGCGCGGTAGTTAGAAGTGCTCTGTAATACATACGCGTTCGCTGAATCTCGAATCCTGGGCTCACTAGTTTTCCATTCACCCGGGTATGGTATCAGACTTGTCTGGATAGAAGCAATGAGTTGACAAAGGATAAAAGGATAAAGTTCTCGGCGCTGGTCAATCCCTGAGGGATGCGCCATGCATTCGACATGATTAAGCATCGTTTGGAGTGACTGAATGCATATCTGGCCTTTACAATGCCTCGCGGTGGCCTAACGATGTATCAAACCAGTGCTGCTAACCTCCCAGACAAATCTGGTACCAATTTGCCGACGCTGAAGAGATGGAAGGCTTGGTGGGTCAGTGGCGCGGTTGATACTGAGTTGATATAACGGTAAGTCAGCGCAAGTCATTCTAAGAGTCAGATATGCCGACAATCACCTATAACGATAGTTGATGGAGTCGAATGCATGCCGCAAACCTCAGGGGATTGATCAAAGCCGAATGCGTCATCTTTTAAACTTCATCCTGCCAATCAGCATTGAATTTCATAAATGCAATCTTCAAGAACTGGAAGATCGCTTTTCTTCTGAGAAGCAATTGCACGAGGTGACCTGATATTCGTCATTTCAGAGAAACGTCATTCTTTTCCGTTGTAAAACTGGCCTAGTTGCAGAGAGCTAGGTGCAACCAAGTATCCACATGAAATGGCAATGTATTTCAAGTGTCACATTTAATCGTGTGATGAGCACGGTGGTATTATGACGGAGTGAAGTGATTTTTCAAAAGCTCGGCCCTCAACATAAGAGATTTGAAAACTTCAGGATGCATTCTGGTCGTAAACGAGCGATTCTTTATGAAAAAAACCACAACGAAATCAAAACTAGCTGAGATACAGGCGAAACGAAGATCCGTATGGTGTGGTGGTGAACGCGTTAGGGCCGGAAAGGGTAAAGCGCATTCGTTCTACACTGCAGACACCTGTGGCCTGGAGTTTTTCAAATATCTCAGCATCATTGTGGTTGTATCACACATAACACCCTGCCGTGAAAAAAACTATAACAGACAATAAATAAAGAATTATTATTTATGAAACAGCTAAGAGATTTACAAGACTACTGCAGGCATGTAATTTTGTCGGCCGACGTATTCTGAAATTTCAAGCTGCTTAGAAATTCTCCGAAACCACAGGCTTTTTCTTCACCAGAGATTTGTCCAAATTATATGAGACGCGATAATCGCTCTGGTTCAGTCCTCCTGCATTACCATAAGCTAATCACATCCTACACCCTTCTGAAAGAATTTCCAATTGCTAACAGACATTCTTGTTGAAGATAAAAACTGATTGTACAGAACCACTCCTCTGTCAACGTCACTAACTCTTCTTTTATACTCTATACTATAGACAGTAAATAGAGTCTATTGCCTGGTCAAACTGCCGCAGAACAGGTCTCTGCATGAGAAAAGAACTAACTTCTTAATATCATTTGGTATTTTTTCCCTCTGGTAAAATAATCCATCATTTTCAAAAAATGCGTCAGCATTAATTTTCTGCTCTTTGCTCCTTCAGTTTTTCAAACCTTATTAAAAGGTTTAAGTGGTCTTAAGAATAAAATTCGGTGCATTGTAAGACGCACTCATGGAGTAGTTCAAATTAAAATTCGAGACCTTTTCATGATCCATTACGCCTAGTGTAGATGGACAGAAGAATGGTTCAAGATGAATGGCTAAAGCAGAACAATCGACGCTTGGATATTCACAAAATATGTTGCACTAAAGAGGCGAAAACCTATTTACATACACTAATCATTTTTCCGCCCAGGAAATTCCCCGCTAGCTATAAACAATGTGGAGGATTACGACTGAGTGGCGACCCTGGCCAACTAGGGCGATCCCTGTGGAATTGAAACGACGCGTCATGTCACCGGAAAAGTTTGGCGAGGCCGCCCATATCAATACGGAAGCATTGACGAATATGAACAACTCTAGCAGCATCCAGAAAGCGTGATGAAAAAAAAGAAACGAATGCGGAGAAATGCGATGTAAGTTGGCAGGAACCAGAAACTGAGGTGAATGGGTGAAAGTAGTGAAGATTAATAACATGTCTATGTGATGCTGTGGAAAAATTGGAATAAAATGAATGGAATGAGTAAAACTGGATGAATGATTCGAAGATGATTTGTAGACGGTAGAATACAGTAGAATGAAACTAAATAATGTAATCATATAATACTGTTCCGTAATGAAGATAAGCTATATGACAAAGCTGTACAATGGCGAAAAAAATCAATGAAAGCTTTCATGTTTGTTCCGCGCTACGGCTTCCACGGAATTTGAAGCACTGGGTCTTCAGCAATTGTCAACACTACGAGGCACCCAAAGACGCAAAAAAGGGGATAAGTAAAACTGCAAAATGGAAGTTTGAACAAATTTAAAGAAGAGAAAGCGAAAATTGAAGGGCATAATACTTTAGAATGCAGCAAAACTCTATGAGTTTCTCCCTTTCTGCATCATTATTCTACGGATTCGTTGCTTCCTAAATGGTTTAGCATTTCGTTGTGACAGGGATGGTCTGGAACGACGAATTTCATTGTAGAGCGGGAGTTCATTGCTTAAGAGGCTCACTCATGCTGAAAATGAGTTCAGTACTTCCATCCGGTGTCCAGACAAGCAGAAACTGGACGAAGAATCACGGCTTCGCTAAATGAAGTTTAGTGAATGTGCCAGAACCTCCCCACAACTCTCAAAAACCAGTGGCTACCTGTGTTTGCGATCTCGAAACGGACCTGCGGGGGTTTCGGATCCCGAGGAACATCTTTGCCAACAAACACAACAACCACATATCACTTACATGGAGAATGTATTCAGGTCTTGGAAAATCAGTGCTTTGTCATCAATCGAAAATCACTTCATGACATTTGTTCAGATGAGAAGGGTATAGGAAGCTATTTTAAAAACGTCCAATGCAAGGGAAATTAAGAGACAGACAGAAAAAGGAAGACACTTTTACAAAAAACAGTATAGCTGATTGGAGCGAAAATGAAAGCCAAGTGGGGAAAGTCTCAAACACCACGTGGACTTCAGAGATCGCCAATCCAAGCTGAGCCTATCGAACCGAGGTGAAGCGTGGATGCGGAACAAAAAGTGTCCAAAATTGCTTCCTATGCATGTTTAGTCGCACTAGAGCTCTAAAGCTCTCGGCGTTGATCAATCCCTGAGGGATGCGCCATGCACTCGACATCACTAAGTATCGTTGGAGGTGATTGAATGCATATCTGGCCTTTACAATGACTCGGGTTGGCCTGCCGATGCATCGAGCCAGTGCTCCTATCCTCCCAGACAAGTCTGGTACCAATTTGCCGACCTCGGAGGGATGGAGGGCTTGGTGGGCCATGGGCGCGGGGATCGATTCCACGTGTGTGTCGCAGTAGCGCCTCCAACCACTGCGCCACATGCGCCCTTTAGTCGCATTATTTTTGCAAAATCTGAGTTACCTAATTTGAAAGACCAGTTGCATTGGATAAAAAAGCGATCTTCTTAGCAATCTTCTAAGCACGAAGCCGTACTACTGGTCTGCTCAATAATGACAGCAGGGAAAAATGTTCTTACAATGTTGTCGACAACTTCACATGGAACAGTAGGGGTTAGTGACATCCCATGTCAGTGCATAGAATAAAGTACAAGTTGAAGAGTACCGCAGTGAGCAGAAATAAAACTTATAATCTTTTAGAAGGACTAGAAAAGATGAGAACCAATGAACTTCGAAGAATTCTTTTCGAGTTGGAACAACAGAAATACAAAAAAGTAATTTGTTCGTGCTTCTCAGGCTTCACTGCCATCACGAAAGGTAACCCGATGAGAGAGTGGGATCGAATTTCAGCTGTTCTTTAAAACCTCTAGATGTTGAACAACTAACGCCGAATTCTAAGGCTTCAGACCTATTCATCTGAATCTTTCGAATTTTCTTTTTCATATGAAGATTTCATTCGAGGGATTTCACCATGAATAGGTATGGTGGAGGATGAGCTAATTTTGCTAAGAATCATGCATGCCATGATTGACCGCAGTTTTCGATTTTTATAGTTAAAGAACAACGAGACAGAGAACAAAGCAAAAAACTTCATGAAAACAAAATATTTTCGCATCGATCGCCTTAATGATACGAGTAAACAGTTTTGGATAATCTAATAGGATAAACTAAGTAAATTATTGCATTCGAAATAGTTTTTTAAGAAAGGAAACATAGGTAGCGTTATTGATAAACATAGACGATAATAACCTGACGTGTGGTCGGTTGAAGAACAAGAATGAAGTGACAAAAATTGTCAAATAGTTTATAACGAATAACTTAAAATCAATGCTGATCCCCGGACCAAAACACGAAGCGCTTGAACAGTCCAGAGAAGTGAACGAACCAAAGATCATTATTCACTTACTGGCGGCGATGTTGGTTTCTCGACGGCCACTACCGATAATTTTCGCATAGCTAGAGAACATGGGAAAGACAGAGATTAACAAGCTTAGGGACGAAAATCACACCACTCCCGTACAGCGCTTTCTGGAAAAAAAATTCTGTTATCAAGCTCCTAGAACTTAAATTTAAAAAAATATTAATGGAGTTAGAGTCGTTTCAAATATTTGACGCAAACGCAGCAGTCCAAATATCGACGGCGCACTAGTAGAGAGATTGCTGAGTCTTTCTGGAAGAATTTCCGCTGGTTCAATGATTAGGCCGTTGGAAATCCTCTAATGAAGAAAAGCAAAAAACGATTTATAAGCACAAAAAATTACAGAATTCTATTACGATAGAATGCGAAATATTGTGTTTTGTTGGAAACTATGTATGAACTCCAATTATTTCATTGGCAAAGTTTATTTAAACAGAGATACCTGCTCGCAGTTGGAAGCTCAAGTTATTCTTGACCAGCTCTGAGTCATATATGAATTAATTTGTCTATTTCCACTCATTGCTCAAGAGCGCAATATCACCGCACTCCTGACGATCAACAAGTGCATCGAGAAGTGCCAGTTGTCTCTAGCCCACCGCATGTCACAAGCCCGCAACGCGAAGAGAGAACATATTTCTTCAGGATCTTGGAGAAGAAATCTGAACATCAGTTGAATGCTCTCTTTTTTCACGCTTGAAAATACATGGAAATCAACTGGAAACAGATCTTGTGTTCCGATCGTCGCAAACACCGAACTCGTGTTAGTCTTATCGGATCACTTAAATTTCGAGACTTTGACGTAGCTGATCAGTGGTCATCAATGTGGATTAACTAGCAGCATTCAGGTTTCCTAAGCGTATATTGAGGCAACAAGAATCCTAGGTACGAAAAAGCTGGAAGCAGTGCTGTGTGCTCTTTTTCACTACGCCCTCGGTGTTCTTTTAAGCCTCACAAGCTTCTCAGCACAGCTTTAGAGGCAAGTCTTTCATCCGTCGACCCTAATACACATAGATGAAGAATTAGAAGGTATTTATCTATTTCAAATGAAGTTTCCTTAAAAATCTAAGCGAGGACCAATAATTCAAAAACGCCCTCGATATTGGTCTTACTAATCTCTACTCGTTCCTGGTATTATGAAAAAGATGTTATCAGCAGAGCGAAAATAACGTAGCTTCTGGCCATCGACTTTTCCTTGCATGCTTTCCTATTATAACTTTCTCATGATGTTGTCCTGAGTGTCGCTATATAATTTGGTGACATAGTACAGCCATGTCGGTCCTCTTTTTCCTAGATGCCAATGTCAACGTAGAATTCTGAAAATCAGTTGGCGAGGGTGCTCTATAGCACACGAGAGATGCTGAGTGAAAACGTTCTGGTTATACAGAGTCTCTACTTCTGTTTCAGCTGGGTCGGAAACCTAAACTGTGCTGCTTTAAACAATACTGTTCCTCGCTTAAAAATTCTATTGCCTCTGTAGGGCGCGTGTATTCGGAGTGGTCAGGGGCGCGTTGCAATTCACACCAGCTTGGCCCTGGTTCGATAGCACCTGATACAATAGTAACAACGACGTCATACTTCAAAAACCGACACTCCTTCAACTTAGCGTTACTAATCACTATGTGTCCTTTCATTGATAAGCCAACACGAATTTGATAAAAGTGTGCTGAATAAACGTGTTCAAAGCTTATCAATAAAAAGAATACATATTATTCCATTATTATTTACAGGACCCCTCATCACATCTACTTTTGAATCCCAGCACTTCTTGCAATCGGTTCGTCTTCCTCGAATTCGTCGTCCGCAAAGGTCTTGTCTTCGAGTATATCGCATGTTGTTTCGGCTACTGATAGAAGATTTCTTCTACTTTATGAATGCCGTAGAATGGTGGTGGAGTCGATTCTCCTTGCAACCTTGGAAATAGCTGGCCTAAGGCGTTCCCATGTGGATTGGAGAAGAGCGTTGGGTAGGGGGTCGAAGTAGGACCTTCCTTTTCTGCTCAATGGGGTCACTAACCACCGCGCTATCCCTCCTCCCGCAAGGATACATACCGACATTAAAGATCGGTAGACCATTGCGAACTAGGTATGCTTTCAGTTACCTCTACGATCCTTTATGAAGTCTAATGCATGACGTATCATTCAGGAATTGGTCAATCTTCTGTGCTTTAGTCATGAACGAGTTGAGTGAACACCTCTTATTTGTTGTTGGTGTTGTCTATAAAGATATATTCCAAAATCACGATATTTTAACAATTTGGATTCACAGCGAGAATCCTTGTAAAATTTGGATTTGGCGGTGGGAGCCAACAACGCCCTCAAAACAAATATTGAATAATTCCAAAGACTGAATAAATACTGAGAACGGGAAGGCCACATCATTGTTGAAAAGTATTGAGTAGAGTCTGATATGAGCTCGAAAATGGAAAGCATATAGTTGATTTCAAGGCAGACAGTCATACTCCAAAACTCCCGTTTTAGCGCGAACAATAAAGAAAAAATGGGGAGATTCAAAAAAAGAAATCAACTGAATCGATTTCCGATATCGATTCCCAGCTAATGGTTTCATTTGAAGGCCTGTGAAAATGATGACAATTTTCTAAACGCGGCTTTTGAGCTGCTGAACGACATTACATTTTTGAAAATGGAGGATCAAAAAATTCCGCCCGCAATGCTCGTCTTGAGATATGAAGGATAAGTGAGCTCAATTAGACCAACGGCACCCCACGGTTGCTAGGAGAACGCGAGCAAAACGAAGACTAAAGGCAAGACAGTAAATAGACATTCGTATACTTTTTGCGTTTCAGAAACAAAAACACTCGTAAAGAGACGAAACGGCACTTTATTCAATTTTTGTAGCACTTTAGGATAAAAACTGCCATGGCGACGACACACTCATTAGAATGAGAACGATTCCTTGACTACGCTGCTCATCTGTCACTGAGAATTACATTGAAGCCAGGGAAGATGAAAAACACTTATTCATTTTCCTAAATGATATAATGTAGATCGAACATACTCATCAATGACTGAGTTAAAGAAGAAGTTGAATAGACCCTAAACAACTACAGCCTCGCATTTTCATGAGAGCTGAAGTAACAAATGGTGCTTTTCAGGTCCATGCCTTTGCATGGATTTGCAAACAGGCCCTTTGATTTTGCAAGAGACACCGATGATTTACGCTGAAGTCCTGGAAATTTCAGCAAGGCCATTTTCGGAACGTCGCATAGCCAATATTCAACATGTCTCAGTAGAGAAAAAAAAAGCGACATATCCTCAAGTGGTAACCACAATGATGCTGAGACATTTGCAAAACTCCGAGCCACAGTTGTTTGCAGTGGAAATCGAATACGGTATTACCCTTTCCGGGGACTAACGCGTTCACCACCACACCATTCTGGTCCTTCGTTTCGACTTTCTCTCAGCTAGTTTTCTATCTACCACTGCCATCAGCAAACGTCCACTAAGAGGATTGGTCTAGGGAACACAAATCGGTGAAAGGCGAAACGAAGGACCCGCATGGTGCAGTGGTGACCGCGTTAGCACCCGAAAATGGTAATAGCGTGTTCGATCACTACCGCAGACACCCGCGGTCCTGCAGTTCTACAAATGTCTCAGCATCATTGTGATTACATTTCACATAATACCGTGCCGCGAAAAATTTTTAGAAGGCAGAAAACAAAGAGTTAACAGGAAGAACATAATTTTTTCTACTTCTGTTTAGCAGACACGATATGTTATTTTATTTCTTTATTTACGTACGAGCTGACGCTTCGGCGGATTTCGCCTTCCTCAGAGCCTGGAAAGGTCAAGTTGACTGCAATCTACACGGTAAAACGCCTTCATAAGCAAACAGAGAAAATGTTGAACCAAAATTTCAGTCACATTGAACCGGAGTCTTTGCACACTCACCGCTTTCTAGGAGTCTTCCACTAAATATTTCACGTGGAGACCGACCGCACATAGTTCACATGGAATCGTAATGTACCCATCTCATCAGAATAACAGGCTTATATACTGCCCAATATCACGCGTGATAATGAGGCATTCCTCCCCTGCGGTTCATTTTCGGAGTCATGGAATTGATCCAGAATGCCTCGAGAATTTTGAGAGCTGGTGTTCTCGATTCCCTGCGCGAGGATCGTAACCCGTACTTCAAAATCTTCTCCGTTATGTCTCTGCGTCCTATGCGTGCCTAGTGGAGTATTTGGTTTACGTATGCCGACTAGCTGTTCTTTTATACGGACGTAGAGTGGCCTACCCCTTTCGCCCACGTATTCGTCCCAGCACGCTTTACAAGAGGTCAGATAAACTGCACCCGAACTCATGCAGTCACCGTCTCTACCATTGGGGCAAATTATACAATTTTGCGTTGCACATAGACGGTCGTATAAACGGTTACGAACTAGTTGGCGCTTTAGATTACTCGGTGGCATTTCAATTATCGTTATCGAATTCTCTAGACCGGCCCTTCTTAAGCAGCGTTTTATAGCTGCAGTTGCTCCATTTGAAATGAAGGACAGGATAAACGGGACCTTATTGTTGCTAGAGTTATCGTTGGAGGGCCTGTGGTTTCCTCTACACCTATCCCGAGCTGCAGTTTCGTAGGCATTAAAAATGGCTATTTGCCGTGCCAAGTTCCGGGACTCCTCTCTCTGCTCCTTTCCTGTGCACACGCTGGTAGATGTTCGAAATATGTTCCTCACAAGCGCCCTTTTCGTGTGAGAGGGTGAGAGGAGAGATAATGAACCAAGGTGTTTTTACGACTTGGCCTTTCAATACCACTTCGTAACGTAGCCGTTTTCTGACAGGTTAATTTGCACGTTTAGAAAAGGAAGCCAGTTTTCTTTTGGTTCCTCTCGGGTGAATTCAATATACTCTGACTGTTCGTTCAACAACTCGAAACATTTGTCAATTTCCTCTTGTGTTGAACAAATGACCAAGCAGTCACCTACATATCTACAGTAGAGTGACGGCCCGAGATCTATTACTGCTGCCTTCACCTTAGACATGAATGCAATGGCAAGGCTTGGTGCCAGTCGCTGTCCCGTTGTCAACCCTCTTATTTGAGCGTAGTACTTTCCGGACCATCTGAAGATTGAGCAGCTCAAGCATTCTTTTAAGAGTGCCATCAACTCCTCTATCTTGAAGCCATACATGTTTATTTCTCCTTCGTGTTGCACCGGGAGTTCGAATATGGCTTGCATTGCGGAATCACTCGACACGTTTGTATAGAGGGCGGTGACGTCGAAGGATTCCATCACGTATGCGCTGTTGTGCTGCACAGTGCGTAGACGATCCAGGAACATTTGGGTGTTCGTTAGATGGGCTGGAATGTACTTCAACAACTGGGTAAGTATTAGGTTTATTAACCACGTTATTCTATCCGTTGGCCCATCCACGCAGCTAATGATAGGTCTGACCTTAAATAACGATGGATCTGTAGACACGAGATCATCGCTGGATCTAACTTACGGGTTCTGACAAGTAAGTACAGGACGGGACATGCTGGTAGGTCAACTTTGAGTTGAGAGATAACTGATGGTTTTTAAACCAGCAGCTCTTGCCATTTCAATCCCATTCGTTGTTGAACTTTCGGTATTGACTTTTAAATTCTTTCTCAGACGATGGACGATAAAGGGAAGCATCTTCGAGGTGCTTTTCCGTTATCTCAACATCTAATTGATGGGGAATTACAATGAACTCTCCACCCATATCACTAGCCTATAGTCTTATGTTTTTCGATCTTATCAGCGCTCGTAAATCCCGCATACCACGTTTTTTGTATTTCAGTGAGGTTGGAGCAGTATCTCTTTGCGCGACAGTGATTAAGGACCTTGAAAGTTTCATTCGCAAATGTCCGAAATTTAACGTTAACTTCACTATTGGGCTCTTGTTGTCTAAACAACGGTTGAGGAAATGGTGGTACTGGTAGTGCCCCTACTAATTCTCGAGGCATTCTGGATCAATTCCAAGAATCCGAAATGAACCACAGGGAGGAATGCCTCATTATCACGCGTGATATTGGGCAGTATATAAGCCTGTAATTCTGATGAGATGGGTACATTACGACTCCATGTGAACTCTGTACGGTTGGTCTCTACGTGAAATATTTAGTGGAAGAGTCCTAGAAAGCGGTGAGTGTGCAAAGACTCCGGTTCAATGTGACTGAAATTTTTGGTTCAACATTTTCTCTGTGGTTATGGAGGCGTTTGACTGTGTAGATCGCAGTCAACTTGACCTTTCAGGCTCTGAGGAAGGCGAAATCCGCCGAAGCGTCAGCTCGTACGTAAATAAAGAAAATAACACTTCGTGTTTGCTAAACAGAAGTAGGAAAGAATTATTCAATCAATGCCGAGGTTAATCAGAAAGACGTACGTGGGAGAAAGAACGGAATTCGCTGTTTTTCTTCAATAACCACACACCAGGTTGGTATCATAGAATTTATTAGGATACGATACCCGACGTTTCAGCGGTTTCGCTTTCTTCAAAGGCGTTTATTCGTTGCAAGTATTTCAACTAGTCGGTGGAGAGCAGCCGCACAGAGTAATAGATGGGCGAGGACTGCCACAGTCACTGTCGCATTCGGCTATTGTTTCCCTAATACCAACTTCGTGTCTGCTTATTGAAAGAAAACAGCGAGTTATCAATGAACAGCGATGTTAACAGAGAAGTCAGTGTTAGGAATTGCTACATGAAGTGCCAGAAAGAATATAGATTTTTAGAATAATAGGATAGAAAGGAACATAGTTACTAACCAAGGGAGATTCTCAATTTGCCGAAAAACAACTTAAATATTTGGGGGACGCGCAAGAATTATAAGTATAATGCGTAGCAGAGTGGTGACAAAGGAGGAAAAAAAGCAGGAAAGAAGACAGCCATGTAGGTCACCACCCAGCGACAAATTAATTGTTGGCTTCTCAAAGGTCATTAGCATAGCTTTTTAAATTCGATAAACATGTGTCAGCAGTTGAAGGGCTCACCAATAGGTTATTTCGTTAGGACGTACTCGGAAGGTAAATGCAAAGAGCAGTGTTGCTACATAGATGCCAATGTTGAGATATAGCACAGCACAGATCTCGTCTGCACGGTTCTACATTTATTATGTGATTATCGTGAATCTTGATGAGTTCCTAGTTCCCCTTTCCCTTACTCAATCCGGCCTGTGTGCCTGCGTTCTTGCAAGGAAAACCACAAAGCCACCTCATATTTCACGACCATTATACCCCTGCTACCTCCTTATCATCAACGTTTTCTGGGGTTTAACTTCGTCCTCATATAATTACCATTTTTTACAGAAGAAACTTCATGCCACTATGGATTCAAGGAAAGGGATTATTGGCCGAATCTGAATCGCAGGGGTTTTAACCGTTTAACTAATTACGTCCTCTACAAACGGTTAATTATTCGGTAGCGTGATTAAGAACAGTCGTCATGATTATTGATGTGCTTTAAGGTTGATATCCTGACTTTTGTATTCAGTCGAATCATACCCCTACCGTGAAAAGTTGTGGTAGGCAGCAAATAAAAGGTTAACATTGTGATTTTGACTACAGCTTCGGCTTAACTGGTTCAATGCCGATTTGTGCTCCCCAGATCAATCCCGCTGACGGGTGATTGCTGATGGAAACGTTAGGTAGAAAACTAGCTAAGAGAAACGCAAAGCAAGGGCCTCAGTGGTGCATTGTGTAATACAGCCTCCATAAAAGAGTAATCGTTATTCGATCTGGCCCTGGGTCCAAGTTTTGTGAATATTTCAGCATCGTTATAGTTGTATTTCACACAATACCTTTCCGTGAAAAAAAATTGTAGTAGGCAGCAAATAGAAAAGTTAACATTGCTATCATTATTGTTATTATTAGTTATACTATTATTACTGTTATTATTAGATGGCCCGATTTGAGATGTATAACACTGTGTGGATCCCAACATTCGAATCGTTTCGTCGCATCTATCAGCTACAAACTTCTCCGAACTTTTCGTTTGCGTGTGCATTCGTGCGGTACTTGAAGATCTCTTCGCGTAATGAATGGGCTCACTACCGCTTCGATACCCGCTCTAAAAGAACGAAATGAAATGTGTAAAGAATAAAATGCTCGGCGTCGATCGATCCATTGGGGAAAAAACCCAAGGGGGACACAAGTGTTGTAGAGGTGAATGGTGGCCTTTAAAATAACTGACGAGGGCCTCCCAATGTATCAGACCAGCGTTTTTGGCTTCCTAGACATGTTCGGTACCAAATTACAGAGCACGAGGGATCAAATACTTGATGTAAAAATTCACGGGCAAATGATTTTCTACAGAGCGAGCGTATCGAAAAATATTACTGTGTCTGGACAAAAGCAAGTAAGATGATTTTGAAGAGCGATTTGCTCTTTACAGTGGCATATTTTTGAAAGTCGAGGAATGAATGAAAAAGAAAGTGCATTCCCTATGTGCTCCTGAGAACATGCAAAATAACCCATTGGTTATGTTTTCGGTATCACAACAGAGTAAGTTAAATCACCAGAAAAGCCTGGAACGTATTCGCATCAAACTATGTCGTTCCTTGAGTCTGTCCTTCGTGTTCAGTTTAACACATTCATATCCGCACACTTTGATATCAGTGCATTTTCAACCTGATCACTTCTTTAATCGCATAGATTCTTTTACGATATCTTCATGCTGAAACCATGGCTTCTTCACCACAGTTGTTGGACCTGATGTGGTTCAGGTAAAGTTATTTTATACACATCACAATTTAAATAAAGTTTATTTAATAAGCTTGCAGGCTTTCATGGAGTCCAGAGCGACTCCCTTCCAACCTAGACTAGTAGAGTAATATAATATTGTTGCTTATGAAAACTGTACTAAGATGTTCGCTGCACAAATATATGGAAAGAAAAGATGCAAAGCGTTCCGTTTTTTGGCTAAATGCATCCGTCTAGATTCACATGATGATTTACCGCTGACAGTCTAAGCACTTCGAGCACAAGAAAAAAAAACAAAAAATGTCACTTTCTGCGGCTCTGTTGTTGCAAACAGTCCGATCGACAGTGTTTATACGAATTCGTAGGGAAGAAGGGGATGTCGTATTTGCATTGGTTAGCCTCTTTGTGCGTATTTGGCATGACCGCTGAAGCACGACCAAGTCTGGCTTCTGTTAGTTACATCATCGTCCTAATCAGCTTGATGATAGGCGTAGATGACCCGGTGGTATATGACAGTCGCTAACTAGATTTTCACCAACTTCAAGAACTAGACGGCATTACTGTCAACGAGCTTCAGAGATAACCGTAACGACAAAAGGATCATTGAGAGAGGGATTCAATGAGCCAGTTTCTGCAATTGTTCCATTAGAATGAACATGAAACGAAAGGAAAAGAATTTAATAGAGAGAACTTGTAATGAAATGGGAAAAAAATTGAAGGCTTATTTGTATTCACGTGAAGCTTCTCTTGGTTCATTCATCAAACCCGTTAATGTTTCAATAGTTGTGTAGGAAAAGACAAAGCAACTTCGCTTATAGCTCATGTAAACCGACCAGAGTCCTTACTGAGCGAGAATATGAATGGGCTGCTTGTCTATTCGAATATTGCTTCGCTCAATTAAAAGAACCAAATGTGAAAAAATATGTTGATCCACTGGCGTGAATTAGTGCAACTGATGTCTATTGATTGGTAAAGATATAAATACTGCACGTGTGTTTGTCTTACCGCACAATGATCGCCGATTTTCGAAAGGATATCTTTGCAAATCACCACAACGGAAACGGCACACTCAGTCAAAACAACTATACGTGATGAATGGTTAGTAAAGTGAAGTAGTAAAGCAGTAAAAAACTAAAGACAGCTAAAAAATTAGCCCATATATTATAAGTGTAATATTTGTTGCAGGATTGGAATCGCATCACTGGCCGGTAGGGATAATAAGAATGGAAAAGAAGCATTCCTTCAACTCCATTGATGATCCTCTCAGTGATACATGTACGTGCACTGTTAAGAAAGGAACACATCAGCTTCTTTATAAAATTGAAGTTTATGATTCAACCAAAATGATGCTGAGATATATGCAAAACTCCGCACCGCACGTGTTTGCAGTGGGGAACGAACGCGCTATTACGCTCTCCAGGGGCTAAACGCGTTCACCACCACACCATGCTGGTCCTTCGTTTCGCCTGTCTCTCACCTAGTTCTATCGATCAGGCCATCAGCAATCACCAGCCAACAGGGTTGAATCACACATAGTAAACTCCATGAAAAGAATTGTAATAGGCAGTAAATAAGAAGTTAACATTGTGAAGTTTAAAACGTTCTTTTCCTCTAGGAAAAAACAGCCCAATCGCAAAACACCATCAGCGTTGAACGAAGATGAGCAAATGGACAGCAAATCAGTAAAATAGGAGGGAGTAAAAACGGCCGGAGTAAAGTTTCGCAAAATTAGTCTCTATTTAGAAATAAAGATGTCACTGGCGACTTGTACGGAGGGAAACATAGGGGTTTTCAGGGAATCAGATGATATTGTAGGAATAAGAAAGAAAAAGAAGACGAAATAAATCCTGTACTGAAGGTTTTTCTTTTCGAAATTCATAAGTGCTAAACTCTAGGGTCCAACCCATTGCGCTACAGTGGAAAAATCGGCTGTTTTTCAGTGAGCAAAGGGTTTGCGGACGATGGAGATGTTAATATTTCACGAGAAGTCATTCATAAAAGCTATTGCAAACTCCGAATCCTTCCGCACGCATAGCTACAACGTTACAGTGGAACTCGAAAAATAGCGCAAAACACATCTCGTCCATCGTTACACGGGAGTCTGAAAACTTATGTTCTTTCTCATGTGTCTTATGAAACCAAGATAGAATGCTTAGATACAAGACCACATTGAAGCCAATAACAGATCTATTGCATATTTGTTGAGAAAAAACTACAGCACAACAACCATAATGATGCTGAAATAGTTGCAAAACTTCGGACCGCAAGTGTCTGCGGTGGGGCCCGAACGCGCTGTTACGCTTTCTGGGTTAACGCGTTCACCGCCACCCCATACAGGTCCTTCGTTCCCCTTTCTCTCAGCTAGTAAATCACCACAGTTCAGTCAATTCAATACACCAAGCAATCAAATCAGTTTTCATGTCAGTTAAAAAAGGACTACAGTACGCTTCAATCAAACAGAGTATGTAACAGCACGGGAGCATCCCAGTCAGGCTGATCTTCATTTCATTTATGCTAGTTGTCGGGAAACACCGAAGGCTGAGGTCACATCAGTCAAGTGCTCGTGATATGTAGTAAGCCATAAAATGTAAGAAAGCACTAGTTTAAATATTAGTCATGTGAGGAAACCCATAAATTGCTAAATACATAACCCAGTGGGTATAATAGAATAGAACAAGAGGTCTTAGACAACGAATTTCAACAAAGTTGAGAAGAAAACCAAACAGTACAGCATAAACAGTACCATTGAAAAATTGATCAGTTGTGAGGAATTAGGCATGAGATAAAATTATTGACAGAATTGACTACGGCAATGGAGCGATTCTATAAGAAATTGCTTTCAATCGACATTATGTCACTGTGTCGCACAACAAACAGAGGTTATCCAGAAGCTAAACAGTGGCACTATTTTATGCTTCTTTTTCCGTGCTAAGAGTTAGTGCAGTAAATATTTTTCATATTTCGTCTTGAGCTTTACGAAACATTTTTTTGGCGTAATAAATGAATTGGAACCATTTACGTTTTTGTGTGGAATGAACCTATACGTCTGAATGACGTAGAAAGATAATGTTACAAAGCAAAAATTTGTGCAACTTTAAAGAGACGAAAGCAACGACAACTGGTTAAGAAGTGATGATTACAAAATTGTCTGTAGACGTCATCATTATTATCCTGGAGTCGTTATTTAAGAGGCTCAATTACCTCTACTTCACTCTTTCCTGCCGGAGCTCGTGGTTGACTATTAATCCCACCTTTCGTATCTTCGCTTTAGAACATAAGACGCACCGACACTAGATAAACAAGGGAAGATTTGAGAGATTCGAGAATTAATTATAATTAAGCCGCCTTGTAAGCTTGCGCTTGTGGCATGAGGAGTGTAAAACGGCGCGGCTCTGACCGGTGCTTTTTGACTTGAACGAGTTTAAACTACTCCAGAACGAGTAGAAAAGCTCGAAGACTAGCAAAACGGTGTAATCACGAAATTGCTAGCGAGTACGAGAAATTCGGTAGAAAAACTTCAAAGCACGTCTCGCTCTCCATAGAATGGTCTCGGTCGACCCACTAAAAGGCTTTATAGAACATAAGGTGCACCTCAAAGTGCAGCATCATTTGATCAGATTAGTGAAACTTATGGAAAACTGGGTGGTCATTTGGACAAATACATAGAGAAAAAAGATGGAATTACTGCAGGAAATCCAGCAAAGAAGAGCAAAGTAGAACAATTTATTGATAAAGTAAAGTGACACATTATAAATAGGCAAGAAATTTATTTGAAAGCATGACTTATCACTCGGACTTGATCAAGCATATGATTGAATAGCACTGTGAGAGCTCAACAGAGGTAAAGATCGATTTCGAACAGCATCGAAAACTTGAGGCAATACTAACTTCATCAAGTTGAACCTTGAATTTCACAAAGTGCCAGCAAAATAACGTCAGCTTTATCTTAAGAAAAACTGAGGTGTTCCGGACACCCGTGTTGACTATAAAATTTGACATCGACTTAAAGCAATTTTCGAAGATATTCTAGTCATAAGTGCTATAAATTTCCGTCAGATAACTCGAACAAATGGTCAGCCAATCATTTGTGCATCTCGGACGATAACACACGCACACGCACTGGTAGGCGGGGCTTGTTGAAGTTTCCGGAGACGAGTCTCACTGCAATCGCATACCCGGGATTTCTTCCATGGCACACAATGCTTTCGCATGCAACTTAATCGATTCGATGCACTGGCCTCAGTGGCTCCATGAGGCACTCATTCCATCGAAGCAGACGTCATCACAACCCAATTCACACATCCGAGAGTAGCGCCAAATCTTGATGTGCAGCCATGCGGAAATTAATCAGTGTGGAAGCTTAGGCGCAGCTATTTCTCATGAATGTTGTCTGAGAATTCATTGATGCGAAACGCCTGAAGCGGTTAGCAGACCTGAATGTTATGACTAGCAACTCGTTTCTCACTTCTTGTCTACAGCATATGGGGAAGTGTAGGGGCAGTCCAAGGAGGCTCAAGACATAATGGCGACTTTTTAGACTATTAACCGACTTTGCAAAGGAACAATCTAAGGTGATAAGGAAGTCAGAATGCTATGGGGATAGTAGTATGTCTGCAAGAAAAATTCATAGAATAAAATCCTCATTAATCTCTATAGAGGAAAAGATGACCGCTACGGAGTCCATCATTTATGCACATCCCTTCCCCGTTAGATTCACAATGGCCGCACACACATCGGTTTTCATAAGCCGAGTACTTGATGCCTATGCTTCAATGCAACGATCTTTGTATCTTTCTTACACATACTGTTACTACTAAACTTTATGAAAACTCTAAAAATAGCTAACTAGACAAATACGTACAGAAGAATTAACTGGGACTCCTTTAAGGTTGTGGAGAGGCAATATAGAAGCAAAAAAATTGAACTTCTAAATGTGGTGAAACTTAATGTAGTGTTACAATTTAGTTTCCATCGGCCTGGCGCGATGCAGTGGTGCAATACGGTATGAAAAGGTGGAGAATAGGTATTCGTCTTTGATCAATACCCTAGAGAGGCCGTATACATTCCACTTCACCATAGAGGTGGTTCAACAAGTATTTGTTCTCTACTATAATATAATTACTTCTGCTGGTGGTGCATATAAGATTTGGTATCCTATGTGATAACAGTGATATTAATTTTCTGAGCTCGGGGAGGTGGAGGGCATAGCATGCCAAGAGCGTGTGGTGGAACTAGCGAGCAGTGTTTCTTGAAGGGCACTTTTAACCACTGAGCTAAATGCTCCATAATACAGTATAACAACAAAAAAAATTCGGCTTATGGATAAGTGGTGGAACGAATTTGGTGGCATAATTGATTGGAGTCGTTGCCACGAATGCGTTTAGAAATTTATCGCCTTAACGATTTTCTCCATTCGTCATTCATCGCATTCATGTAGTCGTTTGGAAATCAAAGCGCACTGGAAAGCGTTCTGCACGCAGATGGTTACCTTTTCAAGGATTTTTTGCTATTTACTAGATATTCGCATACATTGTCAACCTTTGAACACTAACAACTGCTGTCAACTAGTCCAGAACAAGAAGACTCACTGTAAAGCTGCTCTCGGTCAGTCCAACCTAGCAGCAACAGGTTTCGTCAAATAATAAAGATTGCAACTAGTAGAAAATTTTTCAGAACACATGGAAACGGAGATACTCACTAGTAGACGCGAGTTACTGCACGATAGTGATCTCTTGGTGCTTAAACAGGGCAGGCAAGAATGATTATGGTGTAATCAGCACAAAATAGAGTTGCAGATCGTGAAAAAGGAGATCGTCTTTTGATCTGGCCTGGAGTCTGAGCTTTGCTAATATCTCAGCATCGTGAGAGTTGCAGATTGTTGATGAAGAACGGATGTGGTTCACTACGAAGGTGATGGTGACACCGTCTTAGCGCTGATTCATTCGAGGGCGATGATGGTGTAGTGTGAAATTACGGATGAATTTCAAAAAATTCTCTTTAGTCTTTCTATAAACGTAAACAATGTTGGAACAAATCTGAAGACCGGAAAGTGAAAAGCGTCGATTAGGTGTCACCGTTTCTAACACCTAGTAGTATAGAAATGATCGATGAACTGAAAGCATCTAGCGAGCTCAAACAAACTCAAAAGACCGACTTTCTATAAACCTCGGCATAGATAGTTGATATATTTATTTATATGATCTTATAAACTGATCTTCTTTTGCTGATGCGAGGTTGGTATAGGTCTTCGTTGTCGTTGTCGTTGTTGTTGGTGTTGTTGGTCGATGACAGACGTTTCGGCGATTTCGCCTTCCTCAGAGCCTGGACGTATTTTATACTAGAATACTTTAATTATTCGGTGGAAAAAAAACGTAAAAGAACATCTAGATGGGAAAGCTAAAATTCGTCAAAACACTCCTCTAGGTACGCATAAGGCACAAAAGCACAATGGCGATGATTTTGAAGTGACTGTGCGGATCTTAGCACAGGAATCAAAGGCATCAACACGCAAAACTCTTGAGGCGTTTTGGATAAATTTCAGAAAATCCAAAGATGAGCCGGAAAGACGAATGCCCCACTATCACACGTGACCTGGCGCCCTATTTCAAAATGATATTTTGACCCCGGGGTGTGTCTTGCTCGCGACCCCATGTGAACAACGCGTGGGCCAGTCCCACTCGTAACGGCACGGTGAGTACACTTTCTGTTCAATATGGCGCAGAACTACATTTGACCGTAGCATCCTAACCTACCACATATCTAAAAGTTTGATCTTCACTAATACTTTGGCCCTTTTTTCCACCGAATAGCTAGAGTATTCTACTATAAAATACGTCCAGGCTCTGAGGAAGGCGAAATCACCGAAACGTCAGCCATCGACCAACAACACCAACAACAACGACAACGACAACGAAGACCTATACCAACCTCGCATCAGCAAAAGAAGATCAGTTTATAAGATCATATAAATAAATATGTGTTCGAAATATTGCTCAGTTGCAAGAGAACAGGAATGAAGCGAGAAGTTTTCCAGGAATACTGGATAACAATTGTGTTTTCAAGGGAACGGCATCCAACGACGGTCATTTTTTTCGCTTCAACATTGTTTTTTAAAGATAATTTCGATATTGGATAGGTAAGATTGTTGGTGAATATTCTTAGAGAGTGACGAGATGCCAAGAGATAAACAATAATTATGGCCGTAAATTCTATATTGGCTACTTAACTACTATTTCTTATATAAATTGCACCGATATCCGTATCTACTTCGACTTTTTTGCGCGTAGAAAAAGAAAGCTAATGGACCTGATCGGTATACAACTTAACAAGCCCGTAGAGATCACGAATGTTCGACTTGCTGGGGAAAAGGTTAACGGAACTCTGATAGACTTGTGGACCGTAGATTAAAAGCAGCAAAAATGACAGTAAATTAACACGCTATGGAACCGTACGTGAATAACAGCGAATATTCCTGAGTATTAGTGGAGCCGTCATCTAATGGGATAAGTACTTATTTGGATACTTAAATGGTCCGTCCTCACGGGATGCGCGGGCACCAGCATAACCTCCGTTTTTTTCGGAGATTTCTGCTTTAGCCATTGAGGTTCTCTAGAATCCAAGGGTTAGCCTGGCCGAAGTGTGCCTCAGGTCGTCACCACCACATGCAGTCGCAGCCCTTGTGGATCTGAGAGAGATTTGCCACCATGCGACTAGTCTGATACCAGGACGGTGGTGGATCTTGGCACTGGTTTACTTTTAGCTGGAGATTTCTTGATGGAAACGCCGTACTCCTTACCAGCTTGGGAGTCCCTGCAGGAGGTATATGGATCTCACCGCTGTACATCGCAGCCAGACACCGTGGAACACCACCCAACCAAGACGAGGCGGTAAAGCGTTGGGAGGGATGGCATAAGTAGGAGAATAATAATGAAAAATGTCATCCAAATAATTATATCGGCAAAAGGAAACATGCCCAGGGATGTAGTGTTAGGGATATCAGAATCCAATAAATAGCAGAAAAAAAGTCGTATGTTAGGTTTATTCGTTAGTAAACTACTTATTAGAGTTTCGAGTAAATGATTAAGATTGAATCAAAGGAAAAGAACTCCCACCATGGCATTTTGTGAAGGATATTATTTGTCAATATGAGCTTTTTGAATCACCTAAATGGCCACTTAGCGTTGAATGCCGCCGAACAACACGGAAGGTGTTGAGAGTGAAACGATGATTGGCGCCGAGCTCTCAGACGTCTCGCATGCAGCGCGTCCAACCCCCGGACCACTTATTCTTTTCGATAGAGTGGCCATTCCGATAAAAAAATAAATAAATGCAAATGTGCTCACTATTAAAGCATACATTGCTAGTGAGATGTCTTCGCAAAGAAACAGAAGTCGACTGTTAAGCAGATAATTCTTTTTATGCGTTAAACTGAAAGCCGTATTCTTTTTCGATAAATAAATTGGTAATGGGGAAAACTAAACCTCTTTAGCTGCGTTTCTCGGCAGCTGCAGCTTATCTGATATCGACGGTGATTTGTGCTCCCCCGACCATTCCCGTTGACGTGGTTATTGCTGGTGGTACCAATAGACAGAGTGAGAAACTGGCTGAGAGAAAGGCAAAGCAAGAGCCTTGGTTGAGGTGGCCAAATAGCATGTGAGCCGTCGGCAAGGCTAATTGAGGGTTCGAAGCCCAGATGAGGCTCCGAGTTTTGCTCATATTTCAGCATCTTTGCGGCAAATTTGTTTAGTACAAAATGCATACAGATTAATAGTACGCCGCCTGTGGTTAAAACACAATCAAGCCCACTCTAGCACATTTCTATTCCATGTGTGCAGTCGTCGAAGAAACGGAATGCCCATTTAGCATTACAATGACAAGTGCTGGAAAACCCCGCCAGTCAATGGCTCCGTTCGCGAACCGAAAGGCTGGAAACTCGGCCGTGACGCGACGTATTTCTGAACGAAAAAGTCTGACGATTGTTGATGGAGGGACAATCGTGTGTACATGAGATTTCGCTTAGCAGAGCTTTAATTAACTTTGAATTGAAGTCGAAATCTCACCTAAGCTTCATTTAGAAATGAATGAGGACTCAAATGTCAGGGTAATCCTCATGTAAATGCACACAGAGAAAAAACGGAAATAAAAGCACTAGCTTGCAATAGGATTGACAAGCTTCGTTCGTTCATAACCTTTTTCTTTCCCCCACTTTTCTACTTTTTTTCGCTTTTCTTCTCTGCAATTGCTGCCTATAATGTGTAGATTCAGCTCATTACTTCAAGCGAGCACAGTCTTTGATATTTAGATGGTCTTCCCTTTCACCAGTCGAACAGATGCTGACCAATTCCCTTCCACTTCATCCAACCTCACGTGCTTATTCAGAAATCGCATTCTAGTGAGGTTAGTTCTAGAAACAAAGGACCTTATGTAGGTTACTAGGTAACATTTATCGGAGACTACTGAGATATTCAATGGAATCTTCGTCGGGATCGAAGTTAACTCATTCTGCTCTCCGTGTACCGATCGATTTATAACGAATTTCTGTTGTAAAAAACGCACTTATACTCAGTACTTTTCGAACACATTGGGATCACTGGAAAAGCTGTTGCTAATATGTGTTATACCTTGTAATATGGTTTCTTATAAATTGATGTTTCTATTTTAGGTAGACGCCAATTCTTTTCTCCGATATTACATTTCTGAGGGCCTCCTTTTTCTTCAGTGGTTCTCATCGAGATATAACAATGTTGTTAAGCAGAAGGATTAAGTGACAGAAGTCTTTCTTAAAATTTATCCCTTGACGTCAAAATGAGTGGATGAATTATTCACTACAACTTCTACACCGCTTAGTTGTAGCCGTAGCCATTTCCAAACTCTTTTCGATAACGGAGTACATTTCGAGGGTTCAAAACCTGAAGCAATTTAATTTTCATCTCAGACGTATCCGTATCCTAGTCAGGACAACGTTTCCTTCGACGGGACCAGAAGTTTTTGAAGATATCAGTGTTAGGAAAAGAGTTTCGTTGTAATTCCATATAGTTCCTTCATGGATAAGGATTGATTGATTTTGTTCAAAGAAGAATATTGGTCTAATGAGGCGATAGCTACTACAAGCTCTTTCGTTCGCAAAGTAATGACGTCTTCATTCTGAAGAGAAATCTCTATGTGATGTCGGAAGAAATACGTACATCTCACTTGTAACAACTTGTAGAGTATATAAAAACTATAGCTGGACAAACAAATTTGTAAGATTACTAAAAATTTTACATCGTGGTTAACTTTTAGGGTGAAATTTCATCTTCTATCTGAAGTGCGTTAGCTACTGCACAAACGATGATGGTGCCGCATTGAAGAAACGCAGCACTGGGGTTGACTGGCCGTATTGATCGAAGCTCCTCGTTGGTGATCAAGCGGCTGTTGTGTCTGTGAGCGAGGCTTATCCAATTACAGCATTACAATGCCTATCGGGTGAATTTAATTGGACTCATTTGGCATAAAACACTTGGCGCCGCGATCCATCTGCCCAGATTGGAGCCGGATACTGATTTGCGGGGTCGACCACCGCTTCCTCGCACTAGAGAAACTGCTACATTGGTCGTTAGATTTCATGAGGAGCATAGTTGGAAAAATCTTCTCCTCATATATTGGCAAAACAAAAATTTATTAGTGTTCTTTTGGAACGAAGAACCATAGATACAGGTGGAAATATTAAAACATCGAGGTAGTTATGCTATAACTTTTATTCTCAACAATTACAGCTGCAAGAGAACATAGTATAGTAAAATATAATGAGATATATGTAATTCAATGCAATCTTGTTTATACCTTAGTCCAATACAACGTAAGAGGTTAAAGGATAAGACGTTAGATGTTGGTCATTCACTGAACAATACGACATTCATTTTACTCCATTAGGCATCGTAAAAATGAGTGAATGCATATTTGTCGTGCAGAATGACTTTCGGACCTTTACCAAAGTAGCCATTTATCCTTTTTTACCATGTCATAGCAATTCTAGCACTAATTTTCTCTTTCAGGAGACATGGAGGGCTTTTTAGCCTGAGGAGGGATGGAACCAACATCAACATACCTGTTGTAAAATATCGCTAATCACTGTGCCGCATGCTTCATAATCTAACATAGAGAACGATTTTATACGCTGGAATGTTGGAACGAATTTTGGGACCAATAAAATGGAATTTTGTTCTTCGCATTGGTAAGTGTGTTTAGGAGCTTGTAGCCTTAACCACTCCATGAGTACGAAAACAACAAAATTTACTGTAGAAATGCTCACGCTAGATTCCATTATGATTGGAAAAGGTCTCGGTAGATAAAGAAAATTGATAAAGTGTGGAAGACGTAAGTTAGGGTTCGTTACATACTCTTTTAATCAGTTACTTGTCTAGGGTGAAACTGTGACTAACGACAATATGGTGTTATGCCAATGAATGCCAGTGATTCATCCAGGCTTCCTGTTCATATAGTTTTCATAGAATACAACTCACAGTCTGCTGCGGATGCTTAGATAGAAATTGTACCGATTACTTTATCACATTCCGACAGTTCACAAGAATATTTACAACAAGTGGATCCAGCTTTTCACCAATTCGATCAATCACACCAACAACAGCAAACCGTCTATTTCTTCCTTTGGTGTGAAAATCTGATTTCCATTTCATGGCTCAAAATTATGCGAATGTTTTTGCTACCCTCAAATTTGTTGGCTTGTTCTGGCACTGGTAGATAGAAAACTAGCTGAGAGAAACGCGGAGCAGTGGCCAACGTGGCGCGGCATGTAATGTGCGAGCCTCCGGAAGACGAAATCGTGGTTCGATCCCGCCCGGGATCCAAGTCTTGCGAATATCTCAGCATCGCCGTGGTTGATTTCGTGTAAACAAATAGTTTATGCACAGTAAATAAAATAGAGGGCTTTAAAAAATTTCCAGTCCAAAAGATGGTCTGTCCAAATAGGCTCGACCTGTTGAAAAAAGTTGCTCCAAGAAACTAGAAATTCTTAGAGCTAAAACAATGAGTTTTGATTAAGTTCACAAAATCATTTATGATGGGCATTTTGGCTTGGCTGGTCCGACTTCTGCACAGATCCAATTTAGCTGATAGTTTCTCTTGACACACATGACTGTAATACTTTGTTATATTTCTTGCACTCAATCGATAGCTTTACCCAACACAAATATTACAAATAGTATTTTGCAAAAATGTCTTTTGAGACGAGTTTACTCGTCCATGGGAGACTGTTGGTGTGAAGAGAGCGACCACCAGAGAGACCGTCGCATTTCAGGAGGAAACAAGATGTCTGTGTAGTGTTTCAACACTGAAATTCGATTTTCATGAGCATCTTTTCGCTACAGCAAGGTGCTAAATCGGTGGGGAGACTTCTATAGGTGGATCTCTACACAACTGTACCGTGATCAATCCCTGAGATATGCGCCATGCATTCGACTTCATTAAGCATCGTTGGAGGTGAATGCATGCATATCCGGCCTTCTCAATGACTCGCGGTGGCCTACCGATGCATCGAGCCAGTGCTAGTATCCTCCCAGACAAGTCTGTTACCAATTTGCCGACCCCAGAGGGATGGAACGCTTGGTGAGCCATGGACACGGAGATTGATTCCACGTGTGTGTTGCAGGGGCCTCCGACCACTGCGCCACACGCGCCCTACTAACACATATTACATATCATTACATGCATGTTAACAATAATTCGCTCTGTACTTTCACTTCTTATGGGCATTATTAAAGCAGTTTATACAGAAATATTTCTTTCATTACCCGCATATTCTGTAGACTGCTTGAATGTCGGCGGATATAAAACGCTGAAGTCCTGCTAATATCTCCTACCATTAAGCACAACGTCTATCTATATAGTTTTGGTATCACTTTGAAGGTACTGCATGCTAACGGTGCGGCTACAGGCAAACTATCTTCGTGAAACAAATATGAAAGATTCGAGATCCTGAATTCACTTAGACTTTTTGGACAGTCTTGGAGCAGACCTTCCACGAGTTCAGCGTAGCCGTCTACGGGAGTATATGGAAGAAATGACGTTTGTGCCATTTGCTTGTTTTCCTGAATACAAAAGTAGGAAGCCATCTTGTTGCATGCGTCTACAAACTACATTGATCGGTTGAAGTCCTCGAGTAGCACTTGACGATGCGAAAAACAAGGACTTCTAGGATATTCCTTAATAACTTACATAACAACGACAAAGAAATCAGTAGCAAATCTCACCAACTTTTAAAGATTGTTTAATGCTTTGCAGTGGTTATGATGAACCATGGTTATCGGATGGAAAGCTCTCATAGATAGCAACAGATACTCCCTAAGGAAGGACAGTGCAAGGTTTCTTTTCCAAATCTGTTAAAATCGCAACTCCTCAGGTACGTTAGTCTCCGACAAATCGTAGAGAGTTATCGAAGAACTGTCACCGACATTTAGGTAAAGCCTAATTTTTGACAAATAATCTCATCATCTCATCGTGGTTATCTCATTTTCAGTCTTAACGATGAATCGTGGTTATTATGTGCAACGAAAAGATATAAATAGCACACAGTAAACATTATGATACATGTAAGCCCTCGGAAAGGTGACAGCGGCTTCGAATCTGGCAGGAGGACTGCGTTTCGTTAACATCTCAGGAACATTGTGGTTGTAATTCGTATAGTAACCTGCCATGAGAAAATAATAGGCAATCAATAAATACTTGTACATTGTGATACATTTTGCACGTTTTATAAGATTTTTTGAAATGCTGACATCAAAGTGACTGGATAGTGGACGAGTTTTCTTTTTTCACCACAAATAAGGGCTGGTTATGCTCCAAAAAAAACTGCAAAGGTGTATAGAATAACAGACATGGATAAGATGTGGGATAAATATGACAAAGAAATGGAACATAGTATAAACAAGGGGCGCGTGTGGCGCAGTAGTTGGAGGCGCCACTGCGACATACACGTGGAATCGATCTCCCGCGCCTGTAGCCCATCAACCCTTCCATCCCTCCGTGGTCGGCAAATTGGTACCAGACTTGTCTAGGGAGAACAGGCCACTGCGAGTCATTGTAAAGGCCAGATATGCATTCAATCACCTCCAACGGTACTTAATGAAGTCGAATGCATGGTACATCCCTCAGAGATTGATTAACGTCGAGAGCTTTATCCTTTTTATTTTCATAGAATAAACATACATATAGGATGTGAGAAAAAGTGAAATGGCATGTTTCCCATAGGTGCCATAGAGTACGAAAAAATTGAGCGTTGTCGTGTAAGTGTAATCTGTTACAATCTCCAACTAAATAAAAAAACAGAGCTATTCCAGAAATGGAAAAAAGTATGTTCACTTATTCATCATCATAAAAACGGAGAATTGTGTGAAATTCAAGGGCAGCTTCTTTCGCTGAAGTGCTGGTCAATGTAACAGTGGAGTGGTTGGACGTGGGTGGACAAAGTGATTAATTAGATCTCCTTTAGATCACTAGCGATGTGCAGTGGCAACACAGAACTAGCTGGTCTCGAGTCCATTCCGAGGAGGTTATATGGAAGATAATTATTTATATAACTTCGGTACTAGAGATGGTGAGAGTCGCTTTGCTTGATGAACCTCATTTACGCTGGACATATGGAGTGTGTAAAGTTCGTGAAGCTGCGCTGAGCCCCTTGCCGTAGTGCGCAGCACTGCTTCTCCACATTGGCACCAGCTCTATGGCATCTTATTCTTTCTCAGCGGTTATTGCGCTTTCTGTTTTTCTGTTCACTGTTGCTTTGAATTGCATTCAGTTCTTGTAACACATGAAGTGTGATAGCTGCTTACCTTAATTACTACTTTTAAAAGCAGATTATCAACGAGTAGAAATCTCATACTCAATCCCATCTCTGTGTATTATTGTTTCAAGTCAAGAACTTACAAGGGACTTTTATCGTGTCACCAACTAACTTCGCTGCACAGAACACAGCTGCAGCTCTTGTTCAAAAGTGAGCTTGTCGGAATTCTCTGAACTTTGAAATAATCAATATATGAAGTAGTTGTTTTCACATTTTATAGTCCGCGACAGCTGAGAAACAATGAGATCAAAGCTTTAAATAAAACAAAAGCTTTAAAATAGAAAGAGCAATCTGCTCAGCTCGGTAATAACCGCAAATTTCGGCAACTTCATCAAAAACGATCTGCATGCATCGCGTGTATACCTGTCTTGTTGATCGTTGAGTTGTACAAGCGGATTCAGTCATCAAAGCCTCCACTTGCCTTCGTCACCTTCTAGATTTCTCTAATGACTTCTGTTCATACGAAACATTCAAAGTGCATCATGTTTTTCACTGATGATTTACGCGTGCAGATCTGATGATAAGCTATGGAACATCGTTGTAAGCGACTGTTGTTCATCGGGTATTGTTAAGAAGTACTACCTGATATCCGCCATTTTCCCGCCCACGCTGGGGTCATACTTTTCGATTATGCGAATACTTGGATCAATCCTCACACTTGCGTGACAAGAAATCCTCCCAGCATTGGCTTCTCGACAAGGTGTCTGATAACGCTGATTAGCCTTTTTATCCTATTACATACCGCCTAAGTTTTTCAGCCGTAAGTAAAGAAGAAAAAAGTCGAGAATAACAAGAGGTAAGTACTTAGCTCTGCTACTCGATAGAAATGTTGGAAAAGGGACTTATCTGGGGATTATCATCTTTTTCACAATGCCTAGAGTCCTTTTAAGTGAACACATAAAGCCTGCACTGTCAACTATGCGCTGTTTCTGAAAATCATCGTAAACATAATGACGGCACACGCCAGGTATCGCGAAAGTGCCTAGACTACAAGAAACAATTAGACGTTTTGGGTCTAAAGAACTTATTGTCTAAAAAGCTGGTTTATCTACTTCGCAGTAAAAAAAGAAATATCGCTTTGGCCTCTACAACAATGCAAAGATAACACAACTGAGCCAATAAAATCAGCGGTTTTGGTAGACGGAGTTTCATCCAGATGCACTTCGGTGACTTAATACATGAAACCTTAAACAAAGTATGAAGCTCGCTGACAGGTGATTGCTGATGGCAGAGATCGATAAAACCAGCTGAGAGACAGGCGAAACGAAGGACCCGCATGGTGTGTTGGTGACCGCATTACTCCCTGGAAAGGACAATAGCGCGTTCATTCCCCACGCATTGAGACACCTACGGCCCGGAGTTTTGCAAATATCTCACCATCATTTTAGTTGAACTAGTATATTTTTGCTACTTGGCTTACGATACCATTTTGCTATATAATCACTTTCTGAAAGCTTTATTTGGATGGTTAAGAATGGAAGCCAGTTCTCGCCTGGCTTTTTTTCCGCGTGAATTTTATATACTCTGATTGTCTGTTTAATAATTCAGAGCACTCATTCATCTGTTCTTGCGTGGAACAGATGATGAAGCAGTCGTCTATGTATCGACGGTACAGCAAGCGAAGGCTTTCGAGAACTGGAACTTCACCTTAAACGTGAAAGCGGTAGCAGGGCTTAGTGCTAATCGCTGTCTAATGGCACGACCTTCTAATTTGGAGAAAACATTTTCCAGACTGCGCAATGATCGAGCAACTAAGACACTGCTTTAAGAAAGCCATTAGTTGCGCAATCGACAAATCGTACATTTATATTTCCTTTTCATGCTCCACGAGCAGCTCAAGAACGGCTTGCATTCATTTATTTCGTTGTAAGAATTCCACTTAATTGGGGAGAACAGCCGCACAGAATCCTACATGAAGGAAGAATGTGCGTGGATCAGGTCAGGGAATCAGCACTATGTACGGTGCTAGGTCACTTGTGATCACGAGACACTCCTGGCTGCATTTTACTTTTTAAATTTTGGAATTTGTTCGAAACAGTCCAAGGGATTTTACGCGCTGATTTCTTAGGTTCCTCTGCGAGAATAGGGACTGTTTTTGTATCCTACGCACGCCTAGTGGAGCGTCTAGTTTCAATTTAAGTTTGCCGACTAGGGGTTCCTTTATCCGGACGGCAGTGTGGTCTTCCCGTTTCGCCAGCGTATTTGTCCCCACGCACATTACAAAACATTAGGTACACAGTTCCCTTGTTAATGCAATCACCGTTTTTACCGTTAGGGGCATGCTGTGCGGTTCCGCGTCATGAATAGACGGTCATGTAAGCGGCTGCGAACTGGTGTCTTAGAGTGACCGTTTGTATTTTTATCACTGTTTATTGATTTCCCCAAACCCGTCCTCTTCAAGCAACGCTTTACAGCTGGACTTATTTTGTTGGAAATAAAGGCCGGCATAAGCGAGACCCTGTTCTCGCTAGAATTATTGTTTGGCGGCGCGGTTTTTGGTCTACGCCTATCTCGAGAACTATAGTTTCTGAGCTACTCGAAATTGCTGCTTTCTGCACCAATTTCAGCGATTCTTCCTTCACCTCTCATTCTGCGTTCACATTAGTGGCTGTGCGAAATCTGTTTCTTACACGCGCCTTTTTGATGTGTGAGTGATGAGAGAAGAGGTAATGAAGCCACTTCGTGATGTTTTCGGATACTTCAATTTGAGCGTTCAAAAGTTTAATCCAGCTGGCATTTATCCATCTTCTCTTGTTTGTGGCAGATGACAAAATAATCATCTATATATTTACAGTAGAGCAATGTCCGGACGCTGTGCAGTTGTCAACCTTCTTTGTAGTTTTTCAAGCCATCTGATGACCGAACAGTTTGAACACACCTTTAGTAGAACCGTGAGCTGTTGAAACAAGGAGCCATACATGTTTATTAGTCCTTCGTGTTGCTTAAGAAGCTCGCGGACGGCTCGCATTGCGGAGTCATTTGACAACTTAGTGTAAAGGGCAGTAATGTCGAAGGACTCCATAAAGCACGCACTTTTGGGAACGCGTTACGCAGACGATTTTGGAACATTTGGGCATTCGTGAAATGGGCCTACGTCTGCATATGCTCTGAATAACGTTCCAAAAACATTCATCGTCGATGGCACAAAACGCCTTCAAACCCTTCTTCTTTAGCGCTTTTTGTATGATTTCGTCTTGCTTTCGTTTTTAACAAAGCAGTTTAAATTAAATAGAACCTAAACATAACGAGTCAGCGATCAGAAGGAAGTCGAATAGGTGAGGCGACGAGGCTTATAACAGCCACAATGTCATTCCTTACTCGGACAGCGTTGACATAACATCTCTGTCTCCTGCATATGAAAAAACACCCATAAATTGTTTCGTTTTACTATTAGACCATGATGTCCCAACTCTCAGAATTTGATGAGCAATGTCTTGTTGAGGAAATTTGATGAGGATTTATTCAAGTGGTATGGATACTAATAGCAAAGTTATTAAAGTAAAAAAATGTCTAAAAAATCCTTGTTGTAATACGGCCTCCCTCCAATTAAAACCGAACTGCGGCCTACAGTAGATAGCTCATTTGCAAACAGTATTGCCTGATACGAGAAAGAGACGAGTTTTCATCCGAAAACTTAGCTAAGAACAAAATGCTGTGCCTGTGGTCGTTGCCATGCAAAAAGAAAACTCGACGCAGCGAGCCTACATTCGACCGATCTACTGCTTTCATCACTTCGGCTTCTGATGACGGAGTCACGACACCCTTTAGGGTTATCGTAAAATTGCGAGAAAAGAACTTTTCTATCAATAAGATTCGATCAAATGAAGGTTATGCAAAGGTCCAAATCCCCACACTCTTTGAGAATTTCCTCATTTCTGTATTTATCCTACGAATACAATTTATTCAAATAATAATTCAATTAATTAATTCAATAATTCATGAGTCAGCGTTTCAGTTGTTCATTTCTAAGCAGTCATTTACATTTAGATTCACTTTCGACGCAGTTCATTTTTCATTAGTATACAAGGACTGAGTTTTGTGATTAAAACAAAGCCTTCCAACCATGTCAAGTAATGTCCACGCACTGACTTTTATCTTGTTCTACATCCTGATATGTGGTGAGTTTCTTGGTTGAGTGGCCAGAAAATCTGAAGTCTTTCGAGGTAAATCTTAGAAAAACTATTACGATTTAACTCCAAAACCATTTTTTAGGAAACCTTGAAGTGCTCTTACGGCGAAAGATTTTGCTCGGAAACGTGTCATTCATAAGAGTGCGTCATCACCACATTCATCTACATAAGATCTACATAATTTAAGTTACATCTACATAAGTTAACAAAGTTGTTTTCAAAGAATCCTTAGTGAGTAACTATAAGCTTCCGTGGTTCAATTACCAAAAGCGCTTTTCCAGCTTAGACTTTGCTTGTACTTTTTCATATTTACATATATAATATGTTACATAAAATTACTTGTGGTCAGTTAGTTATCGAGCAAGCCGATGGAGCGCTAGTTAACTCCATTCTTCACCACTTGCTAAAAGAAATGCAACTTAGGAGCTGCTGAGAGAAGGAATTTCCCTGTTCTCTGTCGCAACTCGACCCTCAAGAACAGCTGTCAAACACGATGAGAAATTTCAATTCCTGGATGCCTATACTTTTACGGCTACCACCATCAGCTTTCCAATGCTTGAAAACTGATTGATAGCGCAGCGTAGTTCTTTTGCAAAAGTCAATCCAGCCCGTGAAAAATCGCATAACACGCACACACTTTGTAGAATTAGAGGCAAACCTTTGGGAAACCTACAGCAAGCCCTCATCAACGCATTGACTCTCTCTCTTCCAATCTACTTGCTAGTGTCTAGACAACTGATTAACAGCAGAGCGGTATTTTTGAGCAAGAAGGAATTTGTCCCCAATTCTACTAAACGTTGTCGTCTACAAGTCGTTCTTCCTATCCATCCAAAAAATCATATTGGATCAAAAGGAGTCATATTGACGCAGTAATCGAAATCACTCAATTATTCCAAAGATAAAGACATACCGCTACACTAGTAATCTTAGAACAACAGTTAAATCATCACAGCATTTTGTAATATCGCAACGTGAAGCAAGTAGTTTTATTCATCTTCCACTTAAAGCCGGTTAGATGTAAGGATACGTAGCACATTTCCGGTAGGAAAACAAGAAATATGCGGGTGTGCCGCACCCATATATGTCGTACATACCTATGTTGGCATGTTTGAATGCAGCGACCCATCCAATTGACCAGAATCCTCTGACTAGTTTCTTAGAAAGGACACGGAATAACAATGTTTAACTTATTATTCACCGCCTCTCATTTTTTCATTGAAGGGTTTAATGTGAAATACAAGCAAAACAATGATGAGATACTTGCATGTGGCTATTATACTGTTTCAACTTAACTGAGGTCACTACCGTTTTGCACCACTCCCAGACCATTTCCGTTGAAAGGTGATTCATAGTGACACCGTTAGGGTAAAAAAAACCTTGGAGAAAGGCAAGCCAAGGACACCGGCGGTGCAGTGAGAAACACGTGAACCCCGCATAGAGTAATCTCGAATCCATTTCTGAGCTCGGAACCAGGTTTGACAAATATCGCAGCATCATTGTGGACATGGAATCGTCTCTACCAAGCAGACTCATTGACCGACAATCCATTTACGGATTCCTATAGTCCTCATGACATTGTCCATCTGCTGAGTGAATTTCTCTAAAACGAGGTTAACCCATCGGGTTACGCCCTCGAGATGAACGAATGAATGGAATCGAAATGGTTACTGGTCTTCGAGCTAGTTATTTCGATTATTGAAAGAATAACAAAAAAACAAAAGTGTTATACATTACAAAGCATTATATAAAAGTAGTATAGATTCGAATAACCAAAGCAGAATAAAGGTTCGATCAAACATTCCTGATTACCTGACGGATTACTACTCTTCCATGATAATAGTTGTTACAGGTACAGAAGTACACCAACGAGACATTGCCGTCGCTGCGCAATAAAAGCGAATATTCACTTGGCTTGGATATTCTTATGGTAGCAGACTATTCAACTTTCCAAGGTTAGCTAACCCAGAGTGATCGGGGATAATGCAAATTATTCGTTCAGTTTTAATTAATAGTTTAGGGTTCATTGACATATCTAATGGTGACGTAAATGTGGCTGAGGTGTACACTCACGACTATTTACGAGCCCTATTTGAGCAGGTAAACAATTTGAGCAATTTAAGACAAAAAATTCGAGATCTAAAGCAATTTAATAGAACTCATGTAAGCACAAATTAGAAATAGAATACATTTTTCCCCACTAGCTGATACATTTCAATTTCAAAAAGCTTTATATGGTAGAAGTTACAATATTTAACATTTATTTTGCTCCCTATTATTTTCTTTCATGGCAGGGTATTATGTGAAATGCAACCTTTCAGGGCTTCATGTGCTATCCACCACACCAATCGAAGCCCTTGCTTTCCCTTTTCTCAGACAGTTTCTTATCATAACAGCTATATCAGCAACCACCCGTCAACGGAAATAATCAGGGGCGGAAAAATCGGCATTGAACTTAGTTAAGGTGAAGCTGCAGTCGAATGCTTCCCTGATTATACCTGTTGGCGGCTGATTGCTGACACCGCTAGACTAAAAAACTAGAAAAAAATAGGTAAAGCAAGGGCCTTTCTTGAAGTGGTGGATAGCTTGCGAGCACCCGGAAACGGTAATCACGGGTTCGAAGCCCAACTGAGGCCCCGAACTTTGCTTATGTCTTAGCACGCATGAGATTTTTTATGGCAGAGTTAAATATCATATGGACAAGGTACAAATGCAATATCATGAAATTGTAACCAAGAAATGCTTATTAAAGGTAAGGAATATATACAACCATATGGAGATCGCAGAGCAAACAATTCGACTCAATCTGGTCGATGCTTTCATCGCACTCAGGTGGAATCTTTTACTTTAACAACTACAATTAAACATCTAAAATGGATTGAAAAACTGCCTTATGCTAGCACATTGGAGCTGAGATGCATCACATACGGTGCATTTTCTCTTCGACTGTTTACTTCGCTGCACAGAACGTGGTGGCAACACTTTTGTAATCACTGGATAGTTAACTCAAAAGAGATTTCGTTCACTGCGTCGACGGCAAGAGCTGTAGTGTTCACTTAAAAAATCCATAAAGGACATCCCTTGAACATTCATCGATCGGTGATATGACTGGTAAGTGACCATTATTTTAACTCCAATCGATCCGACGGGTTACGATTATCGTGCGAATAGCATGCTATAAAGTTTTTTCTATAATTCTCTCTTGTTGCCAGTCTCTCCAAGTCCTCTAGTTGCTGAAACAATAAGGTCCAGTGTTGAGAAAGTAATGGCATGAAGTCAGTTGTTATCGCACTAGTCCTCATCCTTGCTGAATCTCACAATATGTGAAATTTTTTTCTATTTTCTATACTACCCGCCGTCATATCTACTATGATCCCAGCACTTCTCATATTCGGTTCGTTCTGTTGCATTCACCGTCCACTAAGGTCTTCAACTTGTAAATGTGGCTTCGGATGCTGCTTGAGAATTTTCATTTCACCTTAAACGTCGTAAAATGCTGGTCGAGTGGATTCTCACTGGAGACCTGAGATCGCCAGGCTGGAGCATTCCCAGTGTTAGATTGTAGACAATGGTTTTTTCCCAGACAAGTCCTTTACCAATTTCCCAACCCCGGATGGATCGGAGGCTTAGTAAGCCCGGAGCGGGATCGAAGCAGCACGGTGCTCCCTGATCGCCGGCATCACTAGCACTGCGCTATCCTCTCTAATGTGTATGTTTATGCATGATACAAGTTCCGATTTTATTTCCATGTAGAGAAGACGACTGCCCGATGATGTTCGCCTTAGATGAACAGGCAGACGATAACAATTCGACTCTCGGTAACTCCACAGCCATTGAGTCAGACTTGGATAAAGCAAATATCACTGTGTGGGTAAGTTCTATAATAGTGTCAATATCCAAAGAAGTTAATTTACTTGCTAACTTGCTACTTAGATACTTGGATAGTCCATCTTCAAGAGATGTGCCGACCCCCAGCACATGTGCCATTCGTTTCTTTCCCTCGCAGTAGTCGTCCATGGCGGTGGTTTTACTCGAGCATGGTGGCGCGTGCGAGTCTCATACCGTAATAAAAACCATAAAGCTGTCGGCATTGATCAATCCCTGAGGGATGCGCCATGCATTCGACGTCATTAAGCATCGTTTGGTGGTGATTGAATGCATATCTGGCCCTTACAATGACTCGGATTGGCCTGCCGATGTATCGAGCCAGTGCTGCTATCCTCCCAGACAAGTCTGGTACCAATTTGTCAACCCCGGAGGGATGGAAGGCTTGGTGGGCCATAGGAGTGGGGATCGATTCCACATGTGTGTTGCAGAGCATACTCTCATACCGTTACCGAAGTTAATTTATATAAAAAGAAAAGTGATGCGATTAGGGTGAGAAAAAGAAGGAAGCAAATAATGCAAGTGATGTATACTTTGTCACTATAACCTTATAAAAATCTTTTTCGACAAAAGTATTGAAGTACTTCAACATCCCTACACATGACCCTCGTTTAGCGAGGAGAAGAGCTAAAGGTTCTATAAGAATCTATTGAGTTCCTTTACATTTAGTTGTTTACCCAAAGAATATAATAACGAGATCATAGATCAGTAGGTCAAATAAGATACAACGAAATTAGTGAAAATATTGCAAGCAGACTCTTAACAATAAGATAACAAAGAACAAACGAACGAATCAGCCGATAATCGTGAACCGACAACTACGAAGTTCGCGATTCAGCACATAATCCCGTGATGTAAAGAGCCAAATCATTACAAAATATGGACCGACTTTAAAGCATAAAGTTGAGGCCACTTCTAAATCAAAGCAATTATCCAAGTTGAAAAAAACTACCTGTGAATATACCTTTATTGATGGCAGGTGTGGGCCGCTGGTGCAGGTTTTTTCAAAGGTGTTGTTGTCAAGGAAATCCGAAATAAACTCTTTCCAGATTAACGTTGAGCATGTCGGCAACAGAAGCTCTCGAAAAATTTTCGCATTGGCTTAGAAGACACGAGCAGTTTCTTCCTAAACACGATCATGCAATCCTTATCACGAAGTTAGTCATCACTGCGTTCACAGTCACGTTTAACTTGATGTACCTGCAAAAAATTGTGTTCGGTGTAGAAATTCGTGATGCTACCGTATTCGTCAAGGGGCTATAATACAAGCCAGTGAATAAGCATAAAACCTCTTAGTAGTATATGTGTAGGTTTCTTCTTTGCATAGAATCTTTTTTTTTGTGGAAAATCCAAGATGGAAATGTCGATCTCCTTCTCAGCTTTGATGGTCCTCTGGTCTCTCACAACAAAGCATAGGCACTACAAGGTGATAAAGAGTGAGAAAAAAAAGAGCATGGATTTATATGTGGATATCTTTAGATACGATCTTCTTTCGCCGCGAGGAGACTCGTCCACACAAGGCCTAGCATACGTTGGTAACATCTGCCAACGAGGTGACTCGTCCAGCGTTGTGGAAGACATTGGCGCCGCGGCAACGGCGATAGTAGCTGCGCACGAATTGGGTCATAGGTAAACCGTGCTGAGTGAAAGGAGGCTTAAAACAAGCAGAAATGGAAAAAGTTAGACGTTTGAATCTAAGCACCACGGCCGTTTATTTATTTCAGATTTTAAGCTGACTGCAGATTGATGTGGAACTATTAAATCAGTAATTTCGTTGATCAAATGTTATCGCTCCTTTCTCGACATTTTTAACAATAACGAAAGCTTTCCCTATGATAAAGCGAAACACAAATCATGGTAGTTTATCATAAAAAAATTAATCTCTTTCTATACAACGAAGGCTTGAACCCGCTCAACATGTGAACACAGTTCGTTCAACTCTAAAGGGTGATTGGAAGGTAAACCCCCTCCCCGCCACGAACTTTAAGCTTCCTACAATTTAATTTTTTATCCCTAGTTTTTACAATAAACAGAGATGAAAGGAGGGCGTGTAAGGACTTTTGAAAAAATTCTACAAGAGCACTAGTATTCGCCACCACTTTCTTAGGCCGCTAGGAAACCATGTCAACCGATTTCACCAAGAACTCTTATTGGATAGAAGACATAACTTCTTGTCTTCGCGCCTCAAGTTCTTCCAAGTTGTCCGTTTGTTAGAGTAGGCTTACTCCTTCAAGCAGCCCCAAAGAAAAAAAGTGGCTGGTTGTTGAGACTTGAACAAACCATCTCGAAACTTCGCACCAGCGATATTTGTCAGGATTCCAAATTTCAAATAAACTTATTCATTTCAAAAAATCAACAACGTACATTCACTTCCCGTGCCTTGAACATGTGGAAAAAAAATTGGGAAAGAGGGTAGAATTCGTAAGCAACTCACAAGTTCGAAATACGGAGTTCCTTTTCAGTCACCCAGTATGTCTAAACGCTTTTATTATTCCTAAAATATTTTCATAATGGTTTTTTTGGCTGAGATTTGATCACCTTCACTGTAGCAAAACTCTGAAGCGCGTTAAAAAAAATAGAGCTCTATCAGAATCAATGACTGCTCATTCCATAAATGAAGCTAAAAAAAACTCCCTTAAATGATCCGTGCTCACAAGTACTGCGAGTTCCAGCACCTCCAGCATTTCGTTGCCACTTAAGCGTCATTGAAGAAAATGGTCGGGTTCCAGTGTGCAATCATCTGCAACTTAAGGATCCTTCGTTCTCTGTCTTCATTGATATATTGAATTATGGTCAAGATTTCTCCATATAATACCAAGGCAATCGTGGAAGATCGTGGCCAGATCTTCACCGCAAACAGTTTCCATCCCCTGTGGATCCAAGGAAAGTTTGCTGCTTTTCACTTTGATCCTCCCAAGGCAATGACTATTGCGGTGATGTAAACGATTTCTGAGGTTAACCAACCTATCACTAAAGGCCAATGAAAGGACCGAAATCCAACAAGTTGAACTAGAAGTAAAGTGCCTTTCTGAACAATCATCCTCCTAAAACTTCAATATTTACTTGGTAAATTTAATGGTCGAGGGGTGTTTATTATTAAGGATCTTAAACTACTTAATCTCGAAGCTCCTACATAAGGCGGATAACGGTTTATACCTGGACCAAAAATAGATCTGATGTATTTAGTTGTCCTGAAAAGCAGGTGCATTCAAGAGGAGTGCTCGGGCGGTATCTTGGATGTCAGTTTAGCCTAAATTATCTATAAAAGAACTAGGATGGGACGTGTGAGCTAACTTCTTCCAATAACTTAGCACAATATCTACTCCGGCAGAGGCCAGCAAACTGCGCGTATCTCTAGTTCTCACGCCACAGCCTGTAAAACCAACAAGATGTGAATGGATTCCACACGAAAGATTTACTTTTTGCAATTGCTACGCTTCACACATAGTTTTATTCGAGCATGGTGGTGGGTGCGAGTCTCCTATGGTGATCTGTGAAATAACCACAGCTGCGAATACAGATGATTAATTTCGGTTACGAACACGTCTGCCCCACGTGTATGTGACCATACTAGGTAACGCCTGCATTCTCGTGGAGTTCGCTCTACAGTTCTTTTCGTCCATCTTTCGTCTGTTCTACAGTAGGAAAAACTAGCACTTAAAATTTTTAGCACGAAAAAAGGAAGTCCAGAAGGATATAATTTGTTGGAGAAATAATGTCGCTGAAATAATCATCTGACACATTCCAGTGATGGATGCTTTCTGAAAAGCAAAACGATGACTTACAGATGATGAGAGTAAACGAAGTAGTTATAAATTTTTCCCGCGTCAGTGTTTTATAAACACTATATAGGATATGAAGAACTTCTATTTCGTAAATGATGCTTAATGATATTTTTTCATTATCACGACAAATTTTCGTCACTCTATTTTGCTTCCTTGACTGTAATTTAGCCTTGGTGCATTTCACGACGGCAACCCTGAATCCGAAGAATGCTCGTCATCAGAGAACTTCTTAATGGCTGCCACCGTGTCTGGTACGGAAAACTTTGAGTTGTTCGCTCACAGTCGCATGATGAGCCAATGCAGTGTGCGAAGCATCGAAAGCAAACTCAAGTATGTTTTGCAATAAAAAATAGACAAATAACTAGTGCTGTTTCTGAGATTCGGGATTTTTGCCACACTTTATCCAAAAACGTCGCGCGACCAATAGTGATGCCAAGGTCTTAGAGGGAAGCCAAAGGTCACCATGTACTTGCAGGTACCTTAGGTGTTCTTACCACGCAGAAGAACTAGGGTAGTTTGCTCGTTGAGAAATGATTTGGACTTTCCACGCATACGTGCATTTCTTTAAATATGTCTGGGTGTGCGTATGTGCATGCGAAATGTATCCACGCATCGATCTCACTGAAATCTGCCATCAAGCAACTGGGGAGTCCATGAGGAACGTTTTGGGTGATCTTCAACGAATAGGTTCACATCTACTCCTGGAGAACATAATCAGCTTTCAGCAGATATACCGAATACGGCAAGGGAAAACAAGGAAGACATGTGGATATCCTACCACCAAAATCAGTGATTATAAAAGGTCACACGAAAGTTTGACGTTATTCGTCCTACTCAAATAGGTGTAACGCAATAAGCAGCGTTGAGATTCACAGAGGCCAACTGTGGTTGCTCAAATCACTCGATAATTAGTAGGGGCTACGCCGGTTATATTTTATATTTATTTGCCTGCTTGATGCCTTTGCGAAAACATTTCAGATCACCGCTAACTAGTTGCATCCGCAAAGTGCGAACTCTGGACAGAAAAGTAGGGAAAGAAACTTCCGAACGTAGCGAAATATCTCGAACTCCTGGAGAAGTGATCAGTCTTCTACAACAATGTCAAATCACGTTTGGACCACACTACGGTATTTGCCCGGTATGAAATCATAGTCTCACTACAATCTTCAAACGAGGATTTTCACTCTTCGACACATTGAACACCACAGTTTAGACCTAGATGGTTTCTCTCAACTCTCTATTATGCTTATCACTGTTGATGACTATGAAATATGAGCCTACCGGCTTTGTTCAAAATGCCTTTAATTACTTAAAAAAAACACTATTATTATACGCTGTTTCCATATGCTATCGTTGTACCTCATTGTAATGAGAGAGGGAAATTTAAAGGCCATGGACAACGTTTCAAACCTTAGTTACTTTCGCGAACTGTCTCCATGACTTAAGCGAGCCTCAAAAAATCTGTTACTGGAACTCTACAGGTGAAGCAAAGCCACCGGAAGTCGCTTACTGCTGAGTTATTCCAAGACCGCAGAAATTTCTGGCAGTAGTTTATCTTCGCTGGTCTTCTAGGTCATAAAGCACTATGAATATAAAAGCTTCATACGGAGGGTCTGATGTCCTTCATTCCTCTTAACATTATCTGCAAGGTTTAGCATAGTACGAAGCACTGTAGTCTAGTACAGAGCACGAGGATTGGAGGCGTTGGTAATACCGCTGAAACGACGAACGGTGTTAAGGATGAAGGAGATGTCATCGAAGGCTCCTGTGGCTGTTTTTCTAAGCAGCTAAAATTTACTATTGCTTTCACATAATTGAACTGTCAGGCTGACTGAATCGATACTCGGTTTCAGAGCAAGGAGTACTTCAGTGGTTTTGATCTGTGCCGTAGAGTCTGGTGTAAGGACCGCACCAAACGAAGAAATGAACCGTGTGAAACAAGAACATACTTTCCAGCTTTAGATGGTACCGAGTGTGGTAGAACGAAGGTATTACAGCTCAGTAAATAAAACGTCATTTTTAGTAGGAAAATAAGAGAAGATTTCACTAAACTTTTGCAAATAATATGAAAGATATTTATCAAAAATAGCTGTGAATGAGGGCTTCTACCTACTTCTGAGGTGGGCTTATTGCTTACAGTTTGTGACGACGACAAACAGTACGCTTAATCAAACCGTTTACTAAGCTGTTGGTAGCTGTGGTTACCTGAAAACGATGAAAGTTTTTTTAACCATCAAAAAAGACAGAAAACAAAATCACTTTGGGTTCAGTACACTCTTTTGCAATGAAATTTAAGAGAACATAGATCACTTTGGTATTTATCTACCCGTTTTCTCTCTCAGTACTTTCTTTGTACAATTTTATTTATGAACAGAGCAGTTCATGCCCATAGCAACAAAATAAAAGTATTTGATTTTCAATACTTTTTTTCAATGTTAACTTTTTTGTTTGCCGCCTTTTACAATTCTTCACGGCAAGGTATTATGTGTGATACAACCACAATGACAGAGACAGGCGAAACGAAGGACCCGCATGGTGTGGTGGTGAACGCGTTACTCCCCGGAAAGGATAATAGCGCGCTCCTACTCCACCGCAGACACCTGTGGTCCGGAGTTTGCAAATTTCTCAGTATGATTGTCGTTGTTTCACTTTTTTTCAGTTCATGACCTTTCTAATTTCAGTGGTGTATGGCAGGGCAGTGCGTTGAGAATCCTAATAAACTTTCAGGTATCTTTATGACTCCTTTTGTCACTCCTAAAAAAGGCGTGCAATTCTTATACTTTAAATGGTTTTCAGAATGCGTTGATCTGAACGTGAAGATGTGTCGAATGTATTCTAAGGCGAAGTTGCGCCACTATTGTAAAGCTAAGGATTTTTCTGAGATTTGTTGTCGTTCCTGTGCTCAACTGAAAGATATCTGAAATATACTATGACGTTAATGTCATCTCGTTCATTCCACCATTTATTGCGAATGTAAACGCACTACACAAGTCACTCCAACCAAGGCTGAAGAATGCAGCTGCAAGAATCTGCTATTACTGCCCCTCTCCAGCATAAATTCTTTTCCTTTCTCCGTTTTCATACTCCTGCGAGGATTTGGTTGTTTTATGGCTTTGGAAACATTTCTAAATCTTGTTACAATAATTTAAAACCAAGGTGAGAGTTATGGAAAAGCTGGAATGTGAAGTGTGACGGAACCGCTATTCGTTTCGGTTCTTTAAAAAACAATCTTGGCGTTGCAGTTTGCACAAACAACTTCGTCTTTCAAAAAGTCATAAACGCACAAAGTGGGCAATTTAACAGAATAGGATCGAAAGCGAAAGCATCAAGCATAATTCACTATTTTTCTTGATGAGCAGGTACGACGTTAGTATTGCAGCATTTATTAATACAGAATAGCTGATATCTCAGAGGTTTCGCCTTCTTGAGGCCCAGGAAAGGTCAGATTGACATGCAATCTACTCAGCCAAACCCTTTCATAACCTTAGCAGATAAAATTTAACGCATAAATTTTCATTCACATAATAAATAGATTCTTTCAAACACCCACCGGCCTTTGAAAGTCCTCTAGTTAATTGGTGGAAAGTGGCCGCACAGAGTGTTACATGGGCGAGGAATGTGCCTGAGTAAGGTCAGTGAATCCTGAAGTGTGGCGCGAGTTCACGTGTTATCACAAGACACTACTCCTTGTGGTTCATTTTTTGCTTTTTTGGTATTAATCCAAAATGCTTCAAGAGTTTTACTTCCTGATGTTTTCGATTCCTGTGCGGGAATAGTGACTTTTACTTTAAAATCTTCACCGTTATGTCTTTATGTCATGCGGGCAATTAATCGATTAATTGATGAATTATCGATCGGTGCCAAGATTGAATGAAAATCGGTCATGATAATTGCTACATCAAGTCCACATTATTTGTAATGAAGTAATTGCCATTATGTGTCATGAATTGGTGAGGTGCACCAAAGATACTGTCCAGATGAGCCAACGTAAGCCACACGGAATACCTGAGACCTGGACGGGATACGGACCTGTATAATTTCTGAACCGCTAACTGACTGAAGATAACCATGGCATGTTACCAAAGCGTACATCCGTAATTTGATGTGTGTTGTGCTAGGGAAACATGTTTCAGGACGTTTCCTTCGAAATTTCGTAAACGTTTTCTGACATAATTTATAAAATCAACCTAGCCGAAGCACAATATAAATCTTCTAACAATCTAACTTTGTTTTTCTTTCCTTAAATTTCGTTCCGCACATTGTTTTGCGCTTGTCTTTGGAGAGAAGGTCAGTTGTTCGCAATTCTTTTCGTTCATGTCCACGAACGCAGCCTTGCTCAACTGTGGGTTCGGCTACGATTTGTCTATGCAGTTGGCTTAAGAACACACCGAAAACGTCGGGTGATGCAACTTTCATCTCTTGGAACTGGTCCACTTGTAAGATCCGTAAACATTGGAAAACGTGGCTGAGAGGTGTACCTGGGCATCGGGCTGTGAAGTACAGCGGCGGATTCATCCGCATAGCAGGGTTTCCCAAGCTTAGAAGGAGTCCGGCGTTTCCAACACGAAAGCCAGCTGAGAGTAAACCAATACTAGGATCCACCAGCGTCCTGGTGTCAAACTAGTCGCATGGTAGCAAATCTTCCTCTGATTCATAAGAATGACGCCTGCCTGTGATAATGACGACCAGGGGGCAGACTTGGGTCAGGCTGACATCGGAACTCCAGGGAAACACAATGGCTAGAGCAGCAAAACTCCGAAAAGTGAAAATGGTGCTGGGCCCGCACGACCAATGAGGACAGGCCGCCCAAGTATCCAAGTATTCTACAGTAATATTTGTCTCTGATGGGCTCGTGTGGCCCAGTGGTCGGAGGCGCCCTCCAGCAGACGTGGAATCGATCCTCGTGGCCATGGCCCCACCAAGCCTTCCATCCCTCCAAGGTCGACATATTGGTGCCAGACATGTCTGGGAGGGTAGCAACACTGGCTCGATACATCAGCAGGCCACCGCGAGTCATTGTGAAGGCCAGATATCCATCCAATCACCTCCAGACGATGCTTAATGAAGTCGAATGCATAGCGCATCCTTCAGGGGATTGATCAACATAGAGAGTTTTATCCTTTATTTTTTTTTATTTGTCTCACGGTTATTTTTTTATCTCGTTGCTGTTTTTTTCGCGTTATTCGAGTTTTCGCAGTACTGTCAAATATTAAGCAGTTGTTGTACATCTTGCTTACCAATGAACGATACTTACTTACTTGGAAACTTGGACGGTCCAACTTCACGAGCTGCGCGGACACCAGCACATATGCCATTCGTTCCTTCCTCTCGCAATAATAGTCCATGGTGGTGGTCTTGTTCGAGCTTGGTGGCGCGTGCGAGTCTCATACCGTGATCTGTAAAACAACTGCAGCTGCAGGTACAGCTGATTAACTTTGTTTACGAACACGTCCGCCCAACGTGTAGGTGGTCGTCCTAGGAGACGTTTGCATTCTCTTGGAGTCCACTCTGCTGTTCTTTTCGTCCATCTGTCCTCCGTCCTTCTCATTATGTGACCGGCCCATTTATGTTTCGCTATCGATGTATATTCTCCTGGATCTCGAAGATGGGACAGATTTCGAAGGTCAGAGCTTCGTATTCCGGCTAGATATTGAGCGTGCCGGTTATATTTTAGAAGACACCGCTCAAGTGCTCTGTGAGTAGTGCGAAGCATTCTTGACGTAGTTGAAATATCAACCCACGTCTCCACAGCATAACAGAGTGCTGGGAGGACCGTAGAATCGAAGAGATCTGCGCGGATTTTCGGGTCCTTCACTTGGTCGGTGGCTTCTTGGAGAGGCCCGAATGCGACCCAAGCTGCTCCCCTTCTTCTATCTATTTCCTCCTTCATGTTGTTTTCCATGTTTGTTGTTCCCCAAGGCATACGCACGAGGTGGTCTCTGCAATGAGAGAACCATTCAGTTCAATTTTTTTCGCCTTCGCACCATAGGTTTTTTCATGAACTGGGTCTTCTTTCGATTTATGCGAACTCCGATCTTTTTCTCCGCTTCGTTGAGTTCGTTGATCATCATCTCTGCTTCGCTAATACTTCTTGAGAAGATGACAATGTCGTCGGCAAAACGAAGGTTTGATAGGAATTTTCCATCAACACGTATGCCGTTCTCATCCTAGTCGAGTGACTTCATTATCCACTGCAGTGCTGCACTGAACAGGTATGGGTATGGTAAGAAGTCGATGGAAAAGCTGTATTTGCGTATTAAAGTCCCGATAACAGTCGGACAGAGTTCTTGTGTAGGACGGGTTTTCCTTGCTCGACGAGCGCTGATAGGGTTGCAATCGTTTCGACACTGTCAAACGCTTTTTCGTAGTCGACAAAGGTTAGGACTAGATGCAAGTGGTATTCCGGACAGGCTTCGATGACCCTGGACACGGTTTGGATGTGGTACATACAGCAGACTTGTTTTCGAAATCCTGCTTGCTGGACTGGTTGATCCTCATCCAATATCCTTGATATGCGCGAGATGATAATCTTCGTGAAGAGCTTGTAGAGTACACTCAACAAGCATGTGGGACGATAGTTACTAAGATCCCTTCGGTCTCCTTTCTTGGGCAGGATGACCGTTCGCGACGTCCTCCACTGGTCTGGGATTTTTTCCTTTTGAAGGTAGACTGTCATATGATTTGCGAGAAGTACATGTAAATTGTGCCCTCCAGATCTAAGGAAATCTGCGGTGACATTGTCTGGTCCTGGAGCCGTGCTTCTTTTCATGCTTTTTATCGCAACTTGAACCTCCGACGGAAGAATTCCAGGTGGTTTTTCTCCATGGTGATAGTAGGGTCCAGGACGGAGATTGGGAAACGGAAAAGGTTGGTGTAGAACGTTTCCGCTATTAATTCCATATTATGGCGGAAACTTTTGACGATTCCGTCTTCGCTCATAAAGGCTGACAGCGGAACATTATAATCACACAGGTCCCGACGGCATTTTTTTCAGACTGCTTCTTTTTCTCTGCTGCTTCCAGTAGTTTCTTCTGCTTGTACCGTTGTAGATCTTCTTGCAAAGCTATTCTGCAGCTGTCACTTATTACTAGCCATGTCAAAAGTGTTGCAGTAGGATCAAGCTTCAGTTTCTTTCTCTTCGAGCAGCTCCTCAGTAGTGACGGAGATGCGATCCGATCTTCTTGCTTGAGGAACTGAGGCGAATTCGGTTTCAGTCCTTCGACAAGCAGCTCGTAGTCTTCGGTCGGGTCTTCTTTAATCTGTCAGTCACTTGGATAGGACTTCGATCAGAATGTTCTTGTCGTATACAGCTAGACTTTTTCTTCGTGGTCAATGAAGAGAGTTCTTTTCCAGCTTGTGACTGATTCGAATCTTCGCGCGAAGAAAGGCGGTGATCGGAGCCAGTACAGAATGACGGGACTACCGATTTGTCAAGTAGGCACCATCTTGTGTTTGTCAGGATATGGTCGATCTCCGCATGAGTCATGCCGTTGGGAGACTCTCATGTCCAGCAGCAGGTTTCTTTCTTCTGGAAAAAACGAGTTTCCATGGAAGAGAGCTGACAGGGAGTCCTGCGAGACGGTTTCCCTTCTCATTTCTTTCTCCTAATCCAAAGTTTCCGATCCTCTATTCGCTCTCGTTGGCCTTTCCTATTCTGGCGTTGAAGTCTACGATAACAAATTTATGATATGCTTTATCATTGCGGATGACCTCCTCCAACAGATAGTAGAACGCACTTAATTCCTACTCGTCAGCTGTGTCAATCGGTGAGTAGCAGTTGATGATAGTGATCTCCTTATAATGCGACAGCTAAAGACGGAGGACGGCCATGCGAGAGGAAATGGTCACGTATGAGTCGACGAGATGGACAATGGACGAGTGTATGTATTTTTTCTTTCTTGTAATGCGATCTGCGGCTACATGAAGTGCGTAGAGATCGGCGTCTGTGGACAGTGTTCTGGCATTATACGTGCATAGTAAGAAACAATATCCATGGCGTTTCGTGCGTGTGTTCTTCAGATCTGCTTCCAATGACGGTAACCCGAGATTTTCTGCCCTCTCACCGGTCGTCTCACTGCCTGACATCATAGACGAGAGCACCTAGTGTGCGAGGTACTGAGGCTGGCCTATTGCTGGTCGTGCAACTTGGTCCTCCCTGGAGTCCTGGCGTAACCTTGCAAGGGCGTATCCAGGTCTTCACCACGATGTGGATCAGAGGGAGGTGTGTTTTCGGCGAAGAATCCTTCGCTCGGTTTTTCCTACTAGTTTATTCGGAGAGATGTTAAAATCGAAATCAGAAACGAAAGTAGGAATGATACTAGTTGCAACAATAGGTTTTTAATCCTTTATTTCGGAAGCTAGAGCTCTTCAATGAGTTGTGATGATTTCTCGTATGCGAACAGTGTCATATTTCGTTTTCAATATTGTTGAACAGAAGTTTGCCCATAAGTTGAACTCATAGGGGGTTTCTCACTAGTTTTAACGATTCTAACGGACTAGAATTTTACTGCCATCCGTTGGAAAAATTTTTTTTAGTCGTCTTTCGACTGCTCTAAAATCACTTGAGTTTCGGACACATCATCGTGTGAGGGAAGCATTTCACATTGCACAAAAGCACAATCATACTGCAAGCTTGAGTATGATTTCATACTTTTGGATAACCTGTGACGTTGTAACTTGACTGGGTGCCCATCTCCAGAATCTGCCTAAGTCGCAGAGGAGTACAAAATCTGCTCGAGACCTCTCACATGGATACAGTCCGTACAACATCATTTTGTAACCGTAAAAAATTATGTATCAAACCGTACGAAATTAATGACCATTTCCAACTTTAGAACAGCGTACCTCAGCTGATAATGAAAGTTGTAAAGTCAAATTAGCTCTTGATACTTTTCCTTGGTAAGAACTAGTTGTCTTGTTCTACTGCAATGGATTTCGATGTTATTGAGCCAACAAAAAACGTCTTCTCGCTTTTTCTTCATTAGTTTCGCGTTTTGAACATCAAGACGATTGCAGAGAAGAGATTTCCTCACATAGGATATTATGTTGTTCTCCAGTGTATCGTTAATGTATTCTCACTGCCACGCTGGTGGTTAAACCTTGAACAGGTAGATATCGTTTTCAGCTTGTTGAAAACACTAGTTTTAGAAAATCTGCAATGAAAGAAAAATTCAGGAAAGTTGCATATGCTCATTGCACCAGAACAATGTCTCTTCTACATAACTGTGAAGTTCTCAACTGCCTAGCTAGTCTAAAGGATAAAAGGATAAAGCTCTCGGCGTTGATCAATGCCTGAGAGATGCGCCATGAATTCGACTTCATTAGGCGTCGTTGGGAGGTCATTGAATGCATATCTGGCTTTTTGCAATGACTCGTGGTGGCTTGCCGATGTATCGAGCAAGCGCTGCTGTCCTCCCATACAAGTCTGGTACCAATTTGCCGACCCCGGAGAGATGGAAGGCTTCCTGAGCCATGAACGCAGGGGATTGATTCCACATGTGTGTCGGAGTGGCTCCTTCGAGCACTGTGCCACCCGCGCCTTTAGCTAATCTAATTATTGAGAAATTGAAAGTAGTACTCGCTTTTTATTTACTGCCTATTCTTTCTTAATGGCAGGGGTACTATGGAAAATACAACCACTAAGATCCTGAGTGGTGGTCGACGCGTTAGGCCCCGGAAAGGGTAATAGCGCGTTTGTTCCCCACCGCAGACGCCAGCGGTCCGGAATTTTGCAAATATCGCAGCATCATTATGGTTATATTCCACATAACACCTTGCCATTTAAAAAGAATAGGCAATAAATAAAAAAGCGAGTACATTGTGATTTATACCACAGCTTCAGCTTAACTGGGTTCAGTGCCGCTTTGTGCTCTCCAGATCAATCCCGTTGATGGGTGATAGCTGATGGCACTGATCGATAGAACTAGCTGAGAGAGAGGCAATACGATGGACCCCGCTTGGTGTGGTAGTGAACGCGTTAACTCCTGGATAGGGTAATGGCGCGTTCGTTCTCTATCGCTTACACTAGCGACTTGGAGTTTTGCAAATATCCCAGCATCGTAATTACAAGTAGTTTTCGACAATCTTCTGAAACGGAGCGCCTTCAGCGTAGTTGTTAGAGGTGCACTGCAATACACCTCTGGCTCGATCCCGCTCCCTAAGAAACCGATTCCATTTAGTCATCTCCAAAATACTTATTTGAGGCAAATTCACCTCCCATTTTTAAAGTATAGACTTCCTCACTTTCTTTTACTCTTAATCGTTTTTTCCCGAGAAACCAGAACGGTCACGAATATGTTAACATGACTTCTATCATCATATTACATTACATATCTAATTGACAACTTCATTTTTTTTCTTCATTTCTTAACTTTTTTAAACATTCTATTTTTTCATAGACGCTTTCGAACGAGCAAGGAGATTTTTCAACGGCTCGGATAAAACCGGCTTTCAAGAAGGCGAAGGAGCTGAAGCAGTTTTCAGACTTTCCAAACAGGTTTTCCATCAACGTCCTCTTACCTTATAAGTGAAAGAATATACATTGAATAACATAGAGCGAAAAACCAAGGACATTGCATGTGATCGAAGCAGTTGTGTTCTGTAATCAAGAAACCACGTTGTAACACTGTTATAATATTTCCTTTCTCCACAGCCTCTTTTTTCTAGATGCTCAGCATCTCGATTATGTCCCCATAAAATCAATATCCTGCCCGACACTCCTACTGTAACAAATGAAATTTTCTGGGTCGCCCACTGAATTTGCTCCACGAGTTTCCATTTGAAAATTCAATTTCAGCCAGTGCACTGACATATGAAGAGATTTTTTCATAAAATGAAAGAGATTTAAAGATATTTAGGTGTTAGGCCTAACCACCTAGTAGCCTATAAAAGCAAGCAGAGCTAATAAGTGCTCCCCGCAAGACTTGGTTCATGCTCATAGAAACGGTGAGTGCGTGAAGAAGCTGTTTTGCTTCCAACAACAGATGAGATATTTATGATGAGAACATAGAAATTAAAGGCAAGACATTTGGTGTTGACGAATTCTCAAAATGCACTCCATACATTCAGGTCTATTCCAATCGCTGTAGGATCGTTGAATGAATATTTTTCCTTCACCATGATTTATGGTGGCATAGCCATTCATTCAGTATGTTTAATTTTTTGAGGCGCTTCTAGCGCAATGTGCACTGCAATACACATGGGTTCGATCCCGCGCCCCAGGCTCACCGAGCCCTCAATCCTTCAGGGTCGGCGGATTGGTACCAGACCTGCCTGGGGGGTGTAGTAGCACAGATTCGATACATTGTAGGCCATCACTAGTTAATATTTAGACCGGATACGCATTCAATCACCTCTAACGATGCTTGATGAAGTCAAGTGCATGGCGCATCTCTCAGAGAATGATCAATGCCGAGAGGTTTGTCCTTTATCTTTATTATTCATGTTAAAGTTTTATCAGCTGACTATTTTTTTCCACAGAAAGGTATTATGTGGAATACATCCACAGGGATGCTGAGCTATAAACAAAAGGGTAATCCCGGAAAGGATTCGCAGGTTCGTAGACTGTCTGAGGTTCCGAATTTTGTTAATATCTCAGCATTTCTTGGTTATCCATTTAATGCATTCACTCTCCCAGACAGGTCCTGTACAATGTGCTTACCATGGGAAAGATGGAGGTTTGGTTGCACGGCGTCACAGTCACTCTCATAGAATACTGGCAATAATAATGCTGACAACAATAACACTATTCATTCAGTTCCAGTGTTCCGATTCAGTTCCTTCCATGCTAGCTTCTTCAATGTGATACCAACGAAAAAACTATCGTAAAACTGTCATAGCACAGTCTTCTAGTAACGTTTTCATCGTTTTTAAGAATTCTCACGAAAAATCTCTGTAGACATCATGTGAGGATTTGTATGTATTCAACTACACAATAAAGGGACTCCTCTCTCTGCTCTCTTCCCGCGCAAACTTTGGTTGCTGTTGGAAACATGTTTCTTACAAGCGCACTTTTCTTGTGAGAGGGGTGAGAGGAAAGGTAATGAACCACGATGCTTTTACTACTTGGCTTTCGGGACCACTTCGTAATGTAGCCATTTTCTGACAGGTTAATTTGGCGATTTCTACAGTATATCTGATCTCCTGTAAGGCGTGCGGAGATGAATACATTGGCGAAACGGGCAGACCACTCTATGTCCGCATAAGGGAACACCTAGTCGGCAGACGTAAACCAAACACTCCACTACGCACGCATAGGACTCAGAGATATAACAGGGACGACTTTCAAGTACAGGTCACGATCCTCACACGGGAACCGCGAACACAAGCGCGCAAAACTCTCGAGGCGTTCTGGATTAGCTCCAGAAATCCGAAAATGAACCGCAGGGAAGAATGCCTCATTATCACGCGTGATATTGGACAGTATATAAGCCTGTTATTCTGATGGAATGGGGACATTACGCTTCCATGTGAGTCCTGTGCGGTTGGTCTCCACGCGACATTTCCAGTGGAGGGCTCATAGAACGCGGTGAGTGTGCAAAAAGCTATTTTGTGTTCAATGTGATTGAAATTTTGGTTTAGCGTCTTCTCTATTTGGTTATGGAGGCATTTGACCGTGTAGATTGCAGTCAGCTTGATCTTTCCAGGCTCTGAGAAAGGCGAAATAAGCCGAAACGTCAGCTTGATCGTGAATAAAGGATAAAATAACACCTGGCGTTTGCTCAACAAGAATGAATCTGATCAATGCCAAGGTTAATAGAAAGTAGGTCGTGGGATTTATTACGAGACGTACCAGCTCGATACTTCCGACATGTAAAAGAAGTGCTGTCACTAAGACAAAAGATCGTCTTAGCCCGACAGTGATTACACTTTCTCCGCCGCTGTCTAAAACACCGAGTCGTCCCGAACTTCATCAAACGAAGACCACTATACGATATATGCGGACTGCCAGAAGACAGTCACCGAGTACTGGACGTAGAATTGCGAATACTACGCACCTGCCTACGAAGCCGACAAAACCAGATGTTCGCCAAGTGGAAGAAGTGCGAGACGAAGGAAAACTTTTGTGCTCACTATTTGGAGGAGCGCCTCTGGAGGAGAATAGTGGGTGGGTCAGTGTTGATTTGCAACTCTATCAAGTCTAATGCTAAAGTAACTTTGCGAGGAAAATTCGAAGACCTTCTGAGTAAATCGCATAACACGGCTTCAAGAGCGCACAGAAATACCGCTAACGAACATCAAACAAGTCACAGTAGGAAAAAATAATGGGCAAGAAAATTCAAGGCTAACCGTGTTAAGAGGCATGACTCTACCAGAGAGTGCGCACTCGTTATTAGAATTGGGACCGAGTTCCTCACCATCTGAACCCATTTCTAAGATAGCCTTGCGTAGGGTCGCATGTAGTTTACATGAACATCAAGACAGACTCTGCAAAAAAAGCTAGAGATGAAAGGCAAAATAGGCGCGAACAACAAGTGGGGGGCCCTATCAAGAACACCATTTCCTCAGCCGTTCTTTAGACAACAAGAGCACAATAATGAAGTTCATTTTAAATTCCGGATGTTTACTAATGAAACTTTCAAAGTCCTTAATCACTATCCTGCGAAAATACAGCTCCAACCTCACTGAAGTGCAAAATCGAGGTATGCGTGAGGCACGAGAGCTGATAAGGTTGAAAAAAAACGTAAGACTATCCGTTAGTGATAAGGGTGGAAAGTTTGTCTTAATTAACCATCAGTTAGTTGTTGAGATAACGAGAAAGCATCTTGAAGATGCTTCACTTTATCGCCCATCATCTGAGAAGGAGATTAAAAGTAAATACCGAAAATTGAACCACGAATGGGTCAAAATGGCAAGGGCTGCAGGTTTAAAACAATCAGTTATCTCTCAACTAAAAGTTGACTTACCAACATGTCCCGTCTTGCGCTTGCTTATAAAAACTCATCAGTTAGTATCCAGCGATGTTCTTGCGTCTACCGATCCATCATTGTTTAAAGTTAGACCTATCATTAGCTGTGTAGACGGGCCAACGGATAGGATAACGTGGTTTTCAACCCTAATACTTACCCTGCTGTTGAAACACATTTCAGCCAATCTTACGAATACCCAGATGTTTCTGGATCGTCTACGTTCTGCGCAGTCCAACAGCGCGTACGTGATAGAGTCCTTCCACGTTACCGCCTTTTATACAAATGCGTCGAATGACTCCGCAATGCAAACCATATTCGAACTCCTTACACAACGCGAAGGACAAATAAACATGTATGGCTATAAGATAGAGCAGTTAATGACACTCTTAAAAGAATGCTTGAGCTGCTCAATCTTCAGATGGTCCGGAAAGTACTACGCTCAAATAAGAGGGTTGACAATGGGACAGAGACTGGCACCAAGTCTTGCCATTGCGTTTACGTCCAAAGTGGAAGCACCAGTGACCAATCTCGGGCCGTCACTCTACATTGGATATATAGATGACTGTTTTGTCTCTTGCTCAACACAAGAGGAAATGAACAAGTGTTTCGAGTTGTTGAACGAACAGTCAGAGTACATCAAGTTCACCCGTGAGAAACCGAAGGAAAACTGGCTTCAATTCCTGAACGTCCAAATTAACCCGTCAGAAAATGGGAACAATACGAAGTGGTACCGAAAGCCAAGTAGTAAAGACATCTTGGTTCATTACTTCTCCTTTCACACGAAAAGGCCGCTTGTAAGAAACATGTTTCGAACAGCAACCAACGTGTGCATGGGAAGAGAGCAGAGAGGGAGTCCCTTCATTATATAGTTGAATACATAGAAATCCTCACATGGTGTCTACAGAGATTTTTTGTGAGAAATTTTAAGAACGATGAAAACGTTACTAGAAGACTATGCTAAGATGGTTTTACGATAGTTTGTCGTTGGTATCACATTGAAGAAGCTAGCATGGAAGGAACTGAATCGGCAAGGGGGCGGTCTAGAAATGGAGTGCAGAATGGATGGCGTGAAAATCTACTTAGTAATTAGTTGGAAGAGACACAAAAGTATGAAATGGAAGCTCTTCTCCTCTGTGTGGCACTTTGCCAAGTCTTAAAAACGTAACGGTCGTTCTTCTTCACTATCACAGATCGTTTCACTGTTTAAAGATCTTATGTAGAGCATTGCAGCCGTGTTGGTGGACTTTGCTGGACAGCTTTCACAAGTGGGAAGGATTTTACGCTTTAAGTGACAGCTTTATTTAAGGACGCACTTGAAAATTATATGAACGTAATAGTTTGCCGAAATGCTAGTGCTGCTCGACATTGATATAAAACGGGCATCCTTCCAAGAGTGTTACTTACCCGCTTCCGTACCCATTGAGCGATCGGAACCTACTGAGAACCTTTAGTATCCTAATGAGGAGAGAGTATGAAGTAGGAATGAAATAAGCTGCTCAAACTTTTACTCCAGTAATGGGTCACTGTGTAGTTGGAGAGACAATAGCAAGTGTGGTTCTGTGTTTGCTGAGAGATCGTTCATCTTTTTCGTTATATTCATCAGCTCCTTTAGGCTTCTTAGCACAGTCGCGTGTATAGGTCTTTGTATAGGTACTATTCTACTCTTTAATTCCATCCATTACAGGGTTCTTAAAAAAAAGTTGTTAGTACAATAATTCCACGTCGCCTTCACAGTACCATTCTTCAAACGTACAAATGAATCTTTCGAGTCATTTTTCAAGTCTTCTTGATACCAAAATAGCGGTGGAAACTAACGCATGTTCTTTTTCCAACTTCATTTAAATCCTGACTTCGTTCAAAAAACGGAGTAGTGCCTGTCTGAACGGAAATTTCAAGAACGACGTCGCAGAGACGGTTTATTGCTCTAAATTTCTGGAATTTCGTAAGTGTTTGCAAAGTACAGCAGAGTGATAATTCGGTGAGAAATAGGTCTTTTATTTCGTGCTAACGAAATAGACTTGCGACTACCGCATCCGCTTAATTCAGTTATCCGTCACTGTTCCATTGGGCATCCTTCATTCGATAACAATGATCAGTACAGAATTAAGGACTCACACACTTTTATTCGATTCCTCTTTTCATGGAAAGAATTTTTGGAACGAAATTAGAGAACACACTTTCCTTCTCTTCCCCTTCCTTCCAGTCCAATCTAAACCCTAGTTTGACAGCTGTGATTTCCGAACTGCTGGGAGTTTTGCTGCATTTTCCGCCATTTACTCTAGAAGGGTGTCAACGGACATATTGGGAGCGGTCTTTGTCAACTACAACCGTGACCTTCTCATAGATTTGTGGGATGGAAGATTTCGCTTATAAAAAACAATGTATTTGTGGTTGATAAATCCTATTGAGATTCCCCACCACATTTGCATTCTATTTATGAATTTACTAAGCTAGTGAGCGTTGTTAGTGAGTATTAGGTAGTGAATTGTATCACAAAAGCGACATAATGATTTACAAACGAACATGTTATCAGCTGGCTCTGGAAGGATTCAGGGCCCTCGAAAAAAGCTTGAAGAGAGTTCGTCGTCGGCGGATGTAGCACCGCAGAGCTTTTCCTCGCTTCTGTTCCCTTATCTACCTAATACTCACTAACAACGCTCACTAGCTTAGTAAATTCATAAATAGAATGCAAATGTGGTGGGGAATCTCAATAGGATTTATCAACCACAAATACATTGTTTTTTATAAGCGAAATCTTCCATCCCACAAATCTATGAGAAGGTCACGGTTGTAGTTGACAAAGACCGCTCCCAATATGTCCGTTGACACCCTTCTAGAGTAAATGGCGGAAAATGCAGCAAAACTCCCAGCAGTTCGGAAATCACAGCTGTCAAACTAGGGTTTAGATTGGACTGGAAGGAAGGGGAAGAGAAGGAAAGTGTGTTCTCTAATTTCGTTCCAAAATTCTTTCCATGAAAAGAGGAATCGAATAAAAGTGTGTGAGTCCTTAATTCTGTACTGATCATTGTTATCGAATGAAGGATGCCCAATGGAACAGTGACGGATAACTGAATTAAGCGGATGCGGCAGTCGCAAGTCTATTTCGTTAGCACGAAATAAAAGACCTATTTCTCACCGAATTATCACTCTGCTGTACTTGCAAACACTTACGAAATTCCAGAAATTTAGAGCAATAAACCGTCTCTGCGACGTCGTTCTTGAAATTTCCGTTCAGACAGGCACTACTCCGTTTTTTGAACGAAGTCAGGATTTAAATGAAGTTGGAAAAAGAACATGCGTTAGTTTCCACCGCTATTTTGGTATCAAGAAGACTTGAAAAATGACTCGAAAGATTCATTTGTACGTTTGAAGAATGGTACTGTGAAGGCGACGTGGAATTATTGTACTAACAACTTTTTTTAAGAACCCTGTAATGGATGGAATTAAAGAGTAGAATAGTACCTATACAAAGACCTATACACGCGACTGTGCTAAGAAGCCTAAAGGAGCTGATGAATATAACGAAAAAGATGAACGATCTCTCAGCAAACACAGAACCACACTTGCTATTGTCTCTCCAACTACACAGTGACCCATTACTGGAGTAAAAGTTTGAGCAGCTTATTTCATTCCTACTTCATACTCTCTCCTCATTAGGATACTAAAGGTTCTCAGTAGGTTCCGATCGCTCAATGGGTACGGAAGCGGGTAAGTAACACTCTTGGAAGGATGCCCGTTTTATATCAATGTCGAGCAGCACTAGCATTTCGGCAAACTATTACGTTCATATAATTTTCAAGTGCGTCCTTAAATAAAGCTGTCACTTAAAGCGTAAAATCCTTCCCACTTGTGAAAGCTGTCCAGCAAAGTCCACCAACACGGCTGCAATGCTCTACATAAGATCTTTAAACAGTGAAACGATCTGTGATAGTGAAGAAGAACGACCGTTACGTTTTTTAAGACTTGGCAAAGTGCCACACAGAGGAGAAGAGCTTCCATTTCATACTTTTGTGTCTCTTCCAACTAATTACTAAGTAGATTTTCACGCCATCCATTCTGCACTCCATTTCTAGACCGCCCCTTGCCGATTCAGTTCCTTCCATGCTAGCTTCTTCAATGTGATACCAACGACAAACTATCGTAAAACCATCTTAGCATAGTCTTCTAGTAACGTTTTCATCGTTCTTAAAATTTCTCACAAAAAAATCTCTGTAGACACCATGTGAGGATTTCTATGTATTCAACTATATAATAAAGGGAATTCAGAAATGCTTTTTTGCACTACGGAGAACAAAAAGCTGTACATTTGCTTCAATCCTTGAATGTTGTATCCTCACGAATCACAAATAATTTTGCGAACGCAAAAAATCTTCATCTAGGGAGGACTGTCTTCTCCGAAGAGCTATGGTTTTCCAAATATTTTCCAGCCTGTGACTACGTCGCACCAAGGTGGCAGTGATTTATCACACCGTTAAGAATTGAACCAGGCTTAAGGATGAAAAGTTCGAACTCCATGCTCAGTTTAGGAGACCGCGGTAACGACAAAAACTCTCACTGGCAATCTTAGCTCAAGAACATCTCCAGTTGTAGTGAACCATTGATAACACTGAACTGTTAGCCAATCAATTGGTGGGTTTTTGAAGCATCCTTAATGGAGTGAAACGAGATTGCTAACGCGTGTTATTGACGTTCGATGGCTTACGCTTCGACGAGTTCGCCTGCTTCAGAGCCTAGACGTATTGTTACATAGCTTTATCCCTAATATTTTCTGTTCTTAGCAAACTAATGTGCAAACCAAGCTCTAGCTTGTTTGGCAGCGCTATTTACTTTTTATGAAGAGTGACAGCACCCCTATGCCACTCACATAAGATGATGAATGGAATTCGCTCCGATCAGAAAAAGCCGCGCATGTAATAGAGTCATTCGGTGTTACCTCGTCCTAAACAAACCTACCGAACGACTCTGCAATATAGGCTATTTTCGAGTTCCTCGTGCAAAATGAAGGAAAAATAAATATATACGATTTGTTAACGCTACAACTCATAACTCCTTGAAAAAGTGTCTAAGCTCCTAAACCCTTAAGTGATCTAGAAAATATTTTGTGCCAATCAAAAGACAGGTAATGGAGCAGGAGTCGATACCAAGCCTCGCCATCGCATTTAAGTTTAAGGTGGAGGCACCATTCTTTCCATAAGTGGCTACATTCTCGAATGGCAAACATCGTCAAGTGGTATCAGAGATAAAGCAGCAAAGACGTCCTAGCTCGTTAGCACTTTCACTTTCTTCATCTAGAAAGAAAGCACATATCAGAAATTTACGTTTCCTTGATGAGCTGACACATGACTATCATTGCATCGTTTATTTCGCTATGGCTAATCAAATTGACAAGCAAACTATTCGGCCAAATTTTTCCACAACCCCAACAGGAAAATCTGAAGCACAAATTTCAATAGCATTGATGACAACTCTTTCAAACGCATTGGCCATTGCAATGCGCCATCATCCACCAATTTGTGCGCAGGCAGTAAGCACGAGGAGAAATTATTATCTTGGCACAGAAAATACTCGTTCCCAACGGCCACAAAACATTTACTGCTCAGTATAGTTTTAGACCACGGATCTCCCTCATATGAGGGATCTCGAGCCGGTTAGTCACCTGGCTACGTGGCGCGTCCCCTGGTGGCGGATTGGGGTTTAATCGCGGACCAAAAGCGACCTTTGCTTCCCTCAGACGCGCGTGCATCCACGCGTGGACTCTCTGTTTCTGCTGCGCCGATTCGGCACATACTTTCTGTACTTAAGAGGCGTATTCATGCATGCGTGTGTGGGTGCGTTCTCGTTTATGCGGATTGTATTCTACGAGTCAGTTCGGCCAAAAGCCTGCAATCAAGTGACAGGGAAGTATATAGGGAGGCGGTTAGGAGTCGCCTCCAACAAATAAGCTCCATATCCACTCTGGGAGAGCCTAGCAAGCTACCCGTAAGTATATCCAGCCCCCATGTTCACAGCCCAGCTATACGTGGATATCAAGGAGCTGAAAACAGTAAAAAGAAACGGGCTTCATTCCTCTGACCCCGAAAGAGCCCCCAATTCGGCAGCGTTGGGTAGAACGAGTACGGAGAGGCTGCCAAAATCTCAGGGCCCGTGGAAGCTGCTTGGGTTGCAAAGAACTTTGGTGACGATCTGTACCTACAATGCACGTACACTTGCATCCGAGTCCTCGATAGAAGACTTGCCCATGCAAGCAAGAAGCATAAGGTAAGACGTCATCGGCCTGGCCGAGACGAGACGACGCCACCCATTCAACGCCGTCTATGACACCGGAGAAGAACTGTTCCTCGGAACAAGTGACAGAAGGCGAGTCGGCGGCGCCGGCGTTCTTGTCAACAAGAGTTTGTCCATGAACATCGGTTCATTCGAACAGCTTACAACCCGAGTCGGACGTTACGATTAAAAAGATATTGATCAATACTGGCTTTGACAGTCTTCGTCGTTTACGCGCCGACATCAAACAATGACGAAGAAATGGAAGCGTTTAATATGGACTTAGAGAAGTTCTACAGGAAAGACCATACATTCTTCAAAGTCATCATTGGAGATTTCAATGCCAAGATTGGCCCTAGAAGAACGTCACATTGGGACCTATGGATTAGAATGGAACGAACAGGGTGAGCGGCTGTCTGAGTTTATCATGGCGAACAAGACCATCCACGGTAACCCGCAGTTCCAGAAGTCCCACTCTCAACGCTGGACGTGGGAGCCTTCCAATGGAGGGTACCATAACGATATAGACCACATCATAGTAAATAGAAAGTTATGCCTAACAGATGTCGCTGTTATCCTAAAATTCTACACGGGATCAGACCACCATCTCCTTCGCGCAAGATTTCTATTTCTCGCGGAAAGGACAAAAAAAGCCGCTAAATTCAAAAACCGAAGTCCCAGAACCACCACAAACTGGAACTTATTCAATTCATTAGTCGGCTGTTGGGAAGATGCCGTTATCGAAAACATCGACGAAGAATACAATCAGCTCATTCAACATCTTCACGTTAGCGCTATGAAAGCTGAGAGTTCGAAAGTCACCGAGAGACGTCTGTCTCCAGAAACACTCGAGCTGATACGCCAGCGTGGAATGGCACGAGCAGCACGCAACCTCGAACTAGCGTCCGAACTTGCAAAACAAAGCAGACAGGCGATGAAAGAAGATCTTGAAGAGAGAAGAGCAGCAGTAATGATCGAAGATGCAGAGGCTGGGAAAAGCATTCGCATAGCCCACCGAAGCTTCGCCAATTACATGACCAAGATTATTACACTGTGATGCCCAGACGAAACAGTTACAGCGTCCATAAAGGCAATGGAGAAAATCATTCACGAATACTACTCAGGTCTCCTCAATAGCCGCGTCCTCCTTCCGTCATATGAAATAAAGGAGAATGGACATGTTGTACCACCGGTTCTCCCTTCCGAAATCCGATATGCCATTTCGCGGTGAAAAATCGAACAGCACCAGGTCCGGACAAGGTGAGATCTGAACACCTGAAGAACCTTCCGGCAGTCCTAGTGAACACACTTACCCTGCTCTTCACATGTTACCTGTCTTAGTGTAAGGTCCCTATTCAATGGAAGACCAGCATGACCGTGCAATGTTCAAGAAAGGTGACCTCCGTGATAACGGCAACTACCGGCCAATCTGTTTGCTGCCTATCGTCTACAAACTTTTCACTCCAGTCGTCCTAAACAGGATTGACAGCACAGTGGACGAAGGACAGCCATATAAGCAAGCAGGGTTTCGAAAAAGGATTTAGTACGATGGACCACATCCACACGATAACAAGGCTCACCGAAGTATCACGAGAGTACAAAAATACCGCTCTGTCTCATTTTCATCGATCTACGGAAGACCTTTGATTCAAATGAGATAGAAGCAGTCATGGAAGCTCTTGTTAGTCAAGGAGTCCCTACTCAGTACATAAAGGTTCTTCATGAGCTGTACAAAAATTTCACAACCAGGATTTCACCATTCTACAACGATGTTAACGTTGACGTCAAAAGAGAAGTTAGGCAAGGCGATATAAGCTCGCCAAAATTATTTACCGCCACCCTCCAGAACGTCATGCGAACATTGGAATGGGACAAATATGGGAGTGAAAATCGATGGTCGGCAGTTACTTCATCTTAGCTTTGCTGATGATATCGTCCTAATAACACCAAACATTAGCCAAGCGGAACGTATGCTTGCCGACTTTGATAAAGCCTATGGAAAGATTGCTCTTTGACTAAACCTCACAAAAACGACGTTCATGAAGAACGGATTGGTTTCATATGCCCCATTCACGCTCAACGGAACTAATATCTCCGAATGCTCCAGTTATGTCTATCTAGGTCGGGAAATCAATATGATGAACGACTTAGCTCCAGAGCTGAGCAGAAGGAAACGAGCGGCTTGGGGAGCTTTCAAGAGCATCGAGGATGTAGTGAAGAGTACAAAGAATACCCGACTTCGTGCCCTCCTTTTCGACTCCAGAAACCTGGTCGCTGCGTAAGCAGGATGAAAGATCACTCAGAGTTATCGAACGCGCAGTCGAAAGGACGATGCTAGGAGTATCCCGTTTCACACAAGTCAGGGGATGGGATCCGAAGCTCCAACCTGCGTCAACGATTAAAAATCAAAGATGCCATTCTGCACGCCAAATCGTTGAACATAAGGTGGGCCGGACACGTAATGCGTATGAATGACAACCGATGGACAAGAGCCGTTAGTGACTGGATTCCTCGGGATGTCAAACATACTGTAGGAAGACCACCGACCCGTTGGTCAGAGTTCTTCGCGAAGAGCCTAGAAGAGAAATATGATGCTGGGGCAGACTCTGGCCAGGCTGTTTTCGGGATTCCAGGGAACCACAATGGCTTAACCAGCAAGTCTCTGAAAATTGGTTATTATGCTGGGGGCCACACAACTAGTGATGAAGTGCCGTTTAAGTATTAAGTAAGTAAATTCTGGGAATTAGTTGCAAAAATACGCACAACAGCTGCAAACGAGTGCAGAGTATGAGGGACGAAGAGCAGCAATAGCCTAACTCGTCACGACAAATAGCGGTCTTCAGTGGGCAGGAAACAACTGCTATTGAGGCTAGGTCTAAGAAGAGATTTAAACCCACAATATTTGAAACCATTTCAACGTATCCTTCATATTCAACCATATAAACACCGTCAATAAGAGGTATATAAAAACAGTGGCCTTAAGAGTACCGTGGCCGTTACTGAATTTCCATCGAGCACTTCCTCCATTAGTTATTTCGAAACCCCTATTCTACCGTCTGAAAAACAAGTGGTTTTTTAGCGGTAGAGGCTGGGATTGCATGAGTTCAGGTACAATTTCCTTGGTTTCGTGTAAGACATCTGGTGATGAAAACAATGGAGTAATGTTATATGAAAAGTTGAAAAACAGGCAAGGAACTAACTCTTTTAGGTAGACATGGATCACAAAAGCACAACGGTGCTGATTTCGAGGTAGCAGTCATGATCCACGCTTGGGTCTTTTTCTTTTTCTCTTGTTTTTCTTCTTCTTTTTTTTCTTTTTTCTTTTTCTTCTTTTTGATTTATTGGGCCCGGAGTTTTGCAAATATCTCAGCATCGTTGTGGTCGATTTCGAGTAATACCCTGCTGTGAAAATTGTGGTACGCAGTAAATAACAAGGTAAACTAGGTTTACGTTAAGAACTAAACATCAATATAGTAGTGAAAAAAAACAGCTATATACGAATACGCCCAAATTCTGAAGAAGGCAGAGTCACCGAGGGGCCAACGAATATCGAAATCCATATTGACAGAGAGTCTGGTACAGTGCCGAGATTGATTAAAAGTCGATCATTCTAGTAATTTACTGTACCGTAAAAGATGCTCACTGAAGTGATGACGATGCAAGTCGCCATAGAAACGAGCCTAATTGAATGAATAAGAAATAAATTGACACTAATAACTAGGTGCACAAGTGCTTTGGGTCTTTTATCACTGATTATCGTCAGTTCATCAGCCAACAAATTACTGCTCACAAGTGGCAATTTAGACTGTATTCACCTCCTCAAACCAGCTCTTTTGATTTTTGAACATCATGAAGGCTACACTTTGGAAAAGATGTCTGGTTTTCTGTCTCTGCACCAACTCCTTTGAAACTGGTGCATGTTGACATGTTTACTTCATGTGAGCTAAATATCTTTACTTATAATCAAAGCTTTGTCTTTAGCTTGTGTGCAGTCCAGGGTTCTTAATAGTCTTCTTACCACTCGATGAGGTTCCCATGAAGCTTCACCAACCTATTTTGTCATTGAGGTCCGCCTTTTTAATCCGATGCGTTGACATTTGCCAGCCAGTCTACACAACGCTATAACTCACTCATTCACAATTCGCTTATTTATGTAGGCTCTACCAATTCTCTCAATGATATACGTAACTTCTGAAAGACTGGGAAGTTGTTGTGATCTGATTGGAGTTACCTAAATGTCCTTCATGGGAATTTTTTGTGCAGTGCAATTAAACTTACAAAAATATTCGACTTTTCGTAGAAAGGTCCTGTTATTGGAGAATTATTTTCTTGATTGTGGGGAAAATCTCTCAATTTCCCTATAAAAATGTGATTATTAAAAAAATTTTGAGCATTTCATGGTCATTTAGTAGTCTCTCACCCGAAAAATCTCTCAATATTGTTTGGAACCTTTAGACCAACAAGAAAATCCTGTATCCCGTCTCGTTTTTCAGGCTTTGCATTGATCTTTAACCGAGTAAAAATGAGAGGTGGTGAAAGTACATTAGAAAATCCGTCGAATGGAAATCAAAGACCAAAATCTGAAAAGCCGGTGAATGTAGTCATTAGTGTAGTTCACCAATTAGAGTATTCGGGTTCACTCACAGGAGATTTGCCGTCTTCAAAACACTGGTCGTCTACTTTCGTCTCTTTTTTCTGATGAAAGCATTGTGCCATCCACAAATAGCGACATACACGCATGTCATTCGCACATTCTGTTTGCCTATGCTATCAGTGAATTTCCCTCTGTAATTTTCTTAAAACATCAGCAGTTTCCCCTCAGTAGGTTTCCTTCGTCGTCAGCAGCTTTCTCCCTAGTAGTTTTCCTAAATCGTCAGCAGTTTTCCTCCAGTACTTTTCTTTAAGGAGTTAGCAATTTTCCTTTCGCAGTTTCTCAAAGTCGTCAGTAGTTTTCCCTCAGTGTACTCCATTGTGTCGGTTTGTTATCGAATTCTTTGGTATTCGCTATAATTATATCCACAACGCATTTTCCACTGTGTCATAGAATAAAAACATCCCGGCGATCGCAACAACGATCCCCACTAAGCAGTTTACTTCTTTCTCGTTTCTCAATGTATACATGCATCCATTTTGTGCAAAAACATCCTCGTATCCAAAAAATAACCATAGGACTCTGGAGTGCTCACTTCCTCTTGTCGCTCTAATCCTTCTCATTCACATTTCCAAGGAATTGAGTCATTGTTTTCTATCTCCTTCGAGTGTCTTTATTTTACAGTTATATTTTAGTTTATTCATCGTTTCAAATGAGTTATCTGGAACAAAAGTTGTGATGAATTAACTTAAATTTAACTCCATTAGCTCAATATAACCCGCAATTCTGTGAAAAGTGCTTTGTGTCCATTCTACCTTGCTTTTTTATCCCTCGTAATTACCGTGTCACCTAGCCTTCCTTTGTCGAAATTTATTCAAGTTTTGTGAATTCAAAAAGGACATCCTAATTTCCTCAAACAAACTGAATGAAGAGCGGCGCAAATTATTCCTATAGAAATTAAAGGGAGTCAGTCAACAAAATTTCCCACATCATTGCTTCAAGCTCTTCGAGAAATTCCTATTCTTTAACCCGTCATAATTTCAATAACGTTTTTAGGTTAACTATTGTTTGCCGCTTTTTCAATACGATTAAAAAAATGTGAGCTTCGTTCAATCTATCACTATGGATGGACTTTTCCTTTTTCCACACGAGGCAGCAACTGATTCTCAGCCCTCGTCTCATCGTCCATTTCAACCGATCCAGTGGGAAAAAGGAGGATTTGTTTTCACAGCTTTTTTTCTTCTACATCATCTTTGTTGATTGCGAGGAATAGAGCTGAGGATTGTAATCGAATCGGTGTTTTGTCAGAAAACAAGTACTGATTGAATTAATTCTCAATGTAGTTGTTTTTATTCACTGCCTATTCTTTTTTTCGTGCACAAGGCATGACGTGGAATATAACCACAATGATGCTGAGATATTTACGAAACTCCGTACTACAAGTGTCAGCGGCAGGGGATCGAACCTCCTGCCGTGGGCTAACGTGTTCGCTACCACACCATGCCTTTACATTAAGAACTTTTTTTTCAAATTTTATTTGTTGCAGTTTCGAACAGTCTTCGAAGAAGTTCCATTAAAGAAATCTTTGTTCAATACATGTGACAGAATAAACTACTTAATATTCAGTCTTCATCGAATGCTAATGAGGTTTTAAAAGATGGATAAAGCTCTCGGCGTTGATCCATCCCCAGAGGGATACGCCATGCATTCGACTTCCTTAAGCATAGTTGGAGGTGATTGAATGCATGTATGGCCTTCATAATGACTCACAGTGCCCTACCGTTGTATTGAGGCAATGTTGCTATCCTCCCAGACAAGTCTGGTACCAATGTGCAGACCCCGGAGTGATGGAAAGCCTGATGAGTCTGCAATGGGGATCGATCCCATGTATTGCAGGGCGCCTCCGCCACTACGCCACAACGCACATGCGGGATTAGCAAGTATTCTATGAGAGTCCAATAAGCATATAAGAATCTATACGTTCTTGAAAACGAGCAGAATTTTTGAGCTATTGGAATGATTTTTTTCCGTTCGAATGTCGATCTCCACCAGTAAAGTGGCTCCATTAGAACTGTGCGGTACACTGGAATATAACGGTGTACCCCAATTCGTTGTTGATATTGAAGCCAACTGATTGTTGTGGTTCGTTAGCCGACGTAATTTGGATGCTAACCAATAGCCATTTCATACTAAAAAATCAGAATAATTGACCAAAATAGAAATGATCAAATATTAGACTAGAGGATCTTAGCTAGGCTTCCTGATGGAAAAGCCGGGCTCATTCTCAGCTAGGGGAGACCTTGCCGGGAGAATGATTCTCCCGCTGTACATCGCAGCCTGACACGCCGGAACATCTCCCAACCACGATGAGGCAGTAAACTGTTAGGGAGACTTGTACTGACCTATATCAATGATTCCTAAATTAAGTACAGCTCAGCTTTTCTCATATTATCTTTGCTTGTTTTAAATGTCCTAAATTGATTGATTAGTGGTCCGAACATCGAATTTCAAAAAGTTATTTTTTGAACTCGACCACTATCCCATTGTCCAACAACTGCTGCTAAACCTCCAAGCGTTTGTAGAGCTCTTTTCATTTTATACAATTTTTTCCATTCGGTTATTTCATTGCACATAACTGGCCAGTGATTTGACAAGATCATGAAAACAGAAAAGTCTTTTCCAGGCAGCATGTCGTTGTTCGTTCAAGAAAAGTTGAATTTTCTTTTCATTCACGTTGAAAAGTTCTTTTCTGCTGGCAATTTGTTGGAACTTCCTTTGTTGCTTTGCACACATATTTAGTCTCTGTTAATGTTTACGCTTTTAGGTATTCTAAAAAAAAAGGTAAAATGAAAATTTCGGGGGTTTTTGAAACGCATCTCATTGATTTGCCCGATTTCTTTTATTTCCATCCATCACAATTCAGAGAAATGCTTCGTTAAAACTCGAGAAGGTGATCTATTCGATCATTTGGAACTGAAGTAGTTTTTTCCTCTTTGTGAAACTTCTAATTTTACAGCAACTATGGTCTGTCTGTCGAGAAATGCCACTTTATTAAGACTGAAGAACTATTGAGTGGCTTGCGTCTTTTCCAAATCGTCTGCTTCAGATGTCTTTCTTTTAGATCGTTTGAGGGTGGTATTCTACTAAATTCCCACTATTAATTGCTGAGTTTCTTACGAGTGCAATTGTTTTCTGTGTTGTCGTGATCACTTATTGCTCTTACCCCCTATTGTAGGCTTACCGTTCAATCAGATAGTATACTTGGATAGTTGTTTACTTGAACCACCCGTCCTCACTGGCTGTGTGGGCCTCAGCATAATCTCCATTCTTCGGAGTTTTGTTGTTGTCCTTCCCTAGAGTCCCGAGGTCAGCCTAGCCAAAGTCTGCTCCAGGTCGTTACCCCCACAGGCAGTCGCAGCTCTTGTGGATCGGAGAGAGATTGGTTACCATGCGACTAGTTTGATACCAGGACCTTGGTTGATGCACTTGACTAGTATTGGTAAACTTAGTATAATACCATTTCTTACGAACCATATTCAGTCTCTAGGATGTTGTTTTTCATATGATTTAGATTTTAACAAGATGCCTTGTCAATTTGATGTTTCCTATGTTTTTGGCGGCATCTGCTCCAGTCATTGTTGTGTTATTCACCGTTTTTGCATATCATTAGAGGAATCTCTGTCTTTCAGCTCATTTTCCCCAACATCATTTCCAGAGACTCTCTTCCTTACTTGCTTTCGCCCTCTTTCGAAAGACGCTTGCTTACCGTGTGCGACAATTTTTTTTGTTTGACCGTCTCATCCATCAAATAACCTCTTTTGGATATTGTTGTGAAGAGGTTAGGATTGTTGAATCTGGTGCTGGTGTCTTGCTCCATATTTCTTTGAATGAGCTTGATAAAAAAAGTAAACATATACGTCTGCGCTAAAAAGCAAAAGAATACGGACATTCGTTGCATCAGATTCATAAAAAATGTTCTGTGGAGAATGAAACAGATTGATAACATCTCTTCGATGTGACTTCACTGCCCCCTGTGACCATTTGTATCCAAGATGTCATAAAATGTCGACTCAATTTATATTAGATCCTTATAAAGTAGTTCTTCTTCTTTGTTTCAAAGCTCCAATAATATATCGTATACGGGTTTCTGCTCGTAAGACATCGCAACCTCTTTTATCGGCATCCATTCCTCAGCTCGATTTCTTCCCTAGTAAGCCTCAGCATTGGAGCCTTTTTTAATACTGTGCAGTTGATGCAGGTCAAAATCAGCAGTTTGCTGATCTAGCACACGACTGTCACATTTTCTTTGCTAATAAGATTTGAAATTTCGGAGTTGGTTAACTCCACAAGTAGTAAACCTACGGCGTGGACACGAACTCTTACTTTGGCTGATTTTTTACAGTGATCAAACTAGATTTTGTCGTAGAGTATTCTACGTCCCTAAACGTCCACATCTTTGAGATTGCACAGTAATTATTCCATTTAACTGGTGCCCTATGTTACTACCCTTCCGTGCCCATAAACTCCAGATGACTGCTCTAATGTGAAAGGTCCCTTCATCTCCTACATATTTCGCAAACGATGTCTTCAGCATTTCAATGTTTCTAGCAAAGTGGAAGCAGTACCCCAATCAATTTTCTACCGAAAGCTGTAATAGGGTCTTTCCTTTTTTGTTTTGACAATAGTGATGAAAGCTTTGCATTTTGTGTGGAATTTTCTGCATTCTAGTGTTTCTGAACAACAAATTGTTTTGAGTTATTGAATGAACAGTCAGAGTACATCAAGTTTACCCGAGAGAAACGGAGAGGAAATTGTTTCCGTATCTGAATGTTCAGATGAAATGACTGGAAATGATGCGTGAGGACTCGAATACATTGGAGAAACGGGTAGACCACTGTGCGTCCGTGTAAGAGAAAATCTAGTCGGTAAAGGTAAAGTTAAACCAAATACTCCACTAGGCGCGCATAGGAGAAGAGAATATAACAGAGAAGACTTTGAAATAGAAGTTACCGTTCTCGCGTAGGAATCGAAACATTCAGCGCGCAAAACTCTTCAAGCATTATGGACAAATTCCATGAATCAGAAAATGAACCGCAGCGAGGAATGCCTCGTAATCACGCGCGATATCACGCAGTACTTAGGAGTTTTCATTGTGGATGCAGTCTTCATCTCAATCCCCTCCGGGGTCGGCAAATTGGTACCAGACTTGTCTAGGGAAGGTGGCAACACTGGCTCGATACATCGATAGGCCACCGCGAGGCATTGTAAAGGCCAGATATGCATTCAATCACCTCCACAACGATGCTTAATGAAGTCGAATGCATGGCTCATCCCACAGGGGTTGATCAACGCTGAGAACTCTATTCTTTTATCCTCCTTTATGCACACTACACTTCCATGTGAACAGTTTTTCTTTGTAAAACTTAATTAATGAAACCGTGACTTAAACCTAAATTCTTCTTTCAATCATCATTAAAATAAAGATATTCAACAAGTTTTGTCATAAGAGATGTTCTTTTCTGTAAATTTACGCTCCTTAGTATAATGCAATGCCTCCGTGCGAATAATTAAACACAGCAATTCATACACAGTACCATGAACTTACGTAAACTCAAGGATTGGGTTCCATGTTTCTGCTGCTATTTGCCATTGGATATGTTACTCATCTTCACACACATTCCTGAGATTGAAACGCATGTATCCAAATTGTATCCTGCGCATCATGCTACCAACAACCAATAATCAAATAGTCCCGAAGTGCACTGGAATTTGCTTGGAGTCACCACTAACAATTAACCTTAGCGCGTAATATTGGTGAGTTCCGCGAAACAAATCAAATTCTCGTTTCCGTCATCTCAAAATCGGAGAGTTGTGATTGCAAAGATGTGAAAAATTGTGGCACCGGCAACCGTAGACTGCTGTGCAGGCATCTAACATGGATTTGAAAAAGTCCAAACCAGATGATAGAGTCTTCTACAAGATCATAGTTAGTGGTTCCAACATCAAGATCGGCACCAATTAACTCTAACGGACATCACACCAGTATCATAATCAATTGAACATAACAAGGTAAGAGTTTATCTTAGCTCACTTTACCAAAATGCTCATTGGTAGACTAGCTTGGATTTTCGTGAGTTATTCTTTAGAATTCCAGTCAATGAAACACAGAAACTGGAATTAGTACTTAGTCTTGCTGCTGTCTCTTGTCCAAATTCGTTTTCTCATGGCTTTTTTGAACAGAAATCACGAAACCTTAAATGGACAGTTAGCGGAATGAACACTATTTCGAAAATGTTTGATATGATACGTAATAGGATACAAAAAACGAAACTCGGTAAAGTTTAGAGAAACTGCGAAATGTCGGTTTCATAAAACACGCGATTCTCCTGAAAGCAAAACGTTACTGAAGGCTGAAAAAAGTAACACTCCTCCTGACAGCACGAAAAAAACTCTCATACTAACCCAACTCACTCGAAACTCAGAGAGCTTTAACGAAGGAGGCTTTTTAAGATTACTTTGTCCGAGTTTTTTATTTATTACTTATTATTTCTTTAACGGCATAGTATTATGTGAGATATAAGCACAGTGGTGCTCAGATATTTGGAAAACATGGACCCCAGACCATCTTCGAACCAGCGATTATCCCTTCCGGGGGCTCGCGTGTTATCCACTGCATCACCCAGTCCTTTGCTTTGCCTTTCTGTCCCGTTCTTACCATAACGGCGCCATCAGCAATCACTCGTCACGGGGAACGATCTACGAAACACAAACCGGCATTGAATCCAGTTAAGTTGAAGCTGCGATAGCGAAGACTTTTCAAAAACGTTTGCCGCCAGTCTATGCGCAAAAAATAGAAGAAATTCTATAGTTGTTATTTGTATTATCTTTGATTTGCTTATAAATTCGCTCTTACAATTGTAACAGCCTGGCAGCACGGCTTGTAGCCTATTCCGGTCGCTTATGTAGAGTAATTAGTGATAGATTCGACCTAAACCATATGAACGAATGTGATATGTGAAATGCAAAGGCTTTTGTTGACTAATTTACGGTTGTGGCAATGGAAGTGCAGTGGATAAAAGAGATGCCGAGCAATAAATGAAAAGACGCTGAATTGACGGCAAAGACAGTTCCTCCTATTTTCCTAGGTCAGCAAATTGGTACCAAACTTGTCCATTAGAAGTTTCTTTCTGTGCATAGAAAGTGAAGGTGTGACGGCCTGCGCTGAAGACATGACAATGCTCCAATAGAACTATGTTACGATTCCATGAAGGATCGGCTTGACCAGAACTCAGCCATATCCATGAAAAGGACAAAGTATTGAAAGTGGAAACCTAACCGATACGCAAACAGCTTCCGAGAAGTTAATCGACAAGGGATGCGAGACAACGAGCGGAATGAGCGAAGTAGTGCGCTCTTTAGAATATGCAAAGTGGGCTTGAAATAGATTGTAATTTGAAATTGAAAAGGTTAAAAAAACGTCCACCGAAACAAATATTTCTAAACAGTTGAATTATGTTTGCCTGTAACAAAAAGCCAAAATGATGCACAAATTAGCTCCAAATTTGGAAAGAAACACAAACTGACTCTCTTGCATTAACATCAAGGATGCACTGAAAAAAGAAAGGGATGTAAGGCATTGAGCTTTTTTGATTGGTTACATATTCCTTTCCTGCTTAACTTTCAAAACCTTATTTCCAAGTAGGCAGAGGAGAAAGTGAGATAAGATGTATTATGGTGGCGCATAGTGCATAGACCAGTGTGTATTATGCAAGGAAGAAGCGGGATCTGAAGTTTCAGTTCGAAACTTGGTGTGTTGAATATATCATGCGACTGTACGACAGCCAATTGAGAGCTGACAGCAAGATCTTTGGATAGTAAGTGTAGAGGAGGAGGACCGTCAAACCGATGACCCAGTTCTTCATGAACAAAGAGCTTCTTTTTTTGTGTTTCTTAAATGAGGAGAAGATGCTGAACACGCTGCACAGGCGAATAAAGATTCTGCCGGTTTCAACTTGAATCTCTCGGAAAAAAAGGTGATATTCGCAACCTTACAGATCCTTCAAAACAATCCGGGATAATCTTACAGATATTAAGATAGGTATTCAATACGAAAAAAATGCGAAAGAAATGAATAGTACCGTGGTTTTTACCCGATGATACCTGCGCTTCATTTTTTTTTGAAGAAAAATATTTTTCCATAAGAATCCTTAATTACTACGACTTTTGTGAACGACAAGGAGCCTTTCATATGGTTTACCGCTTTATCGTGGCTGAGAAGTGTTCCTGAGTATCAGGATACCATGTACAAAGAGGCTATTCATCCCCCGGCCGCGTCGCCTAAGCTGAGTAGTCCAGCGTTTCCATCAGGAAGCCTACCTAGGAGTGAACTATTACCAGGATCTATCACCGTCCTGCTAGCAAACTAGTCGCTTGGGGGGCAAATTTCCCTCAGATCTAAAAGGCCTGCGACTGCCTGTGGTGCTGAAGACCTGGGGTAGATTTTGGCCAGGATGACCTCGGGACTCCGGAGAACCACAATGCCTAAACCATAAACATGGAAATTATACTGGGGTCCGCACAACCAGTGGAGACGGGCTATCCAAGTATCCAAGCATCCAAGTTTCTGTAGGCGACACGAATAGATGTAAAAAAAACTAATAAACGAAAAAATACGGTAGAAAAAAAAGCAAAAATTTCATCTAAATGTTAATTCTTAACATTTAAAATTTCCTCAAATTAGAATGAGAATGAGAATTAGATGCAAGTGTTTTTGCTGCAATTTTGGCACGTTTAGGGAGAGAGTCGAGATGTTTTTTATATTGCTGAAAACGACATCCAAATTCTAATCTCAATCCAAAAATAGTTTTCGAAATTCAGAAAAGAATTACAAGGACAAGGGCCATGTGATCACGCATGACTTCGAGCCATACCTCAGGCTGATTCTTTGACTTAAGCCAGGCACGTTCTTCGCCCGTGTGGCATTCTGTGGGGATGGTCTGTGCCATATAACTTAAAGACACACAAGGAACAGAATAGTGGGTGTTCGGGAAAAAATTGATTATTATGAGAATGAAAGATTTATGCACTAATTTCTGCCTGCCGAGATTATGAAAGCGTTTGGATGAGTAAAGTGGCTGTCAGTTTGACTCCATAGGCTCTAAAATAGGTACAACGCTTTCCGCTGGTCGTGGTGCTTCTCCCTTTCGAAGAGTTTTTACAGCAACCAGAAATTCAGAGAAAAGAAACCAAGGCTGTATTTCTTCAACGAGAATATGTCGGTTGTGAAAAGGGGAAAAGCTCGTAACGATACCAATTCCATACCATGATGGAAAGTGGCAGTAATTACAAATTCCTTCATAAGAACCCACAGTGAAAAAGTATTCTCATGAAGGGTTTTGCAAGGGTCCCGAGCAATGTTTTTATGAAATCGAGGGAGTTTTGCCTTCAATAAAATAGCGGAACTACTGTCAAGGGAATAAGAAAAGTCTTTTGCACGTTTGCAGAGAGTTGAAGAATATCTCATTAACTAGAATGGAAATCTACGCTTTTAGCAAAGCTGCACGTTGTATGGACGTATTCCTGAAAGGGCGAAAACCCAATTATGCGGCTCATCCAGTCCGATTGGTCGGAAAAGTATTTGTGCATAAGAACATCTCCCCCGAATTATTTAGTACGTCATATAGGCTATACGAAGTGAATGTTGGCCCCGAGTACGCCCTTTAACAGATGATTTTCAATAACCAGAAGCTCATTGCTATGCAAAAAATAATCCATAAAAACAAGCACTTCTCATGATGCCTTTGTGCTATCTTGGCAAAAAAATAAATAATGAAACCAAGGTTTTTCGTTGCAAAGGAAATCGTACTCTATATTGGACCGCTGAACCCACTCAATGAAGAGATGGATCAGTTTATTTCCTGCTATCATTTTGTACCTCAACACCGCGGCTGCGTTTTCCGATTCGTATGCTGCTTTTGATTTGCCAGAAAGAACTCCAAAATCAATTGGAATTCATTCTTCTGGCGAAAAACTCCTTCTGTGTATCACATTTTTTCTGAATTAATGGATTATTAAAAACTTACAGTTGCATCAAAATTGCTTCTTTTTCGAGGAGTAGCGAAGTAGCATGGAGAGCATTCAGGCGTAGAATATGCGTTTCAACGCAGCGTGAAAAAAGACGAAGAACTTATGCTGAGCTTGGGGTGAGTTACTCAGCGTCCATGGCTCTGCAAACTGTGGGGTTTCTGCAGACTGCCTGTTTATCGTTCAGTCAAGCAAAAATACACAGCCACATCCGAAAAAGGTGGCACTTTTTCTCGTCCTTTGGTATTATTTAGCTCATTGGGCAGCTTAGCACCAGAGAGAAAAGGGATGGTGACGTTGTTAGCTCACGCTCGAGAGATTCGATAAACAACTATGTAATTGATAGGCGTTACTGCTAATGTGTTTTGTTCTATAATTGTTACAGTTCTTCTCTCCACGTTGCGTTAAACAAATGGTTTTATAGTTTTGAAGAACGATTTTCACTTAACCTCGGAGTGAATAAACAACAGTGTTTTGTTTTATTCATGAGGTTACACGAGGCTGCTCTACAGCCTCTATTCAACTGACGTTTTGACGTCTTCGTCTTCGTCAGAGCCAGATTGATCGGAGTGGATTTTTCCAAGGACATTCACTCTCCCGATGTCTTTTTCAGCGGTGCTCCAGTGAATTTTATACGATGCGATCACGAAGATCCACGTACAAAGAATGAATGGCTGTGGACAATCGACTCGAATAAATCTGGCTCGGAAGAAGGGAAGTCGAAGTTGGCCAAACAAAAGTTGTTCGCAAACAATAATACCATAAAGCATTTTTATAATTATGGTTCTGTGCGTAAAATCCTTCACCTGTATGCTTAATCATATCCTCAAAACACAATAACTCAAAGAGTTCTCATTCCTCACGTCCTCAACAACACTGGTGTTGTCGTCGTAATCTTTCCTCTTCGACGTGTCGAATCCCTCGGCGACTATGTCATTAGGCCTGCGCCAAACACATCTCGCAATTCTAATCTGGTTCAAAATTGTACTTTACTCTCATATTCTGCGGATACTTCAGCAAATCTAATGCACCACAACAACTGCTGCAATCTTCCACCATACGAGTATTCTACCACTAGGGAATGCAGAGACTTGAGTTGCATTACAGCGAACTTTTCCATTCTAGAGCAGGATTCACTCGAGAATAATGCCATCTCAACAATTCTAGTAGACCAGCTTCTGAATTGCTGGATTTCATTAAAAGCATGCTCATTTCCGCCGTCTTTTTAAAACTCGTCCTGAATCCATCGCCAAGTGTTGTTTCGCGTTAAACACTTCCTTCTAAATATTCATTGTCTTCAGCATTGAATCCCTAGTTTGTAACCATTTTTTTTTGGCAGTCATTGTTAAATTTTGTTTCATAGTCTCACAGCATTAACTTCCAAATCCAGCATTCATTCAGACGAACTACCTTCGTTATCATTTAATATGGAACTACAGAATTTTCTTCCACGCTATAAAAAAACTATTTGGCAAGCGTAAAGTAAACAAGATCAGGGGACAACGTAATTTTAACCCTCTTTTCGGAGAACTAGATAAACTCAAAGTCTTTTCACTTTCTTTCCCTTTTCCTCTCCCCCCTGTTCCAGTACTTTTTATTATCGATTCTTTCATAAGAGTTTTCCTTTCGCTTTTTTTTCTGATTCTTCATTCCATTCAAATTTTTGATCGCTCTGATTCATTGCTGCTGTAAAAATTAGTCCTCCGAATAACTTAATAAAACCTAACTTCTAATTGAAACTTCTATTCCTTCTAACTTCTTTCGAATAACTTAAATAACTTCTAGCTTCTATTCCAGGGCTTTTTCTTCTCGAAGTTCTCTTAGAAGAAGAAACATCACCATCAATTCCGAGTATGATGGCTCGAACATTGAACCTCCAACTGGTGCTGATGCAATTGTTATCATTATGAATGCACCAACAAATTGAGCGCTTAGAGGCTCCAATTTTCGGTTTCAAGAAGCTTTCGTACCTACCGATCGATTTTATTGATTATCCGTTACCGATTTTAATATCATTTCCTTCCTTGTTCCCATCCCTTTTTTTGCTTTTTTGAAAGGAATGCAACTAACAATTTTTGAGCTCTAAAAAAACTGAACATGAAACGAATCGATAATTATTCCAGACATCATTTTTTCGCAAATTTTGCCTTTCTACGATACTCAGTTCCTTTTAAAAAATCTCCACTATTGAAGATTTTTTGAGAATTGTATGTTTACATGTAACACGATTGCTGAGGAGTTTTTAAGAATCATTTTCGAGACTTTCGAAGCACATAAGTAAATATTTTAAAAACGTCCTAAAGTATCACAGAACACTAGCCTAAGACATGCGTAATGAGAACAGAGGAAATTTTCACTGCTTCTCAGTTGTTGTGATTTTTTTTCTAAAAGTTGTTTTAGAAAAGATCGATTTCGTATTGATCTGATAAAGGTTGAACTTGAATTCAATATAACAGATTGGAAAAAAACAGAAAGCATCATGAAGAACAGGAAATGGGTAAAAAAATCTCTTTCAACATCATGCTAGAACTGTGGGAATATATAAACATTTTGCTCTAACCAGTAATAAGCCATCAGCGATACTTGGATGGTCCTTCTTCACTGGTTGTGCGAGACCCAGCATATTTCTATTGTTTCGGAGTTTTGCTGGTTTACCTATTGTGATTCCCTAGAGTGCCGAGGACAGCCAGTCCAAAGTCTGCCTCAGATTGTCACCACCACAGGCACTCCCAGCCCTTGTGGATAAGAGGGAGATTTGCCACCATGGGACTACCTTGAAACCATGACGGTAGTGGATCCTGGTATTCGCTTACTTTTAGCTGGGCTTCCTGATGGATATTCCGGACTGCTTCTCGGTTTGGGAGACCTTGCTGGCTCAAGGGGGAATGAATCCCCCCTGTGTACATCGCAGCCCGACACCCAGGAACACTTTCCAGCCACGATAAGTCGGTAAACCGTTGGGAGCTGCCATCAGCAGTAGTAGTAAGAACTACAAGCGATTAATGGAATTGGAGAGAAACAGTGAAAAACAACACATGTGGTGGTTCTGAGGACGTTTTCATCGAATCAGTCTCCCTATTCATGTGTGTTTTTAAGAACAGCCCACTGAAGTGACATTCACCACGACATGAGTGGATTTTTACGTTTCAGCACGATACGAAGAAATGGGTGTGGTTATTTGAATTTTATACACCTCTACCTTACGCCACGTAGTAATTGTGCCTTTTTATGAATCAACATAAATCTCGACATTTTTCCTAATATTGTTAATATTTCATCTATTCATAATCTCACCTGCAAAGGCGGTGCAAAGCTTCATGTGACATGTCTCTCCTTCTGACTGATTTTCTCGGAAAAACATTGATCTTTCACAAAAAAAGTTTTTTGTCGAGACTTACCTGAATTTCGGTCGACTGATTTGTTTCGAAGAGAAGTTATCTGCTATCGCTGACGACATTTGTTTGTCTTCTGTCATACAACTTTCAAAGCAGCTTCTCCACAGTCTTGTTATGCGCTTCAGTACAGAGTTAACAACTTGAACAGATCGAAACTGTTGCGCACTACCAACAACGACCACATTCTCAAGTATTATTAGGCCAGGATCAAACAGAATTTTACAATTCAGGTTTTTAATCAAATATGGAGAAGACATTCAGTGCTTGAAACACGTCCGTGGTAAACGATCACTAAGAAAAAGAGCATACTGGATGTCGTTCTTAAAGTACAATCTCCAGCAATGTATAAGAAAGAATATTTAGTCACTTAAATCAGCATTTAATCAGCAACAAGCTTTAATACTTCGTTTCACTTGTTCACTTATCCATTCGTTTAATGAAGCCTTATATTTATCTCCTCCCAAGGCGTGGGACTACGATGTACAGCGGGGGGGACTCGTCCCCACAGCACAGTCTCCCATGCTGAGAAGGAGCTGATCCACAAGGGCTACGACTGCCTGTGGTGGTGACGACCTGGGGCAGACTTTGGCCAGGCGGAGCTTGGGATTCCAGAGAACCACAATGGATTAACCAGCAGTTCTCCGAAAAAATGTGAGTGTGCTGGGGCTTGCACAACCAGTGATGACGAGCCGTTCAAGTATCAAGTAAGTAAGTATATTTATCTCATAGGGGAGCCAGGACTTCATGGATGTCTACACAGGCATTTACAATATCTCAGATATTGCCTAGGTATATCTTATCTATCAAACTTCATACCTCCCATTTTGTAGTAATTCTTTAGCGCTTGACATATTCGGTCACTTCACGACCATTCCTTTGTTAATCCGATGTTTTTCTTCAATAAGCAGACATGAAAAAAACCCCTTGTCTGCTTATTGAAGAAAAAAAATCGAATCATCAATCAATGCCGGTGTTAACAGAAAGTCGGTCTTGGGAATTCCTTTGTTAATTGTTCTGACTTATGAAGCGATTCTATTAAACACTTTAGTGGAGCAAACGTCATAGAAAAGGTTCATCTTTTTCTTCCCATTCGCCTATAATTAGCCGATACATGGCGAATGTCGGGTCTGATATAACATTCTTAATGCTATCACAATGGTACTGAGGTGCTTGCGATACTGCTGACCGTAGCTGCCTGCGGTGGGGATCGCGACCGTTATTACCCTTCCCGGGGACTAATGCACTCACCACACAATGTGCGGCTCCTTCGTTTAGCCTATCTCTCAGCTAGTTTTCTATCTAATTCTTAACACATTGTGTTGCATTGTTATATCGTGTTAGTTACTATATTCTTAATACATTATATACTGTTCTTTTAACACAGTTTTTTGAAACCAACTAGTCATACCGAATTCCTGTCGTCTCGTAAGAATTTTAGTAACCAGTCAAAAAAACCTTTCGCTCCCCCTAGGACAATATTATTCCAGGAGCACACAAAAAACGCAAGCACCTCTATAGACAGTGGCAGGACAACGAAGCGCTTTGAAGAGGTAGTGTGCCCAAAGGACATACGAAAACGAAGAATGTTTTACCAATAAACCTTTCGCTCCCCTAGGACAATATTTGGCAATAAACGGGAATTTACGGCAAGGTTAAATTGTCATAGTAGATGAAACTAAGCTCAGCTAACACTAGGACGTCACTGTGTGAGGAAAACGACGGATTCTCAAGTCGTAGCCAGAAACACACAGGAACGCAAGCACCTCTATAGACGACAGTGGCAGCACAACGAAGCGATTTGAAGAGGTACTATGTCCAAAAGGACATACGAAAGCGTAGAAGGTTTTAATCTAAGTAAATATAATTTTCACTGAAAAGAAGTTGACATCTCACGACGCCTTATGTGGCTCTTATTACTAACAATTCATAGGGGTCAAGTTGAAATTATCATGAATAATTAGTAGCGACATAATAATTATATATATTTTATATTTTCATACACTATAATAATTGTGTGTCCATCTTTTATTTAGAAGAAGCCAAAAAAGAGTATTTTTCTCAAGTCTGAAGAATACAGATCGCCATCCGTTGAGGATTGACCATACACATGCTGTTAAAACGGGCGCCACCAAATAAAGCTTCTTCATTCTTGAGGTGCTCCACTCAACTCAACTGGATGAAATTCTATAAGCTCGTCGAAAGGTCAGCCGACTAGTGACGGATTTTGCAAAAGTTTTACTTAAACGGGCTGTTCAAGTCGTTCTCACTAATACCACAGAACAACTCGTTTCATTTTCTTCATAAATGTTTTTGGATGACAGTCGACCATGCGGCTGTGTTAAAGTTCAGGATATCCCGACTAGAACGTTTCTCGGTCTAGGCCAAAGATCGGCTTATGTGGACCGCCGTGAGCTTTTTATCAGATAGGTTGCTACTGAGTTATCAACGCCGCAAAGAAAGCATGGCAGCAATCACTCGTGTATTGCACGGCATTTCTACCCCTGCTCTTTCCTCATTCCCTCTTAACCCTTACCGCTTTCCCTCACTTGTACGCTACCTGGTCATAGAGGCATGATCCTCACTGAATTGTGCTTACCAAACGTTGATATCCACTGCAGTTATGCCTAAGTTTGTCAGTTTTTCGCAAGCCATTTCTGGATTCGTTGATGTTAGAAACGCAAAAAAGTCGATTTAATATGCAGTAGCTAGTCACATTATGTGGAGATGTTGACTCATCGTTTTGGCGTAATCTATGGGTCAATTCTTAAAGACATAAAGTGACGTCGATCCTCATTCGTTTCATTGATGTCGTTTGGTTTTTGCTTTCTTTCATCACGCTACTATGAATTCATTCATCGCCTAGTTTACGTATTGCCGCAGAATTCCGTTTTTTATTTCGTGGGCGGGTTTTCTTCAAAAATAACGCTTTTCGACGTAACGTTGCTTGTCACATAAATTGAAATTGGCTGAAATTTGTATCAGCCAAATTAATTTTCATCATGAGATCAGCAACGATTTACGCCTACCGTCTCCCCTTATCACTGTGGTTCCTCTGAGAGTCAGCAATTGAAATCAACCCTAAAGGCATCTTTCGGAAAATGTCTACCGATTAGCAGCTACTCGTTGTTAACTTACTTGCATAGGCATTACTTTATATGAGACCAAACCGTGAACATCATCAAAATTTGACTCGTTAATTTAATATGTGTTAACTTTGTCGCAAATGAATTAAAGACACTAGGTCACATTTGAAATCTGCTTTGCATAAGAAAACTTCATTGCTGTCAAAATGTAGCCTAACTACGGCGCCTAATACAACCGTGCTGGGGCGTTTCCACGTCAATTTGTCCTGCTCTGGTAACAATCTCTCGATCTCGGAGGGAAGACAGGCTTGATGGACCTGTGGTGGGATCACACCAAAGCCTGGGTGGGTTGGACCGTCAGTGCTATGACCAGGATCATTAAAGCAGCGCTACGCGCTCCATTTGACGTAAAATTATGCAACATAAAAGGAAAGAACAATAAAAACAAGAAATAATTGAAAATGAATTGAAGTTTTGTTATTAATGTCATAGTTCACGAACTGATGTTCCTCAATAAGAAATCCTCGGCGTCAACTGTCGCTTTACATGTCGCTTCATAGTGACCGCGTGGACTCTGGAGATGGATGCTGTGCTTTTGACGTGGTTGTCTGAACACAGCACAGCAGTTGCTTTCTTGCTGATTGTCGGGTGACTGGAGCGAGCGCCAATAATGTTCTTATTTGAGTATTAGAGTACCTCAGTAAGTTCTGATCACTCCAGGGACTCGAAGAGCCCAACAGCTTTGTTCTAGCATGTTTGTGAGGAACTCTAACGATACCGTTGGTGGTCTTCCTGTTGTGCGTTTGAAATCGCGAAAATTCCAGTCGGTAGCGGCTTTTGTCTCTCAGTTGTGGTTCTTGTCCGGCCCATCTGATTTCCAACATTTTGACGGGTGTATTAGTGCCTCTCATTTTAATTTTTGACAAGGATAGACAATTTGGACTCTCCTTCTTATTTTCATGATATTGAACACTCCCAGCATCAGGCCGTCCATTGTTCTGTTGGTAGCGCTAAGTAGTACTTCGTGCCGTTTTTTGTAGCAGTTTAGGAATTCCTGCGTGAAGGCAATAGGAAAAAACCAAGTGAAAAACGGTAGGCTGAAAGTCGAGTGTTCTTTGTTATCTCTCATGCGTTGTCAGCATTCTAAAGCTTCCCAGCCAAAGAATGAACCTTGAACTTTTGCTAACCTAGAGCACTAAGGAGTTCATCATGTTTAACCATCACACATAGCTCTTTAGCCATGAGGGTGAAATTAACTCTGAAGGAGATAAGTGAAAAAAGATAGATCTATCTCCAATTATTTGATAAAACGAAAGCGCTGATGTGTTCGGAATAGAACCTTTGGATTATTCTCCTCCACTGCTTTATTAGAAGAGCGACTTCCGTCTGCGCCTAGAAGGCGATTATCTCAGTCATATACTTTATAAAATGTCTGGTGTCGCTGGGTATGTTTTCTTCAACCCTGGGATCTTTGGCCATTACTGGTGAACTTCGTTCATATTTTTTTTGCCGAATTCGGAAATAATTTGGCGAGTGCTCTTGTGAGATTGCACGTCTTTGTTGAACCTATCCTTATAGGGTAACATACAGTGACGAAATAAATTATGTTGTCTTAAAATTTCATATCTGATAGGCATGTAGTTCCTGCATAGAATACCAAAATGCTTTCTTCTGCAGGTTGAACAGAATGTCGCAAAATTAAAGGAACGAAAGCGTAGAGGAAACCAAAGTAGTTCTGTTCTAGGCCCAGGGTGCGATGTGGGAAGCGTGTCTGTAGCACCAATTGACAATTCGCTAGCGATAAAGTGCGGTGTACCTTTGTTACCTAAACGGGGTAGTCATTGCTCCCAGAGGAGCAGTGGAAAATATCACTAAAAAACATCTGCTCCAATCCTGGAAAACTGCCTTTTCTTACCTCCATATCGGATCCGAGCTTCTGCTTCTTGAAATGTCACCTCCTGTCTTATCGGTAAACAATCATCAAAAAGTTCACCGTTTTATTCACTGCCTACTATTTTTAATGGCAGGGGTACAATGCGAAATATAACTACAACGATGCTGAGATATTTGCAAAACTCCGCACCGCAGGTGTCTGCGGTGGGGAACGAACGCGCTATTGTGGGAGTAACGCGTTCACCACCACACCATGCGGCAGACACCTGCGGTCCGGAGTTTTGCAAATATCTCACCATCGTTGTAATCATCAAAAAGCACGATGAAGCCAGGACTAGACACGATTATCTTAGAGCATGTAATCAATCCCCGTCCACATATTGCTAACCTTTCCAAGTGTCACCTGTCAGAATTCAAGATTTTTAATCAGCAAGAAACCGGCCAAACCATTTTTTTTCACAAGTGTGGAAAATTAAAGCAAAAACTGTGCTCAGGAACCATTCTTATCACAACGAGAATCAGACCACAGAGAGGTGCTGGTCGATTTCTAAACGCTTACGAAAGGTCAGTTTTTAATCGAATTTTTAGCAAACAATGTTCGTAGTAAATTGACTCATTTTCGAGTTACCATTCACATCCAACGAAAAATGTCTTCTCTAACTACGTTTATCTAGGTGGAGGATTCAAAAGGATGAAAGGCGTAACTCCGGATATGAGTAGGCGGGAATTGAGCCGCATTCGAGCTGAAAACCGTCGAAAATGAAACGAACATACCAAAGATATCTGTTTCCTTGTCCCTATTTTCGAACATATTAGCCCTCCTGCTTTGAAACGCGTGTCAGAAACATGCACGACACGTAACCAAGATGAAGGAGCACTCAACAAAAAAACGACAAAAGGTGAGAGACACCGCCGTATACGTCGAAATATCAAAGATGGTAAGCCAGGCACTTTGAATATCTTAACGGCAACAGCTGGTCAAGAACCGACAGACGACTGGACGAGATGCCAAGCGTACAGAGCAAAACGATTAATCTGGTGGTCTGAACTTTTCGTGAGGTGTGTCGCAGTGAAACATGAGACTTCTCGAGTCTTTCGAGCCCTGAACTTTAGTGTGCCCAATTGAATCACTCGGTTTGAATGTGGTGCGGCTTAAATCCCTTCTCTAAGATTTAACATCACAATTCGGGGATATTTAATAGAATTGAAAAGTCAAGTGCGCAATATTTCGGTTCCTTCGTGAATTCACAATGGCTGAAAAGCACTTAACACTTTACATCTTCAGGCACATCAACAGAAATCGCCCGTATAAAAGAGCACTACCGCGTGAGCATGCCTTATACGTGCAGTGTTCCACTGAAGCAAACCCGTCTCTGTACGACGACAACACGCTATTACCCATTCCGGGAGCTCCCGCGTTCACCACCGCACCATGCGGGTCCTTCGTTTTGCTTTTTCTCAGCTAGTTTCCAGTCTACCAGTACCATCAGCAATCACGAATGGTAGTGTTAATATGATGCATAATATAGTAAATAGAACCATAACGTTGCTGAGATATTTGCAAAACTCTGGACCGCAGATGTTGGCGGTGGGAAACGAACGCGCTACTACCTTTTCCGGGAGCTCACGCGTTCGCCACCACACCATGAAGGTCTTTCGTTTCGCCTGTCTCTCAGCTAGTTCTATCAGCGATCACTGAGCTCAAGGACGCGGGAGAAAAGTTAGACTGTGTATAAATAGGGCAAGACCCAGCTCATGAAGCACGCATTGCGCATTGGCGAGTAAAATCAACTAAATGGTTCTCTGATTACAGAGACAACCTCCTTATGTGTATGTTTGACGTAGAGTGAACTTGGAGAACAACGCGAAAGAAAAAATCAGACGAAGAAGAGCAGTATAGGCCGCAACCAAGCCTCTGAAAGGAGCCACCGACGAACTAATGGACGCAAACATCCACTGTCAACTTTCTAATTCAAGTGTCCTCCCAGCACTCTATTATGCGGCGGAGACGAGGTGTGATATTTCCACCTCGTCGACAATAGTGCGCACTAGCCAAGTAACGCTTGAGCGAGATCTTCTGAAATATAGTTGGCACACTCAATATCTAGCCCGAATGCGAAGGTTTGGTCATCGAAAGCTATCCTATGTTCGGGATCCAGGTGAATATACATCGATAGCGAAGCGCAGAAGGGCCGGTCACATACTGAACAGAAAAGGCGACAAATAAACAAAAAAGCTGCAGAATTAACTACAAGAGGATGCAGGCGTCCTCTAAGATGACCATCTACGAGTTGGGCTGATATATTGCTTTCTAAAATCAATCAGCTATACTCGAAGCTGGAGTTTTTCAACAGATCATATATGAGGTATGAGACTTGCATCGGATACCATGCCCAAGTTGAATCATTGCGATAGACGACGATTGCGACCCAAGGAAATGAACGGAAAATGTGTTTGGGTCCCCACAATTGATGAATACTGTTTGTCCAACTATCCAAGCAAGCAATTATATTAACACTGTCGTAACACATTCACTTATAACGTAGATGCCTAGCTGACCAGTCCACAGTCCTCACGCGTTCATGTCTAAAATAGAAGCCCCGGTTATCGATCTCCGGCCGCCACTCCACTGAAGATATATAGACGATTGTTTTGTCGTCTTCTCTACTCAGGAGGAGGTGGACAAATGCTTTGAATTGTTGAATGAGCAGTATGAGTACATCAAATTTAAGCGTGAGAAACCAAGAGAAGATTGGCTTCCATTTCTCAACGTTCAGATCAACTTATCGGATAACGGTTACATGACAAAATGGTACCGAAAACCACGTAACAAGAACATCCTCGTTCATTTCCTCTCTTCCCCCTTCACACAAAGAGGGCGCTTGTAAGAAACATGTTTCGAAAAGCCACCTCTGTGTGCACGAAGAGGGAACTAAAGAGGAATCGCGCAACTTGGCTCGGCTAATAGCCACCTCCAAGGAGAGCGACGTCCTTATTAAAAGGAAAAACGTGGCCAAGACAAAACCGCGTTTATGTTGCCCTTCATTAGCGATGAAGTAAATGTAACTATAAAATGATGCTTAAGAAGAGCAGATCTTGAGGAATCGGTAGCGATAGTTGAAATACCACCCGATTCCCTTCGTCGTGAATTAGTTCGTAACCGCCTGTATGACCGTCTATGAGAAACACAAAGTTGCGTAATTTGCCCTTACGGCGAGGACGGTGATTGCATGAGTTCAGGTACGATATACCTGACGTTTTGTAATAATTGCGAAGATGAATATATTGGCGAAACGGGCAGGCCTTTGTGTATTCGTATAAAAGAACACCTAGATGGCAAACGAAAAGCAAGACAAGGCACGCCACTAGGGACGCATAGGATACAAAAGCACAGCGGAGACGATTTTGGCATAAAAGTCACTGTCCTCGCACGTGGTCCTAAAACAGCAACGCGCAAAGTCCTCGAGGCTTTTTGGATAAAGACCAGGAACCCTAGAATGAACAGCAGGGAGGAATGCCCCCAAGATCACACGTGATCTCGTCCCCTTACCTTCGTATCGATCGTTCATGGGGGGTGGGTGGAGTCGTCAACCATATGCGACGCTGATCAGCGGCTCTTCCTCAGTGGAAGGCACGTAATAAACGGTGGGTTTTTTCGAGAAGCTGTTGACCACGTGACTACCATTTAGATTTTCGTCTTTCTGTATGTGTTATCGGGGCGTTTGACTTAGTAAATTGCCGATCAATAGACCTTTCCAGGCTCTGAAGAAAGCGAAATCCGCCGAAACGTCAGCTTTAAGGGAATAAAGAATAAAGTAACACGTCGTGTTTGCTCAACAAGAATATCGAGAGCAAGTACCTGTTCTGACCAACTATGCATTTGGTCACCCCTGCGATGCTTAGTGGAGTGGAATACTTGCCACAACCCTAAGGGATCGATTAGTGCCGAATGTCTTATCTTTTCTTATTCCTTTCTTACTTTATTCATGTTTCTTATTTACGTTTGTTTTGCTATTAAAGGAAAGTTTACTTTTGTGGCGCATTTTTGATTTCCAGTGCTATTACTTACCTTTAGCCGTTCTAAGGAAACTCTTTTAAAAATGGTTACTGAAGCGTGTATTTTACAATTAACTTCAGGGACATTAAAGTAGTTATTTCATATAGCAAACTCCGAAGACAAGTTCCCCATGCCGGGATTTACTACATGTAGTAATCCACAGATTCAAACAAAATTGGACGTTTCGCTGAGAATTCCACTCAAAATACTTTTAAGCCTCGTGTGAATGTCTTCGGCCACTACGCTCCAGGACGACCGTGGAGTTTCGACGAGTCTACGGCGACGCTTCGAATCCTCGGCTTGCGCCAGAGCCTTTATCCAAATCTCATTTTTTTTGGTTTACTAAAATTTGATGCATAAAGTCTGTGATAACGCTCTTATCACCAAGTATGGCTTACTTGGACACTCCAATGCCTCGCCTTGGCGAGTAGTGCGGACCCCAGCACACTTTCCACATGTTTAGTTGTAGCACAACTGTCACCCGTGGTGATAAATGGTTTGAAGCATGGCAGCGTGAAGTAGCTTTGAAAATAAATAAAGCCTACTTGACCTTTCGATGCGATGAAACCATTGGAATGAGTGGCATCATTTCTTCACAACTGACATTTCACTCCACTCTTTCACTTTTTTCACTGATTACTACTTCAAGTTTTCTTATGGAGTAATATGAATGCCATAGTAAACCAATATGAACCAATACTATGTCAATATATTAACTCTACGAAGATTCCAGCCGTCTTTTTCCACTACACTACTTTCTCAAACATGTTGTCGAAATACCGTGAAGTATGTTGTTTTCATTCTTATTTGGATATTAAGAGGCTGATAGCGCATGGTAGCGATATCCGTCATCACGAGCACGGTGCTAGTTTGATTCCGTTCCGGGCCAACCAAGCCTCGTCATCCCTCCGGGGTCGGAAAATTCGTACTGGACTTGTCCGGGAAAAAAATCACTCTCTGCTAATTGGGAACGTTCCACCCAGGTTATTTCAAGACTCCAAGCAGAATCGACTCGACCAGCATTATACGACAGTCAAGATGAAATGGAAATCCTCAAGCAGCAACCGAAGTCACACGTAAAAGGTAGAAGATCTTCGTGGACAATGGATGCGAGGAAACCAATCGAATGTGTGAAGTGCTGGGATCCGCACGGTAGACATGAAGACGGGTAGTATGAAATAAAATAAAAAATAAATATTTGAACATTAGACAAACAGTTTGTTTCTCATTCGCTTCGTTCTCTCGTGCCAGTCGTGTACACCTGCGCAGCAGATTGCTGCAATGTGCACTAAATCGGAAACGTGAGTTCGGAGGTTTACTAATATCCGCCAGTTGAAAGTTGTTTTCTCCGGCAAGCCTGAATACGATCCTCCTTTTGCACAATTCTGCTTCCTCATTGTTTTAAACGTGTAGTGAACAATTGCACAGCCGTCTGGTATAGTGTTTGTAACCCAATTCAAAAGTTTATCATCAGTAAAGGTCAATTTGCTGGCAGCTGCACCATTTGTTCCAATGAGCTCAGTTTTCTCCCGATTATGGAAATCCAATTCCTTTTTTTCGCTTCATACTGCATGATCATCGCCCTTGCTTCGCTGCTGCTACTCGAATAGAAAACGATGTCGTCGGATGAACCAAATAGTTTGCCATGAACGCATAATCGCTTCGCCCCGAGGGACATCATTATTCATTGCAGTGTGGCCACAAGCAGTTTTCTCAATGTGTAACGTCTTTGTTGTGTGAAATGTATGGATTTGTTGGAAGCGAAAGAGTTGCGATGGCGAAATGACCGTGCACGTGTCGTCCCACTTTTCGTTGTTCCGTTTTCTTTTTCGAATATTAATATGTTATTGTCGGTTTAGCAAGTTCGTCTAGTAATCAGCGTTCATCGTAATATGCATGCGATGTTGCTTAGTCGTGGGTCTCTCTTCATTCTCGAGATCTCGATTCGGACATCAAGAAAGGCTGCCCGAGTATGTCATTCTACAACGACAGTTTTATGGCTAGAATCAGTATTATAGGCTTTGAGATAAACGTGGTATGAATGCTCCATTATCACTTACATATAATGGCAAGGATTGTACCTATCCCCTGCCTAGTTGTGTCGGTGATTACTCATGGTGCTGCGACGTTCTCCACGTAATGTCATCAAATCAGCTGATTATCCTGGGGTGTTCCGGTGTGGTCGTAATCTTGTGTTATTTGTACACAACAGGTCGTGATACGAATATAGCCCCGAATAGCTGTCACGTGCAGGTACAACTTGATCGGCAGCATTCATTGGTCCAAAGCCGATAATGACGTCAGAGGAGCTGTTGGTTACAGTACGCTTTGACGATGATGAGGCATTGATTGCGGAAGGCGATATTGAGATCGAAGAGAAGCGATGAAAGTCTCGAAGACGTAGCAAGAAGAACGGCTTCAATCCACACCATTCACTCAGTCCCGAAGAGAAGATCGCACTGGACACAGCCGACTCTGCCAGATCGGCGCGTAGGACATCCGAACGAATGGCGAACGGGAAACCTATGGCATCAAGCAACACGAATTAGTTTCTACTTGAGGACCGGGAAGCGCCTGCTAGACAAGAGTTAGAAGTCAGCTTGCCTAGGAGACGAGCAAACGGCGAAGAGTGCTCTCAGTTGGTGTATCAAGTGAGTTCGAGGCAAAGAGTGAAGGAGCCTCGTCAAGTGGTGAGCGCGAAACGGATAAGGAAATGGAGATAGAGTTCGGGACCGGATTCGAAGAGTACGCAATAGATCGCTTATCGAAGTTAACTAAAGATCAGATGACAAGAGTAGTACTGGACAAAGAGAAGAAAGCCGAATTATATGAAGAAAATATGTCGAAGTTGATGAAAAAAATGGACGATATCCCATCTTTATTCATCTGCACTGATAGAAGAAATATCGACAGCATTTTGTAGGTCATTCCGGCTTAAGTCGCGTGTCAGCAAAACACATCTGTGCGTAGCAGTTGATGATAGAAATTTCTGGTTGAGTTCGAGTTGAGTTGACGATACATTTTTGATGATGTGTAAGCCTAAGTCCAATACAGGGTTTCGTAAAAGTCGACATAATTTGTTAAAGGAGAGCTGTGCAACAAAGTCTATGATCAATTTGTCAACTGTGACAAGAACGTTTCCTTGTTTATTTTGCTTATGTGGGTACATTGTTATTAGCCTCCATGGAGTATTGTGCACTCGTTATTGCCTTATCTCTAAATAACCCACTTAGTAAAGTGTAAATAGCCACCAACATTCGCTGCTTCTTTTGGAATGGAGACATTACTAGAAACCTTCGAATAGGATGCTACAGACAGTGGTTTTCTTGGTATAGATTTATTCTTAACCGGGGCTCCGAATAGAGAAATTTTTCCTATTTGGGATGTTCTGTCTGGCAATGACGCTCTCGTCGTACATCGCAACTCGAAATCCAGAACTAGTCCCAACCACGTCAAGGCGGTTCACTGATTGATGAGAATGGAGGCATCACATGACGGACACACCTTTTTTTCCCTTCAGTGTATTTTCCCCAAGGTTTCGAAGATGGAATATCTTACGAGGAAGAGTTGACATCACACGGTCACACAACTTTCGAAAATTTACCTATTTTTTCGCTCAGTGTAATTTTCCTTGAACAATAAATATTCAGTATTTCTTGAAAGTCCGAATTGCTTGATCCGGCATAGTGTTGTGCACACGTCGGTTTACTATGAAATAACTCGTCCGTGTGCTTAAGCTCAGAGCGCTTCCATGATGTCCTGGACTTCAATTACCAATCGATTCCATTTGTTGTTTTCACAAATTTGATTACCTTTAGGCGTCGCTGCACCACTGACTGTCCTGTAAAACTCACCGTTAAGCAGGCCAAGGTGAATACTCGACTTTCCGTTGATCATATTAATTATCTCTTTTTAAATTGCGAGGACTTGCGTTGACTCGTACATAGGATCTTGATTTTAATTTTAAGAGCCAAATTTCATGCGACTTCCTGTAGAGGAATTTGTCCGTCTCCTAAATGACTGCGATTTTCCGGTGTGAAGACGATAGTGTTTTATGGCCATTACAGAGCACTACGCAATCACCCGACTGGGGTTCTTTTCCGGAATCCGTCGCGCTTTTCAGATGTTTCGGTACGACGACGACGATCTGAGTCCGGCCCCCTGCTGAGCCACGGACATTTCCATCGATTGCATAATTGTACTCAATTGTTTTGTTCTGTTGACCTGCTATCTCTGCAGTATTCTGGATTAATTGTTGTCGTTTTTTGATCTGTTGAAGCATTCCACGCTTTTTTGTCTTATGTCCCTCTGGACGCTGCTCACGAAAATTTTTTAGTATATTGCGGCGTGATGCTCAAGAAGTTGCGAGAGCGAGCAGAACCCAGTGAGTTGCTCTTGCGCGCGACAGGAAAAATAGAAGATTTACCGGCGCCCGCTCGAGTCACTCGATAATCAACGAGATTACAAGTGATACAGGTGATATTGAGACAACAATTCTTGGAATCAAGTACCAAAATAAGGATCCACCACCGTCCTAGTATCAAAGCCGCATGGTGGCGAATCTCCCTCTGATCCACAAGGGCTGCTACTGCCCGTAGTGGTAAAGACCTTGGGCAAACTCAGTCTACGCTGCCCTCAGGATTCCAGAGAACCACAATGGCTTAGCCAGCAGATCTCCGAAAAATGGTAATTTTTCTGGAGACCGCACAACCAGTGAGGACGGCCTGTCCAACTATCAAGTAGGTAAGTAATTCGTGGAATACAGTGCTTCCATACAATCTCGTTCTCACTCTATGCGTTTTTTTATGCTTCAAATACAGGTATTTTTTAAAATGTGCGTAATTTTTTTTCCAATGATTTATACCCGCGTATCCTTTGCGCTCTTCTCTTTTTCTTTTCTTTTTCCGTGCCTTTCAAGTTACATCATTTTATTCCTAAAACTCACCTTTTTTGCTCGCTTTCTTGCAACATTTAGAAATTTTTTCTATTAGGACCAATGGAATCACGTCCATCATGCTACGGCACTCCAGTGGTAGATGAAGTATCTGCAGCAACCATTGTATAAAGGTCTAGAAGTTCTTTAAGAATTCACCAGAAGATTATCGCGTCATGAAAAGATTTAAAAAAATGTCGATCTGGTACCAAAAGCTTCTTATTACTCTCTTGCCAAAGAACATCAGACGGACCAATGAAACCTTCAGAAATCAGTTAGCAGATACTACGGTATCCGTCTTGAGTGCATGGTTAAAAGCTTTGCAACTCGCTCTTACATACAGAACCGAAGAGAATGGACTCAGCAACTTTCAAACTAAGAGACAGCACTAATTAAATGACACCTGCGATGCACTGTGTACAATGCGTTTCATGTGAAGATGGGGGATACTTTCTACAACAGACCAATATTGCTTAGATCATATCGGATTTAATTTAAGCCAACACGTCTCAGGTCATATCATATTTCATAAATTGGAATAAAAACCATTGTAATCTACAAATTTCTGCGAACAAATTTCAAGTTAACTGGCTGTATCGAGATAGCTCTGTGATTTTTTATATCTTCCAGGAATATGCTGTTGATTGTCGGTTCTGCAGGCCTGGTATTTTTTTCTATGCATTTCATTACCTTTCAGCCGTCATCAGTTTTCAAATTTGTGCAGAGTTCGGCTACTCGTTGGTGATTTGCCGTCTTCCTCCCTTATGTTGAATTCCACTGGAGTGTCTGTTTTCTGTTTAGTCCTAACCGTACTAGGTAATACCTGCTGTTTTGCGACTAGTATTCGTTCCGGAGGCAATCTCTGTTGTTACCAAGAATCTCGCGACTAATCGACAGGCATATAATGGGCCAATGCTTCCATTACCACTGCCAGTTAACCTGTTGCGTTGGTCCTATTATTCAATCCTATTTTTGACATTTTGAAAAGAACAATGGAGTTTGTGACATCCAAACAAGCAAGTGCAAGTAGGGAAAAAGGAACCTTGACCTTCCTGAGGGTGACAAAGACGAACTATTTATTTTTTTTCTTCTTTTCTGCGCAGTCTGCTCGTTATCCAGTACATGAAAAGTTTCTTTTTATAGGATTATTTCCACTGTTCTGCACACATTTTAACATCAAAACTGCAAAATCCGAGGTGTATAAGATCCCAATTTTTTTTATATTTTTCTTCCTTCTAACTTAAAGGACTTCCGGCTTTTACTATCTTTCCGAGACGTAATTGCAATTTACGAGAGTGGAGGACAATCTAGGGACATTTAAATGGTAAAACAGGAAACGAACTCGTTTTCAGGGAAGTTAATGGAATACACTTTCAATTTCTAGTAGTTGTTGCTCATCAGAACGCAACTTCACTCACTGCCCTTCAGTCGAACTTCTTGGAACAAGCTTGAGACATCCTGGAATGTCATGTGTTTTTTCTTTCTTCCTGGCATTATTACACCATTCCGATCATTGCTGTTCTTCTTGTGAAACATGATGATATATTGCTACGAAGTGAACAACATCCTAATAACACTTGTTTTTTTTTGCGGACATCTCCAGGGCTTATTAAATTTATTACTTCGCTGTAACAAATCTACTTCTAGAAACCTTTTTTCTTTCTTTCTATTCGTGTTCTCTTCCGTCTACTTACCCTCTCCTATTCTATCACCAGCTCCCGATCATTTTCTTCGAGCGTACTCATTAACATGATTTATTGACATTTTTTTATACGAAGAACGTTTTTACACAAAGTCTTCGAATTCTTAGAGCACCACTTGAATACACACTTCTTTTCAACACGATTTTTTCTTTCAGCATTGTGCTAGGTTATTCAGAAATGTTTTTGCCAAAAGCTATTTTTTTCCTCCAATTTTAAGCTTTTCGATTTTAGCTGTCAAGAACGAATTTTTCGTCGAATTTCCTTCTATGGGTTCAAACTCGGTCGTAGTGTAGCAGAAACGGCTCGAATCATTAATGAAGTTTGAGATGAAGGTAGTGTTGGTGAATCAACAGTGCGAACATGTTTCCGGAGATTCCGATCTGGTGATTTCGACCTCGAAATTAAGGAAGACCGTGGACGTCCCAATGAACTGGACGACGACGAATTGAAGGCACTAGTGGAAGCAAACACGCAAACAACTATTCGAGAGCTTGCAGAACAGCTTGGATCAAATACAGGAACAATTTCCGCTCACTTGAATCACATAGGAGAGACAAGAAACTCGACAAATAAGTGCCGCACGATTTAAACAATAATCAAATAAATCTCCGTTTTGAAGTGTCGTCTACTATTATTCTGCGCAACAAAAAATCTTTTCTTCATCGAATTGTGAATGAACTGAGACGAGAAGTGGATTCTGTACGACAATTGGCGATGTTCAGCTCAATGGTTGGATTGCGATCAGGCTCCACAGCACTTCCCAAAGCCGAAATTGCACCTTAAAAGGTTATGGTCACTGTTTGGTGGTCTGCAACGGGGCTGATTCATCACAGCTTTTTGAAACGGAAAAGCTTTTTGGGCGAAACGACCGTCTACGGTAGAGAAGTGCTGCCAACAAATCGTCGAAATGCACCGTAAACTCCAGCAACAACGACCGGCATTATCAACAGAAAAGGACAAATTCTTCTCCACTACAACGCCCGGGCTCACGTTGCGGAACCAGCACTGTGGAACTCGAACGAGTTGGGCTATAAAATTTCGCCTCATTCGCCATATTTGCCAGACATCTCTCCTACCGAACATTACTTCTTCGAGCACCTTAACAATATCCTACGCGAGAAAATGCCTTCAACGAATTCATCGCTCCCGGAACTTCAGAATTTTATGAAACGAAAATAAATAAGTTTGTTTCTGTTTGGAAAAATGTGTAGATTCAAGTGGCTTTTTGTTTTGACTAACGAAGTTTCGTTTGCAGCAAGTTATGACATTTTAAATAGCATACGTAAAAACGCCCGCTCGTTTATTTCTGAGCAGTCTAACAGCTCATGATTGAAAACATTATTAGATCGGTGCAAAAATAATGGCCGAAATAAGGAGTTTAAATGACGTAAAAAGCTAAACATAAAAGCCTAACTTAGTCGAAAAACATCCGAGTAACTCTCACACTCTTTTAAACAAAACAAGATTTGTTTTTGGTGAGTGTGGTGGGGGGAGCAGTTTCGCAGGTCAATACTGTGTGGTCGGATTCTGCTGTCCCAGAAGAACAGACGACGACTGTTGCGCAGTTCTGGAAGCATATTCCTCATTTTTTGAAGCATATCATCAATTCTGTTCCACCAATTTTCGGCTGTAATGGTTTTCTTAGGATTCGAAGAACTGCAGTATGATCCTATTTGGTGCTGAAAGGACCGCTTTTAGATGGAGATTTGGCTTTGAAGACTGTTTAGAAGATTCACACCAGTCCAACCACTAATCTCTATTCCGTCGGCTATCCTATCGGCTCCATTCTTTATTGCTCGTCACCATGTGGTCGAAAAAATCGGCACACAGCAGAGTTCATAACGTCGTCTTTGGTTCGCTGTTATTCATTTCGTTTGACACTCACATATTCAGCGTTTCATACATGAGTACTTCGTAAATGGTTATTAATTGACCAGAGTTTAACGCTTCTGCGCCATACCAGGCTTCCAGGGGTTCGGCAACCATTGTCGGCCATCCATGCCAATCAACAATGTGCATGACCTCCTTCGCCAAAATGATTCAAAATTACATAGCTTTCTGACCTATCTGCATACTGTTACACTTAAGCACTTTCCTAATCCGTGCTATCCTGACGTTTCCGTCTGCATTCACGAAAATGAGTGAATATTTTAGCTAAAAAAGATAAAACGAAACAATTCTCTTCTTTAGAACCATCACTTTCATTGTTCCGAAGCTGCTGTGAACTAACTGTTAGAAGAGCAGCTACATGTGAACAACATAGAAAGACAATAAGTAGACTTGAAGGGTAGCCCACGGTATAAGCAAAAAATCTTTCTTTTTTAATCTCTTTACGTGATCCATCGTCACATCTGCTGTGTGGATCCCAGCACTACTCGAATTCGACTCGTTCCCCCGTATTCCACATCCACGAAGGTCTTCAAATATTTCGCTTGTTCCTTCAGTTGCTACTGAGGATTTTTTCGTCTTCTTTGCGAATGTTCTAAAATTCCGGTTGAGATAATTCCCCTGAAATGTTGGGATAGCGGAGTAAGGTGTTCCCATATGGATTGGGGGGACATCGGTCAGGACTGATACAAATTCCTCGGTGAGCCCCGGACGGGGTCAAGCCAGCACCGTGCTCGTAATGAACGGCATCACTTCCACGGCGCCACCCTGAGCAGAAGTGTTCATTCCAAATGTATTTTTAGAACGTACAACGATCAAGTTGGCTATTCTTCTTGACCAACTTGATAGCAGCTCTGAATTTTGACTTTTTTTGAAATACTCTTTCCCTTCTTTACTTCCTCTTTTTTCTAAAAAGTTCAAAAAATATGTTGTGTCTTACCATCAAGTTAGATGGTATGCTGCTTTTTTGGGTACTTATAAGGACATTGGTAATAGTCATATCTGCTCTACTGCCATTCTGCTACTTATTTCTCTTCCACAATTCATTCTTTTTATCGCATCCACTGTCGATTATTTGACGTTAAAAAGTACTCCTTATGACGCTAATTGTTCTTCAGGTTTTTCTGAATTCTGGTGAAATCATGAATTACACCATTCTCGAAGCCTCTTTTGATCCATGCGCCTACAGTGAGCCACGATTTCTGTATGAGAGGTAATCTTTCGAATTCGACCAACTACAGAACTCGAATGCCAATTCTGAGTAGGTAATAACTAGAAAAATGAACTGGACAGTTTTCTCTACTCGAATAGAGATGCTGTACTCTAGCTATTCATCAAACCTTCACGAGAAACTTGTACGTATTAGCCAGCACGAATTTATCGAATTAGAAGAAGGACAATTGAAGGAAGACGGGAATAAACTCAATGTATCTGCTTAAGCTTAAGAGATTTTTTTTCAATTTTTCGAGATCTGAAAAATCACTATTTTTCCATAACTTATATACACATGCATATATTTGTATGTACATATATAAACACACGTATATTTGTTTTTGGGTGCCTGCGGCGCAGTAGTCGGTGGCGCCCTGCAACACACACGTGGGATCGATCCTCACGCCTGTGGCCCCCCAAGCGGTCCATCCCTCTGAGGTCGGCAAATTGGTGCCAGACTTGTCTGGGAGGATAGCAGCACTGGCTCGATACATCGGTAGGCCACCGCGACTCATTGTAAAGGGCAGATATGCATTCAATCATCTCCAAACGATGTTTAATGAAATCGAATGCATAGCGCATCCCTCAGTGATTGATCAAGGCCGAGAGCTTTATCGCTTTATCCATTATATTTGTTTGTATATGTATATAAAGTCTTTGCATATTTCGTGAAATTCTGCATTGCTTGTTCGCTCCAGGTACTGATGGTAACGTTCACATTGACGATCTCAGCCTTAATGTTTGAACTTCCTTTTCCTTAAAATTGAACTAAATCGTCATTGTATAAAAGCAATTCATACATAAAACTGTTCGAAAAATGTGTAGAATTAAAATATACACAAAATAAAGTATGTCTTGAAGTAACATATGTTCATAAGTACATATTGAACATAATGTATATATATGAAAATAGAATGCAGCGATAATTCGCTGCCTTCTTGATGAGATTACATGGTCTCTACATGCAGTGGCTTAGTTTCCATGAATTTTACCTCCTTCAGAGCCTGGAATGGTCAAGTTGGCTGCAATCTAGTCAGTCACACCTCCATAGCCCCAACGGGAAAGTCCACGAAACTTAAATTTCAATCGCACTGGAAACAAAATAGCTTCTTCGCACACTCACCGCTTTGCATGAGTGTTGCACTGATTATATTATTTGTGATTATGTAGTCCAACCGAGCAGAGTTCAGATGGATGTGAAATGTGCCTATCTCATACTAAAACATCGGTTTGCGAAATCGTGTGAGATCAAGGCCTTCCCTTTGTGCGCTTCCTTTTTGGATTCTTGAGAATCTTCCAGAATGCCTAGATGAGTTTCGTCCGCTGAAGTTTTAGATTTTTTCTGCGAGGGTTATGACTTCTACTTCAAAATCATTTCTGTTATATATCTCTGTCCTATGCACGCCTAGTAGAGTACCTGCTTTAACTTCACGCTTGCCGTATAGGTGTTTCTTATACGGGCACAGAGTAGTCTACCCGTTTCACCACGCCACCGTATTCGTCCTCGAAACGCAGGGAGGAATGCCTCGTTATCACACGTGATTTCACACAATCTTTCGGACTGAAACTTTGAAGTGAAAGTGGCGCATTATCCATCTATGTGAACACTTGTCGGTTGGTCTCCTGGTGGAATACTTAGTGGAAGGCTCACATTAAGCGATGAATGTATGACGAAGCCATTTTCTTTCCAATGAGATTGAAATTTAGGCTTCGTGGCTTTTCTTTTCAGGTTGTGAGGTGTTTGGCTGACTAGATTGCAGTCAGCTGAAGTTTTGCAACTTCTCAAGAAGCAAAATCCACCGAATTATCACAAATGTTTTATTTCAATAACAAACTTTAACCTATCATTTTTAGATGTTTGGAAAATGTGGCAGGGCAGAAAATTTTTGGCCAACAATTTCCAGTCATTTGTACCACCCAGAATTAAAGAGGAATTATATAACAATATCTTCGGAATGAGTGTGGATGCATTACGAGTATAATGGAATCTCATGGAACTATTTACCTAACACAAGCTTTATGATAATGAGATATTTGCGAAATTTCAATCATTCTGAGATTGGACTAGCGATTACTCTTACCAAGGATTCATGTGTTACCCACTGCACCACTGAAGCCCTTCTTTGCCTATCTCCTTGCCAGTTTTCTACCTAACGGTGCCATCAGCAATCACCGGTCAATGGGAACGATCTAAGGAGCACAAATCGGCCATAAACCCAGTTAAGCTGAAACTGGAGTCGAAATCACAATGTTAACTTTTTATTTACGTAGAAAACTGACAGAGAGAAAGGCGATGCGAGAGCCTCAGTAGTGCAGTTTGTAACACCGTGTAACACGTAAGCCCCCGGAAAAGGTAACCGCTGGCTCGAATCTGGTCTGGCATGTAAGTTCTACCCATATCTCAGCATCCTAGTGTTGTGTTTCGCATCTTTCCAAGCCGTGAACAATAATAATAGGCACCAAATAAGAAGTGAAAATTGTTTAACTAATATTGCAAACTGTTAACTATAAAGATTTTAATCCCAAAGCCCAGTGGCTACGTGAAACATAAGTGTGCGCTGAAGGCGGTGCGTATTTGAAGAGGCAGATTGGACAGTATGCATTGCTCTCGACGCACATTCATTTCGACCACTTATTTTTGTCGCAAAAGGTCTAATTGTTTTATTTTCTATTTTGACCGAATAGCTTATCCGGTGAATCCTGTTCCATTTGTGGTCGGTGGAAAACTTTGCCGTACACTTCACAACTTCCAAGGAGCGTTTTTTGGATGGATTTCCAATGCCCAGTGCCAGCGAGGAAAAATTAGACGTAGTTCCCAAGCATCCGGTACACAAATTTACGACTGGTCACATATGTGTTTTAAAATTTCTACCAGAGGAAATTTACAACGTGCAAGGACTGGAGTGGTTCATTTTTTCTCAGATTAGGTTTTTTTTTCATGAGTTAGCTCTATTGGAAATTGGTTCAAGTACTTAATTAGAGAACTATACTGAGCATTACGATGAATGGCGATGATCATTCAGATTTATTCTGGTGGCGATCGTCGGCACGACTGTGGCTGTGATCAACATAATCGAGAATGTCTTCCTTTGTTTCACGTTATTTGGACGGTGAGCTTCGCCGATAAGTGTTGCTATTTTTTGCAGAATACTCAAAACGATAACTCGTGTTCTCACTTCTATTCCATCCCACTAAGAAGACCACCCTCATTTGTTTCTCGGTGTATTTCAGAACACCTGCATGAACATTTGATGAATAAAAAAGCAAAGAAAAAAAAGTTTAGAGGTGACTGCGTGATCATCTTCTGGAAGGAATCTGATTTGTTACGTAGAGCAGATCGTAAACACAAATTTGTTCTGGTCTATTTCTATTTTATTTATTTATTTGTATAACCCGTCTTCACGTCTACGGTGCGGATCCCAACACTTCCCACATTCTATTCATTTCTTCGCATCCATTTATCACGAAGACCTTCGAACTTTATGTGTGGCTTCGCGATTCCTGCTTGATTTTCATTTCATCTTTAATGTCGTAGAATACTTGTCGACCAATTCTCCCTGGAGTGCTGAGATAGCCGGGGTGGAGCATTCCCAATTGGATTGCAGAGGGTAATTTTTTTTCCCAGAGTCCGGTACCAGTTTCCCGGAGGGAAGAAGGACTTGGTTGACCCAGAGCGTGATCGAACTAGCACCATGCTCGTGATGACGAACATCACTACCACTGTGCTATCCGCTCCCTTGTGGCTAATGGACAACTATTCATCTCGTTTTTAATGTCTGACGATACTGGGTGTGAAATTCGATTTGCTGTTAAACGTATAATATCTATATAGTTCCCAGGATCGACTTTCTATTAACCTCGGCATTGGAATATGAATGCGTTGCTTTCTTGTTAAGCAATCGCGAGGTTGTTATACAGCATACATTTACTTCCATACAAAAAACAATACAACACGACAGTAGCTGACGTTTCGGCAGTATCGCCTTCTTCAGAGCCTGGAGGGGTATACTCATACACAATTTACTAGGCCAAACGCTTTAATAACACTTACAAAAAGACGAAAATTACACGATCAACAGCTTCTCGAGAAACTCACCGCTTTACTGTTTCATTGTATTGTGTTTTTCTATGGAAGTAAATATATACTTTATAACATTATCTACATACATTTTGCCATTCCATTCGAACGAGCATGTAGAGCGCAAAAGAACAAACGTGTAAATAGTTGTTTTGTAGTTGTTCATCCTATGAAATTTTTAAGACGACGGAAAAATGAGGAACATAGTCAAAATTTGGTCGTGACCTTTTATTTCCATGGAAGGAAAAATGAACTCCGCTTATGAAAAGCTGCGACACCCCGCTCCACCTATGCCACTGCATCGGACATCTTGGCGAACCTAATTCCGATCTCGACGACGTACAGGTTCCAAATAGCCACTCTAGAGCGGCAGTTAAGAAATCGCTACTTCTTCAGAAGTGACCGCCATCGAGTAAGTCATGTTAACGAAGAAATGCTTCGTTTTAAGAAACTAACCGTTCCCAGACAATCAAGCTCGGGATGCCAATGAAGTGTCATCAACCGAAAATCCACCTGCAATTCCCTTTTTCATGAAAAGGGAATAAATACGATCTTTTAATGGATCGTTGACGGATAATGTGCGCCGCATATAACAACAAGTTCGAGTTTAAGCTGCGATTAAGCTTCCTTAACAACGACGAAAAGTTAATTTATTATGCTTTTCGGATGTCAATGTCGAATTTGCTATGCCATACTATAACATTGAAGTGCAACGTTATTTTATGCTTTCACTCTGTCTAATCTAAGCACACCGTAAAGTGTCTTTAGGCAAACTTTAAAAGTTAAAAGTTAAGATGTCAAAACACCAAATTCTACCACAAAGGTCTTCTAGCTTTTTACGTGTGGCTTCGACTGCTGCTTGAGGATTTTCCTTTCGTAATGAACGTTGTTGAATGCTTGTCGAGTCGATTCTGCCTGAAGTCCTGAGACAGCCGTGCTAAAGCGTCTCCACTTCTATTGCAGAGACTGAACCTTTCCCAGACCAGTCCTGCACCAATTTCCCGACGCCGGCGAGTTGAGGGGGTTTGTTGAGCCCACAGCAAGAGATCGAACTAGCACCGTACTCGTGATGTTCGGCGTCACTGTCAATGTGCTACCAGCCGACAATTCTACGAAAATGCTGTTACAAGCTCAAATTCGGTCTAGTGCATCGCAAAAGGTTCCTAAAATCAGTGGGATATTGGGACATGGAAGTGTTAATGAACGCACAGTGCAACGTTGGTTTCGAAAAATTTTTGTGCCGAAATCGACCTCGAAGATGAGGATTGTGGTTAGCCGTCCGTTATTACCACGATAAACTGAGGGGTTTGCAATGCCACAACTGTTCGAGGGCTTGCAGAAGAACTCAGTGTAAGCACCTCGATTTTTTTTGAAACTCGAAAACTCTTGGCAGGTCGAAGAAGCTCGCCATTCGTAAGGATTCAATACAGTAACTATTCCTTAAATAGTTCCTATTTCTATATTACCTTATGTCTTCTACAATAACTGTTTTACTTGTAATCGTTATACATCTATTCTCGCATATTCCGTAAACTGTCTCTTAACGACCGTTTCAAAGATTTGCGTCGCAGCTGGGCTAGAAAGAGATACTGTAATTTCTTTGTATCTCCGCTCTTCGTCCGATGATTCGGGCGCTGAATAAGCCGCCGCCAGCTGCATGTACTTTCAAGAAATCGGCAGTTCCGATGCAGTTTCTGTGTAAGCCTTTGTATGCCCTTAACGAACTCTTTGTACAAGAAATTATACTAGCTAAAAAGTACACAACCTCTCTTTGAGCACTATTTCTGATCCCCCTCTGTAAAACCCCATCCATTACAGACAGAATATAAGGAACACCGTTAGTCATCAAGGCCAGTGGCTGTCCTCCAATCCGCCAGTGCCTGTCCTCCAATCCACCAGTGCCTGTCCTTCAATCCACCAGTGCCTGTCCTCCAATCCACCAGTGCTTATCTTCCAATCTTCCAGTCCCTCATTTCCTCGGTGCTCGGACTCCAGTGTCCGCCTAGCTTCGTTCAGGTGTATCACTTGTTCTCATTTCAATCTCGCTTGTATCCACCCAGCTTACATATCGTCAAATATCACATATTATTATTGAATCGTTGTTGCTGCTATAAACTGTTATAACCCAAACTCAAGGTTGTTGACGGCAGTTACGGAGAAAAGTCCCGCGTGGCGAATTCATATAAAGCCGAGCATTCCACGTACAGTTGGCGGACAAAAGCCAAATCCGACCAACTCCCTAATCCACTGGCCAACTAGCACAAACTGGTGCACTGGCCCGCTCGAATTGAACTCAACGCTACCACTCGGTCAATCTCTTGCACTAACTAGCACAAATTGGTGCACTGCCCCATCCGAGTCGAACTCTAAGCTCAACGCAACTCTATTGGCCATCCTACCCAATATTCTCCTATTCTGATATTCCACTGTATCTGCCATCTCTACTTCAAGCGAACAAGCATCGCTCAAGGATTCAAGCAACAGCTCGAACAACCACACGAAGAGAAGTAAACTCTACAGTAGACATCCCTCCTCAACGAGCCTCAACGAACGGAATATCTCGTTGCACGAAAAGGCGCTATAAAACAAGCGACATCGGCCATTACAAAAGACCGAGACAGTCTCCACGCAGCACTGGGTAATTACACCTAAGCGGCAGACAACTTCGAACTACAAATTCCAATACCAGAGAAACTAAAGGAAGGTATAAAACTAAACGTGAATAGGTCACTAGAACATCTCGATAAGGCAGAAGACTACTTCTCCAATCCTTTCGATCCGAAGAATAAACTAGACAGCACAACAAACAACGCTAAGAATGACTCACATACCCCTCCGCCGGTGACAAATCTACCGCCCATCCCTATCCCCAAATTCAGCGGAGATATATGGGAATGGGAAGCATTTTGGAGGGCATTCGAGCACTCCGTCCATTCAACGGAAATGGACGACTATTTAAAATGAACTATCTATTAAACTCTCTTCATGGGAAGGCTAGAACTTTCATCAGGCAATACGAAACTTCACGAGAATCCTATCCCATAGTCATAGATCATCTAAAGGCCAAGTATGGCAACAAGCAAGCCCTCATAAACCAATTATTGAGCAGGCTACACAGAGCACAAGCAAATAGCGAGCAACTAGAAGACCAAGAAATATTTTGCAAACTCTCCACTCGATAGTCTGCCAACTACGTCATAAAGGAGAGCAAGTCGATAACATGTATCTCCAACAACAACTCCTGAAAAAGTTCATGGAAAAAAATCCAACGACACACTCTATGAGAAACTCGGCAATGCCGAACCAGCGAAACATCCAAAACAGAGGAACTCTTCCAAGTAATCAACGACTACGTAGCCCAAGAACTGACAATGGAAAACCAACTAGGCAAATCTCCAGTACCAAGAAACGACCGCAACAATACGTCGATTAAAGGTTCACTAGGAGAGACCACGATTCATCAGCGAAAACTCAAGAAAACCGCAATCATGTTTCTATTGTAACAAGACAGGACACTTACCAATCAACTGTACTACGATAAAAAACTCAACAAGAAAGAGTAAAAGTGATAAAAGATCGCAATCTTTGCTACAATTGCGGTTCCTCATATCACCGGTTGTCCGAGTGCAAAAAGAGGCCCGTGCCGAAATTGTAATAAGCACGGACACCATACTTCCATTTGTAAGTACCAACACCTACCAAGTGGACCTAAATCGCAGAAAGAGGAAAAAAGCTCGAAAAGAAAAACCAAAACCACACAACTTAACAATGGAGAGGGGAACCGCCACGCCCACGGTCAATACAGTAACTTTCAATGAGACACAAGACGAACATTCCATTGCTCTTCATACTATAAAGCAGTGTGAATCCAGAGTATAGATTTGGGCGGCACAGGCAATAGTACTCAACCCAGACAAGACCATAAAGGAGGTAGTAGAAGTGCTACTAGACACGGCAGCCGATCGATCATTTATTACTAACGATTTGGCCAAGACCTTGCAATTAAAAGATGCGTACTCAACCGAGTTAGCAATTCACAAATTTGGAGATTCCAAAGCAGATACAAAGGAATACGGAATCACCTCGATAATATTGCGAGACACTCACTGAGCAGAACATGAAATAGCGGTTACTAGAACTCACACGATCTTACAGCCATTAAAGCGCTGCAGCCTAAGTGGGGAAGATCGGAAATTTCTCTATCGAAATAACATTCCTCTTTCAAGAGATCCTACCCGCAGCACCATTCATGCTAAAATCCTGCTCGGTAGCCGAAATGTGCCAAACGTATTAGATAAAGGAATACCTCTGAATAATACATTGCCGTCGGGTTTGACACTAATCCCATCGAGATTCGGCTACCTTATAACAGGAGGCAAACACAAGCAACAAAATGAACCGGACATTGACATAGTTCCCACAGCCAGTACCACACAAGCCCCTATGAGATAACCGAATCGGAGGAAAACCCTTGGGCATTGGATGATAATGAATTTATGGGATCCAACAAACAAGAGTTACAGCAACAAAATGCGGCAATCTGGAAACGGTTTTTAAAAAAAATGATAGAAAAAACGAGAAAATGGATACTCTGTGCGTCTCCCGTGGAAGAACGATGTAACAACGTTACCAGACAATAAAGCCATGGCAGCAAAACGATTACAAGCAATAATCACAAAAATTTAAACAGGATCCAAGATGCTGGAAGAGTGCCATGAAACAATTGCAAGTCAATTACATCAAAACATCATCGAAGAAGTTGACGAATCTAAACCATCGGACGGTTCAGTCATGCACTATCGTCCACATCACACTGTGCTCACGCCGCACAAAGAAACAACGAAAATAAAAAATTATTTACGACGAGTCGGCCCACACAAAAAAGGCTTCATCATCATTAATCATTAACAATTATTCATTAAACGAGGTACTTCACCAAGGATCCAATTTCCTGCCTCAAATATGCAATATTCTGTGGCAACATCGCGTTAGCTAGCGATGACGAAAAAGCCTTCCTACAAATACGACTGCACGAACAAGATAGAGATGCCACACGATTCCTTTGGATGCGCGATATCTCAAAACCCTTCGAACAACAGAATATGGTCAACTGCAGATTTACACGCCTTACTTTTTGGTCAGTACTGCTCGCCATTTCTCTCAGCAGGAACAATCAAGTATCATTTAAACGAGTGTTTACATGACCCAAAGTTGGTCGAAGATCTCACCAACAACACATATGTGGGCAACGTTATCCTCACGGCGATATCAGTACATGAGGCATGTAAGACATTTAGAAAGTCGAAACAAATATTCCGCGATTTGAGCCTGAATATCCGCGAATTTGTTACTAACAACCAACAACTCATGGAACAAATTCCTTAAGAGGAATTGTCAAGAAACAAGATCCCAAAAAATTTTTGGAATAAAGTGGGATTCTCAGGAAGACAAACTCTTTGTCTCATGGCAATATCCCGAAAAGCCGAAACTGACAAAACGAGCCATAGCCGAGCAGATAGCTTCTATTTACGATCCCATGGGATGGATCATCCCACTTACACTGAAAGGAAAATTGTTCCTCCAACACCTATGGAACTACGAGTGCACATGGGATTGATTACTTTCAAACGAACACCAACAACAATGGAACAAAATAGTAGAAGATACCAATGGATTTGAAGCCAACATCCTACGAGAAATCATCCAAATCGGTGTTCCAACTAAACTAGTTCCTTTCGCAGACGCAAGGAAGCAGTGTGTGGCCACTTGCGCACACATCGTCTCAAACAATGAATCACAGCTACTTATGGGAAAGTCCCCCTACTATACCTGAACTCGAATTAAATGCCTTAACAATGGCAACGCGATTAGCCCAATCTATCCACGAAGCTCTAAAAAGCCGCATCATCATCACAGATATAATAATCTTCTCAGATTCTGAGATAGCTCTTAGCTGGATAAGATCCCAAAAAACCCACAAACTCCCACGGAACATTAATAAAAAAACAGAGTAAAGGAAATACGACAAATGGTGGAAGATCTACCCACACCAATTCAATTTGGTTACATTGATGCTAACCACAATCAGGCAGACTCTGCAACTAGAGGACTCAACTAATACGAGCTAGAAAACCACATGTGGTGGAAAGGACCTAAACTCATTAGGCAAACATTAAACCACCACAACGCCAGTCTCTTCACGCTAACGCCCAATAACAGCGAGCCCGAGAACCCCCCACACTGTCGGGACTTTCGAGGGGGAGCTACTGAATTATGCACAGCATAACCAACTTTTATTGGCGCAGCGAACAATAGCTTATGTACTTAGGTACATAAGCAAAATAACATCAAAGGTACGACCAGAGCTGAGAGAACGAATATGTCAGACCGTTCCAGAACTCAATGCGACATCATCAGAACCTTAAGTTACAGCACCAGAGGATAAAACCGCACTTAAAATATTGGTCCGCAATCATCAACATGTTCGCTTTACCTCCTTCCCAGAAAGAAGTATTACGAAGTTGAATTTTTTTAAAAGATAACGATGGAATCATCCGTTGTAGAGGACGACTAGGACATGCTAATATGCCAAACGAAACAAGCCAACTTATGCTCATTATGAATAATACTAAAATGGGGGGAAATTATCGTACACGACGCACACCTGGCATTCCACTGCAGTACAAGCCAAACAATGGTCAGAATTAGACAAAAATTTTGGACTGACAAATTAAGGTGCCCGGCAAGAAAAAATCATAAGACGCTGCGTACCCTGTCAAAAAATGAATAACCTGCCATACAAATATCCACCAATGGAAGATCTGCCAGGTAGGCGGGTGGTACGATCACACGCATTCGAACATGTGGGAATAGATTAGTTCGGCCCACTGCCAGTTAAGGGCGACGAAAACGTGAGAAAAATCTACGGGATAATCATCACATGTGCAACCACAAGACTGCTTCACCTCGAACTTGTGCACAACATGTCAACAAATGCACTACTATTAGGGATCCGAAGATACTTTGCGGGAAGAGGGCTACTCGCCACTATCACTTCGGACAACGCACCAAACTTCACAAATACTACGAACTGCCATCCTCCCAATTATAGAGGACTCGATGTTCGCAAAGGCCATGGCAACAAAGGGAATTACGTGGAAGACAATAACGCCTTATGCCCCATAGCAGGGGACATTTTACGAACGTCACATAAAATCCGTAAAACACTCCCTTTACAAGGTCATGCAAAAAGAAAGTCCCAACGGAGATAGAGTTAGAAACACTTATAGTAGAAGTAGAAGGAAGTCTCAATAACAGACCACTGACATATATCGAGAAGGAGCCCGATGATCTCGTAATACTGCGACCTATCGACTTTATTCAACGTGACATGATAATCACACACCCGTTTGAATCCATTAGAGAACATCACAATGATAAAGACTACATGCCACCAGAAGAAAAGAGTAAACTCCGCACAATGCAAGAAGCCAAACTGGCCCTCCTATCTAGTCACGAGTTAATAGAACAGTACTGGGCCCATCTGGGACCAGCAGTATCTCAAGAGTCTTCGAGAATCGCACAAAGTCAACATCAATAACAAAAGAGGAACACCACGCATTCTAACCGTGGATACAATGGTCCTAATTAATGAGCCAATTCAACCTCGGAATACATGCAAAATGCGTCGCATAATCAGATTGCCGCAATCAGAAAGTAGGGTAGGGAATCGGAGGTCAGATTACCCTAACCAAAGAATCATTCGAAGAACTAGACCTGTTAACCTTTTTAATCCTGCTAGAAATAGGAAAAACAGAAGAACAATAAGCGGCAGATACAGGAGGAAATATAAAGGATCCTCCAAATGAAGACTCAAAAGAAGCAGAGCAAAACTTAACACACCGCTACAACCTCCGAGCTAGAATACGCGCTAGCGCAACGGCACATACTCCCAAAAATGGCACAAGACTCACCATCTAGAGAAAACTAAAAGTCGAGAGAAGGTTCTCAAGAATACCGCCCACAAGAAAAAGGAGAACGAAGTAACACCGCCTGATCAAATTGACAAGAAAGCTACAACACGTAGCAACCTAACCACGTCTACTAAGAAAAGTTTCCAGCACATTATGCCACTCGCTCACCTCGCTCTGACCATAATGCTTCTAACAAGTATAGGGGTGTCATTTATTTACAGCGTACGACTGCACAATGAGTGGAGTTAACATCACCGAGATAGATCGCACTACCATCATTCTATGTAACCCACATCCCGAAACAACAACATTAAGCCAAGCAGTTATCCAACTGATACAGATTGAAGAAAAACTCGACGTTCTTGTAACACTGTACAACGTTCGAATTAGGCGCCACATTCACTATTGGAGGATGAACACCCATACAAGTGAGGTAATGGGAGGAATAGCCGACTATTTACAAGAATTACGGCGAGGGGCATGCGAAGAATTGTGGAACGTCGGCGTAATAAGGCTAACAAACAGCATAACATTATCCGACATTAAGAACGATACAGTAACCATGCGTTCAGTAAGACTTGCAGGTCATATAGGACCAGATGGAACCTGCAAGGGAACCACGTACAGTGATCAGTTCGTATTATGGCAAGAAGTAATAGTTCAAGCAACAATCGAAATCAGTCTTAAGCAAATAAAACCCTCTGCTAACATAGAAAACGACAAAATACATATGCCTGGGAGGATTAGGATGCAAATGGTCTGCCGAAACATGCATTTACTTCGAAGCAGGGGGAAGCACATCGGAGAAAAGTACCGAAAATGGATGCTCACCACAGCGTCATGCTGTAATTTAGGAAGGTCTGGCGGTAATCTTGATCACAACACATGAAGACCCTTTACAACCCCCCAAGCCTAACATACACAGTCAAACAAGATGATAAAGTGTTCGCCCTACTTTGAACCAGTCCTTACCAAAGATATGCTATACCAGCATGGACAACAGAACACCCAAGGTTAATTGTAGCCCACCGCCAAGGAGAATTTTTTCTTTCAAAAAATCAAAGGTTTTTGCTTTAATATTCGATTTAATGCTGTACGTGAACGCAAAATTCCTATATTTTGACCGCAACTGGGCACGAAATTTCAACGCTCTAAGTAAGAAAATCGAATCACCAAAGATGCGAAATGGAGCGACATACTCGCGAAACAGTTAGCAATCGCGTCACTAAACCCAGATGAATTTGCGTATTTATATATGGAAGGCCCAGGATACATTGCCAACGTAATGGGCGAGGGTCATCTACATATCCAAGTGCCCATGGTCGAGGTCACAATACGTAGAGTGGACCGTTGCTACCCAGAATTGCCCGTAATAGCAAACAACCAATCAAAATTTATGCTCCCACGAACACACGTCCTCAAGAGACAAGGAACAGAGATAAGTTGTAATCCCGTACCGATGCCAAAATACCACATATTCGAGTCGTGGGTAGCAACGGGAAAAAGAAATTCAAACAGTGAAACCTCCTGACACAATAAGTTTAACTCGAGAAAACACCTTTGCATACACAGCACCACGGACGATTGCTGTAGGAGGAATATATTCACACGCAGAAATAGAGGCAGTACTCAATCAATTAATGTTCCCAGTAGAACGGGCAGGCAGTGGGAAACACAATAATCAAAGGAGTCATGGGCCATCACCCCCAAATGGACAATATCAAAGTAGATCAATTAATAACCGACGAGCATATAGAATGCATTAAAATCACATGTGATGTCAACTCTATGGGGAGGAATCATAAAGCTAGGAACAATATCAGCAGGAATCCTAAAAATATTCACGGTCCTCAAATTCCTAATTTAGATCTTGGAAATAGCATTTAGCTCCAAAATAATATACAACCTCTATGGAGCAGGATTTAAAATGCTTGCGACATTATACAATAGTGGGTCGGCCTAAATAATGCACAAAAACCAACAAACAAAACTGAGCAACCACAACGACGTGACCTACTACCACACAACAACTATCCAATCACAGAAGAACCAACCCTACGCCACAACATAATCAACGCTACAGTAGCCTATCCACCAGTCCCAACATCATAACCGCTATAAAACTTCTTGACTTTAATACTAACCACGTCCATCGACAACTTTGTGTTCATCGCTCACACTTTTATCCCCCGTCGCATGCATTTTCCTTACTTCATAACGAGCTTTCCTTTCTTTCATAGAATACTCTATGTACACTTCTCTCAATTACTGGATGTTGTAGAATTCTGTTCTTAAGCTCAAATACAACATTGTGCCATAATCCTAACCGCGGCGGGGACTATAGTAAATATTCCTTAAATCTTTCCTATTTCTATGTTACCTTATGCCTTCTGCAATAAATAACTGTTTTTACTTGTAATCGTTATTCTCGCATATTCTGTAAATTGTCTCTCAACGACCGTTTCATTTGCCTCGCAGCTAGGCTAGAAAGAGATACTGTAATTTCTTTGTATCTCCGCTTTTCGTCCGATGATTCGGGCGCTTAATAAGCCGCCGCCAGCTGCATGTACTTTCAAGAAATCGGCAGTTCCGATGCAGTTTCTGTGTAAGCCTTTGTATGCCCTTAACGAACTCTTTGTACAAGAAATTATACTAGCTAAAAAAGTACACAACCCCTCTTTGAGCACTATCTCTGATCCCCTCTGTAAAACCCCCATCCATCACAGACAGAATATAAGGAACACCGTTAGTCATCAAGGCCAGTGGCTGTCCTCCAATCTGCCAGTGCCCTGTCCTCCAATCCACCAGTGCCTGTCCTTCAATCCACCAGTGCCTGTCCTCCAATCCACCAGTGCTTATCTTCCAATCTTCCAGTCCCTCAGTTTCCTCGGTGCTCGGACTCCAGTGTCCGCCTAGCTTCGTTCAGGTGTATCACTTGTTCTCATTTCAATCTCGCTTGTATCCACCCAGCTTACATATCGTCAAATATCACATATTATTATTGAATCGTTGTTGCTGCTATAAACTGTTATAACCCAAACTCAAGGTTGTTGACGGCAGTTACGGAGAAAAGTCCCGCGTGGCGAATTCATATAAAGCCGAGCATTCCACGTACAGTTGGCGGACAAAAGCCAAATCCGACCAACTCCCTAATCCACTGGCCAACTAGCACATTTAACGTCATCCAAAAAGTCACCGATTTGAGATATCGTCGGTTCTTCTACTATCAAGGCAGGACATCCTGTTTTTCGGCCGTTGAGTGACTTGTGATGAGAAATTGATCCATCGTAACAGTCGGCGACAAGCGGCTCACTTAAATGGACCCTCTTTTAACAACTTTCTAAAGCAGAAATTACACAAAAAAGAGAATCATGGTGGTCCACAGGTAGTCCGATTCATCACAGCTTCCAGAATCCGAATGGAAAGATTACTGCGGAGAAAAAGCGTCCAACAAATCGACAAGACGCACTAGGAACTACAACGGCCTCAAATTGGTCAACAGAAAGGGACCAGTTCATCTGCATCTTAATGCGTGGATGAGATGGGCCACCTGACTGCCTAATCCTCTATGCTCGTCATACCTCTCGTCTAGCAACTACTACTTCTTTAAACATCTTGATAATTCCTATACGGGAAAAGATTCAGAAACCGAGCCGAGGTCGAAACTTCTTTCAACGACATGATAGCCTCCAAAACCCGAGAATTTTGTTCAAACGCTATAAATAAACTTGCTTCTATTATTTCTCTTCAGCAATAATGTGCAAGTCGTTTTCGTTTCGATTAGTGAAGTTTATTCTAAGCCGAGATATGTGAGATATGTCAATTAGGAAACACCTGTTAAAACACTATCTGAATAAACTAACAATCCTAAAAACGGATGTGAGCGTCTTTTAGGAATCGAAGGAAATCCTATGCTAAGAGCTCTTGCCAGAATGCCTAATAATGAATTCGGAAAAACGCTACTCAGGAATGATCAAGCTGGAACAAGTAGTTAAATTGAAGGGAATAAAAAATATTAAGAAAGGGTGGTGGTGTGTTCTGTAACAACAATTCCAAAACAAGCATATCTTTGGCAAACGGGTTTATTTCCTTCTTTGATTTATCTTCCATATTCAATAGACTATAGGGCGCTTGTGGCGCAGTGGTTGGAGGCGTCACTGCGGCACACACGTGGAATCGATCCCAGCGCCCATGATCCACCAAGCTTTTCATCCCTCCGGGGTCGGCAAATTGGTACCAGACTTGTCTGGGAGGATAGCAACACTGGTTTGATACATCGGTAGGCCACCGCGAGTCACTGTAAAGGCCAGATATGCATTTAATCACCTCCAACGATACTTAATGAAGTCGAATGCATGGCGCATCCCTCAGGGGATTGATCAACGCCGAGAGCTTTATCCTTTATTATTCAATAGACTGAACAGCTTCTAACTACCATTTGCCCACATATTTCAGAGCATCCTAACTTTCAGAGGAGTTTAACACACGGGAAATTGAATTGTTTTCGAAGCGTGTTTGATTGAGAATAATTCGCTTCTCAAATGTGAAAAAAAATATATGCATGCACTTATCGACTTGTACCAAACTTAATTGGTTTGAATGTTCATCATTAGGATCTGCAGTCTCTGCCACTCTGCCAACAAAATGCAGATCTTCATGTTCTACGACGATGCAACTGTTGCTGTTTGCAGTTCACCAATCACCTTTTTTTCGCGTTTTTCAGTTTGGGCTCGTAGTCGAGCAGGCGAGACATTGGACAAGCAGGGCTACGTACAAGAGCACTGTTTACGTTTGCAACTACTTTGTTTGTGTTGAATCTTCTAAAAATTCGGGACTCCTTTCCAGTTTTCTGCAATTCTAAATAGGTGGAAATTTAACTGCATGGTTATATACGACTTGAGTTTGCTCGTGTAGCGCACTGTTTGAAGTGCCTACAATACACACAGGACAGGTCGTTGGTTAGATCCCGCACCTGGGCCTAAAGACGCTTTCCATCCTTCTGGCTTTATAAAAATGTTACTTTGAAAGTTGCCCAAGTACTAACTCTAATGGACAAAATCTTTAGTCTTTTAAAAACTATACAGGTCACCTGTATTAGTTTTTTTCGTTGAAAGATTGCAAAAGTTTTGTTAGAGAGTAATCGTGCAATTATTGGAACGTTGGCAGAATGGCAGCGAACAAGCATTCACCACTGATTCCTTGTATTTTAAAGTGAACATCTGCTGTGGACTTCATTTGAAGGGAAATGTCCAACATGTATTTGGGCTCAATGTGTGACCGGACATTATTTAATATTTGCGTTTTTCAAAAATTTCACGTTAAACCTGTCTTCGTATTGTAGATGCTAGTGCAGCTAATGGTGGGCAACTTTTTTCGCTCTGTTTAAGCACTACATTTATTTTGAACCACTTCTTGTACAAAATTATAGGTCTTGGCAGTAGTTCATATGAATCTGATAAAAATTAGTATTAAGAAGAGAAAATCAGCTCAAGAAGGAAGGTGCTAGCATTTCTTTTCATAGCAAGATCACTAACTCACAACTTGTCAGTTCAAATAGTTGGACATGACTACAACAACCATACGCTTTCCGTTTCTATTCGAGCTTCTGGTTTACGAGGTGATCACTAGCCTATTTCTTACACTATTTACTTGACCTGTCATCACATCTACCTTGCTGATCCGAGCACTTTTTGCATTCTATTAGTTTTCCTCACATTCATTGTCCACAAAAGTCTCCGAACATCTAACATGTTGCTTAGAGATGAGGATTTCGTTTTCTTTATGAATGTCGCAAAATGCTGGTCTGGTCAGTTCTTCCTACATTCTTAGAGATAAGGGAGACCGTGCTAAGGCGTTCCCGCGTGGACCTGGGGAAAGCCGTTGGAAATTAGATCGAACCAGCGCTTTGCTTCCTAGTAGACTGTATCGCTAACTACTCCGATATCTTCCACCACTAGCCAAAAATTAAGCGGAAAAGTAGTGGCAGTGGTCTTTGTAAGAGAACAGCGAAAAAAATGGAAAGATCCTTCAAACAACCGTGACCACTTTGGATTTCCTTCTCGAACAGTTCCCAGGATCGACTTTCTATTAACCTCGGCATTGGAATATGAATGCGTCGTTTTCTTGTTCAGCAATCGCGAGGTTGTTAAACAGCATACACTTACTTCCATAGAAAAACACAAAACAATACAACAGTAGCTGACGTTTCGGCAGCATCGCCCTCTTCAGAGCCTGGAAGGGTATACTGACATACAATTTACTAGGCCAAACGCTTCCATAACACTTACAAAAAGACGAAAAAACTCTATGGTAATTACGTGATCAACAGCTTCTCGAAAAAACTCACCGCTTTTTTTTTCTCAGGGCAAACTTTCTTTTGTTCTAACAATGGATAAATGCCAAAAAACCCCTACAATGAATAGCAAGGATGGATGTCCAGAGGTCATACGCGACCTGACCCTTATTTTCGCATCAATTTCTGACGTGGGATGGTGGAATCATCAATCTTATGCGACTATAATCGGCCGTTCTAATCTTCCTCATTGGAAGTCACTGAAAAACCGGTGAGTTTTTCGAGAAGCTGTTGATCATGTAATTAGCACAGAGTTTTTCGTCTTTTTGTAAGTGTTATTGAAGCGTTTGGCCTAGTAAATTGTATAACAGTATGCCCTTCCAGGCTCTGAAGAAGGCGATACTACCGAAACGTCAGCTACTGTTGTATTGTATTGTGTTTTTCTATAGAAGTAAATGTATGCTGTTCAACAACCTCGCGATTGCTGAACAAAAAAACGACGCATTCCTCCTCGAAGTTATGAATAATAGGCAACAAAAGAAACGATTTTCACAGGCAATTTCAGCAAGTCGTACCGTTCGTCGCACTGCCTCTACCTAGCGTTGCTGGCGTTCTTCGACATCTTCATCGCCGGGGCCTACATTCCGCTAATGAGCCTCAACATAGTCGTCGACTACTGGAAATCGGTGGTGCTGCTAAGAGCATGGTCTGTCTTACACAAATTTAATCAAACTTTAAGTTTAACTAAATTTAATTAAAATTAAATTAAGTTAAATTTATTATTGGTTTTCTTGCTAATTGACACCACTTCCAATTTCCTTCTGAAGAAATGCCGCGTGTGTTTTTAAATGACGTCTTCATTGAAAAATCCAAAAACGAAACTCTATAGCAAAAGTCAAAGCAGGTAGTTCAGGCAGTGCACCAAGTGAAGCATCTTCCATGTTTACTTGAACTAAAGTTGTCCAAAGTGGCGGATTTTCGTTTGTATAGCAGAAACCAACAAACAAAGAACAAAAGAAAACTACAGTGAGCATGAAGTAATTTGATTGCAATCACCACGATATTGCTGAGGTGCTCATAAGACTATAAAATTGCTAAGGCGAAAGTCAAAAGTTATCCATCCTTTTTTCATTACCACTAGCATTTCAATGTCTTTCAACGATTTCCATAGAACAGTCACCAATTCGAAATAAATCCATGACTCAAAAGTCCCAAAATTTTATCACCTTCATCAACTTTCCACCGACTTTAAACAAATTCTTATGTGCATCAAAATGTCCACGTCGATGTCCCTTGAAAAGTTCACCGTTTATTCAGCACACCAGTTCACTCACTGAAACATTCTTTTTTCCCTCTTTTTTATTTTTTCTTTTTCTCACTGAAATTTTCTAACCCTCCAATGAATTTCTTATTACTGTAACCCATAAAATTCGTAATTGTTAACCGTAGAGTGTAGATCTTAATGTGCCAAATCTCTACCTCTGTGTTGGATAAGCTGTCGATTGAGTTCAAAAAAATGGAACAAATCAGGTCTGTCGTAAAACAGTCGCAAAAGAATATGGTTCGAAATCGATGCATATGGTCCATTCTACCCACCTTCTGATGCATTGATATTGATATGTAAGACCACTTAGGTGTTAAAAGTGTCTTCATTCTAGGTTCAGCTACATGATTCCGATGATTACGGTGTCACACATTGCCATGACGGCCTCATCGTTTCTAATGGTGGCCGCGAGTTTCGAACGCTACTGTGTTACCGTACACCCACAATGCACAAAGTTCCTCAATCGAAATAGGTTTCCGTATAATTGTTTTTTACATTTGCTTTGTTAATAAGGAACAATGTATGGAAAACAAAGAGGTTTTTCGCCTCATGCTGAAAAAGTTGGTTCTATAGAAATAACCCCTCTCATTTCATGAGCGAGGAAAACTCTTTTAACAATTCTGTAACAAGATAGTCCCACATGAACCTGCCAAGAATTTAACCTATCTAATTTTAACCTACCTACCAAAAAGTTTTTTACCTACCAAGAATTTGTTAAGCATCGTTCTCATCATGTTTCTAGCCACACATTCCAGGAACCGAATTGCGGCTGCCAGTGTTTTTCTCGGCGTCGCCACAAAATGCACGCATCCGTTCGAATTTGAGGTCCGTTGCTGAAACGATCCATTTTCTTCTTTCGCTAATTTAATCCAACATTCAATTTGCCGTCCGTCTTCTTTCTCTCCAAAGTAGTCAGGCCATGGCAGTTTTCGCAATGAGATTTAGTGAACCTGGGGGGAGGGAAGAATACCAAATCAGCGTAAAGCCGAAAAAGAAAGAAAATCGGACGTTTTCCAGGTTACCTACGTTTCTGAGTGTCTTGGCACAATGGGCGAATACACGCTCGGTCTGTCAACGTTAGCACTTGATGAGATCTACAATGCGTACTGGCGAATATGGTGAGAATTCCGCCATTCACTGACGCCAAACATTCTTCCGTGACGCTTCCTTGCATTTCTTCTTACCGCCTTTCACTACCGAAATGAGGTTTCTGGCCGATATTTGTGTTGGAAAGATGAAAAATGAGATGTCACTCAGGGCTACGGGTTCCAACAGTTTCACATTTTCATTAATTTGAAATGTCGCGGTAATTTCAGACTTGGCTATATTTTTCCATGCCATTCCACAGCTTTGGAACGATTTCATGTTAAGCTTTGCTAATTAACGTACAATCGACATTTACGGCCATGGTTTAGGTGAAAAAAAGAATAGTTTTCAGGTTTCGTTCTGTGTTCACTATTTTAATTCCATTCTTTCTTCTGGCATTTATGAACATTCGAATTGTACTGGTTACACAACGGAATGAATTCCAATTTCTCAGCTCTCACAAACTTAGCCAAGCGAAGCGAAAGGTGAGATACTGTCCTTCATTACTTTTAAATACTAAAAATTTACAGATAAATTATGCCGCTAAACGTAAGAGGGAAAATGAGTGCAAATTTTGCGAAGGACTTTTAAAACAAAAACGGATCTTGGGTATCCTTCAGTGGAAATGGGATTGATTGTTCCTGTGCATGAAAAAGTCCGATAAAAGAATATAGTTATTTTCCTCAGTTTTAGATTTTTTGATTGTTTAATCCCTCTCACTCTATAATGACTTTAACTCTATAATGAGCGCCCTTTAAAAACTTCGAGGTCAGCGATCTTAGAACGATATCCACACGCTAAGCCTCTTGGCTCATGTTTGTGTAAATCAGAACAAAAAGTATTTTTTGGTTGGAAAGTTAAGAACCGTCCTGCTAGCTCAAATCGTAGATTACACTGTAGCGAGTTCATTTGTAGTCACGCGTTCGGGCCGCCACTCGAACACTGGTGTTCGTGGTGGCCACCTACTTGCTGTCGAACATCCTCAACGTCATCATCACCATTTGGGAGTACATCGACTATGAATCGATCACAGTCACTTTTAGCACTTTCTACGTTTTTGCTGTTGATGTGGTGAGTTGAGGTTATGGTTGAAACAAAGGACATTGGAAAGATAAAAGGAGCGGTTATTAAGTGTCTAAGAATGAAGAGATTCTAGAAATCACTTAGAAACTCACCGAAGAAACCAATGTTCACACTAACGGATATTCCGTTCTCCACTTCTTAATCAGACCCTGTTTTGAGATGATAGGATTACTGCGGAGTAAGACGTCGTGTAAAACATTGAATGGGATATATTGGTTGAATAAGTCGCGTTATAACTGAAATATAGCACTGAGCAAAACGCAGGAAAAAACCTCTCATTTTCTTCACTATCAAAAGAACTTATGTTTTCATTGAAATACTCAGTCCACTTTATTTTGGAAGTGTCCAGTTAGCCCCTATTTCCAAAACTCTTATCCTTAAATGCTTAGTGCCTAGTGCTTCTAAAACAAGGTCAATGTAAACGCCTCATGTGATTCGAAATGCATCTCGTTTTATAGTCTACATGCGGGAAAGTGCGTGTTAACATGCTCTATTCATGCCAATCTCATCTCAGAGCAAAAAAAAAGCCCGCAATGGACAATGTTGAGGTTGTAATGAACGATAATCCATACCCAAAACAGCATGTAGGTTCGCGGAGTGGGCGGTGCTGTTGTATACACGTGGTTTACTTTGCCGTTCAGAACATTTGCCACTTTTTTCCATCCATTCGATAGCTTGTCGGGCGCAGATCAACCTCCCAGGAAAAGCTTTTCTCCACATTTTTGCTACGGAAAAATTGATTCTCGGCCGTGTTTGTTTGTCAAGCTAACTGCAGTTTTCGCAACAAAACACAATGCTTAAGGACATCTCGCCTGCGTGTAAAGTGGTAAATCCTGAAAAAAATCTTGTATAGATGTTATTCAAGCATGAATGTTTAGCGGACACTATCAGAATAGCTTATTGTATCTAGAAACGACTAGGCGTCCACAGGTGCAGATCCATCGATGTGACTGCACACATTGTCTCTTTGAAAAAAAATCTTCACTTCTTATTCTCTTAGTCCTTTGCTGATGGTCTGAACGTTGTGTTCAAAAAAGTTTCCTATAACTTGTGACCTTTACGATTTCACTCCCTTGCTCCTCTAAATTCGATTCCACCAAGAATCATATGGTTGCGTGCATGCATATTTGGCGCATACAAGTGCTTGATGGGGGCGTACTGATGTATTCATCAAACGAATCTGTTACCAATTTGCAGACCTCTGTGAGCGGGCGGTGTGGTTTTCATGACCGAGATCGAACCAAAGACCATGTCTGTATTGTAATGCATCTCCAACCACTGCGCTATACGCTTTTACGAGAATGAGAAGAATCAGTTATTTCCCTGGCTATATTTCGTTCAACAGCTCTTTCTATTGCATCATCATTGTTATAAACTTTGTCATCACGAAGCACAGGATTAAAATCTATGGCAAGGCGTTGCGCGATTGAAATCTTAGTTTATTGTCCTCTCTGTTTGAGAATGGAGGTGTTTGTCTGGGTGAACTGAAATCAACTCTATTTCTTTCCAAACACTGAAGTAGGTGAAATTCGCCGAAGGTCAGCTTATTTGTCAGTAAAGAAGAGAGGAACAACCTCGCGTTTGTACGCTAAGAATGCAGCAAATTTTTTAAACGAATGCAGAAAGAAATGAAGAGTCGGTATTGTGAACTTATTCTGTTAAAAATGTAACAGACAGCAACCTCTCAACGGTTTTCCGCCTCATCGCGGCTGGGAGGCGTTCCTGAATGTCGGGTTGCGATGTGCAGCAGGGGGGGATTAATCCCTCATTAGTTTCCATCAAGAAGCCCAGCTAAGTGTAAACCAATGCCATAAACCACCGACGTCTTGGTATGACAAACTCAAACTAGTGGCGTGGTGACAAATCTCTCTGTGATCCGCGAGGGCGGCGACCGCCTAAGATGGTGATGACCCTGGACAGACTTTGGCTAGGCTGACCTCCGGACTCCAGAGAACCACACTGGCTAAACCAGCAAAACTCCGAAAAAGTGGGAATTGTGCTGAGGCTCGCGCAACCAGTGAAGATGTGGCATCCAAGTATCCAAGTAAGTATGTATCAGACACTTACCAATTTCTCGAGGGAACGTTCAGTTCTGCAAAATAATATGTACATTCCATTACCCTCTCTGATGGTTAACACGTGCATTGTCCATTTCTGCTCCCAAGATCGGTCCCGTTGACGGTTGATTGTGATAGAACCCATAAAACACGGCTGAGAGTAAGGCGAAACAAGGGACCTGCATGGTGTAGTGGTGAACATGTTACCCTCGGGAAAGGGTAATGACTTGCTAGATCCCCATCGCAGACATCTGTGATCCGGAGTTTTGCAAATATCTCAACATCATTGTGATTATATTTAGTCATAACCCAACATTAAAAAAAATAATAGGTAGTGGGTAAAAGTAATTACGATACCCTCATTTTTTGTGCATTATTTAAGAGGTTTAAAACACTCTAAATAGAAGCATCTCCCTACACCGATTAGATTTAGTTTCCACCAGCACTTTCTAACATATTTGGGCCGTACTGAATTGTTAACCTCTTGAAGCATCCAGAACAGCTCTTCTATTTTTCTTGGCTTTGGGCTTATTTCAGGGTAGGAAACGACTAGACAATGGCAAGAAGCACAACCATCCTTAAAATAAGCCTCATTTACACGTATCCTGAAGTCACTGACCGCGATTTCCCGCATGTAGTTCTAACAGATCCTCTATATGTGTACCAAACACTTTTGCACTACTTTGCACATGAAATAGTACACGAGTAAGCAGAAATATGTGTAGCATTTACTCGTCCTCCTTACATATGGATACTGCAAAGGCATTTAGCTGCTAGTGTCCACTAACACGCCTTCAACAGTACCATAATCATCCTCGACGTTGAGTTCATCGAAGAAGTTGGCTTCGTCATTTATTTAAACGGCGCTCCCCTATAAAATCAAATTGTTCAACAGTAAAACTCATACGGAGCGATAAACAGGGAAATTCATAGGAATCATATCAATCACATCAACACGAGATCTGTTAGGCTTAGAAAACAAAGCAAGCAGAAGAAGATGAAAGAAAGGGGAAATGACAATAATAAATGAATAAGAAAGAAATCGAATTCCTTGATATAGAAAGAGTGTGATATAGGAAAATATAGAAAATAGTAACACTTCTCGCTAGGAAGACGGCAATGTAAAAAAAAATTATAGTATATAGTAACATTAGTAACATGTGTACCCCAAAGAAATGGAACAAAGCCTCTTATTAAGTTAGCAGCTTCCCAACTCCTACAATTTTCGGAAAATCAGTATAGTCAACCATACGCCAAGGCTACAGAAACCAGTTTTGAACAGTGACAACGATAAAGGATGAAGCGATCAGCGTTGATGAGTAGAGGCACCATGCATTCACCTTCATCGGCTAGCTTTAGAGGCAGCCGGTTGCATATCTGGCCTACACGGTATCACTTGTCGATGTATTAAGTCAGTGCTGCTATCCTCCAGACACATTGAATACTCATTTGTCGACCCCTGAAGGATGGAAAGCTTGGTGAATCGTGAGTGGAGGATCGAACCAGGGATCATTTGTGTGTTGCAGTGCGCCCAAGACCCTTGCGCTACACGCGCTGTTTGACCAATATCTGGTTGTTACTTCTTTCTCACTCTTTGTCGTGAATAGTTTTTGTATCGAGTACATGAATACCATATGAATAAAGTGCTGACAACAATGTGTCTGGCTCCTTAGCCATAATGATTTAGAATCAATATTTACATCATCCCAACGGTTTACCTCCTCATCGTGGCTGGAATGTGTTCCTGGGTGTGGGACTGCGATGTAGAGCGATTGTATTCATCCCTACGGCATGGTCTCCCAAGCTGAGAAGGAGTCCGGTGTATCCAGCGGGAAGCTCAGCTAAGACTAAAGCAATGCCAGGACGCACTACGGTCCTGGTATCAAACTAGTTGCATGGTGGCAAATCTCCTTCTGATCCACAACGGCTGCCAATGCCTGTGCTGGTGACGACCTAGGGCAGACTTTGGCCAGTCTGCCCTTCGAACTCCAGCGAACCACACTGGCTAAACCAGCAAATCTTTAAAGAATGGAAATTATGCTGTGGCCCGCGCAACCAGCGAAGACGGGCCATCGAAGCATCCAAGTATCCAAGTATCCAATATTAACATTTACGCGCAAAAACAGTAGAGCAAATCCTCTTGTTTAAGTCTGTTAAGGTAGCAGTTACTACCTAGTTAACAGAAATCAATCGTGCGAGTGCGAAATCAATCATATTTTACGGAAAATCAGCATCGTCCACTGTTAGGTGACAGAGATCTCTGAATTGCAACCAAGCCATATCGTCCCGCCCGGTCGTCGCGCGATAAAGTTCCAAGTTCAGTACAGGTTAAGAGTAATGGAAAGAAATACGGTTCATAAATTGAAAGAACATTTTTCAAATTCGCATTTAGTTTTGCTGTTTTCACGTAGTAGCACATTCGCTAATCACGGAGTGTTTCGTTTTTGTTCAGAATTGGCTACGTAGAGAAACCAATTGAACCACTACCATGATTGGTTTTAACCCGTGATTTTTTCTTTAGGTGTCGCTGCTGACTGTATTTGCTGGTGCGCTTCGGCTGCCAATCTACGTTTACAGTCAATCAGATATACGAAAGGAATTCATCACAACGTTGAAAATGATTTACCACTGTAATCCTTACAAGGTACTTCATGTGTAATGGTGAAACTATGAATGAGCCATTGAGGTAGAGCAAACACAGATTTCAACATCAATAAAAGCGATCATTCATCGTGATTCCATGCTCCTCTAACTGTGGTCCTTCTTTATAGTAGGTACAAAGGGTGCTTTCTTCTGGATTCGTTCTAGAGTCTTTGATTAAGTACGGTAGAATCTACATGGAAAGGTGATGAAGTGATTCTCACAGAGTACTACTCGAATGACCCAGCTCAAAAATTCGAATATGCTTAGCGAACTTCAGATAGTGAGCCATAGGGTAGAACTTTGAGTGGAGTCGAACTAGCGACGGATCTTGCTTGTATTTCAAGGCACGTTTAACCACTGCACTACATGATAACCACTGCATGGGTACCTCTGGTTGCAAAACATAAAGTTAGAAAAAATATGAATTGTAAAATTGTGCGACCACTCGACCATGGAAGGAAACTTTGCTCTCTTTTACTCGATCGTGCATAAAACTGAGATCGTGAGGGTTTTTCGACAATGTAGTTTTTCCGATAACTACAGTGTTTAAATACATATAGTTTTGAAAATTCTCCAAGTCAGAATTGACGCATCACCTTTTTCTACATGTAGTTCTTCTTGTGCTTGTATTCGCGTAAAAAGGGGCGTATTACAAACATTATGAGTGGGAATTTAAGGAGAAAATAATCTCTGGGCACTCTTGCAAAACGAGCCTAGCATCCGCAGTATCAGCAAAGCATCCAAGGGCAGTAAAGTGTCTTATTGGATAGAATCCCGTTTGTTAAATCGATTCATTATTAGAGAAATGAGCTTTCACGACAAGAAGTGATGAAAGGAAAACGACTCATCGACTTCAAAAGTCTGCCGTTTTACTGTAGTGGATAAAGTGAGCGACAAATTATTAAGCATTCAACGTTTATTAACTTTGAAGGGATGCGTATTTGGTACCAATTTGTGAACGTCGTCAAGAGTTAGTTTTCTCAAAAGGTAAGGTAAAATCCAAGACTATGGACACCACAGCAGACCTTTAACCACGCATACGCTCATATCCTGCATGGAATAGAACGGCTTAGTAGTTGTTGGTATGGAATTCTGAATGACGAGTTCACATTTCATTTTACATCAGAAGTTGCTGTGGAATCAAAGTTCTGAGCAAGGTAAAAAGTAAGTAAGTAATAGTGGCTAGCTTAACGAAACAAAATGATAAGTTGTTGCTGATCAAGTCATTGGCAGATTATTGCTAAAAACCTCTCATTCTAAAAGAAATGTCTTACAGGTATACAATCGAACACGGACTAACGCGTGAAAGTCTTGATGAATTACACGCAACGAATGGTGGTCGAAGGTGCAGCCCACAGGAACGAGAGAACGACGAAAGCTCAATGTCACAGGCCTATCCAGATCTGTTCTTCCAGCTCGGAACGGTATTAGTCGCCGACCGATCGAGCACTGCTACCGACTGTCATCTAATAAAAAATGAATTGTGTGCCTAACACACGTTTATGTAGAGAGTGAAAGTAAAGAAGGACAATATGAGAATTGAATGTTCTTAGGTTGTATTGTTGCGTTCGAGTCTCTATGAACAGTTTATCATAACTTAAACCTCAAAGCGAAAAATTCCTCAACTTTCTTGGATCCTGTTCGTTTTATTCCGTTTATGTTTACTACTACAATGATTTGTTGGTAATTTTTCACTTCGTTTGCAAACTTCCATTGCTGCGTTCTAGAACTACCTCTGCTTGATTATTTTGATATTAGGCAACTTTCGAAATGCGGGTTTTGCTTAAAAGCTGCATATAGCTCGATGCCAGATCTGTAAACTGCAGGCAGTTTTCTTTGTTGTTATGGTAACATTTTGCAATTTAGTAAAAGCTTCTGTTTCATCTTCCACGAGCTAAGCCTTTGTCCGATTTGAGTACGAAACATAACCTACTGTAGCTACCTCAATGCTTAAATGTGTTGGAGATAGCCACTTTGAATCATGAATGTCTTCTTACTGGGTAGATATGACATTCGAAAGCTACTAACAGCAGATCCAGAAAAATTCGTTGGACAATGCAGATGTTGACGAGATATTTTCGTGTTTTACTTTTTTGTTACTCTCTATGACTCATCTTCATGTCTATTGTTCTGATCCCAGCACTTCACACATTCGATTCGGTTCCTCGCATCCATTATCCACGAAGATCTTCCAACTTTACGTGTGGCTTCGGTTGCTGCTTGAGGATTTTCATTTCATCTTGGATGTCATAGAATGCTTGTCGAGCAATTCCTCCTGGAGTCCTGGGATAGCCGGGCTAGAACGTCCCCAATTGGACTGCAAAGAGAGATTTTTACCGGACAAGTCTGGTACCAATTTCCCGACACCGGAGGGATGAGTGACTAGTTGGCCCGAGCAGGATCGAACTAGCACCACACTCGTGATGACGTACATCACTACCACTGTGCTATCCGCCCCTGTACTTTTCTTTGTTTAGCGAACTAAAAATATATGGAGGTGTACCGAAATGTTTCAATAAACTTCGATCAATGGGAAATCAATTGTTCCTAAGACTTGGAAGAAAGAACGGGAATTTGCAAAAGTATGGCATGTCTTAATCACTATACCTTCCAGTCACACCACAGACGATTTGTTCTTTGACGAAGTAAAAAACCCACGTTCGTCATGACGCCAAATTTCCGATTGTAACCGCCTCGTACCTTTTTCCTTTACATTAAAAAATATGCTGAGATATTTGTAAAACTGCCGACCTCAGGTGTCTGTGGTGGGTATCGAACATAACCCTTTACGGGGGCTAACGCGTTCACCACCGCACCACGCAGGTCCTTTGTTTTCTCTCAGCTGGTTTTCTGTCTACCTTAACTATATAAAACTAGCTGAGAGAAAAGGGAAACGAAGGACTCGCGTGGTGCGGTGGTGAACATGTAAGCCCCCTGGAAAGGGTAATGTTCGATCCTCACCGCAGACACGTGAGGTCCGAGTTTTGCAAATATCTCAACATCACTGTGGTTGTATCTCACACAATACCCTTCCGTGAAAAAATTGTAGGGGGTAGTAAATGAAAAATTATCACAGTAAACAGTATTTTCTGATAACTGAAGGACTTGAGGCATTGTGAACAAGACAAGTTTGTCGAGGAGACTTCGCACTGCCGCTGTATGGGTATGAATGGCACATATTACGTACGCTACTGTAACTATATATTACTATGGTCCAACATGTGAACACTTTGACGTTAGAATTTGGAATGTTTTGCAGCTTACGTTGAGCTAATTTCTCCATTTCTCCATTTTACCAATTCCCTGCGACAGCTTGATTAAAATTGAAATAGGGATCAATTTTTTAGTCAAATTAACGTTTAATGAACTCGTTCGACAAAGGGTTTTTTGAATAATTGCTTGTATGATTGAGTTGACATGACGTTCGTCCAAAAACCTTTACTCTGCTAACGTCTCCGCGCTTTCGCCCTCCTCACAGCCGCATTCAACCGAGTCGATGATTTTTGTTGTTCCTGAGCGCAGAGGAGAGCTTTTACCGATTGACGCCGCTCACAAAATCTGAGTTGGACAAGCAATTATCTGATAACAAACGATATAAGGAAGGGGTCCTCTACGTCAAAATAAGCCGTTAGAAAAAAAATGATCTCTATAGAGGTGATGCAAGCCAGAATTTCCTCCACTAATCACATCTATAGAACTCATGTCATCGCAAATGCGTAAAGAGACGTTAAGAGTGGATAACTGCAGTGGATAACTTCTTTTCTTGGTCCCTAGATACTGAAACGACACTATCCTCATGAATAATCTTGCATCATAAGCAACAGAAATTTTCTTAGTAAAAAGTTTTGTTTAAGTCTTACGAATCCTTCTCGAGCTTCTCTACTTAAAGAGGTTTTAGGAAGTTTTCGTAGAAATACAAACAAATTTTGTTGGTTATTCTTGCCGAGGTTTAATGGAGGTCGCTTTCTAAAATATTGCTGCTCCCCATAACGGCTGCTCCACGATGCATTTCAGCAAAAAATATTTGTGAAAATAGGTTAACATGTATCCTGTATAAAAGAGCACTACCAAATGAGGTTCTTCGTTTGAGCCGTACCGCAGTCCAGAAGATTCGACGCGATGCGACATCGACCTGCTGTGGAAAATCGAAGCGGTTCAACGCGGCTCCGAAGAAGGTGAAGGCTGTGAGAGGTTACTCGAACGAAAAATTTCTTATGCCAATCTCGTGTCGGCTCAATGAGCTGGGAAAGTACGCATATGATAAATTGTTTCGCCTTCGGCCTCGTGTTCATAAATTCCTCCATTGTCGTCGATTTAGTACCAGACTTCGGGGAAGATAAAACACTAATTTGAATCATCGGCAAACTCCCAAAACTCGTTGCATAGACTAAATATCCAATCGTCTTTGTGGCGTCATCAAAAGAGTCGAATGATTGATGCAAGGTTGCGAACATTGACCGATGTATCCGTTTAGCACTGTAGAAATTAGTACGACAATAATCCACGGAACTAACTATGAGAAAACAGATGAGGCTTGAACCTACTTAGCTCATTGGGTGGCTGAAAGGCCATAGGGATAAAGACCAAATGCATCATGGGCTTGGCGCTAAACGCACGCGGGCTGAAATATATCTTCTATTTATATACAACCTTATTTTTTGAATACATGTTTGGGCACACTCATGTGCATAGCAATCCCTATGCACCACATCGACTAAGCAACAGTTCCGAAGTCATTGGTGAGTACTACAAAGGAAGCGGGTCCCTTCCAAAAAAAACCAACCCGCATATCCGTTAGCAAAGCTCGTGAATTATCTTCAGATAAGCACAATGATTCTGAAATATATGGAAAACTAGGCTTCCAGGCCAGATTCGAACTCGCGATTATCCTTTCTTGGGGCTCACGTGTTGCCCACTGCACAGCTGGTGCCTTTGCCTTGCCTTTCTCTCATCCAGTTTTTGACCTTAACGGTGCCGTTAGCAATCATAAATCTGCGGAAGTTTTGTTTATTTCCAATTTTTTTCCTGCAATGTAGTAGCGCGAGTAGCGCAGTGGTTAAAGGCGCCCTGCAACGCACATGGGGTCGATCCGGCGCCCCAGTCTCATCAAGTGTTGCGGCGTTGAGCTCCCAACTTTATATAAATACCAAGTCGTTAGGAATATTGGTCCTTGGAGCTGTCATGTGGGTCTTTTGTGTGTAAGTCGCTGAGTCGAGACGCTGGGTTACAACTTTTATGATAATAGTAGCAATAACAACAATAAAAACTTTTGTTCGGAAACTTCTTTGGGATCGCAGATGCTGGAAAGTACATTCAGCTGACTGCTGCTAAATCAGGTGCCCAAACTGTCGGACAAAGAAGAGCAGTCTATTGAAACAAGTTACAGAATCCCTTTCCAGCCACCTACGAGGCATCTGCATGAGATGGTTGCTAAGAGGCAACTTAGAAAAGATGCGAAGATAGATTTAAGATAGTTACAGGTGAACAAGAAACATATACTAATATAGAAAATAGGAACTATTTGATGAATAGTTCTTACACCAAGCGTTCTACCTCCACAGGATTGGCAAAAAATGGTACCAGACCTGTCTGGGAGAATGGCAGCATGGACTCGATACATCGGTAGGCCACTGCGATCATTGTAAAGGTCAGATATGCATTCAATCACCTCCAAAGATGTTTAGTGAAGTCGAATGCATGGTCTATCCTTCAGGGACTGATCAGCGGCAAGACCTTCGTCCTTTTTTTACTTAGCTGTAAAAAATATAGCAGGCAGTAAATAGATAATAAACATTGTAACTCTTCTTTTTTAATTCCGACTGAATAAGTCAAAAACAAATAAATACCTACATATAAATACAGAGCAAAATGGACACTTCGACGGTATACTCTACCAACATACATTCTTCAAAACCTTACTGAAAACAAAGTAAACAATATGATGATCCTCCCAACTTCGAGAAATCAACATAATGAACAACATCGTCCAAAATTTAAGCTGAAGAAGCGAGTGCACTGAGATATTCGCAAATCCACAGAAAACTTCATTAAGAAATCTGAAAGCACAAGAGTGAAATTTGTCCCACTCCACGGTTTGTCCCATCTTCACAGATGCCTCGAAAATCGGGACCTTCTCTAAGCACTCAAAGTTTCCGAACCAGAAGGTGATGTGAGCGTGTACTTTCACACCAACACCCGATGCTGCTCACGCCTGAATGTTGGGACTGAACAGTGGCTGGTGCTTTGACGCAACATCTCCATAAGTTCTTCAGATATCATAATATGCTGAACTGATGGTCACACTGCACGAAGATCGTCTATGCGACGAAAAGCGAAATGCGATTCTGTTCAGTATTCCGAGCGAAAAGAGAGTAACTTACCGAGCCCTCAATTGATCCGGCTCGAATCGGACCGTTCAGTAAATCGTCGGCAGAGAAGGAATGAAGGAGATGATATCAGTTTGTCAAGCTTTCCAGATTTATCTTCCTCCGAGACTCCACGCAACGCTTGGTCGATCATGCCCTGGGATCGGATAACTCGTCCGGGATCGAGCGAGTTCCTCTTCGCTTTTGTTTTCGCTTTTAGCTTTATCCAGAATGGTAGAACCACCGAGTCCCGCCAAGATTGGAATGTTTTCCGGGATATGTAGAGAGTGGGGTGTCTCTTATGCGATCAATGTGTTTGATCTCTGTAAAATCCACGCTCCGCTCGTTTCGTAACCAACTATGGATAACTTCTAATGCTAATATTAGTGATGATTTCTTTATGCTTTGATTATGTCCTCTGAAACATATTTCTGGTAGTTAGTTTGTTCTGGACGTTCTGTGAACATGGCAAACAGCAGATTGTGTAGAAAAGCCTGGATGAGCAAATGTACTTAAGAATTGTTTTCAGTGATAGGATAACGCTGGTCCTTCTTCCCGTGTTTGTCACGTCCATTTCCATTCATCCACTTCCTTATCTTTGTAAATTGCTGTTCATTTACAGAGCTCCTCGGTGGGCAGTGTTCTTCGTTGAGATGGACGACTGATTGTCAATTCATTTGTACTTTTGATATGAGTGTTGCGGAAAATGCCAATGCAGCTGGAACAAAGTGTCCTGGTAGCGATCCACATGTTTTCCATGATGACGTTGTTGCAGTATCGAGCAGAGTAAGTTACTGTACTAGCATCCTCTTGTTTTTTTCTACTGTACAAAAATTGAAGTACGTAGTTGCGAAATTCCTCACAACGGTACCGCCTCAGCGCGAATGGAAGGTATTCCTGGGTGTCGGGCTGCGATGTACAGTGGGGCGATTTGCCCCCAGCAGGGTCTCCCAAACTGGGAATGAGTCCGGCGTTTCCACCAGGAAGCCCATTTATGGGTTAACGTGTACCAAGATCCACCATCGTCCTGGTACCAAACCAGTCGCATGGTGGCAAATCTCCCTGTGATCCACAGGAGCTGCGACCGCCCGTGATGGTGACGACCTAGGGCATTCTTTAGCCTGGCTGACCTCGGGACTCCAGGGAACCCCGATTTCTAAACCAGCAATACTCTGAAAATGGAGATTATGCTGGGGCCCGCACAAGCAGTGAGGACGGGCCGTCTTAGTAAGTGAGCTGGGAAATTGGGCTGCAGAAGCCTTTCTTCTTTGCAGGTTTCGTTAACTGCGAGGTGTACGTTTTCATTGTGTTACGTGCCAGTTTTAGATTCCAGAAACATTCGATTTTGGAACGGTCTCTGTGGAATTGACTTGTATCGCTTCATCGTCCACCTGTATCATTCTGGGTTCCGGCTGTGGAGCATTGTTTGTCTACAACAGAAAACTCGCCAAGCTCGCGCGACCGTAAGTTTATGTGATTCAAATGTCTGCTATGCTTGGATTTGTCAACATTTTATCTGAATTTTTTTCTTGTTTATTATTTCCGTGAGGGTAAGAATTATGAGACGAGGTAAACTCTGCATTGTTGTGTCCGAAGTGTTTCTTCGAAAGTCACCACATTTTTTTTGGTATTTTGCAACTACGCTTTCTTCAAATATGACAGTTTTCGTTTAGACTCTTAGCATTTTCGTTCTGCAGGAAGTCTTTTGATGTAAGTTCAGTTCAGATTGCGTACTAATAGTTTCGAGGCGGTTACTTGTATTCACCACCTGCATCTGCTCGATGACTTTGTCGCCGTAGGGCATAATACTGGAACCTTAGTAGTTATGCGCTTGCCAAGTGGCCGAGAGGGAGCAAACACATCGGTGAGCACTTGTATGCAGTGGAATTTGCCATTGTGTTTCGAGGTAAACTCTGCATTGTTGTGTCCGAAGTCTTGCGACTCCTGTTTTTCATGGCACTTACACAACAATGGAAATTAAACGCTTAGTTACGTGGGTACTTGAATGGCCCATCTTCAGTGTTGTTCGGGCTCCAACGTAACCTCCATTCTCCGGAGATTTAATGCTTTAGCTATTGTGGTTCCCTGGAGTCCCGAGGACAGCTTGGCAAAAGTCTTCCCCAGGTCATCATCACCACAGGCAATCGCAGCTGTTGTGGATCAGAGCGGAGTTTGCCACCATGCGACTAGTTTGATACCAGGACAGTGGTGGATTCTGGTATTGGTTTACTCTTAGCTGGACTTCATGTTGGAGACGCCGGCCTCTCAGCTTAGGAGACCCTGCTGCTGGGCTGAATCCCCTCGTTGTAGATCGCAGTCCGAACACAGGAACGCCTCCTAGTCACGTTGAGGCGGTAAACTGTTAGGAGGGCTGGGAAACAGCTTAGTTATTTACTGAAAATAGAGGGAGAGTTGTAAGAGTTTACTTCACTCTCCCTTTCCATCACTACTGTTATAACAGAGGGCCAACATTAACCAATCCAGAGATTTCAGGTAACCAAGCATTATGACTGTTTTGCAAAGACAGTGTATTTTTCTCAGTATTAAAATATTTCCTTTCAGTTATCTCAGTGTATTGACACAGACGTCCATCGTCGTTCACCCATAACTAGTGTGGTCTGGAATTCTGATGCAACAACGGTAGTTCTGTAACCAATTTCTCTTCGCCATTCTTTTGTTAGAGTTGTTTTCTATACAGGTAGTTTCTGCTGATTGCTATGGTACCATAATATTATCTACTGTGATGTTCGATACGGTATGCGATTTTTTTAAATGCATAGAAAATAGAAGCTATTACTTAGTTTCCCATTAGTCAGTACTTTATCTTCTGCCTGTTAATCTTATTGTTTTAAAAACTTTTGGTTTTTTTTGCAAACAGACTTTTCAGTGTGAATTTTACCACAGTTTCTTGTTCGAAGGACAGTGTTCTGTGTCAGGGTTAGGATTTCTTGGAAATTCAGTAATTATTGATGACGGATTGCAAATGGTGGTTGTTGATTTAGAACCTCCGCATACTTCTCAAGTGGTATGTGATAGAGAGAACAGGTGAACTCACTTTTTTCCAGACATGTTTTAACCTAAATTCCCAGTTCTGTTGTATAAACTGCGTTGTGAAGGTATAAATAGTTTATGATAATATAGTAGAGCTCTCTACAAGAGAAAGGATAGCCACAAGCATATGACGGCTGATATGAGTTTTGTTCAATGCATTCGGTGCGAAAAGAGTGGGTGATTTTCGGCATTAAACCATTATACACCATTGATCAAATCATTTTTTTATCAAGAGGTTTCTATAACTTCAAGGTTTTCCCAAGCGTTACAAATTTCCTTACTCCACCAACATGATCTTCTGATTTTCTGGATAGAAAAGCCATAGAAGAAAGTCTATCCTGTAAATCTCTGATATTCCCAGCTTCACATATCAAAATATCCAAAAATTCGTCACCTATCGGAAAACCAGCTTCGGCCAGTTTGTGTTCGTTGAGTGTAGACAAGGATTATTATGTTTTGTTACATATCGGTTGCCGTGGTTTAAATTCTTTTGTTATTTCTAGAATTTCTACGCTTGTCAGTGAACAAGTAGTTTTTTTTACAGTTTTTTTTTCAAATGTTGCTCTGGTACAGTAATTACCACGACAAACAGTGGTGTGTGTGTGTCTAAATAAGCATTTTTAGAGCGGTGATATTAAATGTGCGATGTACAGATCTATTTGTGTATGTTACTGAGAAGACTCGGATTTCCATGTATCCGACTTCTTTGTCGGAGTGTGAGAGCATAAGTGCCACGGAAATAGTAAGTGTTGTTATAAATTGTTTGATGATACATAGTAATTGTGGGCATGTAGCGCAGTGGTCGGAGGTGCCCTGCAGTACACATGGAATCAATCCCGGCACCCTAAGCTCACAGAGACTTCTACCCCTCCGGAGTCGGCAAATTAGTACTGAACTTGTCTGGGAGGATATCAGCACCGGCTCGATACATCGCAAGCCACCATGAGTTATTGTAAATGCCAGATATGCATTCAATCACCTCCAAACGATCCTTAGTGAAGTCGAATGCACGGCGCATCCCTCAGGGGATTGATTAACGCCGAGAGTTTTAACCTTTGTCCTTTTATCCAGTAATTGTGCGATCCATGCTGACCGATGTTGTAACTCGGTACATGTAAATAACGCTGGATTGGTAAGGCATAATTTTCTTCGTCTTATTTCATAGTTTAGAACGAATTGCAAAAGGGATGTTCAAATGGAGAAGTGTACATATAATATTGGTGTTAGTGTATTATTCTAGCTTTAGGGTTTACTGTTTATCATAAAGAACACTATATCCGTTTTTTTTCTACAACGATAACCTCTTACATTTGTGGGCCTGTTTGTTTCGTCATTGTTCGCCTTGTATTCCTTTGTTTGTCAAAAAATTTTAGGTCGGTGATTCTGATTTTTTTCAATCTGTGGAGTGGAATGAATGCGCCGACAAATTAGCTGTCTTAACTTCTAGCGATGTATTCGTTATTTTCTCTATTGCTACCAAGCAAGTGTTATGGAGGACATCAGTCAACGTAGGATATCTCGCTCTATTTCACAAAGATTTCGTCTGAATTTCTCTTTTTTTATCCTTTATTTTACTCTTTCCATAACTGTACAACATTAACTTGGTTTTTTTCTTGCAGAACAAAGGCCATTTTATTGGAAATTTCTGTGTCGATCCTGATGACTCCATTTTATACATTACGAAGCCACGTGGTCTTCATCGCGTCGGTGTATCCTCGATTGCAGAATCTTTATTGGATCAGGGGTACGCTGTCCTAATTTCATATGACACATAGCTCCCAATTCGCTTTGAGAAAAATAGGTTTGGCTCAAAAAATAACGGTGGTTTCTAAGTTTGGATCAACATGGCTCATGTTAAAATAAGTTGGAACAAAAGGCATTTTTTTATTTTCTTTTCTATGCTACTCGTCTTCGCGCCTACTATGCGCATCCCACAACTTCTCGTATTCGATGTTTTCTCGCATCCATCGTACACTAAGGATTTCGAACATTTTACGTGTGGCTTCGGCTGTCGCTTGAGGATTTTTTCATTTCGTCTTCAGTGTCGAAGAATGCTGGTTGAGTCGATTCTCCTTAGATTCCTGAGATACCCGGGCTCGAGCGTACCCAGTTGAATTGCGGAGAGTGTACTTCTGCCGGACAAGTTCGGTACCAATTTCGCGACGACGGAGGGAAAGGGGGCTTGGTGAGCCTGTTGCGGGATTGAACTAGCACCGTGGTCGTGATGACCGACATAAGTACCATTGTGCCCCTGCCCCTCAGTGAAATGCAGTGGGATTTACAATCCTTTGCCTACAACATGCAAGTTCCCTTTTTATACCAAGATTGTATTATGATTTCGTGGAACTTATAACATGCTTCCACTTTTGCAAGTCTCGTATTTCGACCGCGAACGCAACGGAACAACAGAGAAAAATTCCTCTATGAACCTATGTGGTCCTGAACCCCTTAAAAGCTCTAATGGTCGAGAAGTCATCCTCAGTTTTTGAAAAAACCAGATTTGGGTGTTGTGCGTCAAAGGTTTTCTTTGAGTTTGTTCCTGTCATTCTTGTTCTGGGCGAAGAATTTCTCTGGGAAGAAGAACGTCTAAGCATTTGCCTTACGTATTTTTGAAACAGATAACCTTTCCAGATACTGATTCATCACTTTCGGCCTTACTCGCTTCTCCTCGTAAATTGATCTCGACGGGAGCTTACCGTTTTACCCAGAAGGGCGCCTTTCTTCTCACTTCTGCCATCAGTACAGCAAAGGATATCCCTTTCAGTTCTAGTGTTTCTAACCTCTTCGAAGATGCATTCGATATGACAAACATCAAAGAAGACATTGGAAATTTCGTGCAAAGTGCTAGGCGTAGAGATGGCTTTGCTGGAAATGAATATTTTCAAATTGGTGAAGAACCCGTCTCAGATTGTGTTGGAAGCATCCAAAGTGATCCAGTTGGTGATCTTTATGCAGGTGAGGTTTAACTGGATGTTAGCATGCTGTTTTCAAATTTGAGTTTTTTTTATCATTGCCAATGTACTCTACATCAAATTTGATGTAGACTTCACTGAAGAGCGGCTTTTACTTATTTTCGAATTTGATTTAGATGTTGTTGAAGAACACCCGGTGGATATATTTGTGCAGCGTAAAGAAAAAATCACCAGACGCAAAATAGGAGAAAGTTCTCGAGAACCCAGTTTCTCTGAATGTTCTTCAGATGATCCGCTTTCCATAGATGAAGACAATATTTTATCGCTTCGAAAGCAGGGTATTTAGAGCCAATTTGAGTTTCGAATTCTGTTTTCGTGCTATGCTTATTTCATTTGTCCTAGATTGTTTCGTTGTTTATTAGTTTCAAATTATAGTTCTCGGAAGTACCGTTGTTAGCGCTAGCCATTTCGAACGTGGTACTAGCATCAACAGCACTTCGACGCACGTTGCTGGAGATGGATCACCAAGCAGCGGCTCTCGTTTGACATCTACTGAACGTGATTCGTCCACCTCTCTGTTGTCGAGAAGCGCATCTGATGTACAGTCGAAGCCTTCCCACAGGAACGGTTTGTTATAGATTTTTAGTTTGATTAATTTGATTACTTTGAATAAATTCCAAATAAAGTTTAGAGGATGGTCCACATGATCTTTCATCGTTGTACGAGCACGAAAGATCAATGGGTTCTCCGTACTCCAGAGACGATCATGAAGGAGCGGAATCAGTGACACTGGCGTACGAATATTTGTTGCAGAAGAACACCTCCAACTCGTCATTTTTAAGCACTGAAGTGTGTTTAAAGTTACTTTGTAATGTTTCGATATTTCTTCTGTTGCTTACCCGCCACTGATATTGAGCCGTCCGTCGTCCGAGAAAAAATTGTATTCTCCATGTAAACATTATGAAAAAATCGTTTTTCGGATATGCTTGTTCGTCTCATCGGGTATTACGGCGAGGCTGTTGCTTTTACAATGGGAAAAGGATTAATTGACGTTCGTTTTTGAGATGAGCACTAGGATGCTGCACTGAATAGAGTAATAAGTGGAAATATATGGAGAAACCGAATTATATGGCGCAAAACACGTGAGACAATTGTAGCCCTTTTTTGTGTGCGATACTCGTACGCTTTTTCGGTGTCATGGGGCAGTGAGTAGAGTGTGAACAGAACTAGTCGTCAATATGTTAATGGTGATGAATGGTCTTCAGAGCAATTCAATGGGTTGTTCTGAAAGTGTGAGGGCTAATGATGAAGTTGGCGAGCGGTCGAACAAAAACGTTCTAAGCGATCGAGTTGATATATGGTTAAAGGTTGGGTTTTTTTTCATACATTTGCTTAATAAGCTTCAATCCACTTTGAATTGTATCTAGATAGTGTCTGTCTGGCAGGTTTTTCTTCCATATACTCCCAAGGCTTTTTCTGTTGGTAGCAAACACCTTGTGTTGTGCCACAAGAAAAAACGTCCTCGTTTCGCTATCCTTGACGATTTGGGGTCTAAGAAAGCAAATTGGCAAGTGGCGAAGTGGTCGGCTATGAATGTCGCAATGAATGGTAGGTGCTTACAATAGCTATTCTTTATTGAAGAATCTTGAGGTCAATCAACCATGAATTATTTAGATGATGAGTCCATAATCTGGCGAGTAAATCATGATATTGGTTGGAGTGCTAGTGAACCACTGTCGGTCTCCACTCGGTTTGAGGAATGTGCAACTGACGGTGGAGGTGTGACTGAGGTGTCACTCGGAGCAAATGTTGCTTGGTATTTAACGAAAATGGGAGTAGGTTTCTATGTTTTTATAACGATAATATAGGTATCGCTTATAAAATCTCGTTTTCAATCCGCGTATACCAAAGCGCTTATTCTTTCAGGTCTCCTTGCAAATGGAATTGCCAGATAAGGCCATATTTTCGGGTGTAGATCGGGATTGGCCGATGAAATCTATTTCGGTGTCTGACGCTGCTGTTTGGGCAATAAGGTCAGATACTGGAAACCTCGTTGTGCGAGTGGGACTGGCGCGATGCAGAATGGGTCTGGACTGGGTGGAGATTATGTGAGTCCAACTATGCTTTTTTTTCAATTTGGAGGTTATTTCGTGCAATTGTGTATTTAACTAGCGGATTTTTAGCCCTGAAGGTCCATCGAAACTTGTATCAGTATGTGTGTTCCATACTTATGGTTTTGCATTGGATGATAACGGTCATCTTTGGTTAAGCACGGGAATTGATCATCATCATCCCTACGGTAGCAGCGACGCTTTTTACAAGGTTTGTTTCCAAAGGAAACTTTGAAACGATTTAATCCGATCCGTGTACCTGCACTTCTTTAAGGACCACTTTGTGAAAAATCTCCATGTTTAAGGTGTGTACCCCTATGGTTGATATTAAAACTGCTCCTATTGAAACGTGGACTATTCGGTTAGTCTTTTTTATGCAGTATGACTACAATTACCCATCTTGCTAATCGTCGATTGGTTTGACCATAAAGCGTTAGAAACCCATTCGTCAATCGCCTGTGTCAATATTGCCCAGTTTGTTCGATTTACTTGCACGACAAAAACAACATTATCTTCTCCCACCAAGACGTTATAAGAAGGTTTGACCATCGAGTTCGGGGCCTTCGTTTATTTGGCGATATGGTGGCAGGTGTAGCCAAATAGTATAAATCTAGGTATATCCCCCATTGCTTATTAGGACAGAATCTCGATTCCATGTGTGTCATCGAATGAGTATCTGTGTTGCAATTCATCGAGCTTTGCCTATCTCCTTTACACGCTCTAGGAGTCAATCAGTTTGCCTACTTTTCTCTCCTTATATATTTCACTTCAGAGCATTGCAAATTTCGAAGTGGTAATTGCTTACGGTTCAGGCAACAGCATGATGGGGTGTCAGCTAAAAGATCTGCTTGAGCAAGCTTGCGTGTTGACTTAGAAACTCTGCTTTCTTAGCAAATAGCGAAGGTGTCGCATGTACTGGTTGTAATCCTTTTCTTGATAACGGTTATTCCTGAAATTCAGGCGAGGAAAAAAAAGTGCCTTAAACCTTTCCGCGTTTTGGACCGAGTATTTCACCTCTTTTGATTCTTGTTTAACCTCCTTATCAGCTACATATGGGAGCTGTCGTAGCAATTTGTAACTTGTCGGCTCAGCATCAGTCATAAACAGCAGTGCTGTTGCATTTTTCATTTTCATTCCTTTACTATTCAGAGATTTTTTCTTAATGATCTTTATCTTTATGGAGAGCTTCTTCCGCTGGTCTGTTCCTGTGCCTTGGGAAAGTAATGTTTATTTCCAGGAGCGCTGTATCGGGACACAAGTTTCTTCAAGAAGTGCCTAAGAAATTCGCAATTTTGGACAGCTTTTCGCTCATTTCTGCCAGTTCCCTTCTGAGAGGAAATGGATCGCTTTATCTTTGCCGTCAGAATTCTGAAATTTTCGTCTATCGACCTGCGAGGCATAATTTCATTACTATCAATGTACCACAAGGAACATATGCAGTTTGTTTAGATTCTTCATTGCTAGGAAAATATTTCTAGGAATATGTTTATCAAATAGTTATCGAAATGATTATTACTGTCGTAGATTGTCGCGATATGTGCTGTTCCTGGGAAGCTGTCAATCATAAACAGCAGTGGTCGTGTTCTCCATTCAGATGGGGAATCATCATTCTGGGAGGAAGAGACCAACCTACCCGGTAAACGTTTAGTTATTGGGTCTTTCCGGTATTAAAATGTGTTTTGTGCTAACGAAATAGACTCTGATAGTAAGCTTTTCCCTACTCCCTCATGAATGGTATTTAGCTGCTTTTTTCTGAAGGTATGTACATGTAGTCAGTTGAAGTGGTTTTAGGAAACCACAAGTCGGTTTGCACACTGCCTCAGCGCTTTTTGAAATTGTATTTGTAGTGTTTAACCTGTAGGACCTGTATGTTCGCTTGCTCACGGCAAATTCGGCAGTTGGGCTGTTGGTTGCGATGGTGTCGTATTGAGTAAGCGGAGTGGAGCGGATTTCTGGACAGTGATTGCTCCACCCGCCGATCTTCGCGTTACACCAACGCAGGTGAACAATTGTTTTAGCACGTTTTGTATTATGTGGAATAGGATAACAAATACAATAAACGGCATATTGAGGTAAAAAAGGCATAGAGCTGAATTGTCTGAGAAACTCGTTGTTGTTGTTCAAATCTGTATATCGTTTCTGCACTGTAGCGGTGTTACCAATTTTGTTTGACGATGTCATACTCGTTGTAATATATATCTTAGTGTTTACGTTACGAAAGGTTAATACTATTTGCCCCCCGTCTGAATAATCTCTCATTCATGCGGACAACTAAACGAATTTAAAGTTGTGTTAGTATTCAGCTAGGCTTAATCCACCCTTTAATCCACTGGTACGCAATTTGAGGGTGAGTTCGATGTGATGGCGTAGCGAGCTACTTTACAGGTGTTTTGTTCTCCAAATGGAATCTACGTTTGGCTACTTGCTGGTGGTCGTGGATGGGCTCGAGGGAATATTAGTAACAGGAATCTCACTGGTGTAAAGTGGATTGAGGTAGTTTCTATTGCTTTCGTTTTGTTCATTTCTTTTCCATTGTGAAAAATTCGTAAAGACTACTGATGAGCTTCGCTTAATTTCGTATTCATTTTCTATTTCGCTATTTCTATTCTGTGGTGATGGTTTAAATATTACGGGAAGACAACCACAATAGACGCTGAGATATTTGCAAAAATGTGACCTCAGGCCAGATTCGAACTCGCGAGTGCCCTTTCTGAGAGATCACGTGTTAATCACTGCACCAGTTAGTCCCTTGCTTTGCCTTTCGTAGAGAAGAAACGCTCTCACCGAATCGAACGCCTCGTTCCGTGAAATGGATAGCGTGTGAGCCCCCCGAAAAGAATAATCACGGGTTCGAAACCCAGCTGTGGTTCCGAGTTTTGCCCATATCTCAGCAACATGGTTGTATTTCGCGTAATACTATGCTATGAAAAAATTGATGGGCAGTAAATAAAGATTTGTATAATATAGGGAATTAACAATTGCCGTGAAAGATTAGGTATCGCGTCAGAAAAAATGAGAACATAAAAGGAACAACAAATTACGAGTGAAATGTGAAATTAAATGTAGTGGACCAGTCGAGATTGTAATTTCACCGATTACTTACCATCGATAACAACAGTGTTGACTCACTTCTGGCTTGAGCTTGCTTGAAAGCAGATAATACGTGAGGGAACTCAGATTTGTGTCAAGGTTGTACACTGCACAAGGAGAATAATTCAAGTAAAAAGCGAGATGGAATTTCAATTAGATATTGCTGTGAGACAACAGCCCACAGAGTTGTAATGTTTTTATTTCTTTTTTTTATATGACCCGTCTTTACATCTACCGTGCGGCTTCCAACACTTCTCACATTTGATTCGCTTCCTCGCATCCATCATCCACTAAGATCTTCTAACTTTACGTGTGACTTCGGCTACTGCTTGAGGATTTTCATTTCATCGCGAATGTCGTAGAATGCTGGTCGAGTCGATTCTCCCTGGGGTCCTGGAGTAGCAGAGCTAGAGCGTTCCCAATTGGATTGCAGAGTGATTTTTTCCCAGATTGGTCCGGTACCAATTTTGCAACCCCCGAAGAATGAGAGGCTTGGTTAACCCGTAGCGTAATCGAATTGGCACCATGCTCGTGATGACCTTCATCACTACCACTGTGCTATCCGCGCCATTAGAGTTGTAGCGTACATTAAATAATTATGCAAATAGAAATTAAGATGACGACAAATCTAGTTGAAGGTCTATTTAGGCGTAGTGATTCTGAATTAATGATTAAAATTGGGAATGACTTGATATTTTATGGCATTCCAGACCTATCACACAGCGGAGTTCAGTAGTTTAGCAGTTGGTGATAATGTCGTCTGGGCCATCGATTCTAATAACGTACTTCTTTGCTTACGAGGCTTAGCGGCTGGTAATCCAGCTGGAAACTACTGGAGACCTATTTCGTTTGAAACATTTAGGTGGGTTTGCCTTGTTATTCTCCATCTGTGCTAATACTCTCGATTTTATAAACCTCCCATTCTAGTTATTAACACTGTCCTTTTTAGTATTACAATACAGTAAATATATGTGATCTTCACGTTTCATTAGTAGTGATTCTATGATCGAACTTAAGAGATTATTCATATAATTTATAAAGTAGACACAGAGCAATTTTGGTTTCAGAGCGATTTCAGTTGATGCTCAGAGTGAACTGTGGGCTATTAACGCAGATAATCGACTCGTACGTCACCAGGTGGGTCTGTTAGATTTTTGTTTCTGATCTTTTTTCAAAAGGTCTCCACAAGCCTTTTATAATGGGACAAATAAACGGGTTTTATTTGATAGCAATATTCAGAGTGATGTTTACGTACCAGAGCAGCTTAATGTCTCCGACACAATGGACTCATTCGAAGTGATTTGAGGGCTAAAAATTCTGCACATTCTATAGTTTCGTTTTTTCTCCACTCTGCTTTTACTCCATGTTTATATAATTTTGATAACAATTCACTATGCCAAAGACAGTCTATGTTTTGCTCCGATCTAGAATTTTTAGTTATACATCATTTTTCTACAGCCTTCTTAAGAATTTGGCCTCGTATTTCACTACTTATGGTTGTTAAATCCATCACTTTTGATAATTCTTCTGCGTTGTGAATTTGTTCGAAGAAGTGACCAATTGATGCTTATAAGTATAGGAAAGAGTTCTATACGGTGTTATGTTGTTAGATTTTCTGTTATCTCCTCACTACTCTCTCAAAATTTCCGAAGGAGAGTTACTAATTCCAGACTCGTTTCACCACTTAGAGTGGTAAAAAATGTTCCATGAATAAGTTATTTTAATCAGGTGAATGAAATTTGACAGACGCGGATACTAACCACTGTGCACTGGCTCGATACATCAGTAGGTCACTGCGGGTCATTATAAAGGTCATATATGCATTCAATCACCTCCAGCGATGCTTAATGAAGTCGATTGCATGGCGCAACCCTCAAGGATTGATCAACCGGCGAGAGCTTTATCCTTTTTATCCTTCAAATCAAATTACGATGTAGTGAAACTGCAGTTCAATCCAAAGTGGCGCAGTGGTCGGACGCGCCCTTCGATATATACGTGGGATCGGTCACGGCGCCGGTGGCTCACAAAGCTTTCCATCCCTCCGGGGTCGGCAATTTGGTACCAGACTTGTCTGGGATGGAAGGGTGGGCAGCAGCACTGGCTCGATTCATCAGTAGGCCACCGCGAGTCATTGTAAAGGCCAGATATGTATTCACTGACCTCCAGCGATGCTTAATGAAGTCGATTTCATGGCGCATCCCCTGTGGAATTGATCAGTGCTGGTAGCTTTGTCCTTTTTTTTTACGTTCCAATGTCTAATCTTAACGTACGGCGCTTAATTTCATGTGGCTAATAGTGGAGTAACACATAATTCCAAGTTGCTTTCGGAATTGGTACAACTGTCCACGATTCGAACAATTTACCGTAGACCATATGAGCGGTGTGGACCTTCAGTAACTGAAGCAGCTAAGGATTTAGAAAATTGTGGCTGTAGAAGGGACTTTGACTTGTCGTTGTGAAGGTGTACAAGTCCAATGAAGGTGTTTTAGTACATTTTTATCTCTAATCATTTTTCGCTTGGATGGGTTTTACTACTAAGTGAATATTGTCCCATTAAATGTTGTGAGCATATAAAGGATTGAGCATTGTTCAGCTCATCATAGACAGTGACAATAAGAAAGCTGGAGGAACGGAAGACAATAAAGAGCGTCACATCCTCCACTTTAAGAGATCTGATGAAAGTAAGTCTCAAATTCCTAAATAAGAGGCATAGATACGTATTCGGGCTTACAATTTGTGCAGGAAAGCCAGATGGATTAAACGGCATGACGTCAAAAGCATCACGAAAAGTTTATCGTTTTAGGAACTGTGTGTTGAAGTACATCGATGAAAGCACACTGTGAACACCAAACTCTTAAGAAGTGTCTTCAATGACTTACCATCCTATCATAACGAAGACGTGTCCCTATGTCTGTAGATTATCACCGTTCAAGCGCATTCGACGTATCCACATGGTCTGTTCTTCGACAGCAGTCTTTATATGTTGACTCCTGTCTTCGCTGGCAACCGTTATTCGCCGAGAAGAACACTTTTGTAGTTATTAAGTGTTAAATCGTTGCGTTTTCACGGGTGTCCGAGGCAGCATATATGTTGGATAAACTGCAAAGTAAATACAGCAGAGAAGAAAAAATCTTTTTCCGACAAAGTAAACCACTGGAAATGACATGAACTGGTGTCAATGCGCCTTGTCCACATTGCTGCTCACGCGTACACTGAAATCGGGGCAGTAACCACAATTAAAGCGCATTGGAATCAACGTCGTTGTGTGTTAAACATTGAACTCAGCGCTGAATTACAGCATACTTTCCAAGTGCTAGAACATCACAGAACTCGTTCTTGACTCGCTTGCCATTACATTATTATTTTTTGATTTTCAAGACGAATTCTGAGCTACAGGAAAGCGGTTTTCCTGTGCCACGCACGGAACAGATTTCTGAAACCCAGTCGCTATTAGCTCCCGTCTAACGACCACTTTAGGCCTACGAGGTGTCGTGGCAATTTTATTTCCCACGTCTTTGCATGTTCGCAGCAGTTCTGTCTCGCCTCTGAGATTTGACGTTACTCGAAGCTTCCAATTCCCTCTTCCATTTGCAAGGCATGGGATACTCTTGATATTACCCAATTTGAAGGGCGTTCAACAACACTGATTGATGTTTCGCGTTGCACACCGCACCCATCCATTTCTGGAAGGCGTAATTTAACGTGGGAAGAGACGTAAACTCTGAGAGTTGGACACAAAGTCGATTGTCCTTTCTTCCATTCACTACACATTCTGTGTTCTTAAACGTTTCTCAAACCGCTTGGTTTCTCCTGCTGAGCTGTAGAGGTGAATCCTCCATTGTGTTGACCTAGATATACAAAGCTGACGTATTCGGAGTGATTCGTTCCCTTAAGTGCGAATTTGGAACTGCGAACAAATCTCTTATTCATGAACATCACTTCCTTAAGACTCAACCGAAGGTTCTTTTTTTAGTTCACGTCGGCCAACATTCGTTCCATCCGTGTAATATTTCGTGTTTCAAGAGCCGTATCATCAGCAAGGCTAAGATAATGTAGCCACCGTCTGTCGATATTTCTTTTTTTACTCAGATAACAGCATGCTAGAATTGCGAACTTCGAGTTGTGGCATTCACATGTGTATTGCAGGCACCTCTAACAACTGCGCTACACGCGCTCCCATAGTATTTCAACAACCTCTGGTAGGAAATGGATTTTGCTGGCATAGTATAAATTTTGGTTGACGTAGATGTTGGGCAAGTCGTAGCAAAAGTCATAGCTGATCCTCTTTTCATTATCATTTTGAGTGTGGTGACTATCCCATCAAGGCGTAGGATGGAAAACATTGTAGTATTGTAGCTGTAGGATTTTTTTTTATAAAAAATATGGGCGCGGATAATAGAGTTGTTGTGGTGCCGATCATTAAGAGCACGGTACCGTTTCGATCCCACTCCGGTATCACCAAGCCTATCATTCCTCTGGGGGTCAAGAAATTGGTATCGGAGTTGTCGGGAAAAAAAACACTCTGCAATCCAGTAAGGAACGCTTCAGCCCGGCTATCTCAGTATTATAGAGAGAATCGACTCGAACAGCATTCTTCGACGTTTAAGGTAAAAATGAAAATCTCAAGTAGCATCCGAAGCCACACGTAAAAGTTGGAAGACCTTAGTGGATGATGGATGCGAGGGAGCGGGTTAACGAATCAAATGTGAGATGTGCTGGGATCCCCGTAGTAGAAGTGAAACATAGGTCGTATAAAAAACTTTGCAGGATTCCTGTTCGGTATTGCGAATGCTTTTTCCTACTTCTGTGCACCAAGCGTGCGCTACTGCCCTTCTGTTCTATGGGGATCTTTTTACTCCTTCTTTTGCAAACCTTTGAAAGTTCAAAGGAATGTTGGTTGTTGTTTTTACAAGTGTCTCCAGGCTGGAGTATCAATCCAGGAGCTTCTGGTTGCTGGCACATACTCAGCTTTTTTTCTACTCTTCAATGAAAGCGCGGATTATGTTAGTCGTGTTAGACGTACTCAAAATCGATGTAGACGATACCAATTCCTATCTTCTCGACGGAACTGGCTATGAAGTTTCTTAAAAAGACCAAAATTATGGCCGTTTTAGAGGTTTCGTTTTTTGACGCATTCACGACGAGGGACAATTTTACCTGATGTGGCAACGTGGGACTACGCTTAATTTCTCTCTTCACGCAGTATGAATAGAAACCAATCCTCATCGGCCAATGCGTTTCTCAGGTTCTCGCCAATGGGTTGATTTCGGTGCTTTTCGTTTCTCTAAATTAACTTGTGATATCAGCCATAGAAGAGCTTCTGGGGCTATGGGATCGATGCTTTTGGGTGCGCTGTTTCTGGCTGTAAAACTTCTGCCCAGTTTTGCCATGGTGCCTAGGTGCACTCGTGGGTGACTTGCCGTTCTTCCACGTGGAAGACGAGAAGTTCATTTGTTGCAGACAATCCTCACCGTCCCGTCACTTGGAGACACTTCACGTGGCCTCGCCTTTAAATAAATAGAAGGATAAAGCTCCCACCGTTGATCAATCCCTGAGGGATGCGCCATGCATCCAACTTCATTAAGCATCGTTTGGAGGTGACTGAATGCATATCTGGCCTTTACAATGACTCGAGGTGGCCTGCCGATGTATCTAGCCAGTGCTGCTATCCCTCCCAGACAAGTCTGGTACCAATTTGCTGACCCCGCGGGGATGGAGGGTCTGGTGGGCCATGGGCGCGGGGATCGATTCCACGTGTGTGCTAGAGGGCGCCTCCGACGACTGCGCCACACGCGCCCTTCAACAACCGCCTCGCGGTTAGCGGACCATAATCACCTATTCAGGGTGACCACCCGTTGTTAAGATTTAAACACTTGCCAGCTTTCTCTTGCCTGTCTCTGAACTCCAAGTGAAGCCGAGACTTTGAGCGTATTTTGAGCGTGAAAATGCCCAGCATCAATCAAATTTAAATATCTCGGGGAATTCCTCTAAAGTCAATTACATATGGTTGGATTTGACAGCAATGGAACTCGACATTCGGGAACGTTTTAACTTTGAACCAACTTCTCCCTGTCTTCCCCATCGATGACTGCAAATAGTCTTCCGCGGAACACGGTAGGGGGCTGGCCGAAGGTCTTTCAGCAGAGCATTCACTCTGATGCAGCGTCCCTACGTCGTGGTAAGCGTTTCTGATTTGAGATTTTTTGACAACTGAAATGACTGAACCTTACCATTTTAATTAGATCCTACAATTCATTTTTTATCTAAGGTGAAGATGAAAATTTGGATGTTTCTTTCCTCGCTTATTTCTTTAGTGCTTTCTTTTCCTAATTCGTTTCATACTTTGAAATCGCGTTCTAAATATAACATGGACCCCTGTTAGTCATTCGATAGCTCATTTGGCATGGAATTTCTCAAGGAAAGCATGGATTATCCAAACATGTAAAGGACTAACGTAAACGAGCTAGTTGGTACGAATTCTGTCACGAAATTTGTCAGCATAAAAAGCACAAGAATGGAGTGATGTACTGAGAAATGAAGGTGTACCTTTCCCACTAATTTATTTAACTTAGTTAATTTTAATAACTTGCAACTGCGAGGACATCATTTGTATAGGAACTTTTTACTGAACCTTGGAACAAAGTGGTGAACTTGCGCACTGCCTGAAAACATTGCAAAATCACTGAGAGCTCATTCGATGGTTTTACGATCATCTTTCAGTACGTAAATGATCCAATTTTGTGGTCCCATTAAAAAGCCGCTTCTGAGCACCATTTTTTGACGTGCAGCATTTAGTTTGCTGTTGTCTTGGGACCGGCAGAAGTAAAAAACTGCAATAAAAATACTCTAGAAATGGTTTTAAATTCTTTTTTATGTCTTCAGCTTTATCGTTCATCTTGAACAGACTTTCTTCGCAATGCTCTTCTTATGCGAGAGGCGTCTCATCCATAGTACTACGCATTTTTATCGCTGTTCTATCCGGCAGCGCTCCGAGCATAATAAGAACAAAAATGCTTTCCACTTCATCTCCGTCGAACAATATTTTCAGAGGTCATCTGTCTCAGTGTAATGTACTGAGGCATTCTTAGAGAGTCGTTTGGTTCCTTCCATTGACAGCATTCCCGATTCCATCATATTAGCCATCTCTCCAGATGCTTCCTACCAAGATTTGTCTTTGAGGTTTTTTGCAGCTCTCAATGTGCTCAATTCAAAAGCCTTTCTATAATGCACATTTTTTCGTGAAAGGATGATGTTTGAGCATCATACATCATCTCTTAATAAAACAACAGAACTGTTTTTCCAATGGAAATCGCTTTTTATCAGTGTGTCGACGAGAGAAGCAACCGTACTCGCATCGGATTTCTCCTTCAAACGACTCTCAACCGTTTCAGTGATTCATATCTTGTTCTTTCTCCGAATAGCATCCATTTTCAATACGGCATATTTGCGAAAATGTTACAATATTTCGGAACTCGAGTCAAATCGATATTTGTTATACAAAGTTCCATTACTATGACGAAATCACGACCTAAATATTAGTCGACTATTTTTTTGTTGATAAAAAATAAGCGCGGTTTGCTTACTGTATGATTTCTTACAGTTTTATTCGAGAAGCTTTAAATTTGCCAATAATTTTAGTTTGGCCTGCGTTCCAGTTTTTTCTTCTAAGTGAATGGTAGGAGTTCACTCGTTCTCTTTACGGCATCTAATTTTTTCTCGTAGACCAGCTAGCGCGGCACTGCATTCATTATTTTATTTGAGAGAATAGGGCTATCGGATTTGACAAACCTCAAGAGATTAAAAAGGCAGGAAGCTTAAGGATTGAGAAATAAAACTGTTTGTTGATTTTCAGCAGTTCTTTCCTTCATCATAAATGCACTCCATCCATAGAAATATATTGCTATTAACTTGGGGAACATTCCACGAAAGTGGATATCTTAGTTACGAATATTTGACTGGATATTGAATATTGACAAATGTATTTAATCCTTTCACGATCGTTGCCATTTTCGTGTGTCGTGCTCGCCAGACCGCGTGTCATCACAGCCGCAATCAGAATGCGGATTGAAACCAAGGTGTGCGGTCCTTGAGCTAGCGCAAGAGACCCGACACACTGGTTTCTTGAGTCTATTGTTCTACCGTTCGGTTCCCTTGCATTTTTTCCATTATATAAAGTCGACATCGTTAGCTTCTCCTCATGATTTTGTATGATCAGTGAAGTCTGCTTTTTGTGTCTCTTTCACTTCATTCATATCCACCGACTCTATTCCACCACCCGAAACGGTCTATTGCAAGTATAGGTAAGAATGTCTGTCTATGGACCAGTATCAGTATAAAATCCGTGTCGACAAGCCATCGATCGGCTACAAAGAGTCGTAGAGGTGTTATGTGGTCAAAAACTAACGTATCTACGTGAAAATATTGAAAGAGAAGCAGTTTTGGCCAACAATATGCACTAAATAGTTACAAACGAAAAGGTTAAACCATTTCCCGACCACGGCAATTTTCGACTGTGTGCTCGTCGGAATGCCGCATGTCATTGAAGCCAGTTGAAATGCGCATTGAAATCAAGATATACTAGGATAACTAGACTGCCCATCCTCACTGGTTGTGCGACCCCAGCATAATCTCCATTTTTCGGAGTTGTGCTGGTTTAGCCATTGCAGTTCCCTGCAGTCCCGAGGTCAGCACGAAGTTTCCTGATGGGAACGCCGGACTTCTTTTCAGCTTTGGAGACCCCTGCCAGGGGATGAATCTCCCCGCTGTATGTCGCAGTCCGACATCCAGGAACACCTTCCAGCCACGATAAGGTCGTAAACCGTTAGGAGGAAATCAAGATATACGGTCCGAAAAGTACAGCAGCGTACATATTGAAATCAATGCGCATTGTCTTGAGAAGGTTAATGAATATTTTCACTCTTTACTATTGGCATTCCTAACATCTTGCCTTTCATATGCTTTCTCTGAACTGTTCTCTATGCAGTCGTTCAATTCCATCCTCCTAATAATTCGAAGAAAACGTCGTTTATGTTACTTATTAAAGACGTAGTGGTTAGAAGTTCTTCGCAGTACAGTGGTCGTCGGTCCGATTCCACGCTCTACCAAAACAGGCCTGGCATTCATCCGGATCTGGTAAATTGGTGACAGACTTGTATAGGAGGTCAAAAATACCCCTGACAGTTCATTGTATAAGCTAAGCATGCATTCAGTCACCTCTACGACAGTCAAAGGAGTGGAATCTATGGAACATTCCCAACTAGTTGATCAATGCCGTGCACTTCATCTCCTCTATCGCTTAACTCTATAGCAAGCATTTTCTTCCGTTTCAAGAGCTTCAACGAGGTGTCACAGTGAGATAGCGAATTGCATTATCGAAATACTTGAAATCCCCTAGAACACTTTAACAAGCACTCATTATGACTACTATGGCTGTGAATTTCTCCTAAACTTTAGAAAAACTCTAATCCAATTTCAAATTATCAAGGAGATTATTTGATCGCTGTACTTTCTTGGAAGTGCTGAGGGAATTTTAAAAGAAAGGGAAGCAGTAGAATTAATATCAGCTAAGTATTTAAAGATATTTGGACGTTCCATGAATTTCCTGTGATTTGAGTTGTAGTTTGTTATAAAAATTTGGGATTACGGCTTAGACTTATTGAGCAGTCTGCAGGTACTTTTGTAACAGATGGAATATTTCTTTGAAATGCTTTAAAAATATTCAATATAGGAATGAACTTTAGAATGCGAGTGACCTGATTCATGATGTTATTGGCGACGCATTCCGTGCTGCAAAACTCCTCAACTACACTCAGGCACTGGACGAAATGGATAAACCAGAGCGATGGCAGAGTGGGTTTTCCTAACTCTTTACATCTACACACGACCTTTTTCTGTCGGCCTATAGATATTCTTCACTCTGCTTTTTTTTCCTAGATTGTGAGATTTTATTTTTTCTGTTCTAGAGTTTTATTTATCTTGTATTTGGATAGCAGCCTTCGATTTTCATTCATCATCGAGCTGTGGAAACACGCTTATGCTTAAGTTTAGGCTTAGGCTTAAAAAGAGCACCTTCAACACACAATAATGTGCTTCAGGTACTTCACTTCTAATGATAACACTGAGTCCTCGTTCTTATCCGGTCTCTACGACTGCCAATTTTGAAAAATCCTTGTGTTAGTAATAACACTAGTAATAGCAAAAAATACAGTGGTACTTTGCTATGAAGAAGGAGAGGGCAGTAAATAAGAGATTAAAACATTGTGATTTCGACTGCAGCTTCAAATTAACTGGGTTTAATGCCGAGATTTGCTCTCCAGATTATTCCCTTTGACGGATGGTTGTTGATAGGACCGTTAGAGTAAAAAAGTGGCTGAGAGAAAGGCAAGGCAAGGTGCTCTGTGGTCCAGTGAGTAAAATGTGACTTTGGCGCTTTGGGAAGTATAGTATTGGGAAATGGTCTGTCTTTACAAATGCATTCTGTATAGTCAAATCACAATACACTAGCGGCTTACAAAATATTTCAAGCTAGTTGTGTTTTTGTAAGATAAACGCAACTAGCTTGAAGCTGCGCAACTGACTCTTTTCGGATTCCAGGGAATCTAGTCGATTTTCTTTAAATTCTGAACTACGTCAACTACTCCACCCTCAGAAGGCGCATGTAGCGCAGTGCTTAGAGGCGCTTTGCAATACACGTAGGATCAATCCCGCACCCTAGGCTCGCTAACTATTCCATCCCTCCGGGGTCGACGAATTAGTACAAGGCTTGTCTGGTAGGTAGGCCATCGCGAGTCATTGTAAAGGCCAGATATGCATTCAATCACCTGCAGCAATGTTTAATGAAGTCGAATGCACGGCGGACCCCTCACGGGTTGGTCAACGCCGAAAGCTCTTTTCTTGCTCTACCCTTGATATTTCGCCATAATTCTTCTTTTTTATCTAAAAGCATCTCCATCTATATGGTCTTTTCTCCATGTTCTCTACTACTTTTTGCAAATGACGTCTGATTTGTTAGATTTTTTATTGCAATCTTCTTTGTGCAACAAAGGAATTTTTGGGCTCGAGAAATTTCATTCGTAATGCCTAAGTACTTTGAGAAATATACAGGTCAGTTTGTATCTCTTACAGTCCGACAACAGCAATGGAATAACCATAAGCCTTAACGATTCTTTATGTTAAGGTTTAAATAATGCTAAGTTTCAACGATAACCTCTTTCTCAAGGAGGTTGTTGAATTCTTCTTCATTATTTTTTTTCCTTGTCGGGATTTTTTCTGATAGCTCTAAGTAGAAAACCAATTGCCGATTAAATTAATGTCATATTGGCTACTATGCTACATTTGTAACTTACGTGCTTTTATTTTATTAATAGATTATGTTGATGTACACCAGCGGGGTGTAGCACAATAGTCAGTGATGCCAGTGATCAGGAATTAAAGGCGCTACTTCGATCCGCGCACAAACGCTCTCCTCCACTCCACGTGAGAACGGCTTAGCCCGGCTATCTCCAAGATTTCAAGGAAAATTGACTCCGCCAGCATTCTACTACATTCATGAAGAAGACGACCTGCTCAACCAGCAGCGGGAACGACATGAGAAATGTTCGAAGACCTCTGTGAACGATGAATGCGAGAAAAGGAATCGAATACAGGACTTTCAAATTAACGATAGCTCATTTAATTTGGTTCTATTTCTGTTCCAATAATTGCTGATCTTTCAAATTCTGTGTTTCTTCTCGTTTTTTAAATAATTGTTTATCGCTAAATGCCGGAAGGATTGTAGATAAAAGTTTTCTTTTCCCTTCTTTTAAATATGGTTTGATATTTCTAATGGAGATCTGTAGAACGGCTGGTCTACCCGTCGTGTCTTACTATAGTGAGAATTTTGTTTCCTATGGAAGCACTCGTTCCCTTATGAATACCTCTGCGCTAAACTAGACCACTCTTCAACAGGTGCTTTTCATTTTGAAATCATGAATTTGGGAAGAATTCTATATGTTGAAATTCGTGTTTGCTGAAACCTGTTGATGCTTTCCATTTCGGCTCTATGAACTCTGTCTACATCACGTCATGGCAAGCGATTTCCTTACAAAACAAATGTTCTGCGAACTCTTTTTTCCTACTGTGATAGTCAGTGAAGTCCTGCATAGATATCCGCGTGAAATTAACAATTTGAACTCCACCTTTTGCAGTTTACACGTCTAAGTTGATTATATCAGTTGCCTTAAAGAATTGAGTAGATATCTACATATACGATAATGTTTGTGATAAATTTGGTTTAAATGGTTCAATAGGATGAGAGTTTATTTAGAGGACATCCTCTTACGCATTTCATGTGAGCGACGGCTAGCTATTTACGAGCACCGCTACATTTTGAGAATAAGTAAACAGCTGATTTTCCTACGGTCGTCGCCTGTGTATATCATAGAACATCGCCATGATGTGGTCGGAATTACTTCGGTGATTTGTGCTCTGTGAAGTCGACACGATTTATTGCCTTTCTCGCTGATGCTTATCTTCTGAATGTATGTACATGTATGTGTCTCTCTGTGTACATTCTCTTATTGCTACGATTTCTATCTATTGATCATAAGATAGCTGTTGTTTTAAGTTTCGAACACCCTCACCCTGCGCTCCTGCCGCCTACACCATTCTCGTTGACAGTCTCGTCGTCTACAAACTGAGTTTCTCAGGGCACACGCGCAGATGGATGGTGTAGGGAGATAGCTGGAGATTGTCCAAAAAGCATCTTTCGTGTTATTTGGTTTGAACGAAGGGACGATTTTTGACTTTTGCACCAAAAAAATGAGGCAACGTGTTGTAGAGCACTCATCGAAAACCTGAGGAAGAAATAAACCTCTTAAACGTGGTAGGAACAGAAATTACACGGTATACTTTTCCCCATGCTTTGACAGTTAACAGCACAGCAACGATCATAAAAAACGCCTATTGAACTTTTTTCCTTTTAGTTTCTTCTATAACCACTCCTACTTTTACTTATAAGTCAACTCTCTAACCATCCGCGGGACTTATTCTACTTGGAATTATTATCCGACAGGTAGTAAAACCACATAGCACTCTGGTCATTCGTATTTCAGAAACGATTCAGCAAAATAACATGTCCGGTCGAAGCCGTTCACCCATTTGCATTAGATAAGGACAGTCCTCTATTAAGACGAAAATCGCATACGTTTTGAGGGCAAATTTCAATTTCTTCACAACTTCATCTGGCCCCACAGCATCGTTAATTTTTCAGAAACTAAAGGTGATAGTCAAGAAGCTTGAGAAAAAAACTGGATGAGCATAAATCACAACGAAAATCAGTTTCTGGGAAACCTACGGTAAGGCGGATGACAAAAACCGACATGGCGAACGAATCAACTACATTCTCTGGTTACGCCGAAGACATAATTGTACGTAGAATGTTTAGCGAACACGGAAAATGAGATGAATGGGGGGCTTGTACCGAGAGTAGCATATGCATCTTCAAGGCTCATTCAACCTACCGATCAACTGATGGACATAGAATCTTGTGATGACCATTTAAACTCAACGGCCTCTCAGCGGAATGCTGTGCACTTACACTGTACCTACACTAGACATCGGGATCACGGTGCCAATTTTACCGCTCTCTATATCTCTACCCACAGATATCTTTAGCGATATTCTCTGGAATATAACGGGCACTTCATGCCAAATTGCTTTCAGACTTTCATGTTTTTCAGATTTTCAAAAATATGTTATCTTTGAGATCAAATGAGTACACATCGAAAACAGAACATGAATTGACCGGTCCTGTAATGAGAAAAAGTGCCAGTTGTTGGAGAACGAGACTGATTGAAAGCGAACCTAACCAGACTGCAAAAGCTTTTCCATACCTGTGCGGATGGTTTTGTTACTCATGTTTACCGGCTGTATTCGAACTACAAATGACTCATGGACCGCAGAATGATGCTCATAGACGTCAGGAAATACCACCACTGTGTATAACAAGTGTGGGAGTGGAAATGAATGGAAATATTGGGTGGGGGCATATAATTTAATTCCACAAGATATTAAAATATGAGAGAAACATAATAAATAGTTGGTTATGTGTATCTTTTTTAACTGACGTTTTCGATTTTTTTCTTTGCAAACATTGGAAAATCTTCATTCTCAAAATTTTCACTTCCTCATTTTGGCTTCATACTTTCCTTGGTTGTTTAACAACAACGTACAGCATATGGCAGAAATCCGTCAACCTAGAAGCTCCGTTCAAACCAATCCCATGTTTTGCCTCCGTTGTGGAAGAAACGTAATTGCAAGAACTATACCAACAGTACAAATCTGAGCTAGAGCGCCCTGGAATGCATTTCTCGGAACTTCAAGAAAAAAATGTTAGATGGAGACATGAAGTTTAAACCATGCCTGTACTGGCGCAGACATTGTCTTCCGCGTTATTCATATTTATATATACATACATATATACATATATATATATATATATATATATATATATAATTCATTTGTTTCTTAGACCCGACTTCACATGTTGTACGTATCCCAACTTCCGCTTGTCATTTGAGAACTCTGCGTTTTCCACAAATGCCATTGAATACTGATCGAGTAAATTCTTCTTGGAATCCTGAATTAACCGTGCTAAAACGGTCCCATGTGTTCACTTCAGTCATTTAGAGTGAAAAGAAGGGATCCTTTATCAGGAGAGTCTTGTATCAGTTTGTCAGTTCCAAAGTGATAGAAGGATGGTTTAGTTTGGTTCGGGGTCGAACTCGTGAGCATGCACTATTATTGCACAACATCTCTAACTGCTGCGCATCCCACGCCAAATATCTCACATACATATAATTTCTCAGAGAAATTTATTCAAAATTGTTTACGAATGAAAGTGATAAGAGGACATACTCGAAAACCTGATTATGCTCTTGCAGATACACACGGGCCCTAGTTTTCATTTGTTAAGGTAATGATTAGAATCGTGCCATACAGAAAGGTACGAGGGCCAACTAACGCCGAAATCAGTAATGTGACTGGACTAGTCATAATAGTTCTCACAGCTTTCCCTATCATAAAAAATAAGGTAAAACCAGTCTAATGAAACAAGTAGGTGTTGTACAGAAGAGTGACATAGTATTCAGCGCTGCACGAAATACTTCTTTTCTAAACCTTCCGTGGAGCTTCCTTCCAACGCTGAAATCACAGGTCTGCTTGATCCACACGAAAAAGAAGGATGAATATTTTATGCATTCCTAACATTTTCTAGTTAGTAGCCTGGAAATAGCAAGGCGGAAAAAAACCTAGAATTTCGACTTTCGTTTTGGCTTTCTACCAAGATGTAAGCAAACGTTTTCCCTTAGCAGCAGATTTTCAGCGTGGACTGTTGGAATACTAATAGTGTCAGCGTGTTCGTTTTCGGCACCACTGGGGATGTTGGCGTTGCCGTGTCTGAGCAAAGCTCTCTACGAACGGATCATGGTTCTCCTAATAGCACTTGGGATCGGAGCATTGAGCGGATCGTCTATTTTCATAATGATACCCCAGGTGTGAACTTAGATGCTTCTGCAATAACTGAACAGCTTATAAAAGATTTCCACAAACATGTATTTATGATGTTTCACGATTTTCCCTTATAGTAGTTGTTACAAACACCTTCAGACCAACATTATCTCGTTGGCTCATGAACAGAGTAAGAAATTAAGGATGAGTGTCAAGGTTAACCATAAGACATAGGGAAGTCATTGTTTTAGAACGAATTTTCGTGCGTATTCATTCTAACTCGCTCTTACGAATTCGTTGGCAGCTTCTAATTATGAGATCTTTTTTTTGGTCACAGCAACTTTGAGAAGTTTCACCAACCGGTAGAGGTGCCTTTATGATAAAAACCTTAGATTTTCCAGTGTTTTTTTCTATTTCACCGCATGTAGCTATAACAGCTGGAACAAAGAACAAAGCAATTTGATGTGGATACATTTACATGAGTGCTAAAGAGACGCTTCACATTAAGCGCAATTTTTTATACCTTCCTTGAGTTGTGGATACAGATCATGTTTCACCACTTTTATTGACACTAAATCGGCGGTACATTCTTCCATAATCTGGAGCGAGTTTGAAGCGCCGATGAAGCTGTACGAGATATGTCCACGTAGAACAAAAGCGGCTAACTACGAATACTGCATTAGTTCAATCTCTGTAAATTGACAAACTTGGGAAGTCACTCTTAAATGACCATCTTATCTATAAATCAGCCAAACCTTTAAGAATGTGGTTGCTATATTTCGTGGACTATTTGATCAGATACTACCTGTCATGAATGTGATCTCCGGCCTGGTCTTGTCGAGAATGCACCAATTATGCTTCCATTATTTTATCCTTTCTAGCCCACCCAAGGCCAAACGTTCCCATTAGGCTTCGCTCACTCTACTACTACAAGCAACATTGCAATTCTCGTTCACACCCTCTTATTTCTACTGTTTTTAGCGTAAATGTAACAAAGACATCTCGCCGTAATCTGATTTGGTGGGGGTTGGATTAATAATGACCACTTTTCGACTCCTTTGAATTGATGCGGACGTTCCTTGGTAGAAGCCAGCCAAACAGTCAGCCAAACAGTCTTCCATGAGTTTTAATCTCCCTCATAGAGGGATCTCATGCCGCTTAGTCGCGAAAAAACGAGGCGCGTTCCCTGGTGGCGACAGGGTTAATCGCTGACCAAAAGCGACTTTTGCTCTGAGACGCAGATGGATCCAGGGGGATTGACCTCCTGTTTCTCCTGTGCCAGTTTGACACGTACCATCTGTACGTACGAGGGCGTATTCATGCATGTGTGTGTGGGTGTGTTTTTGTTAATTCGGATTGTATTCTACGAGTCAATTCGGGCAAAACCCCTGCAATTACGTCACAGAGATGTATATTGGAGGAGTCTAGACGTCGCCTCTAACGAATAAGCTTTCTATCTACTCTGCGAGAGACTGACAAGCTATCCAGCACCCACGCACAGAGCTCAGTAAGTGGCTATCGAACGCTAAACACAACAGAATGACCGGCTTCATTCCTCTGACCCCGAAAAAGCTCCCTGAAACGGCAGCGTTCGATAGAACGAGAACACAGAGGCTGCTAAAATCTTAAGGCCATTTTTAATCCGCCTAAATCGTAAAGAACTAAGGTGACGATGTGTGCTTGCATTGCACGCGCACTTGCGCCTGAATCCTTGATGGAGGGCTTGGTCATGCAGGCAAGAAAGGAAACGTATAGCGTGATCTAACTGACTGAGACAAGATGATGCCACTCGTTGAATGCCGTCTGTGACACCAGAGAAGAACTGTTCCTCTGAACATGCGACTGTAGATGAATTGGCGGCGTCGGCGTTCTCGTCAACACGAGTTTGTCCATGAACATCGATTCATTCGAACAATTTACAACACGAATCGGACGTTTACTATTAAAAAGATGTGGATCAATACCGGTTTTGACAATCTTCGTCGTTTACACGCCGACATCAAGCTCTGACGAAGTCGAAGTTGAAGCATTCTATGTGGCCCTAGAAAAGTTCTGCAGAGAAAACCATGCATTCTTTAATTTAACATCATCAGCCGAGATTTTAACGTTAAGATTGGACTCAGCAGAACGCCTGAAGAATGTCACATTGGAGCTCATGGATTAGAATGCAACGAGTAGGGTGAGCGGATGTCTTAGCTTATAATGACCACCAAGACCACTCATGGTAACTCGCAGTTCCAAAGACCCACTCCAAACGAAGGACGTTATTGGTCTCCTAATGGAGAATACCATAATTTATCGTAGTAAATCAAAGGTTTGACCTGGTCCATGTCACTGTTGTCCCCAAAATTTTCACAGGACCAGACCAATGCCTTTTTCGTCCAAGATTGCATTTCCCGCATTGGGCATAACAAGCCGCCAGACTTAGAAAACAGCCCAAAAACCACCACAACCTGGAATTTATTTGGTTAATTAGTCGACTATTAGGAAGAGGCCGTTCTTAATACATCGACAAGGAATATGAATGGCTCCATCAACATCTTCACGGTAGTGCTGTGAAAGTTGAGAGTTCGAAAGTCATTAACAGACAGCTGTCTCCTGAAACACTCGAGCTGACAAGCCAGCGTCGAATCGCACGAACTACAAGCAACGTTCACCTCACATCTGAACTTACAAAACAATGCAGCCTAGAGATAAAATAGGACGTTAAAGAGAGAAGAGGATCAGCTATGTTCGAAGCTGCAGACTCCAGAGACTAGGAAAAAGCCATCGCAGACCCACCGAAACTTCTCCAGTTACAAGAGAAGGGTCGTTGCCTTCCGACGCCCAGAAAGAAGGGTTACAGCTTCCAGAAAAGCAATGGAGAAGATCATTCACGATTACTACTAAACCTCTTCAATAGCCGCGTCTTCCTGCCCTTATATAAAAATACAGAGGTATGGATACGTTGTCTTACTGCTTCTCCCCTTTTTGAAATAGGACATGCTTTTTTCGTTGATGAGGAATCGAACAACACCAGGTCCAGACATCATAAGATCGGAACACCTGAAGAACTTTCCGCCTGTCCTTGTGAACACGCTAGCTCGGTTCCTTGCACCATACATTTCAGGATGCAAGGCCCCTACTCAATAGAAGACCACCAAGATCGTGGTTTTGTTCAATAAGGGTGACCTCCACGATTTCGGCAACTATCGCCAATTCTGCTTACTGTCTCTCTCTACCAAGTTTTCGCTCGAGTCGTCCTAAACAGGATTGGCAGAACATTGGACGAAGGACAGCCATGCGAGCAAGCAGTGATACAGGTGAAACGTCCATCACAGGGAGGAACAAGAATCCAACTCCTTGAATTCACCTATGTTTCGGAACAACTATATGGTTGCTTTTTGTCCACATCCCTTTTTTTCTCTGCTCTTTGAGAGGACTCCACGTTGTCTCACGACTGGGTGACTGTATACCTCTCACATATGAGAGATCTGTTAGATTACAAAGTGTATTATGTAGAAAACTAAGTTCGGATTCACTATGGTTAATAAACTTTGCTTTAAATCAGGCTTTTCATCTCACTGAACTTGACGACTTCAATTATCACTCAAAATCGACATTAATCGTTGCTGCTCTTTATACGTTTTTTTTCGGTGGATCGGATATTACACTACGCTCTGGAACTAAGAAGGGTTAGTTTACTAGCAGCTCCTTTGGACTTATTCCCGTTTGTATTAATCACTAATAATAATCATAGAAGTGATTGAACTTTTCGTATAGAAAATGGGGTTGGAAACCAAATTTGTTATTTTTAAATGAAAAACTATGAGTGCATTAATTAAATGAGTGCATTAATTAAGGTTTCCCTATCATTCAAATCAGCTTATTTTAAGCGCGAACAAGTGAAGAAGAAAGTGCACACGTCGACCATTGTTTCAATCATGAATTCACCTGCGGTGAAGGTATTCTAAGATACTTTTACGATGTTTTCTTCATTGTTTTGTGAAGCACAAATTCTCCTAGGGTGTTTCGTAGATGTATAGCAGATTCAATAAATCCAAGTAGAACAGTTCTTTTTCCCTACTTACTTGGACGCCTGGATGGCCAATGCTCACACGCAGTGCAGGTCCCAGCGTAATTTCCATTTCTTGTGAATTTTTGCTAGTTTAGCCATTGTGGTTCCCTGGAGTCCCGAGGTCAGCCCTGCCCCAGGTCGTCACAACCACACGCAGTCGCCGCCCTTGTGGATCAGAGGGAGATTTGCCACCAAGCAACTGCTTTGATACCAGGATGGTGGTGGATCCTGTCATTGATTTACACTTAGCTGTGCATACGGGATGGAAACTCCTGGGAAGCCTGGCTGGGGGATAAACCTCCCGCTGTACATCGCAGGCCGGCGCCCAGGAAAACCTCGCAAACCTCGCAGTCACGATGAGTTGGCACATATTTGGGAGGATAGTCTCGTATGCTCTTCGAAAATTCCATATATTTCGAAGTTATGAAGCAAGCTGCATTGCGGAGTCGACACTTTGTGCAAGAGGTTTCTGCGAATTTGTGCAAGAGACATTGTTGAAAAGTTCATGAACAATTTCAAGTGCTTTTCGTTATCTACAGCCTCGTAGCACTACGGCTAAGATTATGGTCGAAGTTGGACAGCCTCCGAATGATGGGTCAATCGAGAAACATGGGAAAAACAATTGTTCCGAGAAAATCCGAAATATCGAAGAAAAAGAGAAGGCTGAGCTGGCGGTTAGTCGGAAAGGCTTTTTGGAACGTATTTTTCACTATTTGCTATGTTCTTCCAACTACAGTGTAATACGATGGCACGAGGTTGTTATTGTAGAATTTGTAAGGGTACAATAGCTGACGTTTCGGCGGTTTCGTCTTCTTCAGAGCCGTTCATTTGTTGTAAGTATTTAGGTTAGCTGGTGGATAGCAGCCGCACAGAGTCTCTCAGTCCTCGCCCATGTATTACTCTGTACGGCTGCTATCCACCAACTAACTTAAATGCTTACAACAAATAAACGGCTCTGAAGAAGGCGAAACCGCCGAAAAGTCAGCTATTGTATCCTAACGAAATCTATTATAACAACCTCGTATCTGCTTATTGAAGAAAAACATTGAATTATCAATCAATGCCTGCGTTAATAGAAACTCAGTCTTGGGCATTGCTATAGTGTAGTACTTTTGTCTTATTTCCATATTGGGCCTATTGATATTGCAAATTAAAGAAAGTTATTACTTATGCATTTATTTCTCGTGACAATTTTCTCTTGTTATGAACATGTTTCAGGAGGAGGTGGAAATTGCCATGTTGAGCAACGCTCTAGCCAGGACGGTTAGTGACGCTGTTCTGTTTAAACTATTTCCCTTAGATCATTTCTGGAAATAATCATGAATTATTAGGCTTGTCTCGGAATCTGTGCGTAAGCCCGACTCTACAATAGCAAGTACGGTTTGTAAACATTTTATTTCAGTTTTCAACCCGCCGGCGTGTTGCAGTAATGAGCGCTGTTGACGGCATTGAGATCAGAGATGCGACTCACAAGGAAGGAGAAACTAATGTAAGCTCAACGTTATAGTAGCGAAGAATTACGCGATCGGTAAAATCCAGGAATTTGACATGTAAATTGCGATATTTATTATTAGTTGGATATGATCTTTGAGGACGAGGGAGTTATGTGCGCTTCGCGTTAAAGTGATACCTGTAGGCTTTGTTTGCCAATAACATTAAATCACTGAAATACAAATGCAATTTTCATCCCATATATACATACATGGGGTAGCGTACAGCGCAGTGGTTAGAAGCGTTCTCAATATACGCATGGGTTCGATACCGCGGCCCAGATTTACCAAGCCCTTCACCTTTCCATGGTAGCCAAATTGGTAGCAGACCTGTATAGTGGTAAAGTAGCACTGAATCGATACATCGGTAGGCCACCAGGAGTCAATATATATGCCAGATACGCATTCACTCACCTCTAGCGATGCTTAATTTGATACTTAATACTTGAGTGGCCTGCCCTCACTGGTTATGCAGACCCTTGCATAATCTCCATTTTTCGGAAATTTGCTGGTCAAGCCATTGTAGTTAACTGAAGTCCCGACACCAGCCTGGCCAAAGTCTCCCTAGGCCCCTCACAACTACAGGCAGTCGCCACCCTTGTGGATCAGAGGGAGATTTGCCACTATGCGACTTTGATACCAGGACGGTGGCGGATCGTGGTATTGGTTTACTCTTAGCTAGGCTTCCCGGTAGAAGCGCCGGACTCCTTCTCAGCTTGGGCTCTGCCGTGGAGTGAATCCCACCACTGTGCATCGCAGTTGCCACCCAGGAACACCTCGCAGTCACGATGAGGCGTTAAAATGTTGGGAGGACAACCCCTAAATATATATATATATATATATATATATATATATATCATGCATGTACATATAAGGATAAAATTATATTCCTACTTTGACGATTGAAAATACAGTACTGTTTTACATGACCTACATCAGCTATACCAGGACCTACCACTGTCTTGGTATCAAAGTCGCACAGTGGTAAATCTCTTTCTGATCCACAAGGGGTGTGACTGCCTGTCGTGGTGACGACCTGGGGCAGACTTTGGCCAGGCTGTCCTCGGGATTCCAGGGAACCACAATGGCTTAACCATCAACTCTCCGGAAAATGGTGATTATGCTGGGGCCCACACAACTAGTGATAACGGGCCGTTCAAGTATCAAGTAAGTAAGCACATTAGCTATTATATTCTGCTAATCCAGCCACCTGCTGCATACGAATCTCTTGCTCGTACTCATAATTCACTATGATGTTCTAACTTTTCTCATATGGGCTCGACTGCTTCTTGAGATTTTTTCTTCTTCGTTACGAATGTCACTGAATGCTGGTCAAGTCGATTTTGCCAGGAATCTTGAGATAGTCTTACTATGACAGAATGTTGGCACGTTGATTGGAGAGAGTGAGTTTGCCCCGTGTAGGTGTGCTACCAATTTTTCATCCTCTGAAGATAGAAGGCCCCGAAGCGATGTTGAACCAGCCCCTTGCTCGTAATGAACTGCATTCCTGCCACTGTGCTGTAATCCATTTAATACAATATTGTTGGCATATGTTTAAGTTTTGTTACTCAAAGTATTTAAGGCTAATATGCGAGAAAAATGACAGATATTTGGGAAGATCGGTAGATATCGTGTTATGTTCAAGAATCTCGAATCCAACGCATTGTTTTCAGGTATGCAGTGAATTTCTGGATACCATCAATAACGAAATCAGTCGGGTACATGTCTCTTACGGATTTCTAAACATATTTTTTGGGGGATTCGTTGAGTTTTGCGATGTTTCAGAATCAAGACCACTTTATCGATGTTGTTCACAATGATGTCTCACGAGTAAGTTATGCCTCATCATGTCCTTGAAATCGTCATAGATATTTTATCTACTTTTCAACTGCGACTTTTCAAGAAGTACTCACTAATTTGGACTGGCATTCTGGATGATGAAAAAGATGGTTTTTATCATAACTGACTCTTTAAGCGATTGCACGAAAAGATTGTAACAAATACTCCTTCGCTGTTTTTTTCATTTTAGTTTTCTACAAATATAACCGCTTACACCTTTAATTTTACGTATAGAATGAGTTTTAGGTGCTTTCGTCGTTATCCAAGCACCACAGCACTGAATCTCCTCCACAAGTGGCCTATAGGAAGAGCTCGGTAGCGCTTCAAATTTTTAACTTGATTAGACGTGAGATAGCGTAAGCTTCCCTTGTAGTCATAGACCAAGACAAATATGTAGTCATACTGTGGCAATATTCGCCAACTGGAAGTCTCTTCTTAGCGCTAACCTTTGTACCCGTAGTTGATATCCAGGCGAAAGAAAAGTTTACTAAATACGAGAAGTATTTGTGGAAAATTTTCCACACATGATTTCGGTGAACTCATTTGTATAACAAAAAGAAGGCAGTTGTTACATATTATTACAAGTGCCTTTTTTCTTATTTCTCTTTCTTTTTGTATCTCCTTTTTTCTTCTTCTTCGAGAGTTTTCCTCTTTTTTGCAGTCCTAAACCTGTAGTTTTAAGGAGGGCGATGACCAGATCTCCTTGTCTGTGAAGGTCGTCGAAAAGCACGTCATCGATCCGTCGAAAATCGAAGTCACCAGTGTAGCCTACATGATAATTTTCGGATCTAGCGCAAACAACTTTGTGGACGGCATGAGCATGGGTATGAACTTGAGTAGTAATCATTACAGATAACCACGTATTTCATTCGAAATTTCACCTACGTTAACTGTAGTCCCGCATTTCATCACTTCATGCGAGCAAAATTAGTGTGCTGGATGTATTGACAAAGAATTTGTTAGCTTTGCCAGAGTAAACTTGCAGCCTGCCTGTTCAGACTGACCCCGAACTACCTTCCACGTGCTTCCATGACATCTTCCTACAAAGATTTTCCAAATGGCCTACGAGATACAACAATATACCCACATACATGCACACAGTTTGAGACACAGATGCCGACACGCACGCACATATGCATATATATATATATATATATATATATATATATATATATATATATATATATATATATATATATATATGAGTGCACATGCATACATGCACATGTATATGTGTTAAATGATATTGATTGATTATTATTTATTTATTGATAAATGTCTGCTTATATATGCGAGTATAAGACATTGAAAAAGAAGAGACAAGTACGCCATTCCCCAAACCTACCACAGTCTCAGGATAGGCATACTGTAACTATTCACATGGTTTCAACTCTCTTACCTGCTAATCGAGGACACACCACGGATGGTCGTAGGAAATCGGCACTAGCAATTTATTTAATTTAATCCGTGCAATCTTAGTTGGGGGCATAATTATGGAGAAAGTCAAGTTTATACCTTGTATTTTACTTTTCTATTTTCTGCCTTCTATACTTTTTATGGCAGGTTGTTAAGCGAAATACAACCACAAGATTGCTGAGATATTTGCAAAACTCCGGACCGCAGGTGCTTGCGGTGGGGAACGAACGTGCTATTGTCCTTTCCGGGGAGTAGCGCGTTCTCCACCACACCATGCGGGCCCTTCGTTTCGCCTGTCTCTCAGTTAGTTCTATCGATCTTAAATACTTAAATATCGAGCTTAATAACCTGCCATAAAAAAGTAGAGAAGGCAGAAAATAAAAGGTAAAATATTGTGAATTCAACTACAGCCTCAGCTTAACTGGGTTCAATGCCGATGTGGGCTCCCCAGATCAATCCCGTTGACGGGTGATTGCTGACGGCACAGATCGATAGAACTAACTGAGAGACAGGCGGAACGAAGGACCCGCATGGTGTGGTATTGAACGCGCTACTCCCCAGAAAGGACAACAGCGCGTTCGTTCCCCACCGCAAGCACTTGCGGTCCGAGTTTTGCAAATATCTCAACAATCTTGTGATTATACCTTGTATTTTTTCATAACGTACTAATGCCGAGATTGCCATCACCTGATTTAACTACCATCATCTGATTTAAGTTTAGACGAGTGTTCTTTTCCCCATAAAACTAAAGTGTGTCATCCTAACTTTCCACGGTTATTAAATGTTTCGCTCAACAAACCTGCTAAACGGTAATATATTGTCAATTGCTGTAATTATTTCAGGAGCTGCTTTCTCAGACAGCCTCCTTCGCGGCCTCAGCATCGGAATCGCTGTCGTGTCGCAACAGTTTCCACAAGAACTAGGTTAGTCGTGAGTAATGAGCTGTCTACAATCTCAACTTCTCCTGAGTTCAGCAGTTAGTTTCCGCTAATGTAGCCTAGTTGTAAGCAAGTGATCCTTAAATTGATTGGTTCTTTGAATGACATCTAATGTGGGACTTCTCTTTGTTTTTTTCACATTGTTCTATATATCCTCCTAACGGTTTGCCGCCTCATCGTGGATGGGAGGTGTTTTGCGTGTCGGGCTGCGATACACAAAGGGGGATTAGGCTCCCCTGGCAGGGTCTCCAAAGCTGAAAAAAAGGTCCAGCGTTTCCATCAGGAAGTCTAGCCAAGAGTAAACCAATACCAGATCCACCACCGTTCTGGTGTCAAAGTCGCATGGTGGCAAACCTCTCTGATCCACAAGGGCTGCGAATGCCTGTGGTGATGTAGACCTGGGGCACACTTTGGTCAGGCTGACTTCGGAATTCCAGGGAACCATAATTCTTAATTTGCTTAATCAGCAAATCTCCGAAAAATGGAGATTGTGATGTGGCCCGCACAACCAGTGAGAACGGGCCATTCAAGTATCAAGTATCAAGTAAGTTTTATATATCTCCTTTATGTGGCATTAATACAGAATAGTGAAGAAGATTGAAAACGAATAGAAAACGAAAGTACTACGCGTAACAGAAAACGTTTTTTTTGTAATATCAGAGGTGTCGTCATCATTAAAATTTCGAACGACGAAAAAGAATGGGATATCATCAGCAATTTCCAGGAACACTTGCCATTTTGATCAACTCCGGTCTTGGTTTCCGGCGTGCCATGCTTTTTAACCTGATACCGATTTTTCTCAGCTATCTGGGTTTTATCTGTGGTGTTTTACTGGACAACATCGATGAAGGCTATGATGACTATATTTTTTTCAATATCTTCTGGGATGTATTTGTACATATTTCTCGGCACTTTGGTAAGTACAGTACTACTCTAAATGACTTCCGTTTTCATGTGTCCACCAGTTGTGAAAAGCCATGCTGTCTTCCTCGAAACTACCAATAAGTGAATGCGCTGCACAACTTAGTGATCCAAGAAGTAAAAATGAGAAAAATCTTTCTAAATTCGACGTTTATCTGGAAAAAATTGAAGCATTAAAACTACCAGAATTTGAGAATTTGTTAGATAGTCGGGGTACAAAAAACAAGAAGGAGGACACGTACACTTCATGGCGTTCACTTAGATGTGGCGCAGCGGTAGGAGATGCCCTGCGACACACACGTGGAATTGATCCCCGCACCCATGGCCCACCAAGCCCTCCATCCCTCCGAGGTCCGCAAAGTGATACCAAACTTGCCTGGGAGGATAGCAGCACTGGCTTGATACATGGTAGGCCACCGCGAGTCATTGTAAAGGCCGGATATGCATTCAATCACCTCCGAACGATGCTTAATGAAATCGAATGCATGGCGCATCCCTCATGGATTGATCAACGCCGAGAGCTTTGTCCTTTTATCCTTTTTATCTTTTCCTATTCAGTACAGCTAGAAAACGGTATAGAAAATTGTCTTTTCCCTATTTACATAACCCAGCACCACATGTATTAGGAGGATTCTGCCACTTCTTACATTGGACTCTTTTCCTCGCATCTACCAACCATAAACGTCTTCGAAGTTTTTTTTGCCAGTGACTTTGGCTGCTGCTTGAGGATTATTCGTCTTCGTCACAAATCTCATTGGATGCTGATCAAGTCGATTCTCTCTGAAATTCTGAGATAGCCATGCTAAATAATTCCCACACAGATTAGAGAGATAGGGCTTGTCTCAAACAAGTTTTGATCCAAATTCCCAACCATGAAAGGATTGGTGGGCTCGGTGAGGGATCAAACTAGGAAGTAGGTACGCTGGGCCGTCCGCGTGATGAATGGAATAACTACCACTGTACTAACTGCTCCCTAAAACAAAAATAGCTTTTTTCAATAGCGTTCGTACCGGACGGGTAGCACAGCGGCAGTAATGCCGGTTATCACGAGTATGGAGCTGGTTCGATTCCGCACCAAGCTAACCGAGCCTCTCATCCTTCCGGGGTCATCAAATTGCTACTGAACTTGTTAGAGAAAACAATCACTCTCTGCACTCCAACTGGGATCCAGCATTCTATTTCTAGATTCAAGGTTAAATGAAAATCCTCAAGCAGTAGCCAAAGCCACACATAAAAGTTTGAGGATCTTCGTTGATAATGGATTAGAAAAAACGATTCGAATATGAGAAGTGCTGGGATCCCTAAGGTAGAAGTGAAGATGGATCATACAAAAATAAAAAAAATCGAGCTTGTAACATTTGGAAGGCGACTACCATAGAAACGACTGGAAGTAAGACACTCAAAAATCTTTCCTATCAGTCACCTAGGAGGGTTTATCTTCGCAGCATTATCCAACTTTAAAAATGAACAGTATAACCAATAGTATTAAATGGATATGATGTTTTTTCCTTTCTAAATTCGGATGCGTTTTAGCGTTTTCAGATACCGGAAATCCGCGAAGGTTGCAATGAACTGATGAAAGTCGACATGGCGGAGAGTTTACTCGTCACATTTTTACAGTTTCTTGGGATTATAAGCGGGATATGTTTTATGTATTATATGAGTACTATGGGCGATGTCGAACTTTAAGTGGAACTATTCTCATCATTTATTGAGTTATAACTAATTTACGTTCTAGTATGATGTCCCAGATTGTCGATCATATCATCACATTTTCTCATGAAGTGCCTGTTCATTCATGAACGACGTAAAAGAACCACAAAAATAATCAACTTAGATAACCATAGTTCCTGAATAATTTCTTCGTTCTCAGTCATTCAATCACTTTGAATGAGCAATTCATCATTTAAGCCTCTGATTGCGGCTCAAATTGTTGTTTAGAGGATACGAACGATATTTGCTCGTTTACTGTCAAAACTCTTTCCTCTCAGCTGCCACTCCGTAATAATTTTCTCGCTCTCTTAACGGCTAGTAGTATAGCTGTAGTCCTTTTTGTTCTTCTGGCCTATTCCATACTCATTCAATACGGGTATATGCAGTCTTGTACTACAGAAGTTTGAATAAAAGTTCAATTTTTCGCATTCGTATGTGCCAACTGTACTAACAACGGATGCTGTGTTGTTTCATATTTGTACGCATACAGTAAATTACTAAAATTGAAGAGTATTAGAAGGCAATTTAAGCGACTATTCTTATTAATACATTGGCGACGAAGTGAGCAATATGTGACTCACGCGTTACCGGGTTCAGGCTTACCTCACCCTAATTTTGGGAGGGAAATAGGAGTCTTTCAGGAAAGTTTTTCTTATTCTTTGAACCCACATCCCATAAACAGAATACAAAAGACCTTAAAGGGCGACGGATGGGAGCAAAAGAATCAAATGCAATAATTCCTGAGATATTTATAGTAGGATGCTGCGTAAAGGAATTGATGCCAGTTCGCTTTCGGTCATTATAGTAAACTATTGTTATCATGTGGAATAGGCGGGTGAAAAATTGCAGAAACTGACTCAACATGCCTGCACAACACTTCAAAATGCTGACAGAAATATGGATGCATGATGGACTATAGTAAGATAAAACACAAAGCGTACCTCTAGGGCGATAAAGTTAAGTTAATGCATAACCACAATGATGCTGAGTTGTTTGCAAAACTCCGAACAGCAGGTGCACGCGGGGAGGGGGCAGATTGAAAACGGTTTTACCCTTTCTGGTGCCTAACGCTTTCACCAACACGCCTTTCGTGCTTTTCGTTTCCGCCTTTTTTCTCAACCCTTCCTAAAATCAAAGTCTTTCCAATAATTTTGCCATGTTCTCAGCTGCTCAAGTGCTCTTCTTATCGAGAAATTGTGGTTTACTCTCAAAGAACGAATAATCATACGAATTTAGACGTCGTCCCATGAGTTCGCCGCAATAGCGAGCACTAGTTGCTTGGGCTAGAGAAAACCTGCCCGAACAGCAATTTTTGCAAAATCTTTTGAGCGTACGAGATAAAGCCCAAGACTGAGACAAATAGTTTACACGGGTGCCTTTGGTCAGTGTATTTATTTTTTTATGAGTATTACAAATAGCACTTTAAAGTTTGTCTGTCAAAAGCGCTAGTGAAAACGTGTTGTCATAAACGATGACCATATGGAAGTTATATGAAGAAGATGAATGCAGAACTGTTCGAAAATTAGTTAAGAACTTTACGTAGTAAGGATAACATTTTCAGAGCACATCAGGGCCAAAATTTTTTCAAGAAAATCACATAGTTTCCACCCAAATTGAATGGAAACCAGAAAATTCCTCGTTACGAAATGCTTTTCAGATTTGTTCCGCGGAATAACCTCTGTTTCCTTCTTATGTCGTGGAATGCGAATAAAAACGTATATTTCACAATGTCCTCTCAACGGTTGACCGCCCTCATCGTGGCTCGGAGGTGTTCCTGGGGGTCGGTCTACGATGAACACCAGGTGGATTCGTTCCACAGCATGGCATACAGAGCTGTAAAAGGGTTCGGCGTTCTCATCAGGAAGCCAAGGTAACATTAAAGCAATATCTGGATCCATCATCGCACTGGTATTAAAGTTGCATGGTGGTAAATGTCCCCTGTGATCCACAAGGGAAGCGACTGCCTGTGGTGGCGACGACCTGGGCAGACTTTGGCCAGACGGACCTCGGGATTCCAGCGAACCATAATGGCTTAACCAGCAAATCTCCGACAAATAGAGATTGCGCTGGGGCCCGCACAACCAGTGAGAACGAGCCGTTCAAGTAAGTAAGCAAGTATTTCACAATGTACCATCGACGATGTTCTCTACTTAGTTTGAAGGAGATGAAGCATCGGAATACTTGTCGAAGTGGAATCCGCATTGAAAAAACTGTTAATTTTCTGGTGCGTAGTACACGGGCTCAGCAACTATAACTTCTATGCAAGAACCGGTATACCCTGAGATTGTTGTCTGGAAAACGACAAAGCACCAAGAACACTGATGGTGTTATCTGAATTTGTATTATCGGCATAGCTCATCGGACTTTTCACAATTGGATAACCCTTTCCTTAAACATGTGGAAAACACTTTTCTAATGAATGAAGAATCGCCAACAGAAAGTCATCCGTATTAGCATTTGGTTGTTAGACTGCGTTCAAACAACCGATATTTCAAATACATGGATTCTCATTGATGACCTGTAATACGTCTACTGGTTGCAATAATTTTTTACATCGATCCATAATATTGAACCTTCAAAGAATGGCGTCTTCTAAATTTTTCAGCGAAAGTCGAATATTTCTTAGGAAACGCTTAATTCACTAAAGTAGTCGGTCTTATGTGTGGAAAACACTTTTGTATGGTCATGGGACACGTGTAGCGCAGTGATTAGAGGCGCTCTGCAATACTCATGGATTCGATCTCGCGTCCGAGGCTTATCAAATCCTCCATCCCTCAGGGGTTGGCAAACTAATGTCAGACTTGTGTGAGAGGACAGCAGCACTGATTCCATATATTGTGGGGATGGAGGGCAACAGCGGAAATGGCTAGAGTTGAATTCAATCACCTCTAACGATGCCTAATGAAGTCAAATTCACGGCGCACTTTCACGCATTGATCAACGCCGAGAGATTCATACTTAATGCTCGATGAATTCATAAGAAATCTCACAATACAAGGTTTTTTAACATGGGTGGATCTCGCTCGTTATCCCATGTGAACAACTCGCGAGCAGTCCCACTTGTTACAGCATGTTGAGTAGTTTTTGATCAGTTATCTTATCTTCATTGATACCTTGGTTTTTTCACCGAATTATTAAACTATTCTTTTATAAAATACGTCCGGCTTTGAGGAATGCGAAATCGCCTAGACGTCACCCAACAACAACAGCAACAATAACAACGATAACGACAACAACATCAACAAAGACAACCATATCAATATCGCATCAGTTCAACAAGATCTGTTCATAAGAACATACAAACAATGTAACTTATTGTCTCATTTTTTCAAAAGCGGACTATTGTTGAATTTTTAGTAGCTATTTGATATATTATTCCTAAATAAAATATTTGAAAGGAGTAATTAATGACGAGCGCTTTGTTAACACTGATGAGAGATAATTTTTGCTACTAACCACCATTATTCTGTCTCACCTCATCAGCGACCGATGGGATCCTAAACAAACTATTAAGCGGTAAATTGACGGCTTTTCATCAATAAATCATTGAAAACGTTTTCCACAGAAGAATTTTTGGAGAAACTGTGCGTATTTGGAGAACGCGGCCTCTCTATCGCTCATCTTAACTTTCCTTTCCTAATCATTTACCGTCTCCATTGACGGCTTAAAATTTTGTTGTCCATTTGTATTGATAACGTCGTTGCTTTCAGTTGAAAGGTCCCAGATCAATTTGATCAGTGACACTGCGATGCCATGCACCAGTTTTCTACACATTTTTATGTGACGGTGGAAAAAAAGGAGCAGAATGAAGGACATCATAATAACAATTTTGGTTGCTTGGCTTTGTTTTATAGTTCAGAAAAAGACGATGAGTAGGAATATGAGCGTATGTATGATCAGTACAGTCACTTAGTCACCACGTTAATGCTGCACTGTTCCCTTCGCTTTGCTCATTAGTTCTATCGTTGTGTTAAGAAACAGTTCCGTACGGTGCTGTCGTAACATGCATTCTCGAAAATGCAGCGAGGTCCATCTTTTCTAGAACCTTTTTCCGAGCAATAATCATTCCAGTCCTCTTTTGAAGCAACTCCACGCACCTCATTAAAGGTGTAACGATGGTCAGCGACCCCTAAACCCTTCCCTTTTAGCATGCTGATACGCTTCCATCCACATATGGTGTAGCGGTTCCCATGATCGATGCGCCATTCGTACTTTCAATTACTTTAGTAGTGAAATAATCAGTTGAATGTCAGATAGTGTACAGACTAGTTGATTAGTCGTTGCTTTTTTCTCTTATCGACTCTCGAAGGTACATTTGTCATAAGGACTACTATGAAAGTTCTGTAGCATGTATGCACTTACCCTTTAACGTTTGGTAGGCTGTGAATGAGAGTCAAGAAATAGAAATTGCAGACTTATTCACCAAAATTGACTACAAACTATAGCGGGCGGATAGACATACAGTATTGCTTTCGGAATGATGCAGGTAACTGGCTTGCTCCTTTGAATGAGGTGCCACATGGTGTAGAGTTGTTTGCTTAATCTGCTTCTATTTTCTCGTTGCTTGCTACGCATTTCAAGTGATTGATGTCTTCTCAGTGTAAATCTCAAACTTGAGTAGTGGAACCTTTGTTCGTATCAGACAAATACAGAATACGATCAATTAATGTTTACATCATACACAACATACAGAAACATTATACGGATGGTGTAAGGAGCGCGCAAATGTAATTTGTCTAGTCAAATATAGAGGATTCTCCATGTGATGTTTACATCAGCACGCAATATAGAAACACTCCACATTTAGTGCAAATAGTATTCAAGTGTAATCTGGTTGTATAGATAGAGAAGATACTCTATATCATCGAGAATCTTCTTGATACATGGTTCTTTTCATCTGGTAAGACTATACCGCTCATTTTTCTCGAATTACTTCATCATTCCGCTGCAGAACATTCTTCTATTGTATTTGCTGCTTATATACACATCTGATAGTAACCATGTGTAGTTATTGTTGCATCAATTTCGGTAGTATGGTTTAATAGGTAGTTTGACATCTGACACTGGTGCGAGTTCAAAAAGAAATAAGATCCGTGTAGCTTGGCTCGCTAGTTGTGATAAGGAAATTCGTCGAAGAGCTCACTCGGTTTTTCGTTTAGTTCACAGTGGCAACTTTGATAGGGGGCGCGTGTGGCTAAGTGGTCGGAGGACACATGGGATCGATCCCGGCGTCTCAGACTCACCAAGTCTTCCATCTCTCCGGGGTCGGCAAATTGGTACCAGACTTGTCTGGAAGGATAGCAGCACTGGCTCGATACATCGGTAGGCCACCGCGAATCATTTCAAAGGACAGATGTCTATTTAATAACCTCCAACGGATACTTAACGAAGTCGAATGCATGGCGCATCTCTCAAAGATTGATCAAAGCTGAGAGCTTTTTTCCTTTAGAGATTTATTTACCAGCTTTGATGGTTTGCCGAACAGTATTCATTATCACTTTCATTTAGTGACTTTTGGGAATTATAATCCACCTCTTCTGGTGAGCCGCAGATCTAGTTTAGCGGTATACTCACGTTTCCCTTATATATTTCGAAAAAATGAGTGCAGTATAGCACTAGGATGTTAAATTTGGGTTTTCTAAAAGGGTGTACCTTCGCCACATTCGTGCAAACCGGCAAAAATCCATCTACAATTGGATAAGAATAAGTTTTCCTATGACTTTCATATGATTCAAATCTTTTCTATGAACTGCTCGAATATGTGCACCGCTTTGAAATCGAAAACCAAATTCGAGAAATGGCCGTCCCACTCCACTTAGCACTCCATTGTTTGCATTTTTCAGATGAAATCTTACATTATTAAAAAGTCATAAAACGCAAGGAAGCACTATTAGATGATATGTAACATCTAACATGAACATTGGAAATGGAAAAAGCCAAATCAGCAAAAGAAACTGCTTCGGTTCATGCAATTTTCTCTTTCGCCGCTCTGTTACCCAGCAGAGATATGTAGGAGAAGAGAACGTTACTGGGCTCATTTGTCATTATTTTGTTATTTTATTTATTTATATGATCTTATAAACTCATCTTCTTTTGCTGATGCGAGGTTGGTATAGGTCTTCGTTGTCGTTGTCGTTGTTGTTGGTGTTGTTCGTCAATGGCTGACGTTTCGGCGATTTCGCCTTCCTCAGAGCCTGGACCTATTTTATATTAGAATGCTTTAATTATTCAGTGGAAAAGGCTAAAGTATTATTGAAGATCAAAGTTTTAAATAGATGGTGGGTTAGGATGCTATGGTCAAACTGAAAGGCTACTCATCGTGATGTAACGAGTGGGACTGGCCCACGCGTTGTTCACGTGGGGTCGCGAGCACGACACACCCCCGGGGGTCAAAATATCATTTTGAAATAGGGCGCCAGGTCACGTGTGATAGTGAGGCATTCGTCTTTCCGGTTCATCTTTGGATTTTTGAAATTTATCCTAAACGCTTCAAGAGTTTTGAGCGTTGATGTTTTCGACTCCTGCGCTAGGACCCGTACAGTCACTTCAAAACCATCGCCGTTGTGCTTTTGTGCCCTATGCGTACCTAGAGGAGTGTTTTCACGAATTTTAGCTTTCCCATTTAGATGTTCTTTTATGCGGACACAAAGTGGTCTACCCGTTTCCCCAATATATTCCTCACCGCATGCGCTACATGAGATCAACTATATTATACCTGAACTCATGCAATCCCCCGTCTCTCCCATTAGGACAGATCATACAGTTTTTTGAGCTGCACAAACGATCATAGAGACGGTTGCGAACTAACTGACGGCGTAGGGTATTGGGTGAGATGTCAATAATCGCCACATAATTTTCAAGACCGCTTTTTTCTTAAGCATCTCTTAATGGCGTAACTTATTTCATTTGATATGAAGGGTAGCTTAAAAGGGATCTTACTTACGTCCGAAGCATTATTTTGGGGAACTACCCTACGTTTTTGTCTAACCCGAGTGGCTTTCTACTTCGTAGCCATTGGAAAGGGCTATTTTTCGTGCCAGGTTTTGCGATTCCTTCCTTTCCTCTTCTGTGCACACATTTTTAGCCGTACGGTACATGTTTTTGATAAGTGCTTTTTTCATGTGTGAAGGATGAGAGGAGAGGTAGTGAACTAGTATGTTCTTAGTGCTTGGCTTACCCAACAAATGCTGAGCATCGAAATAAAACTGCTACGCATTTCATTGCGGTGCACACAAAACGAAATGTTTTCACTATTAAACAAATGTGTGTACAAAGAAAACCATTGTGCTCGGCATTTGGAGAGGAATCCTTGGGAGAGAATAGTAGCTGGGTCTGAACCGGTATGCGAAAAGATTCGGTGTGATATTAAGAGCAAGTTAAGGAAAAAGTTTGAACATCTATCACGCTGCTCAAAAAAGATCAAATCAAAGGACCACCGCTGATCAAGTTGCAAGTAAAATCCCTGAAATAGACTGCGCACCAAGAACATCCAGAGTTACTGTGCTAGGAGGCATAACGCTTCCGGAAAATGCGCGTTCATTGTTAGAATTGGGTCCGAGTTTCGCGCCTAGTCAACCCATTCCTAAACCAATCCTGCGCAGGATCACGTGTAGTCTGCATGAACTTCAAAATCAGCCACGTTACAGAGTTAGGCTAGAAAGGTTAGGTAAAGTAGTACCAAGGGAGGAACTATCTTCAATACCTTTTGCCCGAACTTTCTTTAAACAAGAGCTAGCAAATAGCGATATTGACCTCACATTTCGTTTATTTTCCGACGAAATTCTCCGCATACTTAATCACTACCAAAAAAGAAAAATAAACTCCAACCACACACACCAACAAAAAATGTGGTACGCGCCAGGTTAGAGAGCTCTTGAATTCAAAATCCGTTAGACTTTCTATTAGTGATAAAGGTGAAGAATTTGTAGTTATTCCTAGTCAGTTGGATATTAGGATAACAGAGGAGCATCTCATTGATGTTTCTCTCTATCGAGCATCCTCTGAAAAGGAATATAGAAATCAATACCGGAAATTAAACCAAGAATGGGTCAACACGGCAAAGGCCGCAGGTTTAGAGCCTTCAGTTATTTCTCGACTTAAAAACAAACATCCAATTTGCCCTGTCCTTTACTTGCCTATTAAAACACATAAGCTTACTTCAACTGATGATATTACATCAACGAACCTAATCATTTAATGCTAGACCTGTCATTAGTTGTATAGGCGGGCCAACGGATAGAATAACGTGGTTCCTAAACCTTATCCTGACCCAGTTGCTAAAATTCATTCTAACCCATCTACTTAACACCGAAATATTTCTAGACCACCTACGGTGCGCTCAAAGCAAACTGCACGCATCTAATGGAGTCATTCGATGTTACTTCACTTTATACCAACGTGTCGAATGACTCCGCAATGCAAACCATTCACGAGCTGCTCGCAGAGCACGAAAAGAAAATAAAAATGTACGGCTTGTGGATTGCGCAACTAATGACTCTCTTAAAACAGTGTCTTAGTTTTTCAATCTTCAGGTGGTCTGGAAAATATTTTGTACAAATTAGAGTGTTGGCCATGGGAGAGCGTTTAGCACTAAGCCTTGCCATCGCTTTCATGTCTATGGTGGAAGCTTTAGTTCTCGACGACTGCTTCATCGTCTGTTCCACACAAGAGCAAATGGATGAGTGCTCTGAATTGTTAAATCGACAGCCAAAGTATATAAAATTTACAAGAGAAAAAAAATCCGAAACCTGGCTTCCAATCTTAAACATCCAAATAAAGCTCTCAGAAAGTGGCTATATAACAAAATGGTATCGTAAGCCAAGTAGTAAGAACATACTAGTTCACTACCTCTCCTCTCATCATTCACACATGAAAAAAAGCACTTATCAAAGACATGTACCGTACGGCTAAAAATGTGTGCACAGGGAGAAGAGGAAAGGAACAAATCGCGAATCCTGGCACGAAAAATTGCCATTTCCAATGGCTACGACGTAGAAGCCACTTGGGTTAGGCAAAAACGTAGGCTATTTCCCCAAAATAATGTTTCGGACGTAAGTAAGATCCATTTTAAGCTACCCTTCACACCAAATGAAATAAGTTACGCCATTAAGAGATGCTTAAGAAAAAAGTGGTCTTGAAAATTATATAACGATTATTGACATCCCACCCTAATACCCTACGCCGTCAGTTAGTTCGCAACCGTCTCTATGATCGTTTGTACAGCTCAGAAAACTGTATGATTTGTCCTAACGGGAGAGACGGGAATTGCATGAGTTCAGGTATAATATACTTGATCTCATGTAACGCATACGGTGAGGAATATATTGGGGAAACGCGTAGACCACTTTGTGTCCGCATAAAAGAACATCTAAATGGGAAAGTTAAAATTCGTGAAAACACTCCTCTAGGTACGCATAGGGCACAAAAGCACAACGGCGATGATTTTGAAGTGACTGTACGGATCCTAGCGCAGGAGTCGAAAACACCAACGCGCAAAACTTTTGAAGCGTTTTGGATAAATTTCAAAAATCCAAAGATGAACCGGAAAGACGAATGCCTCACTATCACACGTGACCTGGCGCCCTATTTCAAAATGATATTTTGACCCCGGTGTGTTTCGTGCTCGCGACTCCACGTGAACAACGCGTGGGACGGTCCCACTCGTTACATCACGGTGATGTAGACCTTCAGTTTGACAGTAGCATCCCTAACCCACCATCTATTTAAAATTTTAATCTCCAATAATACTTTAGCCTTTCCCACCGAATAACTAAAGTATTCTAATATAAAATAGGTCCAGGCTCTGAGGAAGGCGAAATCGCCGAAACGTCAGCCATCGACCAACAACACCAACAACAACGACAACGACAAGGAAGACCTACACCAACCTCGCACCAGCTAAAGAAGATCAGTTTATAAGATCATATAAATAAATATTCCATCTATCTATGCCGAGGTTTATAGAAAGTCGGTCTTTTGAGTTTGTTATTTTAGTTTTTACATGAGCCGACATTACATATATCACACTGTGCGGACCCCAGCACTTCGTGCATTTGATATGTTTCCTCGCATCCATCATACATGAAGGTCTTCCAACTTTCTTCTGGACGTTCAACTGCAGATTAAGGATTTGCCTTTCGTCATGAATGTGGTTGAATGCTGGTATAGCCGACTCTTTCTGAAGTCTTGAGATAACCCGGTTTCGCTTCAATCACAAAGAGGGGATCTGTTCCAAGACAAGTCTGGTAGCAATCTCTTGAACCCGGAAGTATGAGAAGTTTGCGGGATGTGGCGCGAGGCCAAATCATCGCTTGAGTATGTTAAGCCGTTCGCGTAATGAGCGGCATCACTACCACAGCGTTTCTCTCTCTGGGCGGATGAAAATTTTGGTCGATGGTTCTTCCATCGCAGCACGACAAGCTAAAGCTAGTAAGTGTTAAGCAGGATTGCAATGGCCCAATATTTTTTATAGCCCTCATTGTAGATTATGAAACAGAGCTCAACATAACGACAATTATTCTTCTTAGTTCATTGTGGAAATATCTATACTTTGCATCACCGTGCACTCCCGTAGCACTGGATATTTAAGACTGTTTGGACAGAACACCGAACCCATCTCGAAATCTAATTGTATAATTGTGAGAAAGAATAAAATTCATTTTGAAAAAAGGAACTGATATGAAGAAAACCTTACGCAACAGAACTCAACTTCTTCCTTTTATCAAGTAAGCGCTGAACAACCCGTATATCTCTTGAAAGAAAAATCAAAAGCTGAAGCACAAAAACACCAGCAATACAGATATAAGGTCATAGATGATTCGGAGCTTCAACTCATCACTGTTATTATTTCTGTGATCTGGAATGCACAAAATCGAATAGAGAAAAAATTCGTCTAAATATATTCATAGATAAGATAAGACGAGGTTGACAAAAACCTCCTATCGTCAATTTCAAAAAGTTTATTTAAAAAAAGGACTAAAAAATGTCTTTAGAAGTCCGCACGTATTTCATCACCAACCAAATGGATGCCATCGATATACAGTCAAACCACCGATAAAAGTACCAATAAATTTGAACAAGCAGAACGGTTCAACATTGAAATTCAACTAAACTACACATTATAATTACTTGAGTATGTGACGGGAATAAACGATTTGCTAGCGTGTCCTAAATCTGAAAATCTGGAAGCGGAACCGATTTCGGATAGTTGTCGTCGTCGTCATTGCTATTGGAGGGCAGAGTTGTTGTTTTTAGGGAAGAATTATTACTTGGAGCATTTAAAGCGACCGTACCGATAGCGTCTCCAGACGCTCCATCATCAGTGTACGACGAGGCAATGTCATCTGCAATAACTACTCGAAGAAAGAATTATTAGAACAAAACGCGCCAACGTTTTCATCAATTACCCCTCACATATTTACAACATAACCAAATCAAAGTAATTTTCTAAAAACATGTGTAGAATCTCCAACCTTACCATGTGTCTTCCATTTAGGCTGTGTACTTCTTTTAGCACTACTTACACTTGTCATGCAATCTACTACATTTCAAATCACTTGACAGAAGACCAAGATGCTGCCTACATCCACAACTTTCCATAACCACTGCATAAGGTAGGACTAGGATTTATGATGGCTCGACTCTGTGATCTTCATTCATTCCAAACACAACCAAACGTCACGCCATTCGTAATTGCTCGCATCGCACAACTTCTTCCTTGCTTATCTTATGAAATATACTTTAACTTTTGGGCTATCTATTCATATTAGCCGTGCTTCACTTAACACTTCACACCTCATAAATCTATTGCACAAGCCACCATGTTACTGTCAGTGCGATTCTTTACGCACGCTGCTTATATCTACTAAACGACATTACTATGTTCTTGTGTCAATATAAGTATATAGTGGTTTAATTACCCAAGTCTGAGGTCTAAGCACCTATATTCAGGATTTAGCGCAACAAATTAAAGACAGCTGCGCAGCAGGATCAACATAAAGTAACCGAATTTTCACCGTAATATGCGTAAGAAACCGAAAAAGCCATAGTTAAGCATCACGTATTGGTATAAAACACTTTTAAAAATAAAACAATATACGTGATATATCAATTAAAATTTCACTACACTCAAAAGTAAACCAAACGTCTACTGAACGTACCATGAGCAGAAGCTCCTAGTTGTGTCAGTGAGGCCTCCGATGAAGCGCTTGGAAATACGTGCATCTTCTCGTTACCATTATGCAAAATGGGCGGCGGCATTACCATCTAAGGTAAAATGGCGAGTACAAATACTTTTAAAATCACTATAAAGTATACAACGGTAAACAGTAAAAAAATGCAAGAGAAAGGAGTTTTCTTTTTAACATGCATTTTAATCTCCTCATAAAGCTTGGAACTAATCAATGTTAATACACTGCCATATTTCCACAAGTTACAAACATTATATTAGTAAATTATTCCTAATTCGGCATAAAGTACTTCAGTTTCTATTTAAAAAACGCGATTACGAGAAGAAAAAAAAACAGGTATGTCTTTTCGTTTTCGCTTTCTTAAGTTTGCTACGTCGCAATTTAAAAATCTGGCCAAATCTTAGAAAGTGAATTATTTTTGAAATCTTTCTTGAAGTCATTGAATTCTTGCTGATCAATGTTTAATATTTAATCCCCTGTCTGTTATATTGCTGACTAACGCAATAGGAACAAAAAAAAATCGCTCGTTTTCTAATGAAAATGCAGTTCTTATTTTCACAAGTGCGAAGCAAAGTCTTTAATCTGGATAAGACTTGTCACTCAAATGGTCCGGTTGAAACCACTATTCTTTGTGGTTTTAAGCAAATATTGCAAAAAAAAATGTTCCTAAACTGCACTGTAAAACTTCGGATAAATTAGAAAACACCGAGGAATACTGGTTGACAACGAAATAAATGGTAGAAATTAACTTCAGAATATCATTAATTCAGACCACCTCACCAGTGCTTCATTTACTCGCTGTTCCACTTTGGCCTGATCATTCTTTTGTGATTGCTGTTCTATTGCTTTTCGTCTCTCTTCTCTGTCCATATACCAGATTGTAATGGCGAATCTAAGACATTCTTAAATAATTAGTGATGAAATTTTCTCATAAACGAAAATAAATCGCCAAAAGCAATAAAAAGTTCTAGTTTTCTTAATCGGCATTAAAAAAAAGTAAAGCATAAAGGTCTCGGCGTTGATCAGTCCATGAGAAATGCGCCATGTTTTCGATGTCATCGAGCAGGTGATTGATTGCATGTATGGCCTATATAGTGACTCGCTGTGGCCTACCGATGTATCGAGTCGGTGGTGCTATCCTTCCAGACAAGTCTGGTACTAATTCGCCGACCCCGGAGGAATGGATGGCTTGGTGAGCCTGAGGCACGGGGATGGATCTCATGTGTATTGCAGGGCATCTCCGACCACTGCACTGCATGCTATAGCATTTACAAAGTAATAATATAAACCAATGATCCATTTCGATCAAATTTATTTTACTAGAGTAATTCAATAACAATGGCTTTCTTCCGTTCAGAATATTGCATTTGCATCTCATCTATTAGTAAATATTTATTAATTAACAACCCCAAAAAACCGACTTTCTACGGCATTAATTACAAATGAATGTAGTTCTTACGATCTGCCCTTGTTGAAATGGTCTCGCAGATTATAAAAAGGCTGTGAAGAAAGCGAAGCCGCCGAAACGTCAGTCGCCGGGTCACAGCAACAACAACTGATACGAACCTCGCATCAGCTCAACACAGGCAGATAATAAGATTTAGTGCTTACATCGCTGCTAGGTTCCATATTAAAGCCTGACTTCTATAGAACTATTTACAGTGCAATATTTTTTCACGAATAATTTGGAATGACCTCACGCTGCTTTAAACGATGATCTCAAGGTTAAAAAAAAAACTATTGTATAATGTACGCATCGGCTGTTGATGGCGAGCACCTGCTGCCGACAATCAAAACCTAACCTTCAAAAACTGCCCCCGTAGCTGCAGAGGAATTCAACGCTTGTTGTAATAAAATGACACTAACTAGATGACTACAAAATGAGAAAGTTCGTTATGAACCATGATGTCCACAATGCGCTTTCTCTTCACAGAAAAGTCGGTCGAGTTCTCAGACAATTAATGATGTGGGTAGAGAAAAGTCTGTCGAGTTCTCAAACGCATAATGATGTGGGTAGACCACGTCGCAAAGCAGCAATCTTCTCTACGACCCATAAAGATGAGAAATGCTTAGTGATCAGGGACCTCCATAGCACAGTTATTTCAGTTTCCAGGAGAAAATTTTGCTAGAAGAGCATTCAAAATGTTAGTGAGAGAAGATAACACAGCTTCAACTTGCAGCCGAAACAATGTACGAGCTCAACCACTTCCAGGTATACAGGTTGTAAGAGGGGGTGGGTACTAGCATAACCTGTGAACATGGGTCACCTAAATACCTATGTAAAAATAATGAACATTTAATTTGTTGGCAAGAAGGCGCTGATTTCAAGCGTTCTCAAATTTAAAGACACTACTGGGCTTGTGGGGTGGTTAGAGGTGCTCTATAATACATACTGGTTTGGTGACACGCCTTAGGTTCACAAGCCTTCTAACCGTCTCAGGTTGGAAAATTGTACCTAAAATGACTAGGAGAAAAGCAGCACTAAATAGAAACACGGCGAGTTCATCGCAACTCTTTGTACAGAACAAATATATATATATATATATATATATATATATATATATATATATATATATATATTCGGTCACCTCTGCGACGATTGATAACGTCGAATTGATGGCGCACACTTCAGGGGTTGATCAACACTGAACCTTTTTGCTCAAAACAGGTCACATTATACCCTGCCGTGAAAAATATTAATAGGCATTAAACAAAATGCTAACATTGCGACTTCGACTACAGCCTCAGCTTAACTGGGTTTAATGCCGATTTGTGCTCTCCGGATCAATCCCGTTCAAAGGTGACTGCCGATGGCAGCGTTAGATAGAAAACTGGCCGAGAGAGAAAGGCAGAACGAGGGCCTCAGTGGTGCCGTGCATGACACTTGAATCCCCGGAAAGGCTAATCGTGATCCGATCTGGCCTGTGCTGATAGTTTTGTGAATATCTCACCATCATAGTGGTTGTACTTCACATCATATTCTGCTGTTAAAAATATTAATAGGCAGCAAATAAAATGTTAACAGGTCACTAAATTGAATCAACCTAATATATTTGTGATGAAAAGACGGCATATGTGGAAAAAAAACTCCATGAGAAACAACAAACAGAAAACACTTAGTCATGACAACTGTATTATTTTTTTTAATCGTTTCCCACAAATAGTTTGGCCTTTCATCATTGGTGAGAATCTTCCCAGATGTCCACTTGCAATGCACAACAGTGGTTCACAACCGTGCGAAATCACTCTAACTGAAGCGTGTAGCATTTTACCATGTAAGTAGACCTTACAGTGCAACTATGTCGTAAACTGCGGCTACTCTCGAGGAAACTCGGCGTGAACTGGAAGAATTACCCTAAAGCTTGTAAAGTTTCGCGATTTTAGGTGGTGACGATTTAGAAATGCTCATGATTGGCTGTCTCAGGACCACATTTTCTTCTCTTGCTCAGGTCATGAAAGTTTCAAGCGCCAAATTTAAGACCTTCTAGGTGAAGCCCTTTTCTAAAACTATCAACAGGGCAAAAATAATTTCCAACCTCGGTCTATACACCGGCATCACTTCGTGAGGATTACGCCTGTCAGACCAAAAAAACACAAGACGATCAGCCTTCGGATCGATATCCATCGGAATTGCAGAGCTCTCTGGATAAAGACGAAGAGTTCCACCATGCTGAAACATGAATTAATTTACTGCAGGGATGTCTGGAAATCTTTCGATTCCAGAAACCATCTGTACTTCCTGATCAAACTTGTTCACTTTTTGTTGACTTACACTTAAACAAAACTACACCTGGTAGAGGTTGACTACAGCACGAATGATACATATGAAATACATGCTTGAAGACAATGTGGTCAATACTGTTCGATCACGATTTGATATGTGCAAGAAAGGCCTTGGTCTGTACTTCAGACCATCAGCACAAAATCAGCTATTTAAACCATGATATTTAGTTTTCACAGTTCAAGGTAGCAAATGCGAAGATAACTGCTAACAAGGTAAAATATTGGAAGGAAAGCTTTTGTGATTTTGAGACTTCATTAGAAAAGTAAACAATCTAATGAGACATCACCCTTGACACCTTCGCACACAGTTAACACAAACTTATGGATTTCACTTTGATTCACCACATTGGTATCCCAATCCTCGTTACAGTAATAGATTGCGGTGATGCACCTGCCGTCCTTCACTGGATTGTCTACATGCTTCACATATCGAGTGCCATTTCCAGGATAGATAGCAATCATAGCCTAAAAAAGGTACAACGTCGCTTCCTTTACCTTGACTCATACAACTGTCATATCTAATAAGAAGAAAGTATAAACGAAGATTAGACTAAAAGATACAAGCTTGTTAATGAGGAATGATAACGAAAAACAATAAGCATATTCTAATATGTAAAAGTTTCCCCCACTACTAAGTATTAAGAAAGCTCCTGCTAATAAAATGGAAAGAAATCGAATAGGTTTAGTATAGTTGTCTAGACTGTTATGCCCACACGAGGATGTACAAGAACTTTTATTAGTCTATACTTTCGGAGTGTTCGCTTTCTTCAGAGCCGCATTGGTCCAAGTCGATGGTCCACTGCTGATCGTTGTTGCGATATGGATTTTCGATATGGTTACAAAAAGTCACCGCTGAGTGAAGTCCTTCATTCAAGCGGTGTTCCACTTCACTACTGGATTCGACTCAATACGATAAAGAACGCCCACATCTAAGAACGAGCACCCTGTGGACTATCAACGGTCCAGCTGTGAAGAAGAGGAAGATGTCGAAACGATGGGTGGATAAAAGTTTTTATACCAACCTCATGTTAGTTCAGTAATATAGAAAAACACTGAGTGTTGTTGCCAACGTTTAATGGAAGTTGGTTTTTTAGATTATGCTAAATCACTAGTTTTCTAATTCTTCCTAGAATCCTAAATGCTGCAAATCATACTCCTTACGGCGGCTAACACATTAGGACTTCTGACACAATGTTAGTAAACAATGGATTTGTTCCCATCTAATGAATTACTTTCCTAGAATTTTCAACATGTTTATAGAAAAATTGTAGTCAAGGCTAGTTATATGGAAATCCAATATGTCGTAAATCTTTTTACCCTTGATCGACCACTGATGTCATACGGTGGAAGGCGTCCTTTGAAATGCTGAACAACACTGTCAATCATCGACACAAGAAGACGTACTGTAACAGCATCACTGGCACGCGGGTCAACACCATCAAACCAGTAGATCTGTAAGTGCCATTTAAAACGACGTATTAGAAATACAATCCCTCTATAGAGTTTATCGTTGAGTCAAGATGACTTAGGCTACGAAAGAGAATGACGTTTCCACTCAAAAAACTCAGATAATGGTTGACATGTGTAAGGAATTATTGTCGGTTCTAAGAAATCTGGCCGCTTTCCAAACGATCCGTCGATAACCGTTTATCAGGGAAAGGTGCGATTTGAAATATATCCATAAGGATGATGAGAAGACGAGCAAACGTTGGAGTTTACAAGTGGGTTCCGAACCCCGTGATTAGCCTTACCGAAGGCTCACTTGCCATCTATCACGCCAACCGAGGCTCATTCTCTCACCCCATGTTTCCACTCCACTCAGATCTGTGGTTCTCAGATAAATTCCTGTTGATGGGTGATTGGTGATAGCACCGACAGGTGAAAAACATGTCTGAGAGAAAAAAAAGTTTCAGTGTCATGTACTAAAACCTTTCCTTTCCAACTTTCTCCTCATTTTTTCTAAGATTTCAATTGAGAAAAGAAAACCATCAAACTCGGACTACGTCATCTGAGACCGCTTTCTGCTCTACACCCACTATTGGAAAATGCCCTCCTTAAACTCAAACTTTAGAATTCTCCTCAGGCTAAAGGGTTCACAAAATTCCACCAGACCGTTCGGTTGACTATTAAGAGTAGAACAGCATTTAGCCTATGAAAGAACCCATATTATGCAATTTGGTAATCTCATCTGGTCTAGCTCTAACACTGAACTCGAGAACAAAGAGGATTAATGCCATTAATTGCTACTCCACAATTAAAGTTGGAGAAGGCAAAGTAAGCCCAGCTGGAAAGCGTAATCCACAACAAGAATTATCATACAGATTGAAGAATAGAATAAGAGGGAGGAAACACTGAAAGAGGAAACATAAGGAAGATTAGGAAACTATGAGCGGAGAAACAGAAATTGTCATGCACGGCTAGACTGCAAAATACATTTTTATAGTGAAAATCTGTTCTATGAGCTAGCGATACATCATCGGCTAACATAAGAGTCCTCTCATGACGTTTATGAGAAGATTAACAGCCAAAGATAACGAAAACTTAGTGGAGTATACCACAATACGCCAGCGCTCCCAAGAAAAAACTAAAAGATGTACATGTTTCTGTTCCCTTTGATAACTTCAGAGAACGACTAGACTTATCTGTTAAAGATGAGATCAGGAAACAGAAAGGAATGAAAAATACGCTAAAATATGTGAAAATATGCATAGTCAAGTAACAATTATAATGACAACGTTGTCTATACGGACAGTGGTACAAACTCTGCCAACAAAAATGATTTACTTCCACTTCAATCACCGACTGATGGATTACACTTTGTTATCGAAAGCACGAAAAATGTACGATATTGGATACATCTGGTTGAACTCCTACTTCGTAGTGAAGCTCACAATGAAATATCTTTGCCAGAGTAAACCAACTAGCTATTAATAAGCCATACTGAGACCCAGATTTGAAACACACATACCTGGTCAGATCTAATATCCTTCACATGGTATTCATCCTTGTTCTTGTCATCCATCAACTGACCAGCGCTGAATAAACCACGTTGATAAAGGCATCTAACTTCTCTGAAAACATTTCATTACTCGTTCAGCTCCAAAGAGTAGAATCGAGTGAATTCCTCAAACTATTGCCGCCTCAAGTTGGACGTGAACAATGAATATCACCTTTATTCAGTCTTTCTTTTTTTAGACTCTTCACTTCATACATTCCTTTCACATCCTCTACATTAATTAGAAAACGTATATGAATACTTCTTATGACAATTCTAAGGATTGAACAACACTAGATTTGTAGTCTACAAAGAAGAAATACACACATAGTAGCTCTTGATATGCAGAGGAAACTCGACCCTTCCCATCCCTAGCTTTGGTCTTCAACATTTCATTATACTTATACAATTTTTCCCAACAGCTCCACGTTGTTCTCACTGCTCTAGTATATCCATTAGAAAAACTAAACTTGTTTTGCACGTGCAATAGCTATAAGGTTAAGAACATTTAATTGTCCTTTAACACGGAAAGGTCGAACTGCCACGCGTTGCCGAATTTGTGATCACAAACATCGAATCCACCATGGTTTGCCTGCCGGATCTCGACTGTCTCACACACTTTCTATCTGTTAGGGAGCAAACCATAGATTTACAGCGCAAATCTACTATGGGGCATTATCAAGTCAGAATCACCAAAGTATAACTGTAATTCACAGGACCGATTTTCTATTAACTTCAGTATTGTTCGGTAATTCTTTGCTTTCTTGACGAGCAGCCATGACATTGTTATTACACTACTTATTTATTGACGCTAGCTGAAGTTTTAGCGGATTTCGCTTTCTTCATAGCCTGGAAAGGTAAAGTCAATTGCAATAAATTAAGCCAAATATTTCCACAATCTCAGCAGAAAAATCCAGCGGCTAAATTTCAATCGCATTGGAATCTCTTTTATAACTGTAAAGGCAGACACCGATGACAGACAATGGTGTAGCGAATTCACGAACATGTTTTGGTGGAGTGCAGTTTTAGAAACCAACACAGCCTGGTTGACGTGTAACCTAAGTGAGAATTCATAAAAAGACATTGTGCTTCAGCAGCTAAACACGCACGATCATCATTTTTTTTTTTTTTGCAGACAGACCCTTAAATTTCACCTCACCTTCTCTATTAATAAAGTTAGATGTCGACAAGGCTTTTATGACAGGCTCGTTTGTTATAATTTCCTCAGTAAGCCATTATATTTATGATATGCGAGCCATACTTTCAAAATTTAACTTGAAAATGAGAAAGACAAAGCAAGACTACAGGGATATTGGAAATAGCTGTCGAACCAAACATAAAATTTGAGACTGGCATAGCGGATCTGAACAAAAACTGAATATAAAATGTTAAGGACTTGAGTGAATTTAACTATAATGATGCTAGGATGACTCCGGACCGCAGGTGTCTGTGGTGGGAATCGAACCCCATTAACGGAGCTAATGTGTTCACCAGCATTCCATGCGGGTCCTTCGTTTCACCTTTCTCTCAGCTAGTTTTTTATCTAACAGTTCCATCAGCAATCACCTGTCAACGGGATTCACCTAGCAAAAGATGCCGATTTGTGCTCTCCAGACCAATCCCGTTGACGGGTGACTGCTGATAACATCTATGGTTTAAAACACGGTTGAGAGAAAGGCGAAACGAAGAATCCGCATGGTGTGATGGTGAACACGTTAGCCTCCAGAAAGGGTAACAGCGTGTTCGGTCTACACCCCAGACACTTACGGTCCGGAATTTTGTAAATATCTCAGCATCATTGCGGTTATATCTCTTTCACAATTCAAGAACGGCTGCAACTTGTCATCAGAGTGGAATTGTCAGATTGTCAAGGTGGTAAAACACTGGAATTTCTTTTTTTTGACTTATTATTTACTGCCTACTCTTTTTAGCGGCAGGTTATGCGTTGCGAAATATAACTTTAATGATGCTGAGATATTTGCAAAACTCTGGACCGCAGGTGCCTATGGTGGGGAACGAACGCGCTATTGTCCTTTCCGGGGAGTAGCGCGCTCACCACCACACCATGCGGGTCCTTCGTTTCGCCTGTCTCTCAGCTAGTTCTATTGATCTTTTGCCATCAGCAATCACCCGTGAGCGGGATTGATCTGGGATTTCTATTTTCTCATCTTGTTTTATTTGCTCTTAAGTAACAACAACGAACAGATTTAAAAACTTAATGGCTGACGTTCATTCGATCGATAATGCAACTTCTGATGAACAAAACAGGTTATACAAAATTAGCCCACTTATTAAACCAGTTTATACCATCTCGACACATGTTTTCTTTTGATGTCTTTTTTCACGACACCCTCATGGCGTTTATAGAAAGAGTCGTCTTCGATGGACACACCGCACATAAGAAGACAGGTATTAAACGAAATTATTCAAAATGTGAAGTAAAGGGGGCCAACCACGTTGACAGAATTACGATGTATGCAACTAGCAACCCTTTCACAAATGGAGCTGTGTCTGGGTCGGTGGTGGTGAAGGTCGGAAATGTGGGAAGGCGCATGTATAGCGATAAATATTATACGAGTGTTCCGGTGACTAATAGCTTTATAGAAAAATCTATTTCATCGGTAAGCGCATGAATAATATTAAATGACTCACCACTAGGGTAATCCAACAGAATTTGAAGAACCGGAGCGGGTTCATAACAAACGAGCTCAAAGTTGAAATCTACTTCGGTTTAACTCCTTTAAATAGAATGCCTGTACCTTCAACTACTCATGTACAGGAGTAGCCACTAGCAAAAAAAAAGTGGAAATAATTTGCTGCCCCTTCAAAGAAAATAGCAAAACATCAGTTCACGTCTATAAAAAATGCAAACTTGAACTGCGCTAGATGCAGTCAAGGTGGGGAACGTTTCTACCTAGATGGAAGAGATATTTCGGCGCCGTCCATTTAAGAATCGGCTTCGGTGGCACCTCTGCCAACGGCGATAACTCAGCATGCTCCTCACCAACAACTGTCTTCCCAGTAAATTGCTTCTGCATTTTTTCCTCCAATATATTTGCAACCACTCCTACCATTCAATGCAACCAGCGAAATATTTGTTTTCTTTTCAAATTTAAACGGGTATAATTCATCTCACAACGAACTCTATTAATTTAAGTGGAATCCATCACCATCTGCACATTTTTGCCATGAAAAAAGAAACACATACGCAATTTTACACACTCTACCAGATGAAATTCCAATTTGGCGCGGTCTACGAATATTTTTTTCCGCTTTTTCGTCAAGGCTCGTGTTATCTGACCAGCGCAGCGACTGGACATGCGGAATTTTTTTGTGAAGAGTTATTTTATTGCTTTTTTTTGTTTAATGATCTGGTTAGCCGTTGGAGCTTCTGCTAGCTATATATATATATATATATATATATATATATATATATATATATATATACTTATGCATACATACACATATATGCATGTATACATGTTCGTATATGTATAATATACAAGACTACCTCAGCGAAACATCAACGCGAACAGTGCATTTATGAATGCCGCTCTACGAGCAACTCTTTACAGTTGGTTACATCGATCCAGTTTCAATCCAAAACCGCCATTTTTTGATAAAAAAAACTTCGTAATGGTATTTTTCAAATTTGGACTCTTCAGAGCATAACACTGATTCCCTAACACACCACTGTTCACTTTCAGTGAAGTTATGAAACAGTAACTGAAATCTAACTACTTAAGCCTCTTCTTAATAAAATCACATAGTTACGATATAACTTTTCAGATGTCTACTTATAGAAAAGGCAAGAAAACAAACGTCAACAAGAAGAAAATATAGAACGTACTTGTATGTGAACCGGCAATGACTATCACCAAGAAAGTTATCGACGACAGCCCATCCGAATTCGTTGAGACTACGAATCACATACTCGGCGATATACTAAGAACACTGAGCATCATACATAAAGATCATTTAACACAAAAGATCCCAACACTATACAACACTTTCTAACGTCAAAAGTTAGAAACACGTTTTGAACAAATATAAAACAATCTTACTCTCAACCGAAGTACAAGAGTCTGATGGATATTCAGCGTCAGCCCTCGCTTCCTCATCATGTTTTGATGGTCTTGCAGTGTTGTCTGGAAACATAGAGTCTCAAACAAGTCGACTTTACAGTGAAACAAAATAAGGATTTTCTGAACAATTATGAACGTACGTTATATACTAAATTCTTCAAATGGTCCTTAAATACAATGGAGTTCGAAGGCGTCGGACGTTTACGGCATCGTGTGAGGGTTCCGTGGGAGTCCCGAGTTGGAGATCCCATCTCAATGATCTGAAATACGTGGAACACTTTAACAACACATGTAATTTATAAATGCGGCTTGCTGCAAAAAATAACAGCGAATTTTTGAGACATGAAGATTACAAATGCATTTGTAGCGTGTATTCCCTGCTTACGTTGTTATTTTTTGAAGCTCATTATGTCCTCAACCATTTGTCACAAAATAGCTTTTCTGAAACTTATTTACTAGAATTTTAGGACGCCTTAAATGATCTTGACCTCAAAGTAGAAAAAAATATTGTTTTTTTGGGTCCATGAGTCCAAACTGTGACATAAAACAGGGTAGTAAATGGAAATGACATCAAAGCATGAGCTAACGACGGGCTTCGGAACGCATGTTGAACAGAGGTTATTCTAAGCGATTCGTGCCAAAGATCTAACAAGGAAGCAGACGATATTAGCAGCCAACGGCGACCATGCAGAGCCGACAATCGAAGCGGCTGCTGCAGAACTGCTTGGACAGCTGTGGAAATGTTCGTCATTCACAATCCAACCATTGTTCGCCATTTGAAAGATAATGGAAAGATGAGAAAGCTCCACGGAATCGTGCCATTCGAATGAAATCAACAAAGAGCAACAAGGCCGCCGGTACGACGTTTGCTCTTCGCTTCCTTTACGCAACAAAAATGGCCCATTTCTCGACCGCATTATGACGTGCGGCGAAAAAGTGGATCCTTTTCGACAAGCGGCGACGTTCCGTTCAGTGGCTGGCGCTCGGCTCCAATCCTCACGACTACTATATTCATACCCGTGGACAGAAAATTCAAAAATGAACTAGTGTACATATCTACAAATATTTACTTTCTACCGGTCTCCAACATCTATAAAACTCCACTATTCGCAAGAAATGAAAACAAGTAAGCAGTCGAATATAGTACTCCCTTCATAATAAACATTAATTGTGAGCTTCCTTCACCATCATTACGGACACTTAACAAACATTAAAAAATTTCTATGCAGGTAAGTAAAATTTATGCTGATTTTAACCGTTAATAATTACGAAATATGTTTACCATTGAGAGGAAACAATATAGTTACAAGACATTTTGGACTTCACTAAAGGCTTATATGCACTTCGATAGTGTTATTTTCAAAGAAGTGTCACAAGTCTCAAAAAATTAGTGGGGAAATCAAAGCGAAGACAAATATCAAGCTTTCTGTCATAGCTATAAGCCAATCAGGACATCAGCAGAGAGTCGCAAAGAATCCGACAGATTCTACAATGTTGCTAGCTAACTGGAACATAGACAGAAGATCTCGCTGCGACGAATGGACGTGACAATGTGCAGGTAGGCACTGGTGAAACGTGAAAATTCCCAGTTGGCACGTAGCCGATCGACGCCCCCACTGCGGAGTGCATCTATAGTTCATGCCGAAAATCGGACCGCTTCCATATCAGTGTGTCATATTGCTGTGCCTGTGATAACGCAAGATGGATAGCAAATGAGCAAGATGGACATTTAAGAAATCCACAGTTATAACCTTTAGGGACGGCTACCGTTCATCACAAGCACCGTGCTGGCTTCAGTCCGCCCAGGCTAACCAAGCCCCCTCATCTCCTCGAGGATGAGAAACTGAAGATGGACTTGTCTAGGAAATGTTCGTTTCCTACAATCCAAGTGGGAACGCTCTAGCCCAGCTATCCCGGAACTCCAAGAAAAGTGAACTCGCCCGGCATTCAAAGAAATCCTTGGAAAAAATGACAATCCTTAAGCACCAGCAGAACCTATGCGAAAAGCTCAAAAACTTTTGTGGATGTGAGGGAAACGAATCGAATGTACGTGATGGGATCTGCACAGTAGACGCAAATATGGGGCGTGCAAAAAAACAACCTATTTTCTCGCAAAAACACAGTCACGACCTTTACATGGGTGAATCTTACGTTACAAAGTAATACAGAAAAAGCAATCCTGTGGGTCCGCTTAGCGCAGTGGTTAGGGGGTGCCCTGAAATGCACACGTTGCCTTGGCCCGATCCCTGAGCTCACCAAGCCTTTCATTGTTCCGAGGTCTGCAAACTGGTAGAGGATTTGGCCAGAAGGATAGCAGCACTGACTTGATGCATCGGTAGGCCACCGAGGGTCATTATAAAGGCCACATATGCATTCATTCACCTCCAACGATGCTTAATGAAGTCGAATGCATCGCACATCCTCAGAGAGTGATCAACGCCGACAGCTTTATCCTTCACGCTTTTAATCTTATGGCCGTCACTCTTTTAACATTGAACATTGCGAACCACATATGAATGGCCTCACTCTTTCGAAATAAGGAATAAATTGTGAGTTCTCTTAAAGAGGCAAATATTTAGTCCGGCTTATAAACTAGGTTTTTTACTAAGATTAAAGAAAATAAATTGAATGGTACAAATACATCTATATAATACGTCTCGGCTCTGAAGGAGGAAAACTCCCCCGAAATAGCCTCACGAATTTCAAGAATACGTGAAAACCAGCTCCTTTCGGGTCAAAAAGGAGAATTCTACAAGCTTATTATTGCATGGGCTAATCGAAGAACCGAAAAACCCTATGTGTTCTCTACACAAAACGACTTTTTATATAATATTCATGTAATAAATAGATCATTAGCTGATTTAACACATAAGCCCCTCAAACTCGTTATTCGATAACTGACGATAATTCTTTGATCACTGGAATATTTACGAATTCAGAACTTCATAGATTTGCAGAAAGACTCCGCTCTATCAAATTAATCCCACGTACAAATTTCTTACAGTGTCGTCTCAAATTGAAATATGGGTTGAAGTCAGAACTAGAGCTTTTTGAAAACAGATTATGAAATCAAAGTTCTTGAGCTTTCAAACGCAAAGGGGGTAGACGGAAACACAAACGATACATTGAATAACACTACCGTGTCCTGCTGGACGAAATCCTGTTTTTTTTCTTTTGCCTTCGTGTTCGAAAAATGAACCTTGGAGCAACAAAGCAGGAATAAATAAATGCCATGAACTCCAAAAAATCACAACCTCATTTGGGCAGGATAAACAACTCCCCATCATGCAAGCAAATATCTCTAGATTCTTGATGGATTTTATTACAACTAATATAATATAATATAATATGAAGAAAAATATATTGGTTTGAAACTGAATGGCACAGATTGCAGCTTGGGCGTTAAAGCGATAAAGATTGATCAATCCCGAAGGATGCCACATGCACTGCACTTCACTAAGCATAGTTTGAGGAGAATGAATGCATATCTCGATTATACAACGACTATCGGTGCCTACCGATGTACCAAGTCAGCGCTTCTCTCCTCTCAGAGAAGTATGGCAGCAATTTGCTGAACCAGAAAGATGGAACGCTTGGTGATCCGGGGATGCGGGGATGGAACCAAGGACGACGTGTTTGCTGCAAGGTAACCACTACTCTACACGGGTCCCATAACTCTGAGGCGTTACGTATTAAAATTCATGACGACATGACCTCAGAGCGAGTCGCAAGTGGGAGAGGTCCTTTTGCTGATGTGACTTGATTTTCGGTCAATTTCTTCCTAGTGGTTTATTTCACAGCACAGAAGTTTTGCCAAAAGTTTTGTAACCAATCAATTGACTGCCTAACACAGATGTGATAACAGATGTCGACCGAGAAATGCCAATTTGTAGAGAACTGTTTATCCTTCGCATTTGTTGGCGTGCAGCCAGAGTGTTGACGGTGATGAGAGTACCTGTCAATGAGACCGTTGCTGATGAGGATAGAATAGGAAAAAGACGTCATTGCTGATGTAATTGAAGACCGAAGTACGGCGCTTAAAGACCAACAATTTTCCGTAAAACAAAATGACAAGTTACTAAACAGACTTGTGCAGATGTAACTGTGGTGTAAACGCGTACTTCAGAATGGCTCGATGTTCACTACGTGTGCATGCATCAATGTGCTTCCATGAAATTTACTTCTACAAAGTTTAAAATTCTAATTACCATAAAAGCTTTGTCGTTTTTACCCATGAATAGCTCCGCTTAATTGTAGCATTCGACAATTTGATGAGCTTGTGAAAACATAAGCGATCCCGTGAGATCCTTTCCCTGTTCCTGCCGTATGTTCTGAGACAAATGGGTCCTCTCTGGGGCAGGCTGTCAGCGAAGGAGACATTTGTATACAAATTAATACCTTTCTTAACCCAAAAGATCCTATGTAGAGCCAATATCATAAGTCATACTTCCCCAATTCTGAAATGTCTCTATCGGCATAGTTTACAATTCTGTATGTGTACTTCAGGTTCAATAAATATGAGTAAATAATGATTAATATGGGCTGTTAAGTTCAATGTCCACAGTAACCACTTTTAGAGGAGATAACGGACACTCATCCTCACCAAAACATTAGATTACAACTGAAAGAAGATTCAGAAGGAAGCAATATCGGCAGGGTTATTAATGAAAATAGAAAGCGTATAACAACGCAAGTGCCAACGGTAGTGTTATAATAAGAACAGACCAAAAGTGACACAGTTCACTGAGGGCCTTAGAGATCCTCGAGAAAAAAAGACCTAAAAAATCGGCTAAATCAAATAAAGAGCGTTTCAGTAGATGACCTTTAAGAAACAGACTTTTTGCTGGACACCCACAGGAATTTCCCAGCGAAAATACCAGAATATTCTAGTAAGGAATGCATTTAGACAAAAGTTTACTGGTAACGATACTACTACCAACCATCCTCTGTAGTAGTGATATGTGTTCGAAACATCGACTGGTAACTGAAGAAACATCACACTCGATTTTTCTAGAGCATCGTGTACGTGGTTTTTAATAAAGTATATCATTCATCAAATACGACATTCTTGACATATTATCACGATACTTTCCATAAAAATGGGTCAAGTCCTATATTTTAGATGACTTCATCGATGACTTAATCGATGTCATAAAAAAGAATGAAAAAGAGAGTGGATGAAAGAGTGAATGAAAAAGAAAGAATGCTCTAGCACCATTATTCTAGGGTTTCAGGAGAATCGACTTAGTCAACATTCAATGACACTGACAAAGAATTACGAACCGTCAAGCAGTAACCGTACCCACTAATAGATCTGAAAATCTTCGTTTAAAATAAAAGCGAGATAATGGATGAATATAGGAAGGAGAGATCCACACAACATGTGATGTTGCATCGTGGAAAACAAAAAAACCAAAAACTAACAGTTAAAGATACGGGATGCTTAGAATGAAGTAACGTCTATCCAGATATCTCGAAGTTAGATAGCACGTAGTGGACACGATAGTGGTGTGACTGCATAGTAAGAGAACAAAGAAAAAAGTGGTCGGGTCTTTCTCAGTCGGCGATCAAATAGAGATTGCTCTTTTACAATATCCACTGTGTTTCTTCGGTTCACAAATGTTCTTAAATACCATACGACTTTGTTGTGAACGAAGCACTACTATGACAAACTCGTCATAGCTGACAATCATTGGACCATTGCAACCAAATCAGCTGGTAATCTAACTTAAACGGATAATTAGACTGTCCCCTTCTCATGAATTCTTCCGGTACCACCGCAACTTATCCACGATATTTGCTAGCTGGTCAAAATTAATTCCATAGTTTTGAATTTGCCGTGCTAGTGCTCCTTGTCACTTCACATCTAATCATCAACAATTCCCAATCGAAATTTGGCTACCCACCAATTAACACTTCAACGACAACATCAAACCTCAAAACGGTTCATTTCTAGGTGGGTTTTAGTTAGCGATGCTCAACTCCCAAAACTGAGACAGACGGCCCGATGGCTTCAAGTTCATATACTATTAATCTAATGTGTTATATCTATTTCAAATCAGTTGAAAAACAACACTGAGAAAATCCATGAGACAAATTTTCTCTAATTTCTAAAAGCAGACAGGTTCCATACACCGAACATGTATTTTCCAACAATTTTGTGTAAAGTACGTATAACTTCACTTGTTCAACAGCTCTGTAAGATCACTATGAGACTCCGACCAAAAAAAAGTTAAACAAAGATTTGCGGATTCCAGAAAATTTAGTTCCACCGTAGTAAACGAAAGGCTTGCACTTTATTGACGATTATTTGCACATTGCAAAGGATTCTATTCCTATTAATAAGGTTCACTATGAGGCGAGATATCCTTGCTTAAAATAGGATATGGAGAATTTTCCTATGCACATTCCTTGCTCTGCCTATAAGCTACTTTCCAACAGCTCATCTACTTGCATCTAAGCTTGCTGCAAAATGCTTGGTAATGCCTTTATTTGCTGGCAGCTTCCCTACTTGTAAACGAAGGGTCTGTAATCCCCGTTAGTGACATTTACATGCCTAGCGTCTGCCTTCATTGAGCACCTAGAATCCGCTATTAGTCACTCCTGCACCTCTCCGTTCGCTACCATCTACTCATTATTCTCCGTGGAATTCTTTTTTTATATTTCACCTACTCATCATTCCATTTCATCGCTCTACCACAGAAAATAATCTCTCACTTTCGACATAACGCCTCGCTCTATCTTTGCGCAAAAATTCCAGTTACCACATTTTGTTTACAATGCCTCTATGTATGAAAGTTTAATAATCCAAGCTTGACCTCTGACGTAACATAGCACATGTACAAATAAGTTGTTCCCACTCGTGTACGACTCATATGCTTGTGAATGTGTTAAACCGTTAAACGAATAAGGTGAGACAGTAGGTTAAAGACACGGTCAAATAATTCACATCTCTCTTCTTCTTCTGCGCCATTTCCTGCAAACAATGCTCGGTGTCCAAGGCATATCATCAAACAGTGCTTTACTTAAGCACTTAAAAGGATGAAATGTAGAGCAACTTCGGAAGAAAGGTCGTCTGCGCTTAGAGAAAAACAAAATGCCAAATGTACCAGCAAGTTTAGATTTAAATAAGTAAGGAGAGACAACTTCAACGAAGTTGAGATATTTGCAAAACTCTGACCGCGGTGCCTATGGTGGGGGAACGAACGCGCTATTGTCCTTTCCGGGGAGTAACGCGTTCACCACCGTACCTTGCGGGTCCTTCGTTTCGCCTGTCTCTCAGCTAGTTCTATCGATCTTTTTTGCCATCAGCAATCACCCGTCAACGAGATTAATGTGGGGAGCCCAAATCGGCATTGAACCCAGTTAAGCTGAGGCTATAGTTATAATCACAATTTTAACCTTTTTACTTTACTGCCTACTCTTTTTGATGGCAGGGTATATTGCGAAATATAACTTCAACGAAACTTAACTGGGTTCAATGCCGATTTGGGCTCCCCAGATCAATCCCGTTGACGGGTGATTGCTTATGGCAAAAAAGATCGACAGAACTAGCTGAGAGACAGGCGAAACGAAGGACCCGCATGGCGTGGTGGTGAACGCGTTACTCCCCCGGAAAGGACAATAGCGCGTTCGTTCCCCACCATAGGCACATGCGGTCCAGAGTTTTGCAAATATCTCAGCTTCGTTGAAGTTATATTTCGCAATATACCCTGCCATCAAAAAGAGTAGGCAGTAAGCAGTAAGGAGAGAATTAAAAGTGCTCGCCTTTCATCATAGTGGTCCACAAATTATCCTACTCTACTCAATACATAAGTGTATAAAACCAAAGGAACGTTGAAGTATCAGCATTAACCTGCGCTCTAATCAGTTTACGTAAATGGTCTCTTAAATAAATGATAGACGTCTCCCATCGAAAATATCACCACCACATGTAACACAGCATAGTGTTACTCACAGAGAATGACGAAAATCTGAAGACCGTCCCATCACAAATACACTCTTCCTATGACATATGTAAGTTGTCTACTATTATTGTCAACAATACTGCAACAGAAAAACAAAACGCATATGAGGAATTTAAGCGAAATCCATTCGGATTTTTTGTGCTGATGTCTGCTTCAGAGTTCAAGCTACTGGCAAAACTATGTAGTTACATTCGCCCATCCATTCCAATTCTTTGTTCACTACTTTCCTTTTTTTCGCTTGAACAAACAGGATTTCAACCAAGGATACACAATGGTCTCGTCGAGTGCATCGTCAACGAGGAAAGTTGCTGCAATCGTGTCGAACTTCTGATTTTATTAACAATCTTTCAAATTTAAAGATACGGCATATCTGGGACGAAAATTACGCACCACGGCAAATCTCAAAACTGAAATATCTGGCTTCCCAAGTAGTTCATGTACAAAAATTATCCAGAAGTTACGTTTTCTACGAATGTGTTCTATAGAGTGGTCTATCTAGCATTCGGAATTTTCCAAAATTCCGTTTAAACCTTATTGCGTAGCAAAAAGTAAATAAATGAACGAATAAGGAATAAACGAAGTAAGGAATTAAATAGAGTGAAAAAACGATTAGGTAAATACTTATATCTGGAGGATGAACCGAGATGACTTTCCGTCCCAGAACTGCTTTTTTCGCTTTTGTAACCGTTCACGCATGCGTACATGTACATTTTTGAGTATTCGAACTTAACCATGGATGACAAATGGCGAAGAAATTACTTTAGAATAGCTGAGAAATACATGTAAGATGGTAGGAGAACGCTTTCATCCAGAAATAAGCCTCATGTTTACACCAATAAAAACCTAACAAGTCATTCGCCCCAGAAGTCGTGTTAGAACCCCTGTAAACCAGCTACCCGTGCGTTTCATATATACAAAAAGGTTGAAAATAACAGGTTATGAAGAAATACACGACGCTCCTTGTGACAGTTTAGCGAGAAGAGCATACTAGGATCCGGCACCCTGCATGGTGGAGTAGCTATTCGTGGACTAACTACATTTCAGGTGGCACAGGACAACGTAAACTGTAAATGAGAAGTTATCGCCCTGGGTGTCCAGCTGAAAGCGGCGAATTCACATCAAGCGACAGCAAATCGAGAGACGGCTATACGGAAATGGCTTGGTACGGCCATCTCGGGAATGCGCGATTAATGAAACAACAGTTTAGCTGAAACCGTGTTCTGGCCAACATGAATGTTCATGGTAATGGCACATACAACGACAACGTCAAGTGATACAGTATTCTTGAAAGAATCGTATGATAGTATGTAGAAATTTCATATGTACAGTATTTTTTGTATACGCTAGTTCAGGTTCTGTGCACGATAACAACCATGTATGATCTTACCAGTTTGCGAATAGTACAAAAAACTGACGCGTAAAATTGAAGGCAAAAATGCGACCGGAAAAACTTTTAACGTGCTGGGCATCAGGAAGGTTACTGAGATAATGAAGGAAGAATTCTTGGCTCTAGCATAAGAAGATGAGAAAACACTTTAAAAAAGGATACCTCAATGTCCGGATAATCTGCCACCACCCGATGTTCACAAAGAGTCGTCGATGTTGATGTCGACGATGGAGAAGATGCTACAACAGTCGAAAACACAACAGTTTCCACAACGTGTGAAACGCGTCTGCGAAACTTGTTTCTAGTTATGTCCACTGTATAAAACACTTTCTAAATGATTGGGACATTTTCATGCAAGGTTTAAAATGGGGAAACGTTGCCGTTACAAGAAAAAATACCGGCTGTTCTTTAGTTGCATCTCAGTTTTCACTGATCAGCAGAAGCAAACTATCACTATTTAAAATGCTCTAGTGAGTCGATGAACATTTTTGTCGAAAAAAAGACGTTTTGTAAGATTTTTACTTATAGTAGCTGTTTTAGCACTCAAGAACCAGGCCGAATTGTGGATGCAGAGCTAACTGCTTTATGAAGAACGAATGAGTTGAATGAAAACTCAGCGAATTTGATGAATCAGGGGCACAACAGAAACAAAGCGAAGGAAATCTCAAGAGCAAAAAATGGACCATATGAAAAACAACTTAGAAACTAATTCGCTTCAAACATACCTATTTCAATCGTCGAAGAGACTGATGGAAACGATTCACACAACGAATTCGAATCTGGATCCGTTGTTTTCGTTGCATATCTCGTCTCTGTCTGCGTGCAAGCAGTGCAGGACGTTGGTTCAGTAAGTGTGGTCTTGCGCTCCGTTTCTGCCTGGATCTGTTTGCAGACTGGTTTATGTCGCTTCCAATCAAATTGCTGAAAGAAACGTGACAATAGTAAACTGTTTATAAACGGATTTATCTCTCTGTTCAATCAAGAAATCAAAGGAAAACTATGAGTAGAGTGATACCGACATTGCTTGCGATTCAAAACGAATTTTGAAACAGGTATTCAACAGAAAAAAAAGATAAAAGAGAAGGGAGAAACACAAATACTGATAGAGTTAAAAGTGGGCTTCGTGTTAGTTATCGAAATTTCATTCTCGTTTACATCAATGTTTGACGGACAAAACGAATACTTTGTTTTTCGAAACTTCATAAGAACATCTGACCACATGGTCGGTGTTATTTCTAATGTGGGCTTAACAAACAGAAGAATCTAGGTGCTACCAAATCACGTCAACCGGTCATCGTTAAAATGCACCATCATGGCTCACGTAATTTTCGACACCTTGGTGTACAAAGCGACGTGAGCGCTCTTTATTGTCGACATAATTCGGTTGCCTACGTGATGCAGACTACTCCGAGCATCGCTCTCTCTACTGCATGTTCGACAGCGCTCATTGACCCCTTCCAATGTCTAGCTATCGCACAGGTTTTTAACATATGCAGAAAGAATCATAAAGCTGAAAGTTCCTTTTTGTCATCTTCACTACATTTTCGACGACTCTCATACTCTCCACAAGTCACTAATTTTTTTCCTGCCCAACTCTACAACCAAGCCATTTTTTTGTTGACTTATCCGCCACAGATGCAGCATTCGGAGACATTCGTTTTGTTCAGCGTGAATGGGACAGCACATTCCATGCAACGCCTATTTCAAGCGTAATATTATAAAAAAGGGCAATATCAACACAGTGCATATGGCAACTATCATCCACTTGCTTTCACACCCCGCGTCCTACTAATTCAATTCTTGTGGGACGTTCTGGAAGATGGCTATGAATGATTTTGAAGAAATCCTATCGCCATTGCAGCCAGCCTCATTAAGCGAATTACGCAGTGTATGGCTGGAATTTTAGCTGCACGGTTTTACCACTCATTAAGGGCAACCACATGAGGTGTTTCTGTAGGGAGGCACTAACTGTCAAAAGTTCACATCACTGCTTCAATACTTCAAAAGTTTCGTATTGTTTGAATATGAACCAATGAACTAAATCCTTTTCCAAAACTCCTTCTGGTCGCACGGTTGCATTTCCTCTAGTATTCTGCCAATCATGTCAACTATGACTTTCCTAAAGAGCTCGTAGAAGACGAATAGCAAGCAAATTGTTCGTAGTTGCCGGTAACGTATAGGACTCCCCATTAATGCAGCAACACGATCCGGCAGCTTTTCCATAGATTGCGGACTTTGCGTTCTAAAAGATAGAGTGCAAAGAGCTAGGCAAGCGCGTTGATGAGAACGAGCTTGTGGTAGATTCGTTAAATGTTCGAGTTGTGAAGCAGCATGTTAGACCTTATAAAGGACAACCGCTGGGAAGATATACCTCTCTTCCATAATTTGATATGGAAACAGATGGAGGTGGCTGTTACAGAGATTATACCAGATGTCTTGATTGATTTCCACCACTGTCCCTCTGAAGGCAATGACTATTCCGTATGGGCGCCGGAAGGCAATCATATTTCCTTGTAATAAGTGAATTCTCGAAGGATCTTCCTCATATCCCTTGAAGCATTAACAAGCTCTGCTCCCTTATCGCCCAGTCCCGTTTCTTATTCCTTCCTTGCATGAATTTTTCCTGCGGAGAAGATGATGATTGATTGCGACTCGTGCAATTCTACGAACTGGGTTCCATGATGCTTTCCTTGCACAAACGTGAACATGTTGAATAAGCAAACCGTATTCATCGTCGTCACCTTCGTCTCCAACATGCGCGTCGAAAGGAGGTCAGTATCATCAATTATTACTCACCAAACTGTGCAGATGATAAGAACGAAATGGATGCGTTTTACAGCCACAGGGGGGAAGTAATCTGTAACGAGAAGTCCTAATAGAAATTCGTCATTAGAGACTTCAACGCCAGATTGGGAACAGCGAACGAAAATGAATACAGGATACGGAAATCCAGAATAGAACGAAATGAGAATGGGAATCGCCTCTCAGGACTCCTGTCCACAGGAAATCTCTTGCGTGAGAATTCATTTCACTAGTCCTGCTTGATGAAGATATTCCCAATAAAATCGTCACCTCATATAGCAGATAAAGAAAGACCAGACCGAAGGCTACAGCTGCTTGTCGGAAGACTTAAAGCTCCGAACTCGCCTCAGTTCCTTAAAGAAGATTTCTAGACAGCATCTCTATAACCACTAAGGAGAAAACTCAAAAACAGAAGGACACTGAAGCTTGATCTGCAACACACCTAACACGGCTGATAATAAACGCCAGTTGTGAAAGATCTTTCCAGGAAAATTTGCATCGGTTTAGGCAGAAAACGTGATTGTAAACAGCTCAAAAACGATCTAGGCCGAGGAATAACAGTCGTGATCGTTGTGATTATACTGTTACGTTATCCGCCCTGACGAATGAAGGTGGGACTATCACTGTATTCAGCATGACAAGGAACTGATAACAGATAGATTCTATACCAATCTTTTCGGTTCCATAACCTTTTACCGAAGACCATAGCACAGGTCATAGAATTCCGCCCGGAGTACCATCTATCCTTTGTCCTAACTTCTCGCCGACGACGAGAAACCGTTTGAAAGCGTCTAATCAATGCAATCCAATCAGCGCTTGTCGACCAAGAAGTGGAAACGTCCTCACACACGAACACTAGCAGACTGCTAACGAAATACAGCGCAAATATACAGTTTTTCCATCGACTTATCACCACATCCATGGGAAAAGAGGTTTGACAAGACGAAACAATAACATCAATTTGTTTACTGACGCATTGCGATGGACAATCAAATCACTCGATTCAGACCAGAACGCGATGCGTACTGATGGAAAATTCCCAACAGATCTTCGTTTCGCAAATGAGATCGTCATCTTTTTGAGAAATACCAGTGAAGCACAGGCGATGCTCAACAAAGTCAACGAAGCGTGAAAAAAAGACTGGACTGCGTATAAATAGGACGAAGATGCAGTTCATGTAGAACCTACGGTACGAAGGTGAACAAATCGACACCGATGGTTCTCTGATTAGAGAAACCACCTCATATGTTTTCATTGGATGATCAGTGAACATGGAGAACAACTTGAAGGAGCAACTGGATAGAAGAAGGAGAGCAAAATAAGCCGCATTCAAGCCACTCAAATAAGCCACCAACCAATTAACAAACCCAAAACTCCGCACTCAGTTTTTCAAGTCAACAGTCCTCCCAGCGCTTTGTTATACGGCAGAAACGTGGTCTGACACTTCAATCATATCAAATCTGAAACTAACCATACAGCGCTTGAAAAAATTTCTTCTGAAATTTAACCGGCACTCACAACGTCTAGCCTGAATCCACAGTTTTACCCCCCTCAGAAACCTAAACCATCTTCGGGATTCACAACCATCTGCAATCGCAGATGGCAACGATTTCATTATGCTGGGGGTCTGCACAACCAGCGAAAGCGAGCCATCTACGCATCCAAGTAAGTACTAGATAAATAGAATGCTACCCTGGAATACTACATGCCAAAATGGTCCATCAAATGAGTTTCAGAAGAAGAGCAATCATGATTCTGAGAATTCTTTTTCATGAAGTCATGTCATGATCTATCTAGAAGTCTGGGGAGATCTCTATAGAATGCTGAAGTTATGTACAATAGTGCACGATTTGTCTTCTGCTGCAGACAACAACAACTACGTCTAGCTAAAAAAACAGACCAACGATCGCATATAATTGATAGGCAGCCTGATTACCTCGTGATATTCCATGTATGTGAAAAATAAAAAATAAAAAAAACGACCGAACATTGAAAATCAAACTTGTACTTTTAAAATGAACATAACGAACATGTACTCTTTCATCGATAGCTAACACGAGGATAACAAAAACTTTATTCGGCCAACTTAACGGCGCCTTCGCCTTATTCAGAGCCGAATTGGTCCGATTCGATTGTAAACAGTTCTTCCTTCTTCCAATGCGGTCTTCCTGATCGCACTGAGTCGAATCTAGTGGACCACGGCCCGGACAAAGAACCTCACTCGGAAGTCATCTTTTATACAGCACGGTAGCAATTGATAGCGATAGCCCATTGATAACAATTTGTTGCCTCCGGCCCATCCATTCTACAGCAGTTGACTTTACCAGCACAGAGCATAACAATATTGCAAAAACTGACTTTCCTTTAACCTCGGTAACGCGATGACGACCATGAAGACCGAAATCGGAGGAAGCAAGAACTGTGGACAATCGATTCGGATCAGTTGGACTACGAAAAAGGCGAAGGCGCCAAAACGTTACCAGAATAAAGCTTTTTTTTCTCAACCTCGTGTTAGCTAATCAATGAAAGAGCACATGTTGATTACTCAGACAGAGATTAAAGGAGAGCTGGTTTTTGTACTAAACACAATAAATTAATAAATGCTCCGCAAGTGGTGATTTATCTGTCAAAGGTGGATTTCTCCAATCTACAAAAAATGAGTACGTGGGACCATGGAGTTCTTAAGTGCCTAAATATCACTACCATACATAGCTCCAGGTGAGCGTTAAAAATTTTAGCAAACAAGGAATGAACAGAAAAAACACTAAAGTTTGGCCCAAAGCACTACTATAAATGACAATGGGATAAGGTCTTCGGTATTGATCAGTCCCCTAAGGGCACGTTTAGCTTCCCGAGTTCCAAGAAACAACCAAGCCATTAAATCAATATTTTCATCCTCTCAAATATATTTTCTACCGGACTGCTAAAAAAAGAGTGATGGGAAGATTCGTTAGCCTAAGGTGAGAGATCGAACTAATCACAAAGAACAAAGATAAATACGCCTGCGTTGCAAGGGCCCCTCTAACGACACGCGCTTCCAACGCTTCAATAAGAGAGATAGACTGCAGGCTTCGCATGAGAACGTTGAAAGTTTTAGACGGTATTTGCTGCCATAACATGTCCAGATAAGATCGGGAAATGAAAGATAACGACTATCTCTTTTGAGAAGGTATTTGAAAATACAGCGTATCTCAATTTTAATAAGATATGTATGGTCCAAAGTCGTAGATTTTGTAGGAACACATCAATACAAAACAACAACCTAATTAAGCGCTACCTGGTAGGACACAATCGCTGCTCAGGATAACATTGTTGACAGAGAAAGAGAAAACAAAGAACGAATTGTGGGCTCAAGAAAATAAAAATTTCACATGGCAGGAGAAGAAAACTTGAGTTCTCCTGACAAAGATCTGTGGGTAGTAATCACTTCTACGTCAACGAGCAAAGATTATTTTAAAGAAAAAAAGTCCAACTTGAGCACATACGTCACTAGTTAGCTGAAATAACTGTTTAAAGATGAAATGTTATTCATCCTTATGGTATCCGTCATACACCACACGTAGTTTCATGAATTTTCTGAAATAGTACAATAACTGTCACAACAAACATAATAACTAATTCTGTTTTTAAATCAAGCAAGCCAGGCCCTCCAACAATCACGCAAATACCTAACTGAATTCATCAACACTTTCCAATTTTGGTTCATAGGGAAGAAAAAGACGCGAAGACCATTCGTTAAAGAAATAAACGAAGGTATTTAACTAAAACTGTCAATGGGCCTATAGGCTGCAGTAGGTACAGGGAAGGGAAGAATGAGAAATCACGAAGGAGATCAATTCACGTGGATTACGATTCTCATCAAAAACAACTCTGAACGAGCGAAAGCTTCTTCCTTCATATAGTAGTGAATGGAACTCATAATAGTCGTTAGCAATTTGTTTCGACAACAAACAGAAACGTTTCCTTTTCCAAAGAGTTAGATAATCTAACAAACTAAAAACCGCTACCGGAAAAGAATGGGGCGTGAGGCGCAGTGGTCGGAGGCGCCCTGCAATACACATGGGATCGATTCCCGCGTCATTGGACAACTAAGCCTTCCATCCCTCCGGGCCGGCATATTGGTACCAGATTTGTCTGGGAGGATGGCAGCACATACATCGGTAGGCCACTGCGAATCATTCCACATATGCATTCAATCACCTCCAAACGATGATGCTTAATCAAGTGCAATACATGACGCATCCGTAAGGGATTGATCAACGCCGAGAACTTTTTTTTCTATTCGAAAATAAAAACGTTATTACCTGGTGCTCTTCGCTACAGTATGCCACAGCTGCACAGAAGACACATTTTTTGAGCATTTTCACGTCGGAGCAACCACAGTAACGGCATTTTTCTAACATAACGGAGCGGTGGAAAACCTATAAACAGGAGCTTCGATGATTCAAGATAATCAACCGATCTAGATAGACGAATCAACTGTAGTTCAGAAAAAAGAAGCAACAGAAAGCCACATTAAATTGAAAAAATGAGCCAACGAGTTGAGACCTAGGCAAGAGGAAAACACAATTCCTAGTGAACACCGGAAAAAGCGAGAACGACTATCGATCGCCACATGGGTTGTGTTTCACCGAGAACATTTCAACAAGTAGCAATAGATAATTGAACAAAATGAATGGTAACGAAAAACGAGGAACGAAAATGAACCAATAACACGTAAATGGCGGTCGTAGCAGAATAACCGACATGGCTACACCTGATCAGACTCTGATCTAGCGGTCGAGGAGTGGTCAAAGTCCATCGTTGATGGGTCCTGCTCCAGCACCGCGTCTCGTATCTTCAAGCTAGCTAAACGTTGTGTTCACCAATTCGTGTCAACTCAACAAGATGTTAATCTAGTAACTTGATGTTAACCTTTATTTTCTGCCCACTGCAGTTTTTCACGGCAGAGTATGATGTGAAATACAACCATAACGACGCTGAGATGTTCGTAAAATTTAGACCCAGGGTCAGATCGAACCATGATTGCCTTTTCCAGCACCCGGATCAGGCCCGTGGTCCAAGTTTGCGAATATCTCAGCATCGTTGCGGCTGTATTTCACACTGATAACTTATTCCAGAAGACAACATTGTACTCAAACTCGCTGTTAAACTTGCTCTTTAGAAATGGCGACGAAAAAAACCCTCGACGGTATCGCGGTGGCACCGGCACCATTACTAACTGTCAAACCAACGGCTTTATTCTTAACTCAACACCTCATTCCCTCGTATTCAAAAACCACAAAGATCGATTCCAATTTTACAACCATCCGGGTGGTTCAAACAGTTTACTTCACTCATGCCAACTTTGAAAATTGGCTATTTGAGGAAATATCGTCTCCCATTATATGAATACGAAAAAACCAAAGATACTGATAAAAGCTACTACATGGTAGACTCGATGAACATATAACAAGTTCCCTCTCATAATCGAAGTCGTCCCACAAACACTAAAAATGCTTTCTTAGACTGGCTGCGGAAATAACAACACCAAAACATTGTATATAAAATATAATATAAAGACGGTCCGCAATGAAAATGTAGTTGCACAAAGAGTTGCTGATTTCTAGATTACCACGTAGAAGAAAAATAAGCACGCTAAAGAGTAAACAAGTACTATCGGTGTTTGGGAGAATCTGAGGTACTTCAGAAAAAGTATGAACGAACAACAATAACAATCTCAGTTAGGCTACCACTGATGATATCTCATTAAGATAAAGACTGACTGAAGAAAAATGAAATCCCACAAAAAAACAAGCTTTGTATAGAAACCGTCCTAACGTTCTCTAGCACTACACAACACAGCACGCTGAAAAAAAAGGCCCGAAAAAAACGTATACAACGAACTAGTGAGAAAAACACGTAGCCAAATATTAAAGAATATTAAACATAACAAAAAATACGCAGAAATGCTATGTATGATGAAAGCTATGGTATGGGAAAAAGAGTGATTCTACTGTCTCGAAAAACTGCGGAGTCCCTTAACTGACGAGTCACACGACCATCGCTCCCTTTGGGATCACTAGCCCCTGTGCTAAGGTTTTCTTGCAAACCCAATCAATTCAGAAACGGAGATACAACATTTTTCTTGAGGAAATGATCAGTTATCCTCCATTTTTCAGTCATATTCGATGACTTGCTAAAGAAGAAATACTTGGGTGAAGCTCAACCACTATCCAAACATTAGAATTTAGTTGTATTAGCATAAACTTGCTATAAATTTTTAGCTAAAAAATCTTGCAGCCATTTTCTATGCTATTGTTAGTTGAACCTCCTAACGGTTTACCGCCTCACCGTGGCTGGGAGGTGTAACTGGGTCTCGGGCTGCGATGTAGAGCGGGGGTATTCTTCTCCCTGGCAGGGTCTCCCATGCTAAGAAGGAGTCTAGTGTTTCATCAGGAAGCCCAGCTAAGAATAAACCAATAACAGGATCCCTCACCGTCCTGGTACCCAAATAGTCGCATGGTGGCAAATCTCCCTCTAATCAAAAAGGGCAGCGACTGCCCGTGGTGGTGATGATCTGGGGCAGACTTTCGCCTGGCTGACCTCGGGACTCCAGGGAACCACAAGGGCTGAACCAGCAAAACTCCGAAAAGATGGAGATTATGATGGGGCCCGCACAACCAATGAGGACAGACCATCCAAGTATCTAGTATCCAAGTATTGTTAGCTGATGTTTTCCTCCAATACTTTTGCATCAAATGCATCGCAATGTTTCACCTTCTATTCTTAAAACGTTTAATTTCTTCCTGGAATAAATCACTTCAGGTTATGAGTATTTATCAATCTCCTTCCGTCAATAGCTCGCTGTAAAACAACAGTTAAACATCGTATAATTGCAAATTTCAAGGGCAAGTGGCATTAAAATAGAAAACAATCAATAACATGGACCTTGGAAAGGAAACAAATCGTCCACTAAGAATGGACGAGTAGCTGACACCGGTCTTCATTTGTAGGAAATATTCGCGTTCTTGTTTTACTCAACTCTTTCACGACCGCGGGCATTTTCGTGTGTCGTGCACGTCGGACCGCGTGCCACTGGAGCGCAATCGGAACACCTATTGAAAACAAGATGTACGATCCGTGAGCCCCCGCAAGAGGCATGACGCACTGGTTTCTAGAGACTATCGTTCCATTGTTCGATTCCCTCACATTTTCTCCATGTATCTCCAACTTCTACATATCCTCTATGTTCTTCTGCGTGTGTTCCCATATTCTCCGAAACCTCTTCTGTGTGACATCCATTATCTAATCATGTTCTTATTAGCGATCCGCATGGTTCTGTGTGATCGTTGAAGTGTATTTCTGTCTCATTTATGTCTTCCAAATCCACCGATTCTACCTTCCGAAACGAGTTTTTGGAAAGATAGCCTCAGAATATCCATCTATCCATGGACCAGCACCATTAGAGAATCTGTGTTCGACAAACCATCGCTTGATCACAGTGGGTCGTGAAGGCGTTATGTGATTAAAAAGTAATTTAGCTACATGAATATATTAAAAGGGAAGTAGCTTTGCTCAACTCTGTGCACTAAACAGTTATTACAATACAGAAGGATCAAGCCTTTCACAATCCCGGCCATCCTCGCAAGGATGGCCCATCAGACGAAGTGTCATTGGAGCGCACTTGCAATATGGATTGAAAACAAGATGTACGGTTTGAAATATACAGCAGTGTACATATTGAAACCAATGCGCGCAGTCGCGAAACGGTTACGAAATACATCACTCAGCCTAAAAAGTGTCAATTCATAAATGTAGGACGATTGCAAACAAGAAGTCATGAAAAATAAATGTTTCGCAAACGTTGAAATCGAAAGCAAAGAATTGTTCATTTATGTGGTGCTAAATAACTGCTTACTAAAACATTCTGTTACTAAGACAGCTATACCAGTAAAAATCGGAAATATTCAGGGGTTAAGCATTGTTTTCCACACAAAATCCATTCAGATGAAGTTCAACGGAGAGCTACTGATAGTTCGTTAAGAAGAAGACAGACATTCATTTCTTTTTTTGTGAAACATTTAAGCTTGATGGAAACCACTTAGGTATTCAAAGAATTCCAACCAGTGCAGGCATAGCTTTTCTCTAGGAAAGGCTTATCGATTTGAAATGCGAGTCTACAACTAGCTGAGTACAAATTTTAAAACTTCAAAACTATCTTTTTTTATTTAAATATTTCGATTTGAGACGTAGGAAGCGCAGTGGTTAGTGATGCAGCCGATTATGAAGCAAAGGTGATAGGTCGACACAATCCTTAACACTCTGCCCAAATCCACGTGGGAACGCTATGGCTCGGCTACCCTCTAAGACTAAAATGCGGAACCGACTCGACTAGCACTACACGACATGAATGAAAAAGACGAAATCCTCGAGTAGCAGGCGAAACAACACGCAAAATATTCGAAGACCATCGTGAGTGTTGGACGAAAAACAAAACGAATGCAAAAATTCTGGGACTGGCAAATACATGTGATGACGGGTCATGTGAAAAAACAGTTCTACAATTTTCGTCGAAAAAAAGTTATTAAATGGAGAGAAATAGGAGAAAATGTTAGACCGACATGGGTGAAGAGCTTATCGATATGTTGTGCTTCAAAATACTAAAAAGCATTAAAAGGATAAAAAAAGATAAAGCTCTCGGCGCTGATCAATCCCCTGAGGGATGCGCCATGCACTCGACTTCATTAAGCATCGTTGGAGGTGATTGAATGCGTATCTGGCCTTTATAATGACTCGCGGTGGCCTACCGATGTATCAAGCCAGTTCTGTTATCCTACCAGACAGGTCTGGCACCAATTTGCCGACCCCGGCAGGACGGAGGGCTTGGTGAGCCACGGGCGCGGGGACCGACCTTGTGTGTCTACCGCAGGGAGCCTCCAGCCACTGCGCCACACACGCCCCTTTCAATTTTCGAAAATTTCATTGCCACGTTAAAAACGTACGCTCACAAACAAATAAATTCATCTAACGAGCAAGAGGCCAAATACTTTGCAAGTTGTACATTGTCTTGGAGGTAGAACTGGAATGCAATGTGTGAAGTATAAGAGGAAAGTACAATATCAACTATTGAACTCCATGGAAAACTCGAATATCATCCTCATTCAGATCTCATTCTGTAACGAAAGAGAACAGATTCGAAACAAAAATTGAAGATGAAAGCGTTGCTTAAAATGAAACGCAGCTATTTCGAAAGAAGCAATAGATTTTCTTGAAGGAAAACAACTGTAAACTCTACTGAAGCGACTTTCCTTAATTCGTCTTTGTGAACGAAACACCAACAAAAATACCATAGGTGCATTCATGAAGTGGTAAGAGACGAGCTTTATGTAGAAGATTCCAGATCAGTTGCTAGACCAGACCCCACAAGGGCTTGTCGTTTGAGCCTATTTCTGTGCTTGTCTTCTTGACAATAATAAATTCCGATGACGGGAAGAAGTCTGGAGATGATGTAAACTGATAGGAATGAGCCTATCCAACAGCTGAAACGTAACGGACACAGGACGGATACACGGCCTGCTAGATGAAAGAAACCGCCTTACAGAAATTAAGCCCGTAATCAAGGATGAAGTGCAGAAAGCGCGAAAGTAAGTCAATCAGCATAGAAATGTTTGAACTGTTAAACTGAATGATCTCACAAAGAATTCCAACGACGACATGAAGCAAACGATCATTTAAAAAAAGCAACAAAGTCCGAAACGCCTATGAAGGAAATGACTCACTCCAGTGTAACACATTTTCGAACCGACGCCTTGAAATTGATCAGTTTGCTCGGTGGAAACTGGGAACCCCTAGGTCAGACTTTCTATGAACCACCACATTGATCGGTAATGAACTGTTTTCTTGACGAGAAAGAAGAAAACAAGAAACATAAAAACGTTAAGAAAACACGAAACCGAGAACATTCCTTTGGTCAGCTCTATCTACTGAATTTTTTTTCTCAAAGATCAAATAAGGTGGGCCGATATCGAGGTTTAGCTAAGCTGAATGACTGGGAATTCTGTCGTCTTTCGTGGGTGCCGTTCTCTGGAAAAGCAAAGGGACAACGACCAACTGATGGTCGACCAGGCAACGGCCGCGCCCCAATCGATAACATCGACCATCTCACGGGCCGTTTCGGCCCAGTCCAACTTCGAAATTACACCGTCAACGATTCGGAACGTACTGGAGTGGACCGGCCAAATTTGAACACGGTTTACCTGCTAGTCATTTCGTCGGCTTAAGTTTTCGTTGCTCTTTTGTGTCCATTTTTCGTTTGTTTTTGAATTTTTCCGCTTCCATCTACAACAGCTGTGGTGGATAAGGATGGAGCATTTCCGTTGTGGTAATGCTCCCTTTGTGCACACTTTTCGGAGAGTGGTGATTGAGGCTGGTGTTCAAGAAACAAGGAATACCAACCTATTCGTTGGTCTACTTTACGAGACTCTGAATTCGAAAACAAGTCCATAGTGCCTCAACAAATATATAGGATAAAGAGCGTTAAAGAAAGAAATATCCCTGGTGTATAGAAAGACAAGTGCTGACGAACATAGCACTCAGATATGGTCTCCGGCGTGGTGTCATTTCGGACCTTATACCTTGTTTAACACATTTGCCACGATGCTTGTTCTTCGAAGAAGGATGACAACCTTTTGTTCACTGAAGGACTTCAGAAGTTTAGTATTTCGTAAATTTGTAGAAGAGATTGATATCTACCTTGATACATGGTGAGATAATGGAGTGATTAGTGGTGAAGTACGTCAAGAGCCAAGGTGCTGGTTCGAGTCCCTATCGAAGCTCTCCTCCAATCGATATGGGAGCGCCTTATCGTAGCTATCGCCAAGTTTGCATGGAGACTCAATACCACCATCATTTTACAACATTCATAACGAAGACGACACCCTCAAGCAGCAGCCCATGCGACCCACTATATGTTGATATACCTCTGTGGGCGATGGGTGCGAGGAGAACGAGTCGGGTGCTAGAAGTACTGGGATCCTCGCAGTAGATTTGGCAACGGGTCATATGTTTAATCGTAATAATAATAGTAATAAAAATGGAAGAGGGTTTGCCCTATCGTTTTAATCACAGAAACAACTTTTGTACAGTATCCTTTCAAATTAAAATATGCTTCGAATCAGGATTTTCAAAAAGTCGAGAATGGAATCTAGACGTAATCGCCAGTGTGCGTTTGCAGCACGCAGCAAAATCCGCGTGCATATTCATGCTGCGGTCAACGAAAATTAGTTCCCTCACGAATATGTTGCTAGCATTTTTGTGGATATTTCGTGGTCGCCTTGTATCAATTCAGAATATTCTAGAAGATTCGTTCATATTGAATATTACGTAGAGATACCTCCGAAGCTGTTTCTTGTTCTCTCGTTATTGCCAATCCGCATCAGTGCGCTGTACCCACAATCAGTTACCACTCGTGCATTAGCGGAGCGCTTCTTTCTAATAACAATTATGGTGGCATGTATTGTATGTTCATTGGTCTCGCTGTTATTTGTTTGCTTAATGGTTACACAAGTGTTTAATCGTCCACGTTTAAGGCTATGTTGTAGAGGATGCAGAAATGCAGTATACCAACAAGAAGTGATTCGGAATCAATCGCTATTTCGCTTTTAACCCATGCACGGACTAACATGCGTTGTTTAGCGTGGCCCTCCGAATGGGAAACGGGCACTGTTCACGGGCTGCAGAGTTTCTGGTTTCTTAACAATAAAAAAGTATTTTTTCAATAACTAGAGTGCTTCAGGGTTTGTGAACATGGCAAAATTATTGATTGATAGGCTGATCATGACAGAATTATTGATATGCTCTATCGTTCTATGGGTATAAGTGATACGTACGCCACTATTCACTGTGTGTTAATATGGCCCATTAGGCAAATACATTGCTGTCAGATTGGAAATATTTTGCATTCTGTGTTGAGTCTAATTCGCTGTCTTTTACATCCGCGCATTTCTTACAGTTGCCATAGTGGTTCAAATTATATAACAGTTGATTGCTTGCAAAAGTACCGGCCAATGAAGTCTTTCGAAAAACGGTTTTTGTTAATCAGTAAGTGTATGCGATGGTTTTTTCCGGCTTCACCCCTACCAATTTAGTCTGATTTCGATTAGCTGTTGAATGAACACCCATGGTGCGGTAGAAAAAAATCCGGAACGCACTAAACTGAAAATGGAGACTATAGTGTCCATAGCTGACGTTATGGATTAAGGTCATTCGTAGAGCTGAGAAGAAGAGAAGCCTGAATATGAGCCGTTTCTTTCTCAGGTGAGGTGATGCCATTGAGGATAATAGCACTATAGATCTGAGCAGAGAAATGAAAAATAAAGCGCAGCAACCATTGCCAGAATAGTTACTATTTTTTTTCCCTGTTATCGTATGTTTCTGTAGTAATGACAATATACACTGTTTCTCAAGTCGCTTGGCAACGCTGTAGTACGTAAATATTTTCCTCTCATCCTAAGGAACTTTGATCGCTATAAAGAAAAACAAAGAAAATCGTTGCCATGAAAATTCAGCATTTTATTTGAAGACCAGGATTTTTTAACCCCAACTATTTTAGATATCCATGATTTCTTGTTTTTTCGATCCGCTGAATGCGTAGTAGCAGGTTCGATTCCTACTGCAAACAGCCGCGGTATGGTGTTTTGCAAATATCTCAGCATCATTGTAGTTATATTTCACATCATACCCTGCCATGAAAAAGAATAAGCTGCAGAGACTGAGGGAAGCATTTGTAAAGCCCGAAGAAGCTTCGTCAGTTAAAAAAACCAAGACTATTGCACTCTCTTACTCGGATGGACAAGTTACAGCTTTCACAAAGGCAGTGGAAGAAATCATTTACGAATACTACAAGTATCTCTTTAATGGCACTTGTGACGCAGTGGTGGGAGGCGCCGTGCAACACATGTGGGATCGGTCTCCGTGTCCAGCGCCCACCAAGCCTTCCGTCCCTCCGGGGTCGGCAAATTGGTACCAGAATTGTTCTGGGAAGATGGCACCACTGGCTCGATACATCAGTTTGCTAACGTGAGTCATTGTAAAGACTAGATATGCATTCAATCACCTCTAACGATGCTTAACGAAGTGGAATGAATGGAACATCCCTCAGAGATTGATCAACGCCGAGAGCTTTATCCTTTTTTTTTATCCTTTACCTCTTCAATAGCCACGTCCTTCTACCTGCATATAACATAAGGATATCTCGTCCAGCTGTTCACCCTACCAAAATCCTACATGATATTTCGTCGATGAGGAATCGAACAACACCAGCGCAGGAGAGGATAAGATCTGAACACTTGAATGACCCTCCGTCGGTCCTCATAAACACAGTGGTCCGGATCTTCACACATTACCTGTCCGAATGTAAGCTACGTACTCAATGGAAGACCGGCAATACCGTGCTTTCAAGGAAGGTGACGTCCACGATAGCAGCAATTATCGGTTAATCTGCTCACTGTCTGTCCTTTATGAAATCTTCACATGAGTTATCCTAAGCAGGATTGACAGAACACTGGGCGAAGCACAGCCATTTGAGCAAGCAGGGTTTCGAAAAGGATGCAGTGCGATGGACCACATCCACACGGTAAGAAGACTCGCCCAAGTGCAAGACACCGCTCTTCTCACTTTAATCGAATTAAAGAAAGCCTTGACCCATTCGAGGTAAAGCAGTAGTGGAAGTAGAAAGATTCTTCGTGAGCTTTAAAAAAAATTTCGAAACAAAAATATCACCATTCTTTAACGATATTAACACCAATGTCAAAAGAGAGGTTAAGGGTGACGTTAATATGACACAGAAATCATTTACTGCTACCATTCAGAACGTCATGCGAACATTGATATTAACATGGCAGTGGGATTCCATGGTCGGCAATTACATCATCTTCGCAGCATCTTGACATTGTTCCTATAACACCAAGCATCAGCCAGGCCTAACGAATGCTAGCCGACTTTGATAACGCTTTTGGAAATCAATTCCCAACACCGACATTTAACTTCCGCATTGATTGATAATTAGGCGTCTTTCTTCAATAAGGGAACACGAGGTTGGTATTGCAGAATTTATTAGCACACAACAGCTGACGTTTCGGCGGTTTCGCCTTCTTCAGTGCTTTTCAGTTTGGTATGCGATCTAGTAGATAAGACTTAACACATAAGTTTGCATTTATTCGTTGCAAGTATTCCTATTAATTGGTGGACAGCAGCCAAACAGAGCAATACATGGGCGAGGAAAAAAACAAAAGAACACCTAGGCGGTAAATCTAAATTGAAACGAAACACCAGGCGCGCAACAGAAACACCTGCGAAACAGAAAAAAGAATGAAAAGAACATTCTGAAGTAGGATTCACTGTCCTCGTACAGGAATCCAAGAAATCAGCGCGTCAAACTCCTGAAGCGTTTTGGATTAATTCCAAAAATCCAAGAATGAACCGTAAGGAGGAGTGTCTTGCTATCATGCGTGACCTCGCCCCCATACTTCAGGCTCATTTAATGACCTGATCCAGACCTAGTCCTCGCCCACGTATTACTCTATGCAGCTGCTCTCCACAAATTAATTGGAATGCTTGCAGAGGATAAAACGGTAGGTGTTTAAATGAAGCCGTTTATTGTGCGAATGTATATTTGTGTGTTAAGTGTTATCTACTAAGGTTATGAAAGTGTTTGGCTAAGTAGATCGCGTGTCAATGTGACCTTTCCAGGCTCTGAAGAAGGGGAAACAGCCGAAACGTCAGCTATTGTATGCTATTAAATTCTGTAGTACCAACATCGTGCTTGCTTATTGAAGAAAATCAGCTTTTGGAGAGATTGATCTCCGACTAAGTCTCTCAAAAACAATGTTCATGAGGAGCGCGTTGGTTACATATGCCACGTTCACTCTCAACGGAATGAGTATCGCCAATTGTTCCAGCTACGTCTATCTAGATCGGCAAATCAACACAATGAACGACTTAAGTCCAGAGTTGAGTAGCGGGAAGCGAGTGGCTAAGGGAGCATTCAAGAACATCGTGTATATAATGAAGACAATAGAGAACACCCATCTCAGTGCCCATTATTCGGAACCTACGAAGAAATCTATGCGCTATGGAAACAGTGTCTAAGGTTCACTTAGCGTTATAGCATGCGCAGTCAAAGGGACGTTGCCAGGAATATCCCGTATCACGCAAACAAGAGAGGGATTCGAGACTCCCACCTACGTCAACGATCAGAAATCAAAGACGCCAAATTATCGAAGATGAAGTAGGACGGACATGTAATGCTTCTGAATGATAATTGACGGACAAGATTCGTTAACGACTGGATTCCTTGGGATGTTTAACGCTCTGCAGGAAGACCACTGAGTCGATAGTCAGAGTCGTTCATGAAACTCATAGAAGAAAGACATGATGCTCAACGAGTCTCTGAAGCTGGCAGAACCCGTTGGGCTACTCTTGTATGCGAGAAGGAGAATTAGGTTTATTGAAGCCCGCTCAAGTCAATCGACGATTAATGAGACGACAGGCGATAAGGTGACCATATCTATGTGGCTACAACTGTGAAAATTCTTAGCACTGAAAATCCCCGCAGCTTTAGGTCATGTAACACTTTCCATACATAAAGCATTCGTAACCCTCCATCTTTTCATTATTTACTCCCTGAGAGTAATAACGGCTTCACATGTGAAAGCATATTCACCAGTAGGCGTATTTCAGATCGGCAGAAGCCTTACGCAAAGCCGCTATCTCGAAATTGGTGCCCGACGTCGTCACTGCGTTTTCACTGAGAACTGAAACTACTAAGAGCCATACCTCTTGTCGCTTCAGTGTGGTTGTCACTACTTAATGCTCACATGTTTTTTTTTGTCCACATTTAATTATCAAGAAGTTGAAATCTCTACGAAATCCGTGCATATGCTCCGTAATTCTGAGTGCCTCTAACGTTCTCCATGAGATTTTCAGGATAATTGAGCTGGATTACGAAGAATATGAATAAATCTGCGCACGATTTTCCTCGTTCTCACTTCAAATTTTCATTATATTCAGGAAAAGTACTCATGTAGATGTCAAGTTATTAAGTTTCTGATGCACCCTAGCAGCTACACTAAGAATAAAGCTCTTAAAATAAGCAGGCTACTAACACATGAAGAAATGAAATCTCCTATGCCTCAAGCAAAGAAGCACTTCTCATGTCACTGCTGCGCTCTTGAGTTGTTCCTTTAACAGATTCGCGATCATGATTGTTTGTCGACAAAAGCCGATAATTCTTCACGCGCTGAAGCATCTCAGCAACTGAAAATTTCACAACGCTATAGAATACTCTATATTGCTAAGAGATTTCTCCAAACCATTAGTTTACTCCATACCGAATAGCAAAAACAATAATTTAGGAACCGACCGTTATTAGACCTCGGTAGTCAAATAATCAACATGTGTTTATATTGTTGAGGTTACACGATGTTGACAAAGTTGTTTATTCGGCACGACAAGTTGTACGACAATCATCTCTATAAAAGAGCATCGTGGGGGCGAGTATGGCTCATTCGAGAGAGATTTTCCACTAAGGAGAATACAATTTGATGCGCTACCAAGACGCCACCTCGAGAGCATGAACAGCTGTGGACCATGGACTCGGATCATCGGCTCTGATGAAAACGATACCGTCAAAACGTTAACCGAATAAACAACTTTATCAATCTCTGGAACGGCGCGTGTAGCGAGCGCAGTGGCAGGAGGCCCACTGAAACACACATGTGGAATAGATCCCTGCGCCCATGGCCCACCAAGCCTTCCACCCCTCCGGAGTTGGCAAATTGGTACCAGACTTGTTGGTGAGGATAACACCACTGACTCGATACATCAGTAGGCCACCGCGAGTCATTGTAAAGACCAGATATGCATTCAAGCACCTACAAACGATGCTCAATGAAGTCGAATGCATGGCGCATCCCTCAGGGATTGATCAAGGCCGACAGCTTTATCCTTCATTCTTTTATCAACCTCGTGTAACCACAGCCATACAAACACACATCAGTTTAGTTTTAAACTTACTTAACATATAACGGACGTGCACCGTTCAGAGTACCTCTCACTTCGGAATATGTGCAATTTTTTGTTTGCATTCCCGAATCGCTAATTTCGTCCACGATTCAAGCGCGCAGTACCTGCCACAGTGCCGGTTTCTCGGTAATGTCCAAGCACTTTTCATTAACAAGGAGACTTGGCCGGATTAGGAACTTAACAATCGTATTGAGTAGAGCCTGCTGCATTGCTCAAGCGTTTATGTTATTCACACGTTTCACCATTGGCGACCATCCAACCACATTGCTTTCAGGACATGACATTTTGTTCTGTAAATTCAATTGCATTCACCTTTCCATTTCTTTATTAGTATGATATTTACTCTTATATATTCTTATATATTATATAGAATATATATTCATTCTTTGCGCTATTACCGATCCATCGTATTGACATCAAATGAAATAACAGTCGGTTTTCGTTTGAAAATTGAACTTTGCATATCTGACATATAGGACGATGTAGTTTTTGCTAGGGTTTTCAATAATTTTTTCGAAGGCAAGGAAATTTGAGGAGTTGAGGACCCAACACACAGAAGTCAGTTGCATTGTTGCTACACATACTGTTCTAGTTTCTAATTAGTACATGTTTACTGTGACTTCTACACAACACTATTTAGATTTTGCTCAATTACTTCAGATGCGCGTATGCGCTGCCGTTAGTATTTGGCGCATGTTTCCACATTTCCTGCTTTTTGAGTGTTAGTGAGACACCCGAGATCACTTCAAGTGCACCATCTCGTCATCCTTCAGAGTAGATGGGTAAATTGTTTCCTTATTTGCCTTTTTCGGTTATTCTTTCACTTAAAGCGATTCGTCGCGATATTTTCAACACTTTGACTTCTAGACTGTCTTATAGTGCCTATAATGCATGAAGCACTGACATCACAACCAATGGGCAGAGCTCTTGCACGGCAAGCCAGACCTGGTCCAACTATACAGACAGCTGGAGAAGTCAAATGTATATGTAAAACTTAACCTTTAAATTGATTTTCTTGTTTTCGTTACATAGAATTGCAGAAGGTAGTTAGTTCGCAATTCTAAATTAAGGTAGTCAATTGTCGTCAGTATTTGAACAAAGTAATAAGTTGCCATCATCTTTGGAAGTCCTTTATATGATGTTTATCTTATCACTGAAAATGATTCCGTCTAATTCGGCTATGAGACTCGTGTTTTGATAATGATAAATTGCCGATCCTGAGGTCATCGTCCATCAGTATTATTTGGTTAACGATTGAATTCCAGAGTTGGAGCATGTCCGAGATTGAAGAAATCCACTTAGCCCTTCGAAGTACTTTAGCTAAACAGTAATGGAAACGGTCTGGAAAAATCAGTGCGGAAAAAAGCACTGGCTGAGTTGGATGTTAGAAAATTAGATGAGAATACTGAATCTGCTGATGACGCCGATGACAGCGATGACGACAAAAAAGATAATGACTGATCAGGTGTCATGGTATCAACCGAGGGCGGGACGCTTGAAGGATGGGAAGGAGTTTGTGAACAACTCCTGTTTGACTGTGCGCAGATAGTTCATTTCTTCCAGCTATTGCCAACAGATATTTGGGAACTAATAGTAATAGTTCGAGATACTGGAAAGCAAAAAAAACAAGGTCTGTAAAGCCAAGTGTTGAAGAGATGAAAAAAATGATAGGAATGCATATTTAGAGGGGTAAAGCCAGATTTCAACAATTAAGGGAGTACTGGAGTTCGAATAATTCCTTCGACATTCCTCTCAAATAAAGAGTTATGATAACAGATCGATTCGAAATGCTGCTAAGATATGCGTACTTTGTAGACATTTCAAGTCGTAATAGACGAGACAGGTTGTATAAAATTAATCTCCTTGTCAACCTTGTCAATAGGAACTCCACCACAAAAAAAAAGGCCTGGCATCTATGTGTGTATTGACGAATCAGTCGTAATATTTAGAGGAAAGGTCGCCTTCCGGCAGTACCCACCATGTGAGAGATATAAGTATGGTATTAGGCTACTCAAAAATATGCTCTCAAAGCAAGTACGTGAACAAGGTGCTAGTGTATGCTGGAAAAGATGCATCATGAACTCGACGTCTAGCAGATTCGGTAGTTATAAATTTGATGGAAGATTTCTTGGACGAAGGAAGGAACTTATATACAAATAACTCATATATAAGTACTTCTTTTCGTACAAATAAGAACTCATCTGGTTAGCGAATACAGAAGAAATGGGACACCATTTCCTATGGAGGCGATACTCCACAACCGAGAAGAAGAGGGTGCATCGCACAGCAGAATAGAAGTGGTTTAGTGGTGTCAAAGTAGAAGCATAAGGTGGACATCATCATGGTATCCACATTTCACGACGCTAGACCTTCGGCTAATTCGGCAAAACACGAAACCATCAGATGTTACAATAGCACGAAGTTGTACGTGGACACCCCAACCAGATGGTTTCTAACTGCTGATATCTTAGGAGTAGAAGGAAATGGTACGAACATCCTGCTTTTTCATGTTTCATAGACATTTTCTTTATCCATCAATGTACCTGTACTACATGCCACTATTTTATCCGATCCCTTGATTTCTTTCTCTTTCGTTATCATTACTTCCTTTTTTTCATCTCAGCCTTCCGTTTAAACAATTGAAATTTATAAAAATTGAGTTCGTTGTCGATCAGAAAATCTTCGAGGAGAGTTATGAAGATGATGACGCGGAGAAAAATGTGGTGTCTTATTATCAAGAGAAATAGTAAGTAGTGCGCAAATGTTTGCTTCCTCGTATTTCATACAGATTTTTCTTTCCCATAACTTAGATAAATGACCCTTCTTCCAATTGGTCACTCACTGTTTTCTAAAGGAATGAGGAATGTGCTGCGCCTAATTGCACGTAATCTCGGTCGATAACTCCATGGCACAACTATTATGAAGCCAATGTTGTTTGTCGATTGTTGATTGACCATTGTTGGTCTCATTTACGAAACGGTAATGATTACTTTTTTATGTTGTTGTTAATGAAATGGACGTTTTTACGCCATTGAGCATACACTTGCACTTTTCTCAAGGTCTGCTGGATAAGCCAGACGGCCGTTTCTGGAGAACGATCTCTCTGCGAAGAAGGGAACTGTCATGATTTGTACACAGCTGTCCCCCTTGGTTCAACACATCATCAGTGGCTCCCATCAACACTGTTACAGCCACACCTGATTTCTCGATACGTCCCCAGTAAGTGTACAGTTTTGACGCCCTGGTCCTATTTTTTACATTACCTCTAAATGGCTCCCCGATGAAACCTGACACTTTGGAGTTTGGAGTGCTTGCCTGTTGTGATAGCTTAAGGGCACCATTCATAGAATGGATAGAGGCATACCATTTACAGAAGCAGTCAGAATTCAAATTCGGATTTTTGCGCAGTCTTTAATTCGTTCCCATGGCCTAGCCAAGCCTCCGAATTTTTAACAAATTTGCGACACGCGGCGTTTAGTGGCCGTGCCACTTGGACTGTGCCTAACTTTCAACTTTTACGAAACTGCTGGACAATAATCAATAATTTTTTCAATTACCAGCGAATATGAACTGTTGTAAACATGAAAAGACTTTGGAGGAGACTTTGCCCTATCGTTCTGTAGATATGGATGGTATGTATGTTATCATATATATTACGTGTAGCCATAGTCCTCCGAGGCCGTGTAACGCAGTGGTCGGATGCGCCCTCCAAAACACATGGGATCGATCCCCGCACCCCTGGCCCACTAAGCCCTTCATCCCCAGGTTTCGCAAGTTGGTGCCGGACTTGTCTAGGACGATAGCAGCACTGGCTCGACACATCGGTCGGTCACCGCGAGCCATTATAAAGGCCAGATATGTGTTCAGTCACCGCCAAACGATGCTCAGTGAAGTCGAATGCATGTCGCATCCCTTAGGGATTGATCAACATCGAGAGCTATATATCCTATAAACATGGTCCACCACCGAAATACATTGCTTCCAACATGTGATGGGACTTGGCAGCCTATGCTAAGTTTATTTAGGTATTTTTTATACCCGCATATTCCATAGGATAACCATGAACCATCGGATGGCGATTAAAATGTGATGTAAAGTGTAATAGTTAATTTTTAGTCGAATTACTGGTCAACGAACTTGTGCAAGAAAGGTTCTTTGTAAACCACCAAGCATGGAAAACTGCGTTTCATCATCGGAGACCTCTTACGTTGACCTGCTTTCGATTACCTATCGAATGGATTGTATAGTCCAACGAAAAACCTCCGTAACGAAGGTGTCGTGAATGTGTTAAAACGTGATTTGGTTGGCTTATAATCTTCTTGCACAAAATTTGCAATTTTGTTGACGTCAGCTATATATGCACAACTGAATAACATGTATAAAGGTCTTCTCGATGGTTTATTATGTTGTATCCAGCCGATGTGTCTCAGTTCCATACTTTGAGGGGTAATAAAAGGACAAAGCTCTCGGCATTGATCAATCCTTGAGGGATGCGCCATGCATTCGTCTTCACTAAGTGTCGTTGGAGGTGGTTGAGTGCATATCTGACCTTTACAATAACTCGCGCTGGCCTACCGATGTATCGAGCCAGTGCTGCTATCGTCCCAGACGAGTCTGGTACCAATTTGCCGACCCCGGAGGGATGGAAGGCTTGGTGGACCATGGGGGGCGGGGATCGGCTCCACGTGTATGTTGCAATGGCGCCTCCAACCACTGCGCCACACGCGCCTTCTTTGAGGGGTATCGTCAAGAAATGAACTCGTCCAAAAACGTGTTTTTTATAAATTATTAAGTGTAGAGGAAGACTTGAACAGCTTCCGATTAGCTATCGAATGAGTGTATAAGGCGTGGCAAAAAAAAAGTTCTGTAACCCAAGGAAATGAAAATGTGCATTATACGTATGCATCGTCCACGCGTGTGGTCAGTATATGTGTAAAATTTAGAATCTCAAGAAACTGTTCAAACAATGGGAAAACCAAGTTTCTTAGGTTTTATAAAACAAGGATTCCATTTTGGTACGAGAATAAATCTCTTATGAGCTGAGATACGCCTCTTTAAAGTTCTAAAGGCGCATTAATTCAGTTCGTGTTCAATCATCTGACAACCTAAATAGTCGCGAATATGTCAAATTTGGGTTAGCCTAAACATAATTTCGAGAATATGGAGCAAAAATATGGGTTATAACTATGGTGAGTGGACCTGTTACTGCTTCGGTATTGTTGAAATCCATGTAGCCCTCTCATATGGCTCCCCTATCTGTAGGCTTTACGATACCAAATTTCTCGGCTGCAGCAAGACCTCTCTTTGCCCAAATTGCGGAGGTACAACGAGAATCTGTCCTCTAGATTTCAATATACTCTCTACTTTTGCAAGTCATATAATTATCTACGTTTAAAGTATGCACCAACATGATCAATTGCCCCTTTCCTTCCTGCATTCACCACTTCCAGCTTCGCTATCGCAATAAGCACTCGGAATAATTCGGTCTATAAACATGCAGCTATTTCATTAGTCTCCTTATAAGGCAACAGAATCTCGAATGCCTACTGGAATGATTTCAGAGCAAAGTTTTTCATCACTTTCCATGATGTTAGCAACTGGCATAAGCCCTCTTTCTTGAGCCTGAACAGAAGGACTGTAAAAAACAAGCCGTACAATTATCTACAAAGTAATAGTTTCTGACTAGATATCAACTGAATCAAGCCATCATGGAACAAAATGACGGACTTTTCATCACAGCGCAGGCTACATACAAGCACATATTACAGCCTATGAATAAATGAGCCTAGGAAAGGCTCTCCACGAGTAAATCAGATAAAACATGTTTACTTTGTTGAGGATTCCTAAACAGCATCTCAACGCTAAGGGTTCAAAATCGTTGTTATAAGCAGACAAAATTGCCTTGAAAAAATAGCTGCAGATGACCAATATGAAATTACCTCAGCATCATCATGCATGGGAATTTCTTTCAGAACCTCTGGCCTACTTGTAATTCCCTCGAAAATGCGATGGCTGGCATTCACATTTTGTGTAAGAATAGCGAAAGCAGCATTAGCACATCTTGCTAACCGCACATTCTCGTCTGCTGAGTAGAGCACCCACAACTTCTGTTTGTCTGCACCTTTCTGTATTTTCCTAAGTGTACCCTACTGCAAATGATCATCCAATTTAAGAATACAGGAACATGGACCACCTAAACAATGAACACGATTTGGATAAGGTTCAGATAGGCACATTAGTACAGCAAACATTACTCTTCTAAGGCTTCTGTTATAGCAAACAATATTTCAAGGGACGAAGGACATCATAGTAAAAAGGTTTTAATATCTTCTCTTTACGAATAAGAACTTGAAAGAGTCAACGTGAAAACTCGACTGAAGAACAACATAGGTAAGTGGAGTAAGACTGCATAACGAATAGTACACAGCCTTGTGAAAAAAAACTAGTTACACAAACCTTAATAGTGTCATTGAAAAAATTCGTCTAGAAACAAAAAGATTGAGGAGAAGTTCAGCAGCTGCTGCGCGAAGATGAAGGTGGTCAGTCATAAACCAGAATTCTTCAATGCTTGGCACTGCTCTCTCCCTTATTATACGACGGCGGACAGAGTCGCTCATACTTGCCTTAACAAAGAAACTTTGTATAGTGATAAAAACCAACCAAGGTTCGAGTTTCACCACACTACAAAAGAATAAAGATGAAAAACCAACTAGATTGGTAAGTGTGACTAACGCATGATAATTCGATCTTCCTTTAATATCGGGATGCAAGAGCTGAAATAGTGGTTTAACAACCTAAATTCACATTTTCACGCCACCGTTCAAAACTACAGACAGAAGTAGTCACCAATTCAGGGAAGAAAAAATGGGTGAGTCAACGAGATATTGGTAAACAGCTTATACAGTCCGTTGCTTTTTTTAACTGGTGTCGAGCTCACTTCATACGCCCGCTGTCCAGGGAAGGCTATTTCTGGATTAGTCTTAGCTCCAAACTTCGCTAGTGCATGCGCAGCCTTAATTTTTCCCTTCGGATGTGGCTTCTTTTGTCAAATGAAGGCAAAGCGTTGTTGCTTCTTCAATAATTATTCGCCCTCGTAAGTCTTCAATTTCTGAGTACACAAGCATTGCTCTGAAACCGCACCTATTTCGAGGAAAATCGGTCGAATTTCCAAATCACTAAACTATCGGGCAACTAATTCCACAGTCTTATGCGATTCTATTTTGCTAATTGCAACGCATGCTGCAACAGCTCCCTCCTCTATTAAGCAGCGAACTCTCTTTGCGTAGCCATCAGTGTCTTTCGGGTGAACCTCTGGCACATGTTAGTAGATAACTTCGGGAGCTAGGAACTTGAAGAACTCTCAGAAGAGGTGCTTAAGTGTTTCACTATGGTGCACACGTTCGCTTTCTAGTTAGACATCCGATTTCCTTATTGTGGATTTATCTTGCAAATTGAGTGTCGGAAGGGCAACTATATGAAAAAAGTGTATATCTTTAAAGTTGTTTTTGTAGGTTATACAAGTAAAAGAGTAAATTGGTAAACTAGTAAATTGTAAAAATTGTAGGTTGTCAAATGAACGTTTCTTCAGGAGCGAGACTGAAACGAAACGAATTACAGGCAGATCATGAGCATAAGAACCGGATTGTTTTTTAAAGATACATCTTGTAGAAGTACATCGGTTAACACATAGTATGTGGACGCTAGTCTTTCTTAGATATAATCAATAATCTCTGTCCGATCCATAAGGGCAGCGATTGTCTGTGGTGATGACGATCTGGCGTAGACTTTGGCCTAGCTGCTCTCGGGACTCCAGCGAAGCACAACGGTTAAACCAGCAAAACACAGAAAAGTGGAGAATATGCTGGAGCCGGCCCGCACAACCACTGAAGATGTGCCATCCAAGTATCAGTAGTGTTGATGCCGTTGCGCATATAGTTGTACTAAAATTATATCTACATAAGTCTCCTTAACGGTTTACCTACCTTACTCCGAAAAAAGTTCCCATCGTATTTTAGTGTGTAAGGTGGAGTAGGCATGAGAAAGAAACCCATCCAGAAAGGTTTTCCAAACGATTAAATGGTGGAGAACAGCTTTTGTCCGACCGTGGTGCATTATTGGTCTGTGCTCGGTAAGATATCGAAAGGATGCGCCGAGCATGAAAAAAAAGCAGTGTGTTCAAAAAAATGCATTAAAATCACTAAACCTCGTTCAGTTCGGCTGCCAACGTATGCATTAAAACCAATGGAATTCTCACGTTACGTACACACTTTGTAAAGAAACCTACTTATTTGGACACTTGGATGGCCCGTCCTCACTGGTTGTGCGGGCCTCTGCATAATCTTCATTTTTTTGGAGCTTTGCTGGTTTAACCACTGTGCTTCCCTGGAGTCCCGAGGTCAGCTTAGACAAAGTCTGCACCAGACCATCACCACCACAGGCAGTCGCTGCCCTTTTTGATTAGAGGGAGATTTGCCACCATGCGACTATTTGGGTACCAGGACGGTGAGGGATCCTGGTAACAGTTTACTCCTAGGTAGGCTTCCTGATGGAAAAGCCTGACTCCCTCCTGCCAGGGGCTGAATCCCCCCCGCTGTACATCGCAGTCCGACACCGAGAAACACCTCCCAGCCTAAATGACGCGGTAAACCGTTGGGAGTTTGTAAAGAAACGCTATGGAAAATTCACAAAAGCAGCATGACAACAATAAACCACATCACATTCAAAAAGAAGTACTTGTGCAAGCTTTACCATTTCCTCATTCACCTCCGGTTTCTCGAAAGAATTTGTAAGATTCACATATATACTTGCCAAAGCAAAACTGAAAGCAGAAATTCCATTACGAACGGATGTAGTTAGAAAGGATGACGTGGGTGAGAACAAACGTACACACAGAGCGCTTCGGAAGATTGCGCGTGATAAAACAACGCCCGAAGAAGAAGCGAGTCCGCTGTGATCCACTCCTTCACATCCGCGTCCAAAGACAGGTATGAAAGCCCTCACAAGCGAATCTTCTCACGTTCACACTATACTTGCTGTAATCCAGTAAAAACTTTTTGCAAGTTCGTGCAAGTTTCAAAGATGCTCCTCCGACATTGTAGCACGAGAAACATCACCACCACCAGCAGCAGCACATTTGCATAAACCCTGAACATGCCTAGTTATCAAACACCAGTACTTTAAGTGAATACTTTTATAAAACAAATACAAAATAAAAACTCACTACTAAAGCCAGCACTTTAACATTTTCGTCATTGGATTCATAAAGTTTTCTGCGAACTGGCAAGCCAACCTTAATAAGGAAGATGCGAAATGTATTCAAAAACATGTCTTACAGAAATAAGTCCCAAAGTAACCTTCAAGATTGAAGTGGCTCTTTCGTGCTTTACTATTGTCATCACAACTGCAGCAACAGTCTTGAAATAAAAGATAGAAAGCTCAAAGATTAAAAAAGGAGCTGGTAGTGGAAACCTGCATACGGCTATCCGATGAAGCTGTTTCCAGCATCACAGCAGTAACGTGATCATTCGTTACGAGATTTACACCGATACCCACGGGACCCTGAAAAGCGCTGAGCATCACGCAATTGTCTCAGCCCAAGAGAACCAAGAAAAAGGATACCTGGAGCGTAGTGATCAGTAACGATGCCAATTTTATGCGAACTTTGTGATCTTCTTTGTTGTCGACAGCGCTCGCCATCAGTTTGCTACAAGTTTGATCGAACACACAAACAAATTCAAAATCAAGTGTTCCACTACTTACTTGAAGAACAAGTCAACCTTCTCTTTGTATTTCATCCTCTTAAAGTCGAAAACCTAGAACAACGAGAAACAAAATTCTTCATTACAATGATGTTGAGATATTTGCAAAAACTCTGGACGGCAGGTGTCTGTAGCGAGGAACGAACGCATTATTACCCTTTCCGTGGCTAACGCGTTTACCACCACACCATGCGCGTCCTTTGTCACCTCTTCTCTCAGCTAGTTTTCTTCACTACATTATGAAGAATACAGTCCTCGAAAAAAGACATTATCAAAATACTCTAACAGAAGAAAGACCAGTGTATATTTTGTGAACGCATACCATGTGTTCGTCCAGACGTTGAAGGGAAATCGCAACATGTTGTCGAGTCTCGTGGGAGACCGGATAGTCACAATCTGCGACCCCACATCCAGAAGGAACAACAGTCCTAGCATATAGCTAATATGGCGATTGATATTCTCCACAATATATTTATAAAGTAAAAACCTTGATCTTCAACAAACTTCCACGACCACCCTCTAGGAATCCCTCCATCGATATGCATCAGGTTCTTTAGCATAAGGTCGATAACCATTTAACGATCCTAAAAGTTACCAATAACCTCCAAAAAGTAAACACTGTTATGCAGTAGAAACTACACTATTCTTGGAACGACTTTGCATAAATCCATAAGATGAACGAAAAAAAAACGTACAACGGCCGTTACGTCTTTGTCAGTTAACATTTCTTGTAACTCCAAAATCACACGAATAATCCATAGTTTCTTGGCTGAAGCAAGAGAAGATTAGTCAGTTACATAATGTGAAAATTTGTATCCTTCGAGAAATTCTGGTATTTTTATCTCCAGCAACTTCTGGGTCAGGTTTAATTTCCTTTGCTCGATTCATTTCCGCCAATGCATCAGATTCCTTTGCACGAGTAACCCAGCAGCATCGACATACTCTTTAGAATCTCTGGAATACCTAAGACAGCAAACTCGTCGTGTAGCGCGAGCCATCTGGGTCATGCATCGACAAGAACAATAAAGCCTAGAAGAGAATGAATTCCAAGCTGCTTGCAAAAAATATTGAAAAAGGCAAAACTATGTTAGATCATACTCACTCTCCCTTTGTTTTTGATCATTCGTCCAGAATTCTCACAACTGCAATGGAGATTTTTAAAGGCACATTATTGTCTTCCGCAGCCACTAACAAGAATGGCACAAAATTCTCCTGGAAAGCATCCTATATGGAATACTTATTCAGAAAATGTAAGGCCAAGAGTGGTAAGAGACCCGTAAAATAGAGAAAAATACAAAATAACCAACAGCGTTCCAGATCCGGGCTGCTCCAGCTTCAGTTTCCCTGGCAAGAACGAGAAGATTGTTGAAGACATAAACAAAATATACTGGACTACTAATAACTGCGTAAATTGAACCAACTATCGGTATAGTAGTACCTACATTTTCTGTTCCAAGTCTTCAGCACCACCTTCAAATGCCAAGTATCTCCTTTCCTTCACTCTGTTATCCGTACTTGTAGCTTTCTTCACTTTTTCGTTATTTGCAACAAATAGAAGTTGAAGAAGTTACGAAATTGAACTGCAAGGAGTTAGTGATCAATGTTTGAGTTGTAATTTTTTTTATTTTGTATTATACGACCAGACATCACGTCTGCTGTGCGGATCCCAGCACTTCCCGCATTCGATTCGCTTCCTCGCATCCATCATCCGTTAAGGACTTCCGACTTTTACGTATGGCGTCGGCTGCTGCTCGAAGATTTTTATTTCATCTCGAATTTCGTAGAATGCTGACCGAGTTGATTTTCCCTGGAGTCCTGAAATAGCCGAGCTGGAGTGTTCTCAATTGAATTGCAGAGAGTCATTTTTCCCGGACAAGTCCGGTACCAATTTCCCGATCTCGAAGGGATGAAAGGCTTGGTTGGCCAGGAGCGGAATCAAATTAGCACCGTGCTTGTGACGACCGACATCACTATCACTGTGCTATGCGGCCCCTCAGTCTACTGAGACTTGTAATAAAGAGACAGGAACTAACTTGCCCTGAGGACTCAGTCTCAAAGCCTCTTTAGCGTCCTTAAATGCCGCACCAATATTATCGAGATGTTCACGAGCAAGAGCACGACGACAAAGTGTCTTCGTATCTGATCCATTGTACTCGAGAGCTAAAACAAGTTATAACAAAAAACAATAGACAACACTATACATTCATATGATATTCTAAACGATTTGACAGCAAAAGAAATGTTCCACGACCTATCGAGTAAACGCGAATCAACTGGAAGCAGGGGAACCTGGCACTATGCTTGCCGTGAAACAGCCGCGCATGTCAGCCTTAAACAAACATATCGCAGCCATAAAGGATAAAGGATAAAGCCCTCTGCGTTGATCAATCCTGAGGGTGCGCCATGCACTCGACTTCATTAAGCATTGTTGGAGGTGACTGCATGCATATCTGTCCTTTACAATGACTCGCGGTTACCTACTGATGTATCGAGACTGTGCTCCTATCCTCCCAGAAAAGTCTGGTACGAACTTACCAACCCTGGAGGGATCGAAGGCTTGGTGAGCCAGGGGGCGCGGGAATCGATCCCATGTGTGTTGCAATCATAAGAAATCATATTCATTAAGATAAGAACTACTAGGTTGTGTAAAATTTCGACAATAAGGCACAAGACTTCTTACTTTGCGATTATGAAGTGCTGACTCTACGGATTCCTGAAATAGCATTCTATTCCTTACTACTGTATTTTTTGCGTCGAGGATTACATTTTCAGCAGCTAAGAGATTGAACAAAAATGGAATTTTGTCTAGGAGGACAAACTGATGCTCCCCCCTCTAATGTATCGCTAGTGTTGGTAGCTGCTGTTGTCAATTTTCTGGGAAACTTAATTGAAAACAACCATGGGAATACAATAAAATTTCTTAAGAATTCTCTACGTCTATCAAGTTATCAGTTTGCAAAGTACATCAGAGGTTGAAAAACTGACGGAAAAGAAAACAGTTCTCAGGAAACTGGTGTGTTATATAAAGTGTTATGAGTTTGTGCACTCAAATGGCTGAATATCGTAGCACTCGTGCTCCAGAGAATACATAAAAATATCCATTGAAATGCCCAAACATTTTGTTGTTTAACAAATTGTAAGCAACCCCCAGCAGAGATGAGCTGTTGGCCAGCACAACAAAAAAGGATGAAGCTCTCAGCATTGATCAATTCCTCAGGGATACGCCATGCATTTGACTTGATTAAGCATAGTTTGGAGGTGATTGAATGCATATCTGACCTTTGAAATGACTCGCGCTGACTTACCAATGTATCGAACCAATGCTGTTATGCTTCCAGTCTAGTCTGGCACCAATATGACAACCCTAGAGGAATTGAAGGTTTGGTGGGCCATGGGCGCGGGGACCGATTCCACATGTGTGTGTTGCGGGGCGCTTCCGACCACTCCGCCACAGGCGCCCATCAACATAACAAATCAAAAAAATTGCTATCTCAGCACTACAAACATATTCGGACACTGGAAGTCAGCATCTCAATAACTCTCTAAGCTCTAAGCTAAGAGGTGAGAGGGAGTCGCCTAATACTAGGATCGACCACTGCCCTGGTACCAAATTAATCGCATGGTGGCAAATCTCCCTCTAATCCACAAGGCGGGAACTGCCTGTGGTGGTGACAAGCTGGAGGAGACTTTGGCCAGGCTGACCTCGTTACTTCAGGGAAACACAGTGGCTAAGTCAGCAAATCTTCAAGGAATGTATATTGTGCTGGGGCATGCACAACCAGTGAGGACGGGCCGTTCAAGTGTCAAGTAAGTCATTACATAATTACATAAGCGGCAAACCGTTGGGATATATGTCATGTTAAGGGAGTTTATTTACAGTTTATGACGTAGTGGATTGCTTGAACAAAGGCAGTGGCTGAATCTACTAGTGGAACAGCTATTTATGCTCATCCTACTATTATAGACCGTACTGAAATGTCCGTAGATCTATTTCTAAACACCGTATTAATGTTAGGAAACGATGAACGCCGCAATCGATTCCAAATTTCTTAACACGAAGGGCTAGTTTTCGCTTGACTTTCCCGTGGCTGCAATTGTTTTTCCCTGTTATGGACATTGCCGCCTAGCGGCCTGAGCAAAAAGGGCACACCATTAAGATTTCATCGTTATCAGCATACAGGAAAGGACGACTGCTTTTCGACAATGGGCGATATTTTTTTCGATGAATGAGGACTTCACATTGGGAGAGTTCGCGAGCTCAGCACTACTTGAATACTTAGATGGCCTGTCTTCACTGGTTGTGTGGGCCCCAACATAATTTTTATTCGTTCTTCTCTCGCGCAATCGTCGTCCACGGTGATGATCTGCCTCGAGCATAGTGATGTCTGCGAGGCCAATTCGTAATCCCGAAATCGTTGCCATCTGTGAGTGCGTTAGCCACGAACACGTCCGCCCATCGTTTGCGTGGCTTTCCAGAATGGGACGCTTCCATTCTCTTGTAGTCCACGCTGCAATTCTCTTCGTCCATCAGACGCCTGTCCTTCTCATTAAATGATCGACCCATCTAAGTTTCGCTATTGACGCACATTTTCCTGAATCCCGAAGATTCTATTGATTTCGAGGATCCGAACTGTGCATTCAGACTAGACGATGTGAGTGCCGGTTAAATTTTAGAAGACATTGTTCAAGCGCTCTATGGGTAGTGCTTAGATTTCTTGACGTGGTTGAACTATCACACCACTTTTCTGCTGCATAACAATGCTCTGGGAGGACTGTTGGATCGGAAAGCTGAGCGCGGAGTTTTGGTCTCGAAATCAGCCTATGTTGCTCTCCTTCTTCTACTTAATTCACTCTTCATGTTGTTCTACACGTCGTTTTACGGAATGTGTGTTTAACATAACATATGACGTGGTTTCTGTAATCAGAGAACCATCCATGTCGATTTGTTCACCTTCGCACCGTACGTTCTACATGAACCGCGTCTTCGTCCTATTTATGCATGGTCCAGTCTTATTTATCGCTTCGTTGAGTTCACTGAGCATCGTCTCTGTTTCATTGATACTCCTCGAGAAGGTCACGTCTTCCGCTAAACGAAGATTTGATAGGATTTTTCCATCAATACGTATTCGCTTTTCGTCCTAATCGAGTGACTTCGTTATGAATGCATTGTGGCAATGAACAGTTTTGGCGATATTGTGTCGCCTTGTAGAACCCCCTCTTCCTGGAGTTGTGGTGAGGGTTCGATGAAAAAGCTGTGCATTTGTGCTACATATGTTTATTTCCAACAACTACGACAACGACAACAAAACCTCTATCTACCTCGCATCAGCTCGAAAAGATCATTTATAAGATCGTATAAATAAACATATTAACTATTTATGCCAAGGTTTATAGAAAATCGGTCTTTTGAATTATTTGTGCTGCAGTTCGATAACCTCCCAACGGTTTACGTGGCCGGGAGGTGTTCCTGGGTGTCGGACTGCTATGTACACGGTAATTCATCCCCCTGACAGGGTCTTCCAAGCTGAGGAGTCCGGAATTTCCATTAAGAAGTCTAGCTAAGAATAAACCAATGCCAGGATCCACCACCGTCCTGGTATCAAAGTCGCATGATGGCAAATCTCCCTTTGATCCACAAAAGCTGCAACTGTCTGTGGTGGTGAAAACTTAGGGTAGATTTTGGTTAGGCTGATCTGGAGATTCCAGGGAACCACAATGGCTTAACCAGCAAATCGTCGAAAAATGGAGATTATGCTGGGGCCCGCACAACCAGTGAGGATGGGCCATTAAAGTATCAAGTAAGCAGTTCGATAACAGTCTGCTAGCGTTCGTATATAGGACGAGTGCCGTCCTTGATCGACGAGTGCTGATAGGATTGCATTCGTTTCGACACTGTCAAACGCTTTCGCGTTGTCGGTGAAGGTTAGGACAAAGGGCAGATGGTACACCGGGCTGAATTCTATGACCTATGCCATGGTTTGAGTGCGATCCCCTGCGGCAGAATTACTGTCGAAATCCTGCTTGCTCAACTGGTTTATCCAAGGCCTTCAATATGTAACTCTCGTGAACAGCTTGTAGCGTACACTAAACTCTCATAGTGGACGGTATTACGACGATCCCTTCGGACACCCTTCTTGGGTATAATGACCGTGCGCGAGGTCCTCCACTGGTCTAGGATTCTTTGTTTCTGGAGGTAAGATATGATATGGCTTGCGAGAAGCACGTGTAATTTGTAGCTAACGGCTCTAATAGAATTAGCGGTGATATTATCGAGTACTAGAGCTGTGCCTCTCTTCATGTTTACTATCGCAAGTCGAATTTCAGAGAGTAGAATCCTTAACGGTTTTCACCAGCGCCGATTTAGGGCTATGAGACCAGGTTGTTAAACGGAAAAGGTTGGTATAGAATCTATTCGTTATCAATTCCACATCATTGCACAATGTGATGGTAGTACCCTCTTCGTTCATTGGGGTGGATACCTGAACATCATAGACACAAAGACCTTATCATTAGTTCTTCAAACTAGATCGTTTTTGAGCTGCTTCCAATAAATTTTTTTCTCCATGTGCCAATGGAAATAGTCCTGCAAGGATCTTCGACATCTGGAATTTATTATCAACTTTGTTAGGTACGTTGCAATAGGATCAAGCTTCCGTGTCCTTCTGTTTTCGAGCAACTCATGAGTGATATTAGAGACGCGCTCCTAACATCTTGTCTGAGGAACAAAGGCGAGTTCGGTACCAGTTTTTAAGTCTTTCAACTAGCAGAATGTTGTCCTCTGTCGGCTCCTCATTTATCTGCCAGTCATATGGAGAGAGGATTTTATTGAGAATTTCCTCATTATGCACAACTTATTTTCTTTCTCTCAGAAGATAGCAGTTCTTTTCTAGCTTATGTCTGAATCGAACCTTCACTGCGAGAATATGGCGATCACATCCAGTACAGAATCCAGATACCAGTGGGGTGCTAAAAATGCAACATTTTCTGTTCATGAGAATATGATCGATCTCCACATGAATCGCGTCGTTAGGGAGACTCCCATTCATCGACGATGGTCCCTGTTCTCGAAAAAATGAATTTTCATGGAAGAGATTTCCTGTGGACAGGTGTCCTGAAAAGCGGTTTCCATTCTCATTTCATTCTAATCCGAATTTCCCTACTCTGTATTAGTTCTCGTTGGCCGTTCCTAATCTGTCGTTGAAGTTCACAACAACGAATTTTTATGACTTCTCATTGGTGCCATCTGGGTGTAAAACCGTCCAGTTCGCTCTCGTCGGCTGTGCAAGTTGATGAGCAACAGTAGATGATACTGACTTTCTTTTTATGAGAAGGTTTGAGGCGAACGTGGAAATAGACGGATGTACGACAACGCCAACGCCTCCTGCATTTCGTAACAGAAATTTTCCTTCACGAATGACTAGGGCCCCGTCATCTAATTAGCTTATGTTCCTGCTTTTCGCCTCCTATATGGAAATTGATGTGATCGGCGCCGTCAAGAAGAGCGTAATGATTGCTGTCTGACGAGATTGTTTTGGGGTCACAGGTGCACAACAAGATGCGGTCTCTATCTCGCGTCGCGTGCGTGCCTTTTTTGTCCGTTTCCAGTGATGTCCTGTGCAACTTCGAGATTACATCGCCTCTCACCTGTTGTCTCATTCGCCCGACGCTGTAGACGGGAACGCTCACTGAGAGGGGTACTGACGCTTGAGTTTTGCTAACTCAGTCACCATGGTTCCCATGAGTCCCGAGATCAGTCTAACTATAGCTTTCCTCAGGTCTTCACCACTGCAGCCAGTCTCCAACCCTTTTGGGTCAGAGGGACATTTATTAGCATGCGACTAGTTTGATACCAAGACGCTGGTGGCTCCTGATATTGTTGGGATTCCAGATGGGAACGTCGGGCTCTTTCCCAGCTTGGGAAGGCCTGGTTTGAGGGCGAACCCCCCGCTGTACATCGCACTCCGTCCCTCTAGAACACCTAGCTACGATGAGGCGTTAAACCGTACATACATGCAAATATATATATATATATATATCATTATTTATTGTATACTACCGCGATTTACAATCTAAGCACAGTTCTGTCAACACCAGGAAGCCTAATGCGATTTCAAGCAGATTTCCAATGCGACTGAAATTTAGGGTTGTAGGTTTTTTGTTGAGGTCATGAGTGTTTGGTTGAGTAGATTGCTGTCAGTCTAACCTTCTCAGACTCGAAAAAAGACAGAACTGCTGAAAAATTAGCAAATGTGATTAAATAGTATAATAAAAACCTTGTGCCGACTTATCAACTTGGAAGACTCTTTTTGAAAATTATACTCAGTCGATTTCAGTATTTTTTATGCGCGCCTACTCCATGGGTAAGCATTATTGATTATACCGATTTTCGATAGCCAGAACATTGAGATCTTGAGTCCTAACTGACTCAGAGAAGGAACTTCTTCCTATTACTCGTTTGTGTAACGTTTTATCACAGTGAAAAGTTAGCCCAGTACCGAACATCAGTTTTAAGTACAGCATTGACGTCTGCGTACTCTATCCGCTGGCAATAGCCCTTTCGGTTGGCAGTTTTCTCCTCATCGCAGGTTTCTCGCCGTAAAAATTAACTCCTCCGACAAATTATTTTTTTATAGATTATTAAGTGAAGTCTGCCTCCTGACAACACTTTCAGCTTGTTTGATGTAATATGAAGATGACTTATTAAGTTCAATGATTTACTTCTTCGAAACACTCAATATTATGTAACAATATTTGTGCCCTTTCTTCCAATGAACTGGTTATTTGCCACAATCTTCAAACTGAAACGCAAATTAATCTTGTTTCTAGAATGTTCATGCCGAAGATATCAAAGTGATCAGTAATATTCATGGTCGTGATGCAGGTGGTCATATCCGTGTGGATGTCCGTAGTAGTCATAATGATGAGGTGCATGATAATAAATGTCGTAATGATCATCATATCCTTTGTGGCCATAGTCGTTATGTCCACCTTTGTGCACTTCTGAAATATAGAAAAAATTTAGATACAATGGATAAAGGATACAGCGGTCGGCCTCGATCAACCCTTAGGAGGTGAGAGATGCATTCGATTTCGTCAAACATCGTTAGAGGTTACTGGGTGCACCTATTGCTTATAAAATGACTTGCAATGTCCTGCCGATGTTTCAAGGAAGTGCTGTTATCCTCTTAAACAATTCTGGTGTCAGTTTGCTAATGCCGGAGTGATGGAAGGCTTGATGAGCCTGGGGCTAGAGATCGAACCAGTGACCGAATGTGTTTGTAGGGCACCTCTAGCCATTGCGTTAAACGCTTCACAAAGTTTAGATAACCATGCCGAAACTCATATATCTTCTGTCTCTGTTTGGTATTATGCGACAATTTACCACAAAGTGGTGAAAAGAGGATTTCAAAGTGATGTGCCGAGTGGTGATCGGCTATACTGGACAGCTCAGGAATAGTAGTCAAGAGCCCTACACTATTTGGAAATCAAAAATTTTTGACGAGAAACATTTCTCTTTGCAGTTATTTCATTTCTCTTTGTTTCATCTTGTTTTAATTAACATTTGCTGACGCTTACATGTCTGATAAACCCACCATGCTTCAAGTGGTGGTCTCCTTCATCATAACCACGACCAGAGGCTCCGTACTTGTAATCGACGTAGTGAGCTCCGTTTCTTCCATACTTGCTATAGTAGTCATCGTATCCCCTTCCTGTAGTAGTCTTTATCCTTGTTGTTTTCAGCTGCTTGTGAATGTGCGTCAGCTCCGTACTTGTTGGCATGCTTTTCTTCCGAATGGAACTTTTCGACATGGTATTGAGGTCTAATGTACTTGTAATCGAAGTATCCATAGGTTTTGATCTTCAAATCTGAAAGTGCCATAAAATTTTTCGTAGCTAAAAGTTTAAAGCTGGTTTTGAATGTTGTTTTTCCACAGAATTAGCTTAAAAGAAAGGATTAGATGGACGAGCTCACCTTTTCCGTAGTTGCTTAAAGATTCTGCATGTTTTTTTTAGCATCTTCTTCATGCTGCCCACCAGAACTGTGACTTCCATCATCACCTGAACTGCCGTAGTGCGATTTACTATTTGCTTTTCTCTCTACATGGTAGTCATAATAATCTTTTCCATGACCCTTGTGACCACTGTCGTAATGATTTCCGAAATGGTGAACATCATAGTTTCCGTAGCCCGCCTTGCCGTATCTAAATACTTGAATAAGACTAGTTAACTGTTTTAATCTTTCTGATCTTTCATAGTTTTCACAACTGCAGTTTTACTAATTAAGCACTAATTTGGTTGGAAATTGTTTTAGCCTTAAAATGAACGGTGATTAGGGATTGGGGATTTCCTCGTGTATGCAAGAAAGTAGTAGAAGTAAACTGAGGATTCCTGAATTGGAAAACGGTCATTATTCCGAACACGAAAAATTTCTGGAATTCCAAATAGGATAATGAAGTTCAAAATACACCAGTAAGGATTTCAAAAGTGAATACTGGTTTTGTCGACGTGTTTCCCTTCTTTGAGACCAGAAGTGTTTCAAAGATCTTCATAAAATAATAACATATTAATCTTTCATGGAGAGATTGGTTGGTAGAATATTAAGACTGGTTAGTACATGAAAGGTTGAATGGAAAAAAATGATTCACTTACGATGATCTTGAGATGTGGGTAGCAGAGCATGCGGCTACTAGAAATGAAAAGAAGAAACGTTTTGCCATGACTACAACGGCTTGGTTGCGGCAAACTATTGCTGCAAAGCACTTTATAAACCTGAATCTAGGGTCATAGGTTTTTTGGAACCACGAAAAACATCTGTGGTATGGCGAACAAGAAAGATATGTCATAGTTTTTCAGAACATTAGTCGCGTAGATGATAAAACAACAACAACAGTGCAAAGTGAAGGTGAAGTCAATAGAATGATATTATGCGCCAACTTTATTCTAATCACTGCTATGCAGTGCGATCAGAAAAGAGACCAGCATACGTCGCAAAAGTGCATCTTATAACTTGAGATGAAGCGACTGGAACAAGGAAATATGGCAGTGGTCAAAACTATTTGCAAATGAAGGAATCAGATGTATTCTTTCTTTGGTGAGCTTACACGTGGTTGATAAAGATATTTATTTTTCGGCTAACCTTTCGACGTCTTCGTTTTCATCAGAGCTTCGTCTTCAGAAGAAATCAGAGTTACGACTTTATAAATGCTATGTACAACCCAACAACAGGTCCATATGCTGCCGTCACTCGAACGTTTTCAATTTTTGAACTTTGCGATCTTGCTGTCAGAAACAAATTTTCATCGAACTTCCTTTTATGGATTCAAACTCGGTCGTAGTGCAGCAGAGACGGCTCGAAACATTAATGAACTTTGGGGGTGAAGGTAGTGTTGGTTAATCAACAATGCAAACAGGATTCCAGAAATTCCGATCTGGTGATTTCGACCTCGAAGATAAGGAAGGCTGCGGACGTCCCAGTGAACTTGACGATGACGAAATGAAAGCACTAGTGGAAGCAAATACGCGAAAGCTTATCGAACAACTTGGTGTAAGCACAGAGACAATTTCTACTCACTTGAATCCCATAAGAAAGTCAAAGAAACTCGACAAGTGGGTGCAGCACGAATTAAACGATAGTCAAAAAAATTCACCGTTTTGAAGTCTCGTCTGCTATTATTTTGCGCCACAAAAACGACGCTTTTCCTGATCGAAATGTGACGTGCGACGAGAATAGGATTCTGTACGACAAACGGCGACGTTCAGCTGAATGGTTGGTTTGCGATCAGGCTCCACAGCACTTCCCAAACCCGAAATTGCACCAAAAAAAGTTACGGTAACTGTTTGGCGTTCTTCAGCTAGGCTGATTCATCACAGCTTTTTGGATCCAAGCGAAACGATTACAGCAAGAAGTATTGCCAACAAATCGAGCAAATGCACCGTAAACTGCAACAACAACGATCATCATTAGCAAATAGAAAAGGACCAATCTTTCTCCACAACAATGCCAGCCTCTCGTTATGGAAGCAGCGTTGTAGAAGTTGAACGAGGTGGGCTACGAAACTTTCGATTCGATTCCACGTGTGTTGCAGAGCGCCTCCGACCACTGCACCACATGCACTCGTGTGTGTGGCACTGGTCAGAGGCGCCTTATAGTACACATCAGATCGATCTCTGCGCCCAAGGCTCACCAAGCCTTCCACCACCGCGAGTCATTCTAAAGGCCAGATATGCATTCAATCACCTTCAAGGATGCTTAATGAAGTCGAATGCGTGGCGCATCCCTCAGGAATTGACACCGCCTCAACGCCGAGAGCTTTATCCTTTATCCTTTATGGTTAAAGACGCTCATTTATTTCTGAACGCCCTATTATCATTATATGACGATATATTGCTGTCAGTTAAGCATTTAGAAGCCTTTTGCAACTAAAGCCGTGCCAATTTCAGTATTAGCTATACCTGCGCATTTCATGTCGTAAAACGTATTGATTTTAGTGATTGGAAATGCATTCTGCGTGCAGTACGTGTCGCGCTTTATGTGTTAATGCGGAAACAATAGTGTACATTTACAAATTAGTCAAGTTTATAGAGAGTTTGGTGGTGCTGCTACCGTCATCGAACTCTCTAAACCTACCTTCACCGTGCAATACTGAATAGTAGTGCCAAGATCTGCGCTATCTGATCTCTGAGTTAGAATGCGATGGATCTCTTTCAAAATATTCAAAGGTATTAAAAAGAAAAGTGATCAGAGGAGATAAAGCATCGGTACGATCGAATTTCAACAAATTTTCAACCAATCTGCTGTGGTTGCTGTTTTCAAAATTGCTCATCCCATGAATGCTAGACCGATACAGTTAAGAAAAAACTTTATGACTGCTAACATTTGATATCCAATGTAAGATACGCAACGGTTGTACGTTTCAGTTGGTTTCACTTTTCACTGTGGTGCACCGACATCCGGCGGACATCGAAACAATGCTGGTCGATAGGCAGTTAGCGTGTGAACAATGGTATCACGGATTATTACCACGTGAGGACATTAAGGTGATTTCGAGATGGTTTGCTTCCAAGAAAGTTGATAATTTCTGATCCGAAACTATAGCGGTGACTGGGAATCTATTAAGTCCTTTTAACTTTCAACTTTAAAAAACAGATACCTTATAGTGAACTGAACAAAACAGGTGACGTTAAAATTGGCACATATTTGCCGACGGATTCAAATTATAAGCGACTTCAATTTTCTGGTGTAAATTGGGCCTGGAGAAGTGTATCAATGCTTCATCTTCGTCCAGTCATTGCCCAGAAGGTCATGGTTTGTCACGATTTCCTCGAATGTCATAACCTGGCAGACGGTTCGTTGATAATGCACACAAAAGAAAAGCAGAACAGATTTTACATACACGTGAGGACATTGAGGTTTAACGATGATTCCCTTGCTTCTCGCTTATTCGGCTCTCAGTTTGAAAGGTTTGCAAAGTGTTTTGGATTTATGCTAATCTATTCCGCAATTCGTCGAACTACTATGAGCTGATAAGGGCAGGTGTAGCGCAGTGGTCGGAGACGCCCTCAATTACACATCGGATCGATCCACCGGACCAAGACTCGACAAGCATTCCATCCTTGCTGGGTCGGAAAAATTGGTTTGGTGACCAGACTTGCTTGGAACGGTAGCAGCACTGGCTGAATACATCGGTAGGCCACAGCGAGTCATTATAAAGGCCACATATCCATTCAATCACCTCCTGACGATGCTTAATGAAGTCGAATGCATGGCGCATCCCTCAGGAATTGATCAACGCCGAGAACATTTCTTTCATGACCTGATATATTTAACGTCGAGTCTTAAATTGGGCGTCATCAAAAACAGCGCATTGTTTATGATCCTCTTCACATTTTTTCACGAAGTTTTTCAAAACCATTCTTGTAACGTACTAAACGGTTTTCTAGCAAATACAGCATTGATAACAAACTGGAGTACATACTAAGTAATTCTTGGGGGTTTTTTTGCTCTAAATTGGTACATGATGCTATTTTCCTCTAAATTAGTAAATTATATATGACATTCCTTAGAAACCAATAGAGCGGTATCAGAATTCGCCACCAATGTCGAGCTTTCAGATGATGCTGCGAAACAATGGCGATTTTCTCGTTCGAACAACTGAGCCAGTAGCTGGTCAGCAGAGAGCGTTCGTATTATCAGTGATGTTTAGGCAAGAATTGGAAGACCAAGGGGTAAGGTGAACATCTTTTCTTTAAAGCAGCATCTCACACATTTCAGGCCAATTCAGATTCACTCAAGCCTACTAGATTATTTGAAGGCGGTTATATAAGATTAAAGCTTTCTTCATTGGAGGCGTATGAAATGAAACTGAGTTAAAAATCTGAGCTGTAGACAGTAATGCTGTGCCCTTTCTATAGGATGAGAGGGAATCGCCATTGTGCTCATAGATTTGCATTTTTTCAGCGGCCATCTTAGTACCTTCCTCAATATCAATGCTTCCTTTATTACTCTTTCTGTAGAAAAAGACAAGAGAACACCGGTAAACTCACGCAAACCAAAAATCTGTTCTCAAAGGGTATTTTTTGAAAATTTTGGTACGTAGAAAAGATGATGGCGGCTACGGGTTTAATACGAATAATATCATAGAAAAGCCGGTGTCGCAAAAGAAGCAATCGGAAGGAATGTGGTTAAATGCGTGCCATCCAATTTGTGCTTCTTTGCATTGAAAACTATGCATATGTCGTGGTTACGTCAATGTTTCATCGTGACGTTGCTTGTGCAGTGACCGCATTTGTGGCCGAATAAGAGTTTAGTACCATGTCGGTAACATAAGGAAAAATGAAGAAAAAAAAGAAGAGCTCTGAATAAGAAGATCATAAAAATGAAAAGAGTCTAAGCCATAATAGCCGACAGCACGACATCGCTTTCTACTTCATGCAGCTAGAGTAACATTTAGAGTTAACCAATGTGCGCAAACTTAGAGAATGGAGACAGAGTGCGATGATGCGTGACCTTCACGATAATTTTTGCTCTAAACGTTACCGAACATCTCCACTAATCCAATAAAATCCACATCTCATAGTTCCAGTTCACTACTGGCCTGGCAGCAAATGTTCAAATGACTTGCAAAGAAGCTGTTGTCGCATCGTTCCAAAAACAGATCTTACACGCACCTCAACGCAGATTTACATCGGCTTTATGTCTTACTAGCAATAGCTGGTATTGTTGTGAACAGCCACACTGTGGTCACAAGATTGGCATGCAAGAAAATAGGTAGACATTGGAACTATAGGCGTGTGTAGCGCAGTGGTTGGAGGCGCCCTTTAATACACATGGGATGGATCCTCGCGCCTAAGGCTCACCAAGCCTCCCATCGCTTTGAAGTCGTCAAATTGTTACCAGATTTGTCTGGCGTAATGCATCGGTAGGCCACATTGATTCATTATGGCCAGGTATGTCTCCAATCACCTCCAACGATGCTTAATGAAGTCGAATGCATGGCGCATCCTTCAGGATTTGATCAACGCCGAGAGCTTCATCCTTTTAGAGCTTATTCAAGCTGAAGCAACTTCACACAGCTCCTCGTATTTCCGTGTGGAGTTCATAATGTTACGAATGCTTTTCAAACCGACGGTAATTTAGTCTCGGCATTAATAATCAATATGTCTTGGATTAGTAAGCTAAGGCGAGGTTGGTGAATAGATTTATTGGGCTCACGTCTCGACGTCTTCGTTTTCTTCAGAGCCCTAGCCGATCCGAGATGCTGGTCGGTGAGGATGGTTCTCCGTCGAAACCCCTAACCGAATAAATCTCTTTCATTGATTTCATGGTAGCTTTATAATCCAAGAGGGTGTTATAAATTTCCCGTGGATTCTTGCGCGCCTTTTCACTATTTTTGTGTAGACTAGGCAAATTTGCTATAGGATATTACTGAAAATACTATTGGGACACTTCGATATAGTTGTTAATTGTAGGTATAACTTTTCTGCAGTATTTTTTCAATTCTAAATACTTTTTAGAGTCAAATAATCCAAAAAACGTTACAACGAGACCAATTTGTTTTCAACTTATCAACGCAAGCGCAGTAGCCACAAACATGATCGATAGAATGAGGAACACCACCGTCTTTCGCTGGGTGAAATCCTCCTTTACTTTTTTTTGTTCAGAAGACGAGCCTTAAAGGCCGTTTGTAAGCTCTTGAAACTCTTAAATTTTACAGTGATTGAATAGCCAGACTTTTGTCGGACTATAAAAAAGTGGCTTTTCTTTTCGCATCGTTTGCATCGTGTTCGACTCATGCTATCGCAAGTGTGTTGCAGTCCAAAGTGCACTTTTCAGATAAAACATTTTGTTATCACAAATCTTCCCAATGGAAAATTCTCCATCGAAAAATATGCTTTCGATTCTGTCAGTCAAATGGTGGAGCACCATCTACAAAAAAAAGAATCGATTTCGAGGGTAATATTTTTAATCCGGGTTTAGCTCTTTAAACAGGAAGTGAACCAATGAAATGGCCTAAGCTAAGGTTTAAATGCTCGACACTAGAATTAAACGTCATAGTGGAAATTTCACTATGTTTTATAGGCGAATGAGGTGATTCTCAGAACACCAATCACAAGGCAGAATTGGGAACATTCTCATGATGACGTGGAATTAACTAAAAAATTGGGTTGGTGATTTTTTTTTGGTTGATAATGAAGATGACTTCTACAACATCAGGAATGAGAATAAGACTTTCCAAGAAAGTTTCGTACTTTCTTTTACGATTAAACTTTCTTCTCATTTTCTCATCCCAACGGCTTACCGTCTCATCGTGGCTGAGAGGTGTTCACAGGTGTCGGGCTGCAATGTACAGCGGAGGTTTCATCCCCTGGCTGAGTCTCCCAAGCTGAGAAGGAGTCCGGCGTTTCCATAAGGAAACCTAGCTAAGAGTAAACTTATACCAGGATCAACCAACGTCTTAGTATCAAAGTTGCATGGTGGCAAATCTCCCTCTGATCCACAAGGACTGCGACTGCAGCGGTGGTGACGACCTGAGGCAGATTTTGGCTAGGCTGACCTCGGGATTACAGTGAACCACAATGGCTTAATCAGCAAATCTCCGAAAATTGGAGATTATGTTGGAGCCAGCACAATCAGTTGGAACGGGCATTCAATTATTAAGTATAAGTATCTCATTCGCTTTAGGAGAAGGCGCATTTGGAGAAGTTCACATGGGAAAGCTGAAACTTAAAAATGGCAAGAAAGTTGATGTTGCTGTCAAACTGGTAGGTTTTTGTCGCATAAAGAAAAACATATGTAATTGATGGTGATCCATTCATTACAGGCTAAACTAGAAGTGTTGACGAAAGAGCAAATCAAGGAAATTATGCATGAAGCCCGATTAATGAGAAATTTCGAGCATCCGAATGTTGTGAAGTTCTATGGTGTTGCAGCTGGACAAGAACCACTAATGGTTATCATGGAACTGGTATGAAAGCCGCAGTCAATACAACAAGTAATTTCTTGGACAATTAGACAAGACTCGGAGTTCGGAAGATTCAAGTCGTTGCAGCCCAAGATTCTTGTCTCATTGGTTTGATTGGTAGTAGTGGAACAGTAAACCAGTCCAACGAATGGCACTTAAGAATTTTTTTGCTTAGATTGTTGTTTTCCATGGGCACTATAGAAAGAACAAGTAGATTATGATCATGATGCAAATAATGTCTAGGAAGAAAGTGCGTTCACAGAATACTGATGCAGAATACATGCCAAGAATTTTCTGACAAGCAAAGGATTGTGAATGCAGGCTAAACACAGCTTTACTTTCGGCTCATTTCCAACTAAAAAATCGGTTTTGCTAGAGTTAAGACTTTATTAACTTAAAAGGACAGTATAGTACAAACCTAATCACATTAATTTAAAGTCCAGGAGGTGTAAATAATGTTTAATCATCTTGAAAGGAAATTCCGCTCTCCTGGGGGATATAAGAAATCTTGCATTTTTAGGTCAATTGTGGCGCTCTCGATTCCTATCTACGGAAGCAGGAGCAACCACTCGAAAAGAAAAAACGAAATGATACTTCAGGTTTGAAGCTACTACAGCAATACTGAATCGATTCGAAAATAATTATTGGTGTTCCTAACGTTACCATAAAAAGGCTCTAAAAGAGAGCTTTTTTAAAAGCTCTCGGCATTGATCAATCCCTTAGGGATGCGCCATGCATCCGACATCATTAAGTATCGTTAGAGGTGATTGAATGCATATCTGGCCCTTACAATGACTCGGGTTGGCCTGCCGATGTATCGAGCCAGTGCTGCTATCCTCCCAGACAAGTCCGGTACCAACCTGCCGACCCCGGAGGGATGGAAGGCTTGGTGGGCCATGGGCGCTGGGATCGATTCCACGTGTGCGTCGCAGAGGAGCCTGCAACCACTGTGCCACACGCGCCCCTTAGGTTACCATAGTAAACGAAATTCTGCTGTTGAATTTAAATATATTTTTTTCATCTATCTGAAAACTTCTGATGAGATGAGTTCTTTTCAACAAACTAATTTTAGGCCGCATGGGGTCTTGAGTATCTGCATATGAAGAACGTTTTGCACAGAGACATTGCAGCACGGAATTGCCCTATATGGTGATAACAAGGTAACTTTTCAATACCACTCACTGAGTGGAACATATTGCACTTGCCTTCCTAGAGCCGACAACATTTCTGGGTTAGTGCAAAAAAAGTAGTGTCGGTGTTGTCTTCTCAGAATTTGATTCATTATTTCACAACGAAAATTCATGCTGTCGTGCATCTAGTACGTAAACTACGTTCTAATTTTTTCACATCGACAACCAAAACCACCTGCGACTTTTTTGCGTCAAGACTAAATCAATGGAAAAAATACAATCAGGAATTCGAGAAATGACACGAAGAACAGCACAATTTACAAAAGGCATGATGACGCGAAAGGGATCAATTCTCTTCCCATGACGACGTCGGATAAGACATCGTACATTCGAACGAGTTGATAGAATTAAAATGGAATACTATTTACCTCTTCTAGACGGTTTACCGTCTCGTGGTGGCATGCAGGTATTCCTGGGTGTCGCGCTGCGATGTACAAAGGAGGATTCATTCCCCTGGCAGGGTCTCTTAATCTGAGGAGTTCGGCATTTCCATCAGGAAGCGCAAATAAGAGTAAACCCAATACCAGGATCCACCACCGTCCTGGTATCAAACTAGTCGAATGGTGGCAAATCTCCATCTGATCCACAACAGTGGCGACTGCATATGGTGGTGACAACCTAGAGCAGACTTTGGTATGGTTGACTTCGGTGCTCCAGAGACCTAGAATGGCAAGACTAACATAACTCCAAAAAAATTGGAAATTATGCTGGGGCTCCCACAAAAAGTGAAGACGGGTCATCTATGTCTCCAATTAAGTACTATTTACCCCATACCGCACAATATCCGAACCGACTAAATGCAAACCAATGGCCATGAAATTGTATAAATACTTGTCTAGAAATCTTCAGTAAACAGGCAACTGCGGGCACTACCTTCAGAGAGTCCGTAGACCCTGAAAACCAAGAATTTCACCGTGGTAGAATAAACAAACTTTTTGTTTCGATCGTAGAACGGTACATATATAGGTATACGTCCTATCTCGATTAATAAACTTTGTTTTTGAACTATTTTGGATCGTAATATGTCTGCGTGCTCGAAAATAGCGGTGGAACCAACGAACAACGCAGTTCTAAATTTTTTTCAGGTTAAAATTTCCGACTTTGGTTTAACTAGAGAAGGCACTGTTTATCAAATGGACCCGCACAAGAGAGTACCAATTCGTTGGCTCGCTCCCGAAACGCTTAAAATGGCTATTTACACTCAAAAAACCCGATGTGTTCAGTTACGGTAGGAGGTTTCGTTGTCGTAGAGACTGTGACCGTACACTGGAACTTCAGGTATAATGTGTTGGGAGATATACAACAATGGTATAGAACCGTATCCAGGAATGACAGTTGCCGAAGTTAATCAAAACGTCTGTCTTTCTTTTGTTTATAACCTTATAACCTGAGATCACCATGCCATTAATTTTAGGTGAGGGAGGGCTATCGTATGGAGCTCCCGGTCTATATTGCTCCTGAAATCCAAAAATATTATCAAGGTATTCTTTCTCTCTGTTTATTCCACGGTGTAGACGACTTAGAATTCTAGGATTAACCTTGATTCACAAACATCAGCGTTTCCTTTTTATAACCATGTGCAAATTTTGCTTTTAAGGCTTTATTTTATATCAGCAACACAGGTGACAATTGTGAAATCAGCGCTGTCGTTTGAGTTCAGTCTGAACTCCGTTCATTTTATACTTTTCCACAGCATTCGTAGGGTGTCCCATGCTAGAATAGTAGTTGGCTTTGAATATAACACACAGTACTTTTCGATAGAAGAATAAGCTAAACCATAAGTCATTTAGGTTCGATGTTGGTCAACCAATCCAAACGATCGCTTTTCAATGGCAGATATAGCAAAGCACCTCCAGCGTATTTTACAAATCCCTCGTCCTGATTTTACCGCGGTGAGAAATTCAAAAGGTTTCTTTCAGTTCGACTATTAAAATTGCTTTCCGGATAAATAAGAGTAAGATATAAGAACGGAAATATAGTTCACGACGTTGGCCTTTCCCAGTAAATGCGACTCCAGATGCACGAAAGTCAGTTTCGTTCCATGGCGAATGATCATTTTGAGTTCTTTCTGTTTAGAAGGGTAGTATGCTCTTTTAAAGGCTGAGTTTTTTTTTAACGAGTTTTCGAAAGGGTTTTCTATTTGTAACGATTTCTTCCCCAGAACACCACTCCAGTGGAAAAGGTCACTCTGTGATCACTTTTCTCCTTAGCAGTTGCTTGAGCGTAGGAACAATAGTGCTAGTAGTTTCGAAAAATATGTAAGACAGTGTCTGTGAAAATCTTATCATCCGACCATAAGATATTTTCAAAACCTCATTAAGCAATTTCTTGCCTTTCCTTGGTCTTTTCATTCTAGCTGTATCAGTTATTGTTGGCTATTGCGCAGGCCTGTAGAGTCAACGCTCATTTTTTTGCCATTGAGTAGACAGATGATAAAGATCTTTTGGGACCTTTGTCAGTGTCGTTAAGACCGACCTCCTCATTCTTGATAGTTAGACTCTTCTATGGATCCGTATGGTGTTTACGATACGAAGACGACTTTACTATTGCTTCACGACAACATTTTCTTCGTTTTTTTTCACACTTTGATGATCTTCTAAACATAACTACAACGATGCTGAGATATTTGCAAAACTTCGGAGCGCAGGTGTCAGCGATGGGGAACGAACGCGCTATTGTCCTTTCCGGGGAGTAACGCGTTCACCACCACACCATGCGGGTCCTTTGTTTCGCCTGTCTCTCAGCTAGTTCTATCGATCTCTGCCATCAGCAATCACCCGTCAGCGGGATTGATCTGGGGAGCGCAAATCGGCAATGAACCCAGTTAAGCTGATGAACCGCAGACACCTGCGGTCCGGAATTTTGCAAATATCTCAGCATCGTTGTAGTTATATTTCGCATTATATCCTGCCATTAGAAATAGTAGGCAGTAAATAAAACGGTTAACATTGATCTTCTAAACAGTTTTTAGCAAACTTTTAACCTTTCTTGACAATCTTTCCATTTTTTGCCAGGCACAAAGTAGCTCTGAAGCGGAAACACTTTAGTAGCTTCAAATACAAAGCCAAAAAAACATGATTAAGCTTACAACTGAGCAGTAAAATAAAATTTAACAATAAATGCGAGCAAACCGATAAGGTGTGCGGAAATTAGGTGTCAATACTTTTCATTTATCGTACAGCTGTTCGGCATGATATAGAATGATGAACGCCACATCATATATTTTATACGGATATAATTCGTCTGATACAGTTTGTTTATTTGTCGATCCAGGACAGTAGTGGCTCTTCTTTAACCAATAAGACATTTTTAGTGTGGAAAACAGCGACAAAAGATTTCTGTCAAGATGCTGGTTTTTGCAAAAGAAAGACGGATTTGCAAAATCAACTACTACTACTAAGTGTAGTGTGGGACGTCTGAGGACTAGACACGAATTCTTGAATACAAACAGCTAGAACAGCAGAAGAGGGAAGACCACTAAGCAGATTGCCCTAAATGACGAAAACGACTCTCGGCAATGTGCAGATTATAAGAAATTAGGTAACATCTGCAGAATTAAAAGAATGCTGGCACCCATCTCAAACCGCATGGCTGATAAAGAGCGCCAGAGAGGACTGCTAATTCCACCTGTGCCTGAGTATAGTCCCGGTGCCTAAACCTAATGCAGGTGATTTTCCGTAGATCGACTGCTCCCCATGAGGTGCTAACCAGTGACCCCAAAGTGCAGCAATACTTAACGAAAAGGGTTTCTGCTTTTCCGCAAATATCGTGAACCCGACCCACTCATTTTCGTATGCATGATACTTGATAATTGAATGGCCCGTCCTCAGTGGTTGTGAGGACCCCAGCATAATCTCCATTGTTCGGAGATTTGCTGGTTAAGCTATTGTGGTTTCCTGGAATTGTCGAGGTCAGCCTGGTCAAAGTCTGCTGAAGGTATTCATCACCACAAGCAAGTCGTAGCCCTTGTGGATCAGAGTGAGATTTGCCAGAGTACGACTTTGATACCAGGACAGTGGTGGATCCTGATATTGGTTTACTCTTAGCTAGGTTTCCTGATGGAAACGCCGGACCCCTTCTCAGCCTGGGAGACCCTGCGAGGATATGGATCCCCCTCGCTGTATATCGCAGTCCGACACTCCAGGAACACCTCCCAGCTACGATAAGGTGGTAAATCGTTGGGAGGCATTTTGGTATAAACTGGAAAAAAGCGGCCGTCTGAAGTCTGTTGATCATTCTGCAGATGAAATCAGCTTAGGAATCGAAAGTAACACTATGCAAATATGTTCGCGTTCACAGCGACATTGTACACAGTACTGTATTCAAATGAATTTATATTCTAGAAAGAGCGCACGTGTTATTGTCGCATACAAAATTATGAACTAAATGTCTTATTAGTAAAATTAGGGATGCACTGAATCAGAATTAACATAAGCAGTTGCTACCCTCTGCAGAATGGACGGCTGCACGTCCTCCACTACGGCAGTGGTTATTGAAATGACAGCGAACCGTGCGCTTGGAGCACAATGCATTGAATCGTTATCAAAAACGAGGTCCCATCTGCGCTATCCACTTTCTGAAACTGCAACGTTGTCATATTTCATTGGTTCATGAATGTAAGGAAGCAGCACACTACCATGAGATAGTACGTGCGTAAATATTTCTATAATTCTGGGCTTAAGGCCAATATTACTGGGTTTCGACAGGCCCAACGCTTGACGAGTATCATTTCCTAGGGCGAAATGTATGATGTGAATCGGAAATGACTTAGGAAGGTGATGGGGAGAAAAGCTCCCCTCGCAGAGAATTACAATCCTCTTTATGCTTGAAAGCGAGATTTCGTCCATAAACAGTGTCAATCTCATAAAAAAAATTGGTGCCAAGTTTGACATCACGAAACGTTTTATCCCTATTGTTAAGCTTAAGCTATTTTCGTTATTGATCTATTTTGTAGCAGGCGACTACTACCACCAACACGGCGGTCAATACAACGTCTTCTGTGCAACGAGAGAAATCAACAACCACTCCAAGGACCAGAAAGTCTCGGACAAGGATCTAATAGCGTCTGCGACAATGATTATATTAAGTCCTGTGCAAAGTATTATAAATTACAGAAGATGTGTTCTGTTCCTTAAAGCAAATTTAACAGCAGAAAGGAAGAATATATTATCAAGCGATCTAAAGATGATGGTCAGTGGACTCACTCGCGCTTTACCTTTTAACTGACTATCGATTTGTGTAGCGAATTTGAATTGTCACAATGTATTTTTTCGCTTTAAGAGCCTCGTATCACTGTTATTCTGCTAGTCTGGGGGAAATTTTTTTGTTTGAAGTTCTCAGAAAGCCATATGTTATGCGAGATGACCAGTTACCGGTCTCTATAGATTTGACCCTCCTTGGAGTTTGTTACTGTCGCCTAAGTTCTTTTCAGGTTGGCAGCGTTTCCTAAACATGATTTACCACGGCTGGGCTTTCAGTTGGAAATGTTAAATTTTCCTTTGTGGATAGTCCAACTAAAGAGATGAACTCTTGCTGTTCGTGCTAGTTCTACACTCCATGGCTACGATGAGGTCTCAAACCACTTCTCTTTCAACCAAGACCGTTGTTAGACTTCATTTATCCGTTGTGCTGACAAAGTCGTGTTCATCTTGTCTTGGGAGTTATAAGAGAGTTGTGAAGCAGGTGCTGATGTGAAAACTCCTAAAAATCCTACCCTAATATTGTTATTGCCATTACAAAAAGTGAAACAAGCTGCTAATTTCAAATCCTTTCTATATCACGGGGGCGTGTGTAGTGCGGTGGCCAAAGGAGCGCTGCAATACACATAGGGATCGATCCCACGCCCTTAGCCAACCAAACCTTCCTGCGAAGTCAGGAACAGTAGGCCACCGCATGTATTGTATAGACCAGATATGCATTCAGTTACCTCTAACGATTGTTAGTCAACTTTAATGCTTGACACACCCTCAGGGATTGCTCATCCCGAAAACTTTATCCCTTGTACTTTTATCTACATCTCAAGAAGCAAGTCTATTAACTCTGTTAGCTAGGTCATCATGAGCCCATCACTCCAAACTGGAAATGGGAGTGGGTATACTCAACTTCATAGACAGTGCCCATTAGCTCTAATGATGGCTAAATATTCTACGTCATTGCTCGTCATTGGATGGTTGCTTACGTAGAATTGTCGCAGTATTTCTAACGCATACCGTCCAGTGCTCATTATTTAAGTTGCCCCAATCACGGAGAAGCATGATAAATTCCGTGTCGAAAAACTTGGTATAACTACGGACTTAGACAACTCGAGCATGACTGAACATAACACGTAATGAACACGCCAGTTTTTTCTACTTTTGACGGAAAGTTTTCTATAGATAAAACGATGACGTTTCAAAACTTTAGTATGGCCCACCACCACAACACATTAGAATCAGTGTTTCGCAATTTGTATTGGGATATTTCAGTGGGTTTTTTACCCTCTCATTCCTCACGGTAGCCATGGTTTATCATCACCTGTATTAGCTAGCCATTTGTTGATCGTCAAATGACTCAAGCTGCGCTGGTAAAGTAGCTATTTGAATGCCTAGCGCACAAGAGGTGCCCCTACGCCAGCGGATTCTCTGCACTGTAGGTAGAGGGTTGCTGAGCAAAATATTATTCTTCTAACATATTCATGAACTATTCTAGCTATCGGATAGGTGGTTTTTCCACTGTGCATTTGACGGCTCATATGATTTAACCTGTAACAGTTTCTGTCTATCGGTTATTCTTCAAACGCGCGAAATGCCCGGCCAACATGCTTTCGATATTTTGTTGGGATTTCTGATTCCCTTTGTCACTTGTGTGATACAAGATACTCCTACCACCTTTCTCTCGAGTACGTGTCTAATAGGGCTGAGTATCTTTCATTGCGCTTACATGGTGTCTAGATTTTTGATGAAGTTAGGTGGAACGAAGTACGGTGTTCTTTAGCCTTCTCGCAACATAATTGATCCTGTTCAAGGGTTCCTAAGGCGCTCCTTTCCTCCTGCTTAGCCATGGATATATGTCGTTCATCATGTTGACTTCTGGGCCACAATACGCATATCAATAACAGTCAAAGGAATTGATTTCTTTGAGTGTTAGTGGGGTTTTCAACAATTCCGTTCATATGGAAATCATTTCTGTGAGAGTTAATTGTAGACTAATCTTAACACAGAAGTGCCGAAGAAGGTGAGCATTTGTTCTGTCTGGATCTGTTCGGGTCTTTTCCTTTGCAGGCCAGGTGTTGTACGATTCTTTATAAAGAAAGTAGCATGGTGGATTTCGGGAAGGGAGAACCGGTGGGCATCCTCCCCAATTTCATATGAGAGCATAAGGTTGTAGACGCTGAAGATATCACAGTGGTAATTCTGAGTGATTTTCTCTAGTGGCTTCCTGAAAGCAGTAGCTATTTTTTTTTGAGCCTTGAAGTGTGAATATCCTGGTTTTGTAGTTAGCGAAGATTCGGGAAGTTTTTCAACTTTTTTTTCCTGACGTCAGAACTTTTAACTATTAATGAATGTCGTTCTTGTTGCGTGTCGAACGAATGCAACTTTAAATATTAGCTCGGTGTTTATGTAAGTGAGACGTCTCTTGTTGGCCTTTGAAGTCCTCGCTTTCCTGGAACTAACGTGAAGCCATTGAAGCTGATCGTCTTCTTCACTGGAACCGAAGATAACGATATCTTTCAAAGATCCGACAAATGACCATTATAATTTCAATTCATGGTAGTTCTGGGATCCTCCTTTGTGAAATTTTAAACTTTCTCCAATGCTGATAAAACACAACTTTTTTAAGAACATAGTGAGGAATTTTAGGACAAAAGATAGATTCGTCATGCACTGTTTTTCTTCAATAAGTAGACACGAGGTTAGTATCATAGAAATCATTACGGTACCATAGCTGACATTTCGGTGGTTTCGCCTGCTTCAGAACCCGGGAAGGTTAAATTGACATGTGATCTACTCAGCCAAACACTTTCATAACCCCAGGAGATAAAACTTAAGAAATCAGTTTGCATTCGCATAAGGAACAGCTTCATTTAAGCACCCATCGTTTATTCGTTGTAAGCATTCCAGTTAGTTGGTGGATGGAAAAGAGTTTGACAGTGTCGAAGCAATCTTATCAGCGCACTTCGACTAAGGAGTCGACCCGTCCTACATAAAAAACTCTATCTAACTCTTATTGGAACTTCGCTACGAAAAACATAGCCTTTCCATCGACTTCTTACCATCACCTATATCACCTGTAGTGCCGTTGATCGTCGAGTGAAGCGGGCGTCATTAAATCTTCCATTTTCTCGTGTCGCGTGCAAGAGTAGTCCAATGGGTTCTGTATGCTCTAGGGACTCGTTGAGTCTCATATCTTTCTTCTAGCTTTTCGTGAAGAACTTGCCCATCGGATCGATGGTCTTCCTGCAGTCGGTTAACATCCCGAGGAATCCAGTCACTAGCGGCTCCTGTCCATCGGTTGTGGTTCATATGCATTTTGTTTCCGGCCCACCTTAACTTCGACACTTTGGCGTAGAGAACGGCATCTTTGATTTTTTATCGCTGATGCAGGTCGGGCCTTCGGGTCTCTTCCCTTACTTGCGCGACATGAGATACTCCTAACATCGTCCTTTCGACTGCGCATTCGATAACGCTGTGATTTTTTCATCCTGTTTACGCAGCGACAAGGTTTCTGACGCATTCGTTAACGCAGGAAACACCGTTGAATCGCAAAGGTGGGCACGGAGTCGGGTGTTCTTTGCTCTCTTCGCTACATCCTCGATGCTCTTGAACGCTTCCCAAGCAGCTCGTTTCCTTCTGTTCAACTCTGCAGCTAAGTCGTTCATCAAATTGATTTCCCTAACTGGATAGATATAACTGGAGCATTCGAAGATATTCGTTGCGTTGAGCGTGACTATGGCATACGAAACCATTCCGTTCCTCATGAACATCGTTTTTGTGAGATTTAGTCGAAGACCAATCTTTCCACAGGCTTTGTCAATGTCGGCAAGCATTTGTTCCGCGTGGCAGTGTTATAAGGACGATATCATAAGCAAAGCGAAGATGATATAACTGTCGACCATCGATTTTCACTCCCATATTATCCCATTCCAATGTTCGCATAACGTTCTGGAGGGTGGAAGTAAATAATTTTGGGGAGATGGTATCGCATTGGCTAATCCCTCTTTTGACGTCGATGTTAATATCGTTGTAGAATGGTGATATCTTGGTTGTGAGATTTTTTGTACAGCTCACGAAGAATCTTTATGTACTGAGTAGGGACTCCTTGACTATCGAGAGCTTCTATCACTGCTTCTATCTCAGTTGAATCAAAGGCCTTCTGTAAATCGATGAAAGTGAGACAGAGCGGTCTTTTTGCACTCTCGCGACACTGCAATGAGCCTTGTTATGGTGTGGATGTGATCCTTCGTACTAAATCCTTTTCAAAACCCTGCTTGCTCACATGGCTGTCCTTCGTCTAGTGTTCTGTCAATCCTGTTTAGGATGACTCAAGTGAAAAGTTTGTAGACGACAGACAGCAAGCAGGTTGGGCGACAGTTGCCGATATCGTGCAGGTCACCGTTCTTGAACAATAACACGGCCTTGCTGGTCTAGCATTGAATAGGGACCTTGCATTCAGGCAGGTAACGTGTGAAGAGCAGGGTAAGTGTGTTCACTAGGACTGCCGGAAGGTTCTTCAGGTGTTCAGATCTCATCTTGTCCGGACCTGGTGCTGTTCGATTTTTCACCGCGAAATAGCATATCGGATTTCGGAAGCGAGAACCGGTGGTACAACATATCCACCTTCCTTTATTTCATGCGACGGAAGATGGACGTGGCTATCGAAGAGATATGAGTAGTATTCGTGAGCGATTTCCTCCATTGCATTTCTGGACGCTGTTACTGTTCCGTATGGGCGTCGGAGTGCAGTCGTCTTGGTACTGTAATTGGAGAAGCTTCGGTGTGCTTTGCGAATGCTTTTCCCATCCTCTGCAGATTCGACCATTACTGCTGCTCTTCTCTCTTTAAGATCTTCTTTTATCCTCTGTCTACATTGTTTTGCAAGTTCGGAAGTTAGTTCGCGGTTGCCTGTAGCTCGTGCGATTCCACGCTGACGTTTCAGCTTGAGTTCTCTTGGTGTCTTTTGAACTATCATCTTTCATATGGTTAACGTGAAGATATTGCATGAGCCAATCGTGTTCTTCGTCGATGTTATCGACAACAACATCTTCCCAACAGCCGACTAATGAATTGAATAAGTCCCCGTTTATGGTGGTTTTGGGACTTCGTTTTTTTAATTTAGCGGCTTTTTCGCTTTTCTGCGAGAAACGGGATCTTGCACGAAGAGAGGCGGTGGTCTGATCTCGTGTAAATTTTTAAGACAACAGCGACTTCGGTTAGGCAAAACCTTCTGTTTACTATGACTTGGTCTATTTCGTTATGGTACTCTCCATTGGGAGACAACCACGTCCAGCGTTGAGGATAGGGCTTCTGAAATTGCGAGTTACCATGAATGGTCTTCATCGTCATGATAAACTCAGAGAACGGCTCACCCTGTGTATTGCATTATAATCCGTGGGTACCAATGTGTTCTTCATGGTCCAATATTCGCGTTAAAATCTCCATTGATGACCTTGAATAATGTGCGGTCTTCTCTGTAAAACTTCTCCAAGTCCATGTCGAACGCTTCGACTTCTTCTTCGTCGTAGTTTGATGTCGGCGCGTAAACGGCGAAGATTGTCAAAGCCGGTGCAGATCCACATGTTTTTTAACCATGAATGTCCAATTCGTGTTGTTAGTTGTTCGAATGAATTGATGTTCATCGAAAAACTCGTGTTGACGAGAATGCTGGCGCCGCCGACTCCTCTACTGTCGCATGTTCCCAGGAACAGTTCTTCTCCGGTGTCATACACGGCTTTGAATGGTGGCATCGTCTCGTCTGCGCCAGGCCGATGACGTCGTACCTTATCCTCCTCGCTTGCACGATCAAGTCTTCTATCGACGACTCGGATGCAAGTGTACGTGCATTGTAGGTACAGATCGTCGCCTTAGTTCTTTGGGGTTTAGGGCAGCTTAGAATGGCCCTGCGATTTTAACAGCCTTTCCGTACTCGTCCTACCCAACGCTGCCGAATTGGGGGGCTCTTTCAGGGTCAGGAGAATGAGGCTCGTTTTTTTTTACTGTTTTTAGCTCTTTTTTGACACACACATATATCTTTCTGGGGTCTGAACGTGAGGCTGCGTATACTCATGGGTAGCTTGCCTGTCTTTCCCAGAATGGACATGGAGCTTATTTGTTGTAGGCGACTCCTAACCGCCCCCCATATACTTCCCTGTCACTTAATTGCAGGCTTTTGGCCGAATTGATTTGTAGAATACAATCCGCATAAGCGAGAACGCACCCACACACGCATACATGAATACGCCTAGCAAGTACAGAAAGTATGTGCCAGATCGGCGCAGCAAAGACAGGAAGTCCATTCCCTGGATCCACCTGCGTCTAAGGGAAGCAAAAGTCGCCTTTGCTCCGCAGTTAACCTCCTGTCCGCCACCTGGGAAGGCGCCACGTAGCCTCGCGACTAAGTCGCCCGAGATCCCTCATATGAGGGAGATGCGTGGGACTTCTTACCATACCCATAGAAAAAGATCTTAGACAAGGCCAAACAGTGTCGCCAAAGGAGTTTAGTGCAGCACTGCGGTGGATAATGAAGTCATTCGACCGTGACGAGAAAGGCATACGTACTAATGGAATATTCCTATCAAACCTTCTTTTCGTCGACTACACCGTCATCTTCTCGGAAGTACCAGCGATGCAGAGACAATGATCAGTGAGCTCAAGGAAGCGGGGAAAAAAGGTCGGATTACGCATAAATCGGAAGAGGACCAAGTTCACGAAAAAAGCTATGGTGCAAAGGCAAAAAAAATTGAACTGGATTGATCTCTGATTGGAGATTACACCACGTCGTACGTATACCTTGGGCGATCAATGAAGATGGAAAACAACATGACGGAGGAAATAGATAGAAGAAGGGGAGCAGCTTGGGCCGCATTCGGGCCTCTCCAAGAAGCCACCGACCAACTGAAGGACCCGAAAATCCGTGCTCATCTCTTCGATTCCTATGGTCCTCCTAGCGCTCTGTTATGCTGCAGAGACGTGGGTTGAGCTCCGCATTACTCACAAAGCACTTGAACAATGTCTTTTGAAATATAATCGGCACTCTCGGTATGTAGTCGGGATGAGAAGCTTTGATCTTCAAGATCTGTCATATTTTTGGATTCAGAGGAATATACATCAATAGCGAAACACGGATGGGCCGGTCACACAATGAGAAGAACGAACGACAGATGGGCGAAGAGAACTGTAGGGTGGACTCTACAAGGATGCAGTCGTTCCCTAGGACAACCTCCTACACACTGGACAGGCGTGCTGGTTACCAAAATCAACCAGCTGTACTAGCGGCTGCTGTTGTTTTACAGATCACGGCATAAGACTCGCCACTTGCTGCCATTCTGCAATCAAATTACCACAATGGACGTCAGTTGCGAGACAAAGAAACGAATGTTAAATATCATGGGCTGTGAACAACTCGTAAAGAGTCGTCCGAGTGCAAAAAGTAGGTGGAAGTAGAAAATGCAACTTGTTGGGAAGCCTGCTAACTCTGTTTAGTATTTGAAGACTGCTACTAACGGTTTACCGCCTCATCGCGATTGGGAGATGTTCCTGGGTGTCGGGCTGCGATGCACACCGGGCGATTTATCCTCCCAGCAGGATCTTCCAAGCTAAGAAGGAGTCCGGCGTTTCCACCAGAAAGCCCAGCTAAGAGCAAACCGATACCAGGATCCACCACCGTCCTGGTATCAAACCAGTCGTATGATAGCAGGTCTTCCCTCTGATCCACAAGAGCGGCGACTGCCTGTGGTGGTGACGACCAGCGACAGACTTTGGCCAGGCTGACCTCGAGGCTCCGGGAAAACACAGTGGCTAAACCAGCAAAACTCCGAAGAATGGAGGATGTGCTGGGGGCCCGCACAACCAGTGAGGATGGGCCGTCCAAGTATCCAGGTAATTACAGAATATATGCGTGTATAAATTGGAAATTAGAGATTATAGTCTTGAATAAACGTTTAGAACGTCTGTAAAAGTTTTTCATGTAGAGACTTGCTACTTCCCTATGGACAACCTGTCCTGAAGCACTTGATCAACACATATACTTCATGAACACCGAGTCACTTTGAGGAAACTTTCTGAATGGTTTATTACCTTGTAGTAAGGAAAAAACTGTTTGTAAGCGTTGAACTTCAATGTTCAAATGCAAAGAGCTCATCTCTGCACCCCTCTTCACTGACAGCACTCTCTTGTATATTTCGAAACCGACTTTCCTTTAACCTCGGTGTGGCTAATCACTGTGTACTCTTTCTTTGATCTACTTGCACGAGGTTGATAAATATATTTATTTTCGGCTAACTTTTCGACGTCTTCGTCTTCATCAGAGCAGACGATCTGAGTCGATGGTCGAATAACAAGCGTGGACCATCAACTCGGATCGTCGGCTGTGATGAAGACGAAGACGTCGAAACATTAACCGTATAAAAATTATTTATCAACTTCATGTAAGCTCATCAAAGAAGGAGTACTTTCTCTTGTGTACGCTGTCTTCTACACTAATAGCATCTCTCCTCCAAATGAACTCGTCCGAAGGAACATTTCAGCAAACTATGATGGATGAAGAACAGCTCTTCACGGGACACGCTTGAAATTGAATCGGTGTTTGACAAACTATTGGCTGAATGGAAAATATTGGGCGAGAAATTGTGTTGGGAAAATAAACTACTAAAACTGAAATGCGTTTGGTGCAAACCATTACGTCTACTTTGCGCTCACGCATTGCGCTCAGTGTGTCTTAGGCATCATGAATTAAAGAGCTTAACTCCACTAAACGCTTATCCTTAGATTGCGGAGCTATTTCAAAGTGTTAATTCCTCGTATAGAACGCTCGCCTTTCCTGACAGTTTTTCACAAAAAGTTTCGTCCTCGATGGATGACGTAAAATCAGCGTGAAATCCGTTTCAAATGCGTTTACAGCCAAGAACAAATCTCTGGTAGTATGACGTTTAATCCATAGTCATGAATTACGATTAAGGAAATACCCATTAACGTTCTGATACAGACGTCTTTATTTGTTCAGTCCAAAGTGCCACAATGTTGTAATTGAACTATCTTTCCCAGTCGTAGGGGAATTCCGGTTGACCACAGTTTGCGAGAGCCCTCCGCATGAGCTTGAAAGTAGAATTTAATTTGTACAATGATTGAAATCGAAAAGTTAGATACGGTTAATTGTAGGAATTCTTATTATTTCCTTTTCAAAAACTTGAAATTAAGTGCGCTATTTACCGCGTAGATCTGTTGGTAATTAGGCTGATCATAATATTTGTGAGAATCGACTATTTGAAGGATTTCGTAGAACTCTCTGGGACATGGTGGTGCGAACAGCTCGTCGATGCCCGGAGGTTGACGACATCGCTTTTTGTACTCACCCACCTAAAAGCCATATTGCCACTGACATCGTTCTTTTGTTCTTGTAAAGAAGATGAAGGAACCAACCTCTTTCATGTCTTGTACTTCTCTCCACGGTACTCTTCCAACAGTGAGCTCCACCTGCTGATAAATCCAGGTTTCGACATCGTCTTTCCTGCATAATTCTCTTTGTAAGTGACAGGAAATGGGAGCGTAACGAACTGTCCCACGAAATCCAGCAGCAGCACGGGGCTTCCTGATGATTCCCTGAAAGTAACTAGAATGGGGAACAAAATTTCAAGGGTTTATTATGTGCAATGTTCTTTCACATTCGGAATTAAATGGCACCGCAAAGTGAACTGATCAGTTTAAGAATCAAGATTTACCATAACCTAACATAACTGTTTGAGCACTGATTCTGCGTTGTAGCGACAAACGTAACCCATGTAATAGTAAACGATTTGCAGAACGGGCAAAATATCCGAAATTTTTTGGGTGAGTTTAGAGCCTACGTGATTCAAAAAGGCAGATCGAAACGTTTAACTTCAATATACCCATTAATGTTCATTGATTTCAAATAAAACTAGGTATCGTTGTAAACCCTCCCAATGGTTTACCGCCTCATCGTGGATGGGAGGTATTCCTGGGTGTCGGACTACGTTGTGCAGCGGGGGGATTCATCCCCCTCAGCAAGGTCTCCCAAGCTGAGAAAGAGTCCGGCGTTTCCATCAGGAAGCCTTGCTAAGAGCAAATCAATGCCAAGATCCACCACCGTCTTGGTATCAAAGTCGCATTGTGGTAAATCTCCCTCTGATCCACAAGGGATGCGACTGCCTGTCGTGGTGACGACATGGGGCAGACTTTGGCTAGGCTGACCTCGGCAATTCTAGGGAACCACAGTGGCTTAGCCAGCAAATCCTCGAAAAATGGTGATTATGCTGGGGCCCGCACAACTAGTGATGAAAGGCCGTGCAAGTATCAAGTATTGTTGTAAATGCGTGTGATATGGTGGCCGAACCAGCAGAAAGATTCAATCATTCTGAAAACCTGGATTACACAAAACCTAGGTTTGCCGTGTTAACCTGCTCAGTCTAAAATCTGTTCTACTTTAGCAATGTTGTTTGCAAAATGACTAAGCAAAGGAAAAAAAATCTCCAAAAAGACCTGATCGTTCGTGAATTTTCTGCACATTCCAAAATCGAGGATGTAAATTTTGCGCAGTTCATTCACTTCTGGCCTTCCAATTGTGTAGTTACCGGGTTTGACATCACGGTGTAGATAACCAATACCATGTAGATCTTAACTACATTACTATACTACAATAAAATTAGAAGGTGCGTTTGAGAAGATCTCACCCTCTAGCGCTTCTAGGCACTGTATCCCCACAGAAAGCGCGCAAGCTATTGAAAGACACTGCGACGGACGCTCTTTACGAATATTGTGCAGAGATTTCCCAACAAGAGTCATAACGACGTAGTTAAAGTTTCGGAATCGTCCCTTGTCCTCAATTTTACAGAAATGTCGACCACCTCGTGCAGCTAACTCAGTCAAGACGAACACTTCCATTTTTAAAACCTAAATTTAGATCAGTTAGAAATTATACAAGTTGTACCTTACTGAGCCAGTACCTGAACTTTCTCGTCGGTGCCTTCCACCTTTAACGCGTATTCTCCAGTCTGATCACGAACCTAAACGGAGATCCAAAATAGTTTTGAAAAGCAGCTTTGAGGACTCCCCTCTCGTTTACCTTATAAACTGCACCAAATCCTCCTTCTCCGAGCTTTTTTTCTACATACCATCGCTCAATCTGTAACCGAGTGGAAGTATCCAGTTAGCCGTTATAATACCAAAATTTCGAAAACGACTGGAAATGATTAACAGCGCGAAATAAGGAAAGAGTCTTGTTGCGGCGATTTGATGAAGCTACACAGCTCTTCTCCCGCACCTCCATCCTTTTCAGCGAAGTAATGATACAGTTTTGATATATTACATAGAGTTGACGAACCTGGGTACCAGGAGCAATTGTCTCTCCCATTCAAGATCGAGCTTCGAAGAAAAGAATAGTATACTGACAAGAATGGAACAATACTTCATTTTTTTCTTTTTATAAGGATGTTTATCGGCTTAACTCCACTATCTATCATTGAGGTAATAAACGACACTTTAAAATCACCAGTCATTCTTGCGATTGGACCTGTTTTATCGATGGTATACCGCTTCTGTTGCCCTTCTGGTAAAGACGTGGCAATGAACATAAGGCTCATTAACACTAGCAATTGTTACTTTGCGAGTTGAGAAATTCACTGAATCTCTGGCTGGCCTGGCTCTCTAGAACAGGCAACTTCCCGGCAAATGTTCTTTAACTGCTTAGTGCTTAGCCAGTCATTTTTGGCCAATGTCCAGCAAATCTCGCAGTAAAAGCAACCTTTTTTCGGTTCGCTAATAAAGGTTACTTTTTCGACGAAATTCTGCTGCATGACCACTATAACCCCTCAACAACTTCTCGATGTAACAGATTATTCAGGTCTAGAATTTTCTCATATGCAAGTTTCGTTTGACTTATATGGTTTATTTCAAGGCCTTGAACTACTAAGCCGACCACTACTGATTATCATAACGTACATAGCTTTGTGGTATCACAGGTTTCGAGCAGCAGATGTTTTCGAATAAACAGAAAACTGCAAACTTTTCTGCCTTTGTTTGTTTCTTTGTTTCCTTTGTTTTTTTCTTGTCATTAATACTTAACACTCTATAAGTATTTATTTGTATGGTCTTATAAACTGATCTTCTTTAGCTGATGCGAAGTTGGTATAGGTGTTCGTTGTCGTCGTCGTTGTTGTTGGTGTTGTCGGTCAATGGCTGACGTTTCGGCGATTTCGCCTTCCTCAGAGCCTGGAGGTATTTTTATATTAGAATACTTTAGTTACTCGGTGGAAAAGGCTAAAGTATTAATGAGGATCAAAGTTTTAAATAGGTGGTGGGTTAGGATGCTACGGTCATACTGAAAGGCTACTCACCCTGATGTAACGAGTGGGACTGGCCCACGTGTTGTTCACGTGGGGTTGCGAGCACGGCACACCGCGGGGGTCAAAATATCATTTTTAAAATAGGGCGCCAGGTCACGTGTGATAGTGAGGCATTCGTCTTCCCGGTTCATCTTTGGATTTTTTGAAATTTATCCCAAACGCTTCAAGAGTTTTGCCCGTTGATGTTTTCGACTCCTGCGCTAGGACCCCGTAGAGTCACTTCAAAAATCATCGCCGTTGTGCTTCTTGTTACAGTGTCTTAGTTGTTCAATCTTCAGGTGGTCTGGTAAATATTTAGCACAAATTAGAGGGTTGGCCATTGGACAGCGTTTAGCACCAAGCCTTGCCATGGCTTTCATGTCTAAGGTGGAAACTCCAATTCTCGACCACCGACCTTTACTCTACTGTCGATACATAGACGACTGCTTCATCGTCTGCTCCACACAAGAACAGATGGATGAGTGCTTTGAACTGTTAAACCGACAGTCAGAGTATATAAAATTTACACGAGAAAAACAACCGAAAACTGGCTTCCATTCTTAAACATCCAAGTAAAGCTCTCAGAAAGTGGCTATAAAACAAAATGGTATCGTAAGCCAAGTAGTAAGAACACACTAGTTCACTACCTCTCCTCTCATCCTTCACCCATGAAAAAAAGCACTTATCAAAAACATGTACCGTACGGCTAAAAATGTGTCCACAGGAGAGAGAGGAAAGGAAGGAATCGCAAAACCTGGCACGAAAAATAGCCCTTTCCAATGGCTACGAAGTAGAAGCCACTCGGGTTAGACAAAAAACGTAGGGTAGTTCCCCAAAATAATGCTTCGGACGTAAGTAAGATCCCTTTTAAGCTACCCTTCATATCAAATGAAATAAGTTACGCCATTAAGAGATGCTTAAGAAAAAAGTGGTCTTGAAAATTATGTAGCGATTATTGACATCTCACCCAATACCCTACGCCGTCAGTTAGTTCGCAACCGTCTCTATGATCGTTTGTGCAGCTCAAAAAAACTGTATGATCTGTCCTAATGGGAGAGATGGGGATTGCATGAGTTCAGGTATAATATAGTTGATCTCATGTAGCGCATGCGGTGACGAATATATTGGGGAAACGGGTAGACCACTTTGTGTCCGCATAAAAAGAACATCTAAATGGGGAAAGCTAAAATTCGTGAAAACACTCCTCTAGGTACGCATAGGGCACAAAAGCACAACGGCGATGGTTTTGAAGTGACTGTACGGGTCCTAGCGCAGGAGTCGAAAACATCAACGCTCAAAACTCTTGAAGCGTTTTGGATAAATTTCAAAAATCCAAAGATGAACCGGAAAGACGAATGCCTCACTATCACACGTGACCTGGCGCCCTATTTCAAAATGATATTTTGACCCCGGGGTGTGTCGTGCTTGCGACCCCACGTGAACAACGCGTGGGCCAGTCCCCACTCGTTACATCAGGGTGAGTAGCCTTTCAGTATGACCGTAGTATCCTAATCCACCATCTATTTAAAACTTTGATCTTCATTAACACTTTAGCATTTTCCACCGATTAACTAAAGTATTCTAATATAAAATACGTCAGGCTCTGAGGAAGGCGAAATCGCCGAAACGTCAGCCATCGACCAACAACACCAACAACAACGTCGACGACAACGAACACCTATACCAACCTCGCATCAGCTAAAGAAGATCAGTTTATAAGATCATACAAATAAATATATCAACTATCTATGCCGAGGTTCATGGAAACTCTATAAATAGTTTTTCCAAAACTGTTGATAATATAGTCACTTTTTATTTATTGCCTATTCTTTTTTTACGGCAGGATATGACATGAGATATAGCGACAATAATGTTGAGATATTTGCAACACATCGATATGCTGGTGACTGCTGTGGCGAACGAACCCTCTACTACTCTTTCCGGGGCTAACGTGTTCACCTTCAAACCGTGCAGGCCATTCGATTTTTTCTTCCTCTCAGCCGCCACGTTCATTCACGTGCTTCATCTTATAATACAGCTTCATCTTAACTGGGTTCAATGCCGATTTGTGCTCTCCACCTCAATCTCGCTGACGCGATATTGCTGATAGCAGCTAAACGTTAAAACATGGCCGAGAGAAAAGCGTAATGTAGGACTCGCACGGTGTGGTGGTGCACTCGTTAGACTCCGGAAACGATAAAAGATTTCCACCGCAGACACCTGCGGTTCGCAGTTTTGTAAACATCTCAGTATCATTGTGCTTATATTTCACTGTTGATAAATTTTCGATAGCTAGAGTATTTAAGCTGTTGTGAAAAAGATTTCGCTCCATCGTTTAAAGGGTAGATTGAGTGATCAATCTCCCTATTGTATTCGAAAGTTGTTTAGAATTGAAGCTTTAAAAAATTCTGAGACGTGATCTGGATTTTTATAGTCTCTAAAAATGGTCGTGCTGCCGCAAACATGAACGGTACTTTGGAGGAGGTTGTCGCTTTCTTCTGTAAGCAATTCCAGTTGTTCAATGACATTGCTGTTTGCAAAATGAACTCCGTGGAAAAAAAACGCCATGAACGAATTTTATCTCCTCAAAATCTGAAGAGATGTTGGCAGTATTCTGATTGTTCACGTCTTGGTTCCCAGCTGATTTGATATTGAGCATTTCTAATTGATTCTGAAGAACATCTTTGAGAATGGTATATTCTACTATTTATTGGAAAGCTCATAAATTAAGCAGTCCATCAGTTCGGCGTTCAAAACTTTTCGTTCAAGTGAGTTCAAAACTTAAACGTAGCAGAAAGAAATTGAAAAGGGAAGGCTTTCCGTAACGATGTGAAGATTTTTTTTGACGCAGAAAGATTTGAGTCACAAAGTTGGACAGGATTGGTGATAAAGCGTTCTCGAAACGCCCCAATGAGAATACACCGTTTTTAAGGATGAGACAGCAGGTTTTTAGATTTTTAGTGAACTTGCGTCTAAATTTCAGATAGCCGACGCCAATTTCCCACTACCTTAGTTTCAACAAGGACCTCTTGTCGTCGTCAAACTTCTTCAATGTTTGGGTGACCACATTTACTAGATGAAACGCCGCACATGAACAACCCTAACCGAGAAGCACCTTGCGCTGATGGTGAAGCAACGGCATATCTAGCATACTTTAGTTTTACGTTCTCACAAAAGTTTCGATTGCTGAAGGACAACACACTACTTCGCATTTATGAGAACTATTCTAAACCTTATGCGACTATGTGAGACAGGATGACAATCACAATCACATTATCATGCAACTTTCTTAAAGCAAAACATCATATTTCACATAAAATTGTAACCATCTTAGAAATGCTAAGAATATGATGATGGCCGTTTGTGCAAAGGCAGAAATAGGTCTCAGGACGCTAATGTTTGAAAAGATATAGCAACGAAGTGCGTAGAGAGAAACGCTATGTCCATTGGTGCACAGAACATGTGGAACATTGAAATCTTATTGACTAATAACTTCCAACGAAAGAAATTTATATGTCGCCACAATGATGCTGAGATATGAGCAAATCTCGGAACAACGTGGGCTCACGTGTTACACCACATCAAGCGAACCACTTGGTTCGCTTTTCTCTCGCTCTTGTTTTTACCAAACTTTTCTTCACCTCTTTAGTTTCTGTTTTTAGGTTATTTTTACTTTTACCAAAAGCAAGGCTTGAAGAGCGGCAAAGCAAGAGCCTCCGTAGGTGTAGTGGATAGTACGAAACCCCTGAAAAGAGTAATAGAGGGTTCGAAGCAAAACTGAGGTTCCGAGGTTTGCTCACATTACTGCATCACTGAGGTTGTATTTCATACAATACCGTTCCATGAAAAGAACGATAGGCAGTAAACTAGAAGTTAAAACATTGGATAGAATATGTTTAGAGAAAACGCAATCAACATACAATCATTAAGGATCACTGTAGAATTTCAGAGATGACGTTTTCGTGCACAAATCATGAACATGCCGTCAATATCGTACATCACACATTTACGGTCGCTCTCCATATGAAGCCCGGCTTCTTCGAGTGCGCCGAGCATTTCATCCTTTGTGATGTAGAGACATGAAAAAACGCGGCCTCCAAAAGAGCACCGTGTTTCCTCAAGTATTCCTCCCATCACAAAAAAGCCTAAACATCGCAGAAGTGTCGTGAAATCAGACCACTTTTATTCGTTGTTGGAAAATCATTCTAGCTTTCTGTGAAATGCCTCCGACATTCATTGGAAAATCACTACGAAGAGGTCCAACTGGGTCGTCTGAATATGAGATAGGACTCAATGAAGGAAAAAACTAATCCTTTTTCTCACACATAACCAAAATGCCTCGGATTTCCGCAAAAGCTCTTCGTGGGCGAACTACCCAAAAAAGCGAATTACTCATTTCTATGCTGAAAGTGATTCGAAGAGGAAATTCAAACTGACCTCCATCACGAATTTGTTCAGCAATATTTCTGATTGCTTTCTTGTATTCATCATACGTCTTACAGCAATATTCAACGCAAAAAATCGTGACCAGTGTCTGAAATAGTTATGATATCTTACAAAACAGGATTTTTCTTGGTCATCCAAACGAGCATTTTAGCGCCCACATCAAAAAGTCCCTTGAAGTTCCTCTGAAATTGCGACAGAAGGAGATAACAGGCAGTCGCAATGGAAAATGCCGCACACCTGAAATATAATACAATAAAGTGAATTTAAGAAGATTTGAAATAAAGACCTTATGTTTGGACGCAACCTTGATTCTTGTCATCATTTTTCTTTGTTCTGAGGTTCAAAGGCCTGTGTATATTGACAGTGACAACCTTTTAAACATTACTGGTATCACAAGAGAAGACTGTAGATCACCGGAACGAAACATTCATGCAGGACTGATCTCATAAAGGATAAATATAAGATAAAGCGTTTTTCGTTGATCAATCTCTTAGGGTTTCGCACGCATTCGACTTCACTGAGCATCAGTAAGAGTGAGTAAATTCTTCGCGGTGGTTTGTCGATGTATCTCGTTAATTCTACTATCCTCTAAGACAAGTCTGTTAGCAATTTTGTTACCAATTTACCGACCATTTAAAGATGGAAGGCTTGTGAGCCAGAAGCTCTGAATCGAACCGGTGACCCACTTATTTATTGCAGGGCATCTCAAATCACTAGCCTACGCACGCGCAGGTGATTTCGTATTCTAAGGAATACTAAGCATTGTACATTGGATGTGGTAATATGTGACTAAGATTAGGTGCATAAAAGAAGTCCAGCTTTAGGTGCTGTTGACAAATCTGTAGCAATAACCGCCACCCATGATTGTTATAGGGATCATAACCATTTTCAGTCCCTTCGAGCTTCTAGATGCTCTTCTGGGCTGCAACTATGTCAGCCTCCCTGTTCCTACAAAGGCTTACCTTCTTTGTAAAGAAAATATTGAATTGCAAATGACTATTTCTACACGATATTCTCCTTCTACCATGGACCTCTCTTATATGAGGGATCTCGAGCCGGTTAGTCGCGAGGCTAAGTGGCGCGTCCCAATGTGGCGGATAGGGGGTTAATCGCGGACCGGATCAAAAGCGACCTTTGCTTCCCTGAGACGCATGTGGACTCAGGGGACGGACTCCCCTGTTCCTGCTGCGTCGATTTGTCACAAACTTGCTGTATTTGCTAGGCGTATTCATGTATGCGTGTGTGAGTGCGTTCTCGCGTATGCGGATTGTATTCTACGAGTCGAATCGGCCAAAAGCCTGCAATCAAGTGACAGGGAACTATATGGGAGGAGGTTAGGAGTCGCCTCCAAAAAATAAGCTCCATGTCAGCAAGCTACCCGTGAGTATATTCAGCTCCCACGTTCACAGCCCAGAAAGCTGAACGTGGATATCAAAAAGCTAAAAACACTAGAAGAAACGGGCTTTATTCCCCTGACCCCGAAAGAGCCCCAATTTGGCAGCATTGGGTAGGACGAGTACGGAAAGGCTGCTAAAATCTCAATAGCCAATGGAAGCTGTCTGGATTACAAGGAACTATGGTGACGATCTGTACCTACAATGCACGTACACTTGCACCCAAGTCCTCGATAGAAGACTTGCTCATGCAAGCAAAATGGATTAGGTACGACGTCATCGGCCTGGCCAAGACGAGACGACGCCACCCATTCAACGCCGTCTATGACACTGCAGAAGAACTGTTCTTCGAAACATGCGACAGTAGAGGAGTCGGCGGCGTCTGCGTTCTCGTCAGCAAGAGTTTGTCTATGAACATCGATTCATTCGAACAGCTTACAACCCGAGTCGGATGTTTACGATTAAAAAAGATGTGGATCAATACAGGCCTTGACAATCTTCGTCGTTTATGCGCCGACATCAAACTATGACGAAGAAAAAGTCGAAGCGTTCTGTATGGACTTGGAGAAGTTCTACAGAGAAGACCACACATTTTTCAAGGTCATTATTGGAGATTTCAACGCCAAGATTGGACCAAGAAGAACGTGACATTGGGACCTATGGATTAGAATGGAACGAACAGGGTGAGCGGCTATCTGATTTCATCATGGCGATCAAGACCAACCATGGTAGCTCGCAGTTCCAGAAGCCCCACCCTCAACGCTGGACGTGGGAGTCTCTCAATGGAGAGTACCATAACGAAATAGACCACATTATAGTAAGTGGATGGTTTTGCCTAACCGATGTCTCTGTTGTCCCAAAAATTCTACACGGAATCAGACCACCGTCTCCTTCGCGCAAGATTCTATTCCTCGCGGAAAGGACAAAAAGCCGCTAAATTTAAAAACCGAAGTCCGAGAACCACCGTAAATTGGGACTTGATCAATCCATCAGTCCGCTGTTCGAAAGATGCCGTTATCGATAACATCGACGAAGAATACGATCGGCTCATTCAACATCTTCACGTTAGCACTATGAAAGCTGAGAGTTCGAAAGTCACCAAGAGACGTCTGCCTCCAGAAACACTCGAGCTGATACGCCAGCGTGGAATCGCAAGAGCTGCAGGCAACGGCGAACTAACTTCCGAACTTGCAAAACAATGTAGACAGAGGATAAAAGAAGATCTTAAAGAGAGAAGGGCAGCAGTAATGCTCGAAGCTGCAGAGGAAGGGAAAAGCATTCGCAAAGTACACCGAAGTTTCAGCAATTACATGACCAAGATGACTGCACTCCAACGCCCAGACGGAACAGTTACAGCGTCCAGAAAGGCAATGGAGAGAATCATCCACGAATACTACTCAGATCTCTCCGATAGCCAGGTCACCTTCCGTCATGTGAAATAAAATAGGATGGAAATGCTGCACCACTGGTTCTCCCTTCCGAAATCCGACATGCCATTTCGCGGTGAAAAATCGAACAGCACTAGGTCCGGACAAGATGAGATCTGAACACCTGAAGAACCTTCCGGCAGTCCCTAGTGAACACACTTACCCTGCTCTTCACACGTTACCTGCCTGAATGCAAGGTCCCTATTCAATGGAAGACCAGCATGACCGTGCAATTGTTCAAGAAAGGTGACCTCCGTGATAACGGCAACTACCGGCCAATCTGTTTGCTGCCTGTCGGCTACAAACTTTTTCACTCGAGTCATCCTAAACAAGATTGACAGAACACCGGACGAAGGACAGCCATGTGAGCAAGCAGGGTTTCGAAAGGGATTTAGTATGATGGACCACATCCACACGATAACAAGGCTCATTGCAGTATCGCAAGAGTACAAAAGACCGCTCTGTCTCACTTTCATCGATTTACAGAAGGCCTTTGATTCAACTGAGATAGAAGCAGTGATAGAAGCTCTCGGTAGTCGAGGAGTCCCTACTCAGTACATAAAGATTCTTCGTGAGCTGTACAAAAATCTCACAACCAAGATATCACAATTCTACAACGTTATTAACATCGACGTCAAAGAGAGGATTGGGCAAGGCGATACCACCTCGCCAAAAACTATTTACTGCCACCCTCCAGAACGTCATGCGAACATTGGAATGGGATAATATGGAAGTAAAAAATCGATGGTCGGCACTTACATCATCTTCGCTTTACTGATGGCATCGTCCTTATAACACCAAACATTGAACGTATGCTTGCCGACTTTGATAATGTCTGTGGAAAGATTGGTCTTCGACTAGATCTCACAAAAAATGATGTTCATGAAGAACGGGTTGGTTTCGTATGCCCCATTCACGCTCAACGGAACGAATATCTCCGAATGCTTCAGTTATGTCTATGTAGGTCGGGAAATCAATATGATGAACGACTTAGCTCCAGAGCTGAGCAGAAGAAAACGAGCGGCTTGGGGAGCTTTCAAGAGCATCGAGGATGTAGCGAAGAGGACAAAGAGCATCCGACTCCGTGCCCTCCTTTTCGACTCAACGCTACTTCCTGCCCTAACGTATGCGTCAGAAACTTGGTCGACGCGTAGGCAGGAAGAAAGATCTCTCAGCGTTATCGAACGCGCAGTCGAATGGACGATGCTAGGAGTATCCTGTTTCACACAAGTAAGGGATGGGATGCGAAGCTCCGACCTGCGTCAACGATAAAAAAATCAAAAATGCCGTTCTGTACGCCAAACAGTCGAAGATAAGGTGGGCCAGACACGTATGCGTATGAATGACAACCGATGGAGAATAGCCGTTAGTGACTGGATTCCTCGGGATGTTAAACGACTGCAGGAGGACCATCGACCCGATGGTCAGAGTTCTTCACGAAGAGCCTAGAAGAAAGATATGATGCTCGACGTTTCCCTATAGCGAGCAGAACCCACTAGGCTACTCTTGCACGCGACAGGGGAAAAAATAGAAGATTTACTGGCGCCTGCTCGAGTCACTCGACGTTCAACGGGACTGCAGGTGATACAGGTAATATAGGTTATTCTCCTTCAAAAAAAGAATTCAAAGTTTGTATGTAAGAGATACCTCCCAACGATTTACCACCTCATCGTGGCTGGGGGGTGTTCCTCGGTGTCGGACCGCGATCGGGATGCATCTCCTCGTAGGGTCTCCCAAGGTGAGGAGTCCGGCGTTTCTAACAGGAAGCCTAACTAAGAGTAAACCAATACCAGGATCCACCATCGTCCTAGTATCAAAGTTGCATGGTGGCAAATCTCCCTCTGATCCACAAGGACTGCGACTGCAGCGGTGGTGACGACCTGAGGCAGATTTTGGCTAGGCTGACCTCGGGATTACAGTGAACCACAATGGCTTAATCAGCAAATCTCCGAAAATTGAAGATTATGTTGGGGCCAGCACAATCAGTTGGAACGGGCATTCAAGTATTAAGTATAAGTATCTCACTCGCTTTAGGAGAAGGCGCATTTGGAGAGTATCAGATTGGTCGTATGGTGGCCAATCTCCCTCTAATCCACATTGGCTGCGACTGCCTGTAGCGGTGAAAACCTGGGGTAGACTTTTGGCCAGGCTGACCTGGGGATTCCAGGGAACCATAATGGCTTAACCAGTAAATTTCCGAAAAAATGGAGATTATGCTGGGGTCCGCACAACCAGTGAGGACGGTCCACTTGAGTATCAAATATCAAGTATATGTAAGAGATAAAGCTACGCTTTGCATGTGCCGCACATTACAATGCGAGAAAAAGAACAGCTGTAAGCACCCCATCATTGTTCGATGTGATAAAGACGCACTCTCATTTTCGTGTTAATGAGGTACTGAGAGCAGTTTTAGGCTGCGGAATAATTTTGCACATAAGCCGAATAAGAAATCAGTGTTTTACTCGTCGTAATTGAACCTGCTATAATTCTACGAACCGAAGACGTTGAGAACGATTTTTTGCGATTGGAAAAAAAGTACGAGTTCCGCTCTATACAAATATTGTCATAGAGCGGCGTGTGCTAACGTAGTGGTTACAGGTGCCATGTAATATACAACACATGTACGTTATGTTCAACTTTTTTATTTACCGCTTTTTATTTTTTTCACGGCAGGTGTTTTGTAAAATCCAACCAGAATGATGCTGAGATATTTGCTAAACTTGAACTTCAGGCCAGATTCCAACCCGCGATCACCCTTTCAATTAAAATAATAGGCAGTGGGTAAAAAGTTCAACGTCTTGATTTCGACCACAAAAAAGTGGCCGAGTGGAAGTCAAAACAAGGGGTCTCTGTGGTGCAGTGGATGGCAAGTGAGCTCCGGCAACGGTAACCCCATCTTCCAATCTCGTCTGGAGTCCATGTTTTGCAAATATCTCTGGATCATTGCGGTTGGATGCCACATGCTCGTTAGTTCAGGGAATCTCATTTACCGAGTAAAGCAAGCACTTTATCTTTAGCTGTTTCTCAAACTGGTACCAAACGTGTCTGGGAGGAAAACACTGACTTGAGACATCGCTAAGGCTCTACAAGTCATCGCAGAGGCCAAATACCATTCAGCCACCACTACGATGCTTGATGAAGTTGAATGCATGGCGGTTTCCTAGGGGATTGATCAAAGGCGAAAGCATTATTCTTTATCATTTATGTCTTATAGGGCTCTATGGCGATCTATCCATGACTATGTGCAAAAAGAGCATTGCTAGAGGGGGTTCAGTTAAGTTTACCGGATCTCATCCTTTGTGAAGGCGGCTGTCGCCACACAGGAGAATGTGAAATCGATTAAACCACTGACTGCCAAACTGCCTTCCATGTTGTATCATATCCGGCACTTAGTTTTTATGCAAATCATACACGTCAGAATCATGTCAGATTCAATTCACCATTGTTCATTCAAAGAGGAAAGTTGAAGAGAAGATCTGAGCACTGTCGGTTCAACAGTAGACAGCTCTATCTAACATTTTAAGTGAACGGGTAAACATTAGTAAAGCCGTGCTTGCGTCTGCAAGCAAAGGGAACTATTCAAATAACCCATCGCCTAACGACAAAAACGAATGTGTAAACTCATTGCTTCCTGCACTTGAACAGCAGTTATAATTCTTTGCAGAAGAATGTATTCTTGCTGTAGATGAAAAACACCCTAAGAACCAATGGCAATAAAATCATAAGTGACGAAATAAGAGGTTATAATGTGGGAATGGGAAGCGTTCCATGATCTCAAGGTGTTCGCAGAGCTCGGGAAGCAAATTTCAGTTCGTTCAAACATTATTGCAATTATCATACAGTTTGTAAATTAGTATATTAACTTACTGTAACTTCTAAACCGTGCCTAATCTTCCCATTCATTGGGATGGGACAATTTCAGCTGAACTCCTTTTCGAGAGAATCAAACCATGCTATACGTGTTCAAGAATGTCCAAAAATTGCAAACATTGGTAAAAACAAAAGTAACTGACTTTTTGTCTAGTAATTTTGATCATTTCGTCGAGATCATTCCAAGAGTTTCCTTCTTGTGTTAAAATCATCCTCAATGGTTGCGACCAGTCAAAATTCGAGGTTCCCTCGTACCATCGCTCAAGTTCCTGACGATTCTGAGGAAGATAATCGGCAAGATAGATCTGCAACGAAGCTCTATTCTATCTAGTCTGCTCTTGGTCGTGTTAGAACAACAAATCGTGTAAAGGTGGTGCTTCCACATGGATATCAACAATGTCGTCGACGTGAGAAATCCATAATGCGAGCTCCAGCAATGCAATTTGTCACCCAAGCTTATCAAACAAATCAAAAAATCCATAGTGAGCACGAACTGCTCTGCCAATAAATTCTTACAATGCTTGTTGTGGTTGCTCAACTTCCATCTTTGGTAAAATATTTTTTATAAGCCATTTAATCTATCCTGCGTTAATTTTTATCTCCTCTGCTCGCTTAAGTAAAAAAAAACAAAGAGATGAACCGAGAAGCTTCTGAGAACTCAGTGATACCTTCCCAGTAGAAACATACAGATGTAGATCATTTGAAGTTGGAGCTCTCGATTCTCTACTGCCACGCATTTTCTGGCACTCGTGGCTTTTTAAGCCATTATTAATAATATTCGTAAATAGAAGCTATCATGGAGAAGATTCTTGATTAAATCGACGACTTCATGAAAGAGTAGAGTAGCGGTCATAGTATACCTCATCTGCTTGTTGTCGAAAAGATGCGGCGACATGAATCGTTGGGCCAGCACCGAAATCCAAAACTCGTTTCATTTTCCCGATCCTGGCAACAATATTTGGCAAAAATGTGAGCACCATCTGCATTGCTGAATCGTCCACTTTAATATAGAAATCCTAAAGTTGTAGAAAACACTAAAAGCAATAGAACATCTGAAGGCAAATTGCGTTGAATGAAAGTAAGAAACTTCTTGGCCCTAAGTAACTCCCGACGCCTTCATCATTTTTTTTCATTTTTATGTTTTTTTTTGCAAGTGGGTTGAGGCGGAAAAATCACGGAGTTATAAAATCCAGAGAAATTGCCCCGCACTGGTACTTCAGAAGTAATTTTTGCAAATGGCATGAAAGGAATACGGATTTCGTATCTTTTGTAAGTCTTGACAGACAACGTGTAACAGAAAGTCTGATTTGCTAGTCCGATATATGGTTGAACTAAGTTGTACCATAATAATACTTGGCACACATGGCAATTCGCCGCTTCCCCAAGTTTTTGAAAATGCCAAGCTCTTTAGATGAGCTATGCTGTAAAACCTAGAACAAAAAATAAGGCACTAATAGGGCCACTCAACTTACCTTCAAGTAGGCTTCGGTGCTAAATTCTTTGTGAAATGAATCCCTGTCTAGAACTTTTTGCACGGGAATACCGGTTTCTGACATTTTAAATAACTTGCTTTGCTGGTCTATTCTTGAGCATATATTCTGAAAAAGTTCGAAATAAAAATAATACTTTACATGCTTTTATGACATAATAATCAACACCTTGAAGAAAAAAATTGAGCAATAGGCGACATTTATTTCTGGCAGCAATTTGGTGACTCCACCTTATATTCCAATCTCTGACAAGTAAAACAATGGAAGATTCTAATTTCATCTTAATTCTAATTTCAACCATTAACACAATGCGGTATTCCACTTCCTACATCGTAACTTATCGGTCGCTGGACTAATAACAGGATTCGTTTCCATTACAGTGATCGTTGTCATCACAGAAGAATCTGGATTTTAAGGCAACAAATCTGATCCACGAGAATGGCGGCAGCCCGTGTTGAAGAGCTGGAAACACCTTTGGCTGACTACTTCGTGTTTGGAGGGAGCATCACGACCGGCTAGCACTCAAGCTGTCAGTGAGGAGAGGTGGTAACGCGGCTTCAAGCTGCAACAGAAGCTAGACACGAACTCAACCGCCTATGTGGATGATGGACGGTTGCAAGAATGCAATCACGATGTGTGCTGACGGCTTGTCCACGTATGCGAGTATCCAGATAATGTAGGAGAATTCTCGCAGACGTAATAAAGGTGAAGTGGTTCCTTCTTAAATTTGCATGTTATGTGACAATAGGTAGCTTTCTATTCCTGTGTAACGAAATCGTTTGTGAGGAAATAAAAGTGCTTTTTTTTCAAGCGGTGCGGTGTAAAGAAAGTACCAAAGGAAGAACATGATAGAAATTCTTCTAGTACTTCGGACAAGTACTTTAAATGGATGGATGTTCGTTACAGAAGGTAAAGCCGAAATTTGTCTCAGAAATTAGGGAAATGGGGTACATTTATGTATTCTACATAAAAAATTCTCCAGCTTTTCAACGAACGCACTCAATTTTTTGTAGCTGGTCAAAACTTGGATTCACAACACTCTCCGGGTAGATAGAAGAGAACACAAATCAGTAAGTAGTGAGGAGTGAAGAATGATAAAAGTAGTGGGCACAAGAATAGGCAGAAAATCTGAAGCAACATTTCGAAGAATGGTTAGGAAAGCGCGGTTGTTTCTAGTTATAACGAAGTCCTTTGATGTATGAATTGACTGGAAGATTTATGTGGAGGAAAAACACGGAGGAGGCAGAATCCTACGTAGCAAAAGTACATTTGTGGGATATAATATGAATGTTCACGGAAACGAACGGATGCAGGTTATTGAACCATTCGATAGGATACACAAGACACAACATCTGCTGTGAACTCGACTTTGCTCATCCATAACATCGATTGAGAAGAAGATGCGGTGAATTTCCGGGCAAGACACCTTCAGTGCGCCCACTACTCTGTTGTGACGTCAAGCTCGTGCAGATGAACTCGGAACGACTCGGCTGTCAAGAGCACTTTGTGACACGTTGTCTCGGTCGAAAACAAAACGTTCGCCAGCGCTTCATGCACACGACAACTATTACACTCTGAATTTTCCTACACATATAATAAACGTTTCGCGACATCTTCCTCATTTACCTTCAACGCAAAATGTCTAGAATTTAACGCCTTCACTAAAAATAGAGAATATTCTACAACAACAGCACTTCCGACTTCAAAGAAAGTCGAAGGGTGAAGAGAGGCCTCTCCGATATCCATGAAGGTCATAGGCTTGGTGTAATAGTGTTCGTGATTTCCCGCATTTACTTGAGTTGCACTTAACAACCTTTCTCAAGTGGTGCAGGTAAACAGAAACCATAAGATGGCAGCGAATTTCATAAGAAAAAAGAAGGGGGAGGGAGGCAAAGCAATGACTAGTGATGCAGTCCATCAGGAAGGAAGATGCTGGTTCGGCGCCCTCTCCAACGCACTTCTCCATTCCTTGTGGGAACGCTTTAGCTCAGCGATTTCAAGGATAATCGACCCGACTGGAATTCTACAACATTCATAAAGAAGACGATATCCTCGAGAAGAAGTCGAAATAATGGCAACAATAATATGTTCGAAGACCTTTGTGTGGATGAATGCGAGCGAAACGAATCGAACGCATACCAGATGTGATGGGGAACATGTAAAGTGCAAAAAAATAATTTTACTTCAAAACATTGTAGTTGTTGTGAACAACAACTCTTTCGAGACGAAATTTTGAAGAGGTAACATACGAGCGAAGACATTTAGCATCACGGGTGTCATGGTCTATGCGGTCTTTATAGTCTAAAAATAGCACGAAATCTTTCCGAATAAAAACCTGAACGTTTATCTTATTATCTTTATATGTCAAATATGGTAAAGGGTCTTAGAAACGTGATATTGAGTAAGTATGAGTAAACTGTTCATAAGAACAGTTGGTGGACAGAGCACCTCGGAAGAGAAATCGCTCTGTTTGCACTAAGTAGGGCTGGTCAACTGCAGCTTCGCACACTCATCATCACTCTCTGATCTCGACAATGTAATAGTTCTTGAAAATCAGAAGCGTTAAAGTAAGCAATAACAACTCTTGGAAAGGAGGAAAATGGCTGTTGCCGATGCAAGACCAAGAATTTTTTATGAGTCTTTTCCCTTCCACGACGTTACATATAGGAAGAAGTTACCTATTTTAGTAAATTATCATACTTGAATACTTGGATGACCAATCTGAACAAGTTGTGCTATCCACCACAGTGGATTGTTTCGAGAATGGTGACGTCTAGGAGTAGCATTCCACGAGCCATAAAACGTTGGCAGCTTCAAGAAGATCGCTCATCTTGTAGACGATTACAGCATATGACGGTTGTTTCCTTTTTTGACGTCCACACTACTACACTTTTCGCTCATCAACTCTTCTCGTCATGTAACCTACCCATCCAGTTTTTGTGTTATTCATGGGACCTTTCACCAAGTGACTACCACTAACATTGGAGGATGCTAAGAAAAATGCTTGCTGAAAGTTTATACATACGGATAGAAATGGATTGGGTACAACAAACGCCCACGATCTAAGCTGGGTTCATTGTATAGCGGAATCAATTTTTTTCCCTCAAAAAAGCCGCAAGGTGAGTGTTCCGAAGTCTATAGATAGAAAGTCTGTCGGCTGAATTACTTCAAAAAATGAAATCTTTTGTTAGTAGAAGTTCCTGGACAAATTTATGACGAGCCCTACTTGCAGCCTTAGTGGACTTTCTGGCTTTTTGACAATAAACAATAATTGTTGGATAAATAGTGAAATTGACTGGTTGCGAACATGACAGGACTGTAGAAGAGACTTCGCTATATCGTTATGTGGGTATGAAGGGTATGCATGCAATTTATCTGCATTTAGAAGGGATCTGTCGCATAGTTGAATTTATTTCGTATCTACGCGTTTCATACAGTAACCATTATTCATCACAACGATCCAAAATGAAATGACGGCTATTTGTGAGCCTGATTACCGGTCAGCGAACTTCTTCGAAAAAAAGGCTTTCTGTAAATCATTAAGAGTAGAGGATGGGTCTTCTGTTTCACTTTCCTTGCGTCGATCTACTTCCTATCAGTTATCGAATACATACTGTGGCAAAAAATTTTTTATTTGCTGCTTATTAAAATTTTTCACGACAGAATATTATGTGTGACTCAACCACAATGATGCTGAGATATTTGCAAAACTCCGGACCGCAGGTGTCTGCGGTGGGAAACGAACACGCTATTACATTTTGCGGAGGCTAAAGCATTCACCACCACACCATGTGGGTCAATCGTCTCGCCTGTCTCATTGTGGCGAAAATGTTTCGCATGTCTCTGAAGTGGACACTACACATCCAAATCCTCCACTCGTACTGCCACATTTGGACGTATACACCCAAAACTGTTTCAAATCCGTTAATCGAGGCGAAAGTATTGCATCAAAGAAGTATTTTCAGGAAATGGACAAAATGTATTATGATCGGCAATCGACATGGTCATTCGAAACGAATTCATTCTGTTACACACAATGCCCGACCACGACTTGCACAACCAACACCGCGGAAGAGGAAAGCACTTGGTGAAGCTTTCCTCAACTAGCGTATTCTCTGCGAACAGCCAAATGCCATATTTTCTAGCGCATTCACAATGACTTGCCGCGGAAATCTTCAACAGCAATCCTCTTCCGAAAATGCTTTCACGAGAAACTTTATAGACAGTGGTCGACCAGACTAGCGTGTAGAAATAAGTAAACCTCTATTATTTGAACCTTAGCTAGGCTTATTGTGTCGTCTAAAACATCTGTATATTTACACCTTCATCTTGATTAATAGAGTGCACTACAGGGCGATATATGTTCACTTGAAGTGGACGGTTAATAGATGGTTTCTGGACAAAAACAGCTGTTTCTTTTTTGCTCAATCGTTCGCTGGCGTCACTTCGTACAAACATCAAAGCAAAGTGCGCTATTCAACTGGTTATTTGTACACGAGCAAATCTGAATGAGGCGTAATGTTCTAAAAACGAGTAAACTAGAACAAAAAAACTTAACCGACAACAAAAGGAGCTCGTTACCTCTTCAGAGGAATACAAAGTTGGAAAGCAAATAAATACTTTAGGCTTAGTAGTAGTAACTCTTCTCAGAGCTGAGTAAAATTTTTTTACCAAGGTGGTAGCTTAATGTATTCCACCTCTGATTCCCCTCGTTTCCACCTCTGATTCCCTCGTTTTTACACTTTTTCCTCCTTCCACGAGACAATTTTTGTTAATTGCTATCACCATACGCTCGCAATGAATAAGAACAAAGATACTTGGATACTTGGATGGTCCATCTTTACTGGTTGCGCGGGCCCCAACATAATTCCCATTTCTTTGGAGTCTTGCTGGTTTAGCCATAGTGGTTCCCTAGAGTCCCGAGACCAGCCTACCCAAATTCTGACCCAGGTCGTCACCACCACTGGCAGTCGCCACCCTTGTGGGTCAGAGATCGATTTGCCACAATGCGACTTCCTTAGTACCAAGACGGTGGTGAAACCTGGTACTGATTTACTCTTAGCTGGGTTTCATGGTGGAAACGTCGGTCTCCTTCCTAGCTTGGAAGACTCTGCTGGGAAGATGAATCCCTTTACTGCACATCGCAGCCCAACACCCGGGAACACCTCCTACCCGCGATGATGCAGTAAAGCACTAGGAGGGAACAAAGATAGTGATAGAATATTTCTTTCTAATTTGTTCAAGTAGAAATCTATGCATATTGTGGCAGCCAATTGCAATCTACGGCACACATTTCAAATATACATTGTAAAAAAATCTGCTAATTAAAACGAAAGAGTGAGTTATAAGAATGTATCTCATATGTGTCAAAACTTCACCAAGGAAAAAAGACAGAAGGTCAGATACCACCAAAAATGATGCCATTTTTTAGCTTCGCTGCACATTCTACATAGTCGGAAAAGATGAATTGAGTTGTACTTGTACTGAGCCATTAACGCGTTCAAATCTGTGTTATTTTTTGGACAATTGCTGAAGCGATAAGTTACGATTTCGCTTCTGAAATGACGTGCGTACAGAAACTAGTGGATAAGCCAGATCCACAGTAGAGGGGTCAGTACCTATTCGCCAATCATCGAGATATTGGGGAGGTTTTAATGAGACCTTAACTATGCAACATTTCATCGCTGATAACACATTGACCTAACTTGACGAAACTGAGGACTGGGAAATGATTTTCTTTCCAGGCAACTTTCTCGATCTGTTCGATATGAGCTTTTTCATTTGTGCATATTTTGCAATCCTTTGGTAAGTTTTAACAACGAGGCACTAGCAGATTTTATAAAAAGAATAAATCTTCTAGCAATGCTGCCGAAGATTCACACTTGGATTACTTCGCAATGTAGTCCGAAATCTGAATACTTCTATGAATGCAGAGTTGAAAATGATTGAAGAATGGTTGATAACATCTATTTGGACTCTACAATCAGTCAAAAAGTGAGCTTAGCATGGACTTTCTTCTCTACCTCTCCCAGAATTCACCTAAGTGTTGCGTGCATTTTGAACACTATTGTAAAAATGATTATAATAACAGCGATTCAATTCACAATTTAAAAAGTGTTTCTTCTTTAGCGTTAGGTGCAGTATGAATTTAGCATAACAAATGAGACCAATGTATAAACGGTAACTTTATCATATTTCTTCTCGCTCCACCGGGGGCTAATAAAACACTGTACCTGCAATGAATTAACTGAGATAATGTTTGAACTTATATTTTTTGCTTATTTCACTTTCTTTTCGGCAGTGTATGTCTTGAACTATACCCATAAGGGAGTTGAGATATGAGCAAAATTCGGGACCCTCAACTTTGCTTCAAACCCGCTATTACCCTTACAGGGGGCTCATGTCTATCCATCCCACCAGTCGACGCCCTTGCTTTGCCTTTTTCTCATCCTTGTTTTCAAATTATCCATGCTATGAGCAATAACATAGTTTGACCTAGACTGGCTTTCACGTAGTTTCGGAATGAGTAATCAATGTCTGCTTCTCTTTTCATAAATAAGTCAGCATGAGCTTGATACAAAACTTTATTTGGTTAAGATTTCTTAGCTTTCGCCTTCGTCAGAGCCAGAATGATTGAAGTCGATTAACTACAGCTGTTCGCCCTTGCAATGTGGGTCTTCATTGTCGCACCGAGTCGAATCCAGTGGAGTGGAGCACCGCTCGAATGATTGGCAGAGATTGTAATAAATTAGTCCGTAAATCGGAACTAAGTATTCCAACAAGAAAAAATTTTGCATACTTCACTGAATTACCTAAAGGGCCCAAAAAAGATCTAAAGTATTAACATTTCTAAGGCTAAACCAAAAAACTACAATCAAGAGGCCAGGTAGTGTGGGAAGTAATTCAGTTTCTGGTTGTCCATTGGTCGAGCTTTTCAAGCCGCTCTTGGACACCCCTCTTTTCCAAAATTTAGGAGTGGCATACAAAAATTATGATTCTCGCTATGTATCCTGAGTGAGGACTATGTATCTTGAGTAAGGAGAACTTCTTGGATTAGTCCGGCAAGTGAGAGAGGAGAACAGATTTTAGTGATGACCAGATTAAGTTGGTCAACGAGTAACCAAACTAGAAGTGGTAAAAATGCTGCAGCTGTCAGAGATAAATTTAAAGCAAATTTCTTTCAAATGTCGTATTTCATTCCTTCTTTATAAGAAATTATCTGTTTATTTATACTAACACTATACTTATAATAGGTAGGTGTGGCGCAGTGGTCGGAGGCGCTCTTCGACGCACGCGTGGGATCGAATCCGGCGTTCGTAGCTCACCTAGCCTTCCATTCCTCCGGGGTCGGCAAGTACTGGCTCGATACATCGGCAGGTCACCGCGAGTCGTTGTAAAGGCCAGATATGCACTCGATCTCCTCCAATAGATGCTTAATGAAGTCTGATGCATGGTGCATCTTTTTTTATCACTATTATTGAAAGATTAAAAACAGGTTGACAGATTGTTATAAATCTTTTGAGGCTGACACTTCAGTTTATTGTTACCATGAAAACGAATAATTTTGGATAGCGATCAATCAAGAACCTTCCTGTAACTTGGGAAACCGCCGTGCAAAGTCAGTCCTTCTTCCGTTCCAGTGCTATGATCGCCGTTCTGAAAAGAGTGGCTCTAAAACGTTAACTACAATAAACATTTGTAACAAACTCATGCAGGCTTATCGAGGAACCAAGATGTTGATTACCGTTAAATGAAAACCATTAAAGAAAACTTTTTTCGTTGTTTTACACGACCATTATTCACATCTACTGTGCAAATCCAAGTGCTTTCAGCATTCTATTCGTTTCCTCGCACTCAATGTTCACGAACTCTTCGGACTCTCACGAGTGGGTTCGAATGCTGCTTGAGGATCGTCTTCCTTATCAATATCGTGGAATGCTGGTCCTTGGAGTCCTGGGTAGCATGGCTAGGGCTTCCCATTTGGGTCACGTGAAATGAACTGCATCTGGACAAATCCAGTAATAATTCGGCGATGCCAAAAGAACGAGACTTGTTGGGTTTGGGCGGAACCGAAGTAGTACCGCGCTCGTGATGTACTGTGTCAGTACCAATGCACTAACCGCTCCCAGTAACGATAAATCGAGAAAATATTAAGAGGCAGTAGTTTAACATTTACACGCTTTATCAAATATCATCCTTGGAACAAAGGAGGTATACGTGGAGGTCAAACCGACTAAAAGAAATCCACTCATACGTGTTTCGTTCAGTGGTGTCACCGTTATCGTTGTGAACATGAATGGGTTCAAAACAAATAAACACGGCGCTGTTTCACTCATAACTTGACAAAAAAAACTTATGAACAGAAAATCGGAACAAATCCAGTGTTGTAACATATGCGCCACTGTTCAGTGGCTTCGAACCCTATGCTCATTTCAGAAGGAACTGATCCGCAATTTCCATTTTGAGTTAACCAGAATTATTTCAAAACCGACTTTTCCTTAAGCTCGGTATGACTAGTCAACACGTGTTTAAATTGTTGAGCTTGCACTAGGTTGTTTTACAACTTTTATTCGGTTAACGTTATGACGTCCTCGTTTTCATCAGAGCCGATGATCCGAGTCGACGGTCCACAACTGTTGGCCTTCTCACTGTGGCGTCTTCGCCTTCGTGTCGAGTCAGATTTCCTTCAGTAGAGCATCTCTCGAAATCTGAGTTACTAGCAAGGTATCAAATTCCTATTTCATTTTTTCACTTTACAAGGGTTTTCAATACAACAGCTATTCCACGATGTATGCACTCATCACGCAGTAGAGAACACCTTCAAACAAGCTGGATTTATTCTGTACCTAAAAACTAGCGTTACAGACATAGTTGTGAGAAGTATACTTGTGAGAAGCAAAGAAATTTCTAGCAGTTTATAAGTTTGGCTGTTTAGCATCCTCCTTTGTATTCCACAGCCAGAAACAGGGAACGTCCGTACTCCAAACATACTCTTTGATTTTTTATCACATAACCAGCTAATCTAAGCGTTTTTTCTCACTTTCGATATCCATACAAGTTTTGATGAATACTAGTTAGTTCATCAATGGTACGTGAACATGTTACACTCACAGCTCAGCAACGAATGAGTGCTTCTACAGCACAAAACAGTGTAGAGCTTCCCAATCTCCAACAAACTGGACGACAAATGCTTAAATCATGAGCGATTTGTCCAGTTTGCTGGAGAGTTTTGTTCCTAAGCAAGTCATTTCCACATAACAGACCACCTCTGGTATTTCCTGAGTGCCAGGAAATGACGAAAGAGAACTACAACGACTTTCGTGTCAGTAATATGGAAGCATAAAATGACAAAGCTCTCGGCGTTGATCAATCGGTGAGGGATGCGCCATGCATTCGATTTCATTAAGCATCATTTTGAGGTGATTGGATGCATATCTGGCCTTTACAATGACTCGCGGTGGCCTCCTGATGTATCGAGCCAGTGCTGCCATCCTCCCAGACAAGTCTGGTACCTAGCTGCCGACTCCGGTGGTATGGAAGGCTTGGTGGGCAATGGGCGCGCGGATCGATTCCACGTGCACCTTGCAGGGCGCCTCCGACCACCGCACCACACGCGCCCTGTCAGTAATATGTTAGCAACAATACTTCAGTGTATTTTATCGAAAACGACTCGAGACAGAGATAGAACAAATACAAATAGATGGCAGACTAAGCATGGCAACGATGCACCGGGAAATAACATGTCATGATATAAAACACCCAGTCATTAGTATAAAGCTCCTCATAACGACGATTAGATTAAATTGAAAGAACTGAATAATAAAACTGTTACACTTATGAATAAAACTCCTCAAACATAAAGCTATGACGTTCGACTAGTAGAATGTGGCATTTCGCCTCACTGATATATAGACACTATAAAGTCAACCATTGTCGTGAGATCAGTAAGTACAAGATCTACGTTAGTTCGTTTTCCTGTCTCCATATTGACAGTCATACAGAACTCGAGAGATCTCCAGTCGAGCTAATGCAAAGGTACGTGCGTCCATACCACTAAGTGACTTTTCAATCGAACGTACGAACAAGGAAACCTTAACATATAAACCATACTGAGGAATGAAACGAGCTAAGAGACAAAAGACTGGAAAAAACAATTTAATAAGGACGCAAAAACCCTCGGTGTCTGGAATATAGTCCTCATGATTTTCTTCAAGTTTTCTCTTTTTCGACGAAGTGCTCATAGGTTGGGCTTGTTTATCACAGTGCTCGACATCAAGCGGTAACGGCATAGCCATACTCTGTTCGGCAAAACTGGCGTAGAACTCCTTTAGTGGGTCACATCGGTCCTACAAGTAACTTTTGTATAGTTTATATAATATCATTTAGTATTTCTGATACATCCCAACGGTTTATCCCTTATCGTGGCTGGGAGGTGTTCCTGGGTGTGGGTCTGCGATGAACAGCAGGGAGGATTCATTCCCCAGCAGAGCATCCAAAGCTGAAAAGGGGTTCGGCGTTCTCATCAGGAAGCCCATTTAACAGTAAAGCAATATCAGGATGCACTCCCCGTACTGGTATCAAAGTACTCGCATGGTGGCAAATATTCCTCTGATCCACAAGGACGGCGAATGTCTGTGATGGTGACGACCTAGCGCAGACTTTGGCTAGGCTGTCCTCCAGACTCCACGGAACCACAGTGCATAAACAAGAAAAACTCCGAAAAAAGTGGAAATTATCCTAGGGCCTGCACAATTAGTGGAAACAAGCCATCCAAGTATCCAAAAAGACTCACCTCAATCTCTCCTTCCGCAGAATCGCTACCTTCTTCCTCTTCGTTTCGCTCCGTGATCTGCGAATCGAATAGGCTTTCAGCTGAATGTGTCCCATATCAAATAAATAACACCTTTTTACATTCGTGAACTATCAGTGTGAATAGGAACAAAAAGAAACAAACCGTTTCCACCAAGCTTCATGAGACTCGCCATAAGATCTCCACGTTTCCGCCTATTTCGATGTTCAATATATGGATCCAAAAATGACATTTTTTTGTAGTAGTAGTACCTAAAATGAAAATTGCCGCAAATTTATATTAATGTGGTAAATTCATGAAGAACGAGTATAGTGACTGCGAACCACTTATCGCCCTTTTTAAGCGGCGTACTCGTCTTGTCGATCTTTCGAAGCCGAACATAGCGATCTCGCATATGGCGCCATTTCCTCTCCAGTTCAACTCCCGGACCTAGGCACATACTATTTCAAATGATTAGAAAAAAAGTGGAGATAAATCACAGTTACACCGTACTATTTAGGAATTCCAATTTTTTTTTCTCTGGAAACTCATTAACTCGTTCCAGAATGGTTTCAGCTCAATAATAGAATGATTTCAATGGAAAAAAAACAAATAGAACAAATTAAGTAGAAGCCTCAATGGTGCTGAAATATTTGCAAAACTCCGGACCGCAGGTGTCTGCGGTGAAGAAAAACGCGCTATTACCCTTTCCGGGGGTTAACGCGTTCACCACCACACCATGCGTGACTTCGTTTCGCCTTTGCCTCAGTTAGTTTTCTGTCCACCACTGTCATAGGCAATTACCCGTCAACGGGATTGCTCTGGGAAGCCCAAATCGAACATGAGCCCAGCTTAGCTGAGGCTGTAGTGGAGGCTGTAGTGGAAATCACAGTGTTATTTTTTTTATTTACTGCCTATTGCAATTTTTTACGGCGGGGGTATTATGTCTGATACAACCACAATAGTGCCGAAATATTTGCAAAATTCCGGACCGCAGGTGTTTGCTGTGGCAGGTGTTTGCTGTGAGGTGGGGAACGAACGCGTTACTACCGTTAGGGAACGGTAGACAGAAAACTAGCTGAGAGAAAGAGGGAAACGAAGTACACGCATAGTGTGGTTGCGAACGCCTTAGCCCCTGGAAAGGGTAATACCGCGTTCGTTCCCCACCGCAGACACTTGCCGCCCGGAGTTTTACAAACATCTCAACACCACTGTGGTTGTATTTCAAATAATACCCTACCACATAGACGTACTTTATTTGCCAGCCTTTGTGGACTTGAGAAACGGGGACATTCTGCGACTAGGTTTCTTTCAGGACATCGGAGACTTATAGTATTGGTTTACCCTTATCAGGTTTGTAACATGGAAATGTCGAACCCATCAGACCGGGCGACTCTAGAGAGATCAATTCCTGAGATGGCCCACAAGGACTCCGGCTACCCATGGAACTGTCGTCAATTAATATACATAATCAACTTCTCTTGTTATAGGATTCAGAAATTTCGCATCACATATTATACTAATTTGCACCACATGTTGTACTAACTCTTTATACGCATGGAACGAAAGACCAACCAGTAAATGACAACTGCTGCGCTACTTGATTCCAAACATGACTCTTGTAGTCTGACATTTTGTGCAGTGGATGACATCTGAAAAGATGATGAAGATTAAGAAAAAAACTAATCCTATGACTCATAAAGGACCACCCACAACACACCGATTGAAGATGCAGGGGTTCTTTTCAACTGCATCAATTAGACGGATCTCAAAGTGATCATCTGCAGTGCAAGGATATTGCTATAATAATCTTCTCGTTATTAATATAAACAAAGTTCTGTAGACATATGCAAAGCAGTGCTCAAAACCTACCCCCACGACCAAATCAACATCTCTCTCATCACCTTCGCTAGATTTCCCATGAGTATGAACGTCTTTTGACACGTCATTAGGAACCACAGGCTTCACACTGACACCGATCTCCTTCACGACTTCGCCTGCCGCTAATGGCTTCACATCCACGGTGGCGGTTGGCATCAAGTACTACAGAGAAAAAGTGGGATGATAAGTCATTAAGTTACTGATAAGCACTTTAGGAAAGGTCCGCATGTGGAGAAAAGTCGACCGAAAAACGAATTGAAACATTGAAAACTGCTTAGAAATATTATAATTTTGACGTCACCAAATTCAGTACACATTACTCATAACGATTTCTGGACTTCTTGAACACCACTGATTGGTGGGAACACGAATACATTGACAATGATGGTAAACGTGCGGTTAAGTAGTGCAGCTGGTGGCCGGTTAACCGCCGAAGACACTAGCGCAATTTCGTCTCAACTTACCATGAAAAGAATAACACAGAAGCGTGTTTGCAGCATGTTACTACGCTACATGAATTCTACAAAGTGTTCTATGCACATTGTTTTCCACCTCTTTAGAAAGGTTGGTTCAGTTGGTTCCTTTTTTCCAAAAGAGAATGGATCACTGAAGAATGGAGCACTTCTAAAAAGCCGTCCAGTGAATGCAAATTTAGCTGCAACATTTTTACGCAACTCCTAACAGAATATCTATATTTCCATTGAGAGAAATATGAATATATTTTCTGAACGGTGGTGCAAAAATAGAACAAGTTTCTTTTCCATTCCTATTGTTATATGAACCCCGTTAAAGGCTACTGTGCGGACGCCAGCACTTCTCACATTCGATTCATTTCCTCGCATCTATTATCCACGAAGATCTTCCAACCCTTACGAGTGGCTTGGGCTACTGCCTGAAGATTTTCACTTCGTCTTGAACGCTGGAGAACGTTGGTCGAGTCGATTCTCCCTACAGTCCTCAGAAAGCTGGGCTGGAGTCCGGACAGGTCCGGTATCAATCTCCCGACCTCGGAAAGATGAGAGGCTTGGTTCTTCCGGAGCGGAACCGAACTAGCACCATATTCGCGATGACCGACATCATTATAGCTGAGCTATCCTTCCAGAAATAGACTTAAACATGTTAAGCATGTGCAAATAACAAACCAAAACCTCTGAATTGACCTGGACCACAATATTTTTGTTGGGTAGTTCGTGTGGTAGCATAATTCTCTTCTTTGGGCTTGTCCCGTAGGACTTCTTCGTAGGATGACTATCGAGTGGAGATACTCAGACACTTTTCCACGCCTTCGCGGCTGTCGCTTTGAATTTGGGCTGTGTTAAGCGCGTGTACCAATTGGTTGACAGCAGTTTGTTCATAAGATATCTCACAATGTTTGTTGGCTTCGTCGTATGGCAACGAAAAGCATCTAACAGGAAACTCATTTGGAGGAAATCCTTCACTTTGTGAGAGCGAATCGGGTGCTAGAAAGTTCTCCAAAATCCTTCTTATTGCCATATTCGTCCACTGAACTTGGAGATTGTAAGAAGTGGTAGATTTGCTACTATAGAGCCGGCGTTTGCGACATTCGAGATAGCCGCTTCTCTCTTTTCCAATGTGTTCCTAAGCTGCCAAGGGTTTTTTCGACTTTCCTTTCACTCCCAGTCAATTATTTTCTACTAATAGGATGCTAGCATAGTGCTAGTTAGCTGCTGAACTACACATTTCCAGTGTCGCTTGGACGCGGTTCATTTTGACTTTAATGTCGAATTTTGCATCCCCTAATCTAGCTTGTAAAATGTTGAAATATTCCAGTACATTAACTTTTTTCAGAAGGAAGGTCTAATGGAGTTTCCACCAAATCTTGTATTACTCGTTTAACCCATAACGCCCACTTTCCATATTTCGTAGTGGACCCTAGCCGAATAGAAGCAATTTTTCGTCGGCCGCGGACTTTCTTTTTCTTTTTTACAGTAAAAAAAAATCCTAAATAGATAGAGGACTTGAAGGGTTTTCAACACGATACAATTGTAGGAGAACTTTGCTCTACCATTCTATGAGCACGACTAACTATGGTCCATATTGAAAACCGATTGTTCTCACCACTTGGAAGTATTCTGCAGTCTGTGTTGAGTACGTTTCGCTATTTTCATAACGACATATTCTATACAATAACAATGCTGCTTAAAGTGAAGTAACCATAAGATGTAAATGAAATTAGTGCCATTGAACTTTTTTCAGAAAAAAGGTTTTTCTCAACCAATAATTTTAACGAACAGCTTTTTCGGTCTTACCCCCTAATATTTTGACGCGCATTCCACGAGCTATAGAAAGAGCGTCAACAGTGCGGTAGCGCTAAAAAAAAACTCTGGAACCCATTAAACTTAATTCTATACGGAGCGCTATGGGTTAAGTGTGCTGACAGACGAGTAAACGCCTTTGTTAAAGTACGCTGATGTAAAGGAAGTGTGGTTGTCATCGCGTGGTGAATTTAAGATTTATTGGTTTAAGTGGACTAACTTCTCCATAGACTTACTTTTTTGAGGTTGATCGCACTGCGGTACTGAGCGTTCAGAACAAGCATAATTGCACCCTTATTGTCCCGTTGGGTCGGTGGGCTTCGCGTTGCGCGGTTGAGTGCTCTATAGTTGGTTGAAATGGCCATTGAACCAAATGTGTTGCGTAGTTCGTATAGCAGAGTGCTTTTTTTCTTCGTACCTGCCACGTACCGTACCGGAACATTTGATAGTGGACGCCATAGTTCGTAGGCTCAGACTTGGGCAATTAAACATTTATACAAATAATATAAATATGTTGATAATAAACGCGACCAGATCAATTGGTATACACGCTACATAAAGTGGCTAAATTAATAAACAAGCGTAACAGAAGTAAAGAGGTGCATTTGCAATAACAAGGGCTTTCAAAATAGATTCATGTATGTGGCGTGAAGACAGACCTAATATACATCTTATGAGTATTTGAACGAGAAATCTAAAAAATAGAGGCTAGTTCATAGAATGAAAGAGAAGAAAGGAGATGGATGTAGCTCGAACAATGTGTAGCTGAATTTAGTAAGAACATTTTTGCTTGAAATGGGAGGAAAGGTTAAGAACGTCACAGTGGGATGTCAATGTGCCCGGCCCGTAGGCTACAGCTGTGTACCGATGTAGTATCCTAATATCCTTCATGATCAACACCACTTTGTTCCAGAACAGCAGAACTGACAAACAGCCAAATAATCACGTTTTTTTTCTTTTTTACGTAGATATTTACGTTTTTTAAGGGAATAAAATTTGCGATAATTTATTTCCAGCTCTCACATATTCTTTCAACGAATGCGTGCATTTAAACCAAGCATCTCTAAATCACATTCCTCTTACTTCATTCCAATGAGCTAAATTTTAAACATAACTGAAGGAAACATTAGAATTTTTCGCAAATGTTAGATTCATGGCATGCCAAAGCATGGACTAACGCTATTTTTCTTCCCTTTAAAATGATGACATGTACGTTAGGATGCTTGGATTGCATTTGACACATTGTCATTTGCTGTCGTTCGCTGATCAATTAATTTATCCATGAGTCACAACGAAGTCTTTAAAGCGATATCCTATAGCCACGATCACCATCGCGGTATACTATGGGTCAACTGGAAATTCTGAGTTGCGTTGTTCTTAACTGAGGAGATGAACAATGAACCTGTCCTGCTTTCCGAGAACTGTAAGACACCTGTGACACAAAATCAAGCAGAGAACATTCAAGAAATGAATAAAAGCTGCCTGAAGAAGAGGTGAGGGAAAGTGCTCACTTGTTCTGGCACCACTGATATTTAGCTTCCAAATTCTATTTATTCAATAATAAATCAAATATTCTAAAGAAAATTCCCACCAGTTTACCAACGTTCATTCTTGAAGTCGTTTTTTTGATTTATTACCAAATTTTTGAAGGAAAAAAACTCATCATATTCCAGGCAGACCACCACCATATGCAACTATTGCACCAGAGAGAAACGAATGGAAATTATGTTGGGGGCTCCGTACAACCACTGAAGACGGGCTGACCAAGTATCCAAGTAAGTAAGTATTATGAAGTATGACCATTCTGGTCACGAAAACTTAATACGGAAAATGACTGTTGTTAAGGAATCAAGGTTATCGAACTATGATTTCGTTAACATGAATTTTGAATTTGTTCTTTTAGAACAAGTGGTTCGTGTCCTGCTTTGGCTCAAAGCTAGACTAATTGCTCGATAAGCTACGGGAGCTATTTGTTTGTGTTTCAATGACGCCAATATTTCTAATACTTAGTGTATTGATGGACTTTTAGAGCAAGTAACTCACTGCTTGTTTTGTTTGAATATTGGGTTAAACAGTTGAAGAACAGCACTTAGTGTTTCAGCAAAGAGACGGTTTAATAGACGGAAATTCGAACAAAGAGCGTAGAAAAAAGAGAATATTGATCTTCGAAGGACAATAAATACTTGACAAATTAAATTCAAGAACCAGAGCTGACGGCGAGAGGAATACCTTTCGAATGATGGAGATTCGATTATTCTCTACCCCACTACAATGACAGAGTTATGGAATGCGTGCTACGTTGCACTTGATTCATCCTATCGTGTGTTTCGAATCCACGGAGCTTTGATGACAAAAATCTCGTCATGAAATGATTTTAAGTTTTCGTTCACACCATAAAACAACACATGTTAGTTTCTGAAATTTAATTCCGCAGCATTTCTGACATAGGCGTCAGAAGGAACTTAGAATCTTCCAAAGAAACTTGTTACTTTTCCTTACATTGAATGTCAAGTGGTACAAGAAATTTATGGCAACTCCGTATCCAATGTTGATTACGATTTACTGGCAATGAGAGAGCACACTGCTCAGTGCTGTGATAGAATTCAATAGGAAGACTGTCACATTCGAATTGCACTATTGACATCCGCATTTCGTGGTCAGCCAGCAAGTGTAGCGCGGGTTTAAATAACGGATATCACGTGTCCAACAGAAATCTCAAATTCCATTCCCACAGACAAACAACGAAATTCAGAGTTTCGCATCATAGACCCATAAACCGTACTGGTAGACAGGGAGTGCGACGTGAAGCTCAGATCTTTTTGGAAAATCCACTTATTGCATCTGTGCCGTTGGTGAACTATCAGTTTCTTACCGGTTACAGTATGTTCGGTAGAGCTTTAACCACGTCAAATGCATGCTATGCTATATCTTTCGCCAAGCTATCTTGAAAGAGCGAAAAAAAGTTTGTGCACCAAACAAGTAGTACAGATGAGCAAGTGGATGTTGAACAAAGAGTTTCTCCTCTGGCTGAGAGCCTACAATGTAATATTAACCCTTTATTTTCTGCCCACTATAATTTTTCACGGCAGGGTATGATGTGATATTCGCAAAACTTGGACCTCGGGCCAAATCTAACCACGATTACCCTTTCCTGAGGTGCACTTATTGCACACTTACACACGCTTACCTCAGCATCGTTGTGATTGTAGTCTACAATATATTTCAACGTCCATAAAGCACTTTTGATATTTAATAAATTAAAGTGATTGATCTTAACATGATGCTACGAATCATAATATCATGATAGGAAATGCTTCTAAAGAATACATAAGACTTCATTTGTTGCATGAAAGAAAGAATATCCCTAAAGTAGAGCTTGTGAAATAATTTTATAACATTGGTCTTACTTAGCAATACTACCTAAAATCACATACTGCGCGATTTCAGCACTCCTTTCAGACGAACTCCTTAGTAGGGCGTTGGAACCAGCTGTTTATGAGTGTAGTGCTCAACGTATCCCCCGAATACAGCGGTTCCCGCGCCTCGTAACCTTGACGAATACTTTATCACCATTTCCAAATACTTTTAAGACGTCTTCATATGAATAAGTAAAAGTTCACTTAACCATCCGGTGCATAATCATCAATCTTGTGGTAGGCGATCGGATTCTATGTACACTATGGACTGTCTAAATGTATATAGATGAAGGTTTTCATGAAGTTTCAAGGTGTTATTTTACCTAGCCTTTTTGGCGCGTGTGGCGCACTGGCCGGAGGCGCCCTGCGACACACACGTGGAATCGATCCCCGCGCCCGTGGCTCACCAAGCCTACTATCCTTTCAGAGTTGGCAAATTGGTACCTGACTTGTATGGGAGGAAAGCAACACTGACTCGATACATCGATAGGCCACCGTGAGTCATTGTAAAGTCCAGATATGCATACAGTCTCCTCCAAACGATGCTTTGTGAAGTCGAATGCAGGGCGCATTCCTCACGGATTGATCAACGATAAGAGCTTTACACTTTTTTTTATTCCTCAAATAGTAATTTTATTCTTTGGTTTGCTGCTCTCTTTGCCAGCGATATGAAACAGCCGCGAATGTTAGGGAATTCTGTGGTAAACTCCGATTGCGATTACGCGATTATCCTCTTACTTTCGCAGCACCTCAGATGAATCGAGTGCATGTGTGACGCAAACACAACACCTGTGACAGTAATACTGGCATGAGAGGTGAAGACTTGGGAGAGCGGGAAAAAAGGAGCAATAGAGAAGTGGCGCAATTGTAGCAGACAAAATTAACAAGAAAATCAGTCTTACGGAAGGAGGATACGTCATCGACGACGTCGTTAACAGCACTGTTACTACGACGGCCTACTGAAATTCACTCTTGAGACGTAAATGCAAAAGTGACAGCAGTCTGGACTGCAAGTAACGTTTTGCCTATGTTTGACCGAAATGCATGGTTCTTGACCCCCTACATGATGGCTACAGTCTTCAAAATGAGAACACACCTCAGAGCAACGCATTCAGAATAAGAGGAATAATATAGTGACTTTTTTTTGAGTGAACGAATGTTTCTTTTGGAATAGCTGCCAATGTAGCTACTTCAATTTTCGAAAAAATTGCAAGCGAAGGCCATCGCTTGCTCTGCGCTGCCGCTGTGGCTGATCTAGCCTGAGTTGTTAAAATAATCACCTCTCTTAAGACTAGGAGCTTTAAAGACGTAAACAGACTATTCCAGGTTCACTAGGAAAACGTCAACGCGAACGACAGCGCAGAATGAGGATTTTCGGCACCCCATCATCGGTACAAAGTTGTTAGTTACCTTTACGAAGTGATCGAAAAGTTTCTGAACTACGGACAGGCGGAGACATTTTGCCTCTACTGTTGTGAAAACGACAATAAACGCTTATTACCTTTAAATGAACGATCCTAGGCCACGAAATCAGTGAGCTTCGTGGTTCTTCAATTTTTGCCAAATGTCACCTTTTCTATGGAAGTCTGACAGCGGAACGCAATCAGAAGAGGCATCCTAGAGATTCCATCACTACTTGAAAGGAACAGAAAGCTGCTGAACGATACGTACAGAGGGGCACGGCAAAACGGTGAGTGTTAGGCGGGCGGCGTCCGGACGGCATCCGTCGGCGGGCAATGCGCTTGCGGGCACGTCTGCCGCCGCCGTCGCGTAATCGATTGCGCGCCGCCGGAAAAACAGCCGGCTGCGGCGGCAGCGCAGCGCGTCGATCCGTCCGCAAGCGCCGGCGGCGCGGCCCAACTCACCCGGGCGACGACGGCGCCGTCCGGGGGCGACTCGGGCGACGCCGAACTGCACGGCCGGGGGCGTGTAGCAGCGGCGAAGCAGTTGTCATCGGTCGACGGTCGACGATTCGACTCATCCACACGCACCATCACCGGCACTGTTGTGCCTAGATTCAAGAATTACCCTTGACAACATCTCATAAAGGAAGCGCATGGTTTGGCAGAGCCGAGATGAGGAAAGTTAGTGGACTGCTATCAGAAAAAAGGCTCTCGGCACGGCACCTAACCTGACACTCCCCTGAAGCGTATACTGCGTATGACGCTGCCATCATCCTCAAAATTCTGGAACGAAGTGTGAGCAGCAATCGATATCGTAGAATTATCACCACCATGAAGCATAGCCTAGCTGTTGACATTAACCTGGCATTGACTTGGGAACTCACACTGGTGCATGCTACTGGTGAACTCCATACTTTACCAATAAGTTGTGCAGGTCTCATACCATTACCTATCTTTTATAACCATTTCTTTTTGACTAGTCGACTTGCACTTTCTGATCTGATCGATTCGTGATCGGCTTGAGAATTGGAAGATACGCAGCACGGCAGTTCTTCTTTAACGAGCTATGTCAGATATGTTTGGCGGTGTTATGGACATCGGTAACATCAAAATTACTGCCAGTAGATTAGCGATATTATAAATCGAATATTTGAAAAGTTGAAACGTATGAATTTCAACCTCAGTTGTGCTGACATATTTGCAAAGTCCAGATCCCCAAGCCAATTTCGAACCTACGACCACGCTTTCCTGGGGGATTACTTGTTGCCCACTACACCACTGCGACCATTGCTTTACTTTTCTACCAGCCGGTTTTTTTATACCCTAACGGTGCTATCAGCAAGCACCCGTCAGCGGGAATAGTCTGAGGAGCATAAATGAGCATTAAAGCCATACAACGTTTAACTCGAAAATAATTAAAAAAATAGTAGGAAATGAATAAAAAAGCTAAACAGTATGAATTTTTTATTCCAAACGGACTTTCATTCAACCTCGACATGAATGGTCAACTTACCTTATTTCAATGATAAGCTAACACGAGGTTGTTGCCAAATATTTATTCGGCTAGCATTTCGACGTCTTTGTCTTCCTCGGAGCCGATGATCGGAGTCGATGGCTTACACTCGCTCGGCCTCTCAACGTGGTGTCTTCATCGTCGTATCGAGTTGAATCTTCTCCAGTGCAGCACCGTTCGAATGAGGCAACCTCACCGGACAGCTCCGTCTTGCACAAGACGGTTGTTGACTGATTGTCTACTGATAATGACTTGTTTTTCAGCGGGACAGTCCCACCCTGCAGCAGTCCTGCGTCATGTTTCCCATACGTGCGAGCTTATCTAATATCAACTGGCGTATGATGGACCATTCATTGAATGTCATGTCATTGTCTGAAGAAGATTCGACTTCATACGAAGACGAAGACCAGATCGAGAAGACGAACGACTGTGAAGCATCGACTCGGATCGTCGGCTCTCAAGAAGACGAAGCCGTCGAAACGTTAGAATAATAAATACTTGGTAACAACCTATCAATGCAACAAAGCATGAATTTCGTTGGTCGAGAAAAGCGACAAGAAATTCCATACTCATTTTGAATACGACTCTCTTTTCAAGTAACTTTTTATTGTAGTTACCAGTGAAGTATTCCGTGCTCCAAAGGCAACGTAATTATTAAATCAGTTCAACTGAATTATATTTCGTATAAAACAACTTAATTAATGCACATGCTCCTAGAAGTAACCATACCTAAACCATACCTTTCCAAAAAAAGAAGAGTCGAAAGCCTTCTAACCTTCTCGCTCACAAGAAAATAGTCGTGCTGTAAAGATTTTACATATCTTGTTCAAGTGGACAACTAAAAGCGCTTAAATGATTGGTCCTGTGGCGGAATTGTGGCTTGTAGTTTTGAACAAGTTCATTTAAAGAGATCCAAGCATTTTTTTACGACTTATGAAGGCATGAGATAAAATGTCAGCCAACATCATACTTTTAGACTAGAGCTTCAGCGGCGTAGTGATATTTAAAATGAAATCATTCCATTTTTATGACTTCCCATTGCCTAGATAAAGGGTAAAAAAGACAAAGCTCTCGGCGCTGATCATTCCCTGAGGGATGCGCCATGCATTCTACTTCACTGAGATCGTTTAGAGGTGACTGAATGCATATCTGCCCTTTACTCGCGGAGCCCTACCGATGTACCGAGCCAGTGTTGCTATCTTCCTGGACAAGTCTGGTACAGATTTGACGATTCCGGAATGAAGAAAGGGTTGGTGGGCCATAGGCACGGGACCTATTCCATGTGTGTATCGCAGGGCGCTCCGACCAGTGCTCCACATGCGCCCAATGTCTAGATATGCTAGGAAATCAATTTGTCAACTTGGTGGTATCATCGCCCAACTTTCCTCTGTCGTCCCACTGGTCGTTGATCGTCTCGATTATCATCATCAAGCTCTCCAATTGTCATGGTTTCGTGCAACGGTAACCCAGTGGTTTCTGCTTTCTGTAGTGACTCGAGGAGCATAACATTTTTTCTTCCCTTACCTTCGTGAAGTAGTTTCATTATCGGCTCTGTAGTCTGCATCTTGTGAACTTGGCAGTTTCCCACTAAATAGTAACTTTTCCTTCTGTTAAGTAACGTGTGAATAGCCGAAGCAGTTTGTTCGCGATGAGTGGCAATTTCTACATGCGTTCACCTTTCATTCTCATCGGGTTGGGTCTTGCACGGCTCTTTGTGAACGGAATAGCATGTGATTGAAAGGTTTTGTTGATATACTTGTAAATTTTTAGGTTAAATCATCATTCTAATGGATCTTCTTTTAAAAACGCAGTTATGAACTGTGGAAGCCATCAGTGAATTTCCTCCAGGCTGCGCTTAAGTGCATTGACGTGAAACAACAAAAGAAACGATATTTCTCGTTTTCGGTGGTTTAGTTCTAAAATAGTGGACTACTGACCAAAGTGAACGTTTCCTAGGTAACAGTTGAATGAAAACTCTTGTTTGAACACAGCGATGCAAATTAGCATTAGCGTAGCGTTTCTATAACAGATTCCTATTTACTATTACTATTACTATTATTATTATTTCACGGCTATTAAATATTATTATACATAATACTGTATTGTTCTATTATCATTAAATATTATGTTATTATTAATTTTATTACTTTTATTGTTTTATTAATATTATTATTTTTTATTTAATACTACTTTCTACTTTTACTTATTTCTATTACAGATTCCATTGCATAGCCGCTCCTATTCCAGAATGCATTTGTGAAATAATTTTTTTAAATCTTTGTCTATCGTATTTGTACAATATTGTTAATATGACATCGGCAGCGCTTATTTTGTCTATCAAAGTCTTACTTTATTATTTATGCCGTGTGTTCAGAAATTCCAGCTATCATGTCGCTGATGTGGCTTTCTTAATTATCACTCAAACTTCCTTGATTGGTAGTGGTCTCGCTTGTTTATAAGTTAAGCTTACAATTTATGAGTGCAGTCGCAAGGGGCCTTTCAACGCTTTGCCGCCTCATCCTGGCTGGGAGGTGTTCCTGGGTGTCGTAGCACTGCGATGCACAGCTAGGGGGACTCATCCCCCCGGCAGGCTTCCCAAGCTAAGAGGTAAGAGGGAGTCCGGAGTTTCCACCAAGAAGTCCAGATAAGAGTAAACCAATACCAGGATCGACCACTGTCCTGGTACCAAACTAATCGCATGGTGGCAAATTTCCCTCTAATCCACAATGCGGCAACTGCCTGTGGTGGTTACAAGCTGGAGCAGACTTTGGCCAGGCTGACCTCCTTACTCCAGGGAAACACAGTGGCTAAGCCAGCAAATCTTCAAAGAATGGAGATTATGCTGGGTCCTGCACAACCAGTGAGAAAGGGCCGTCCAAGTATCAAAGTAAGTAAATCACAAGGCTTTAGTGGCTTGCACAGTTTTTTCTGGCTTCACCTATTGTTTCCCACCATTTTTTATTCACCTCCAGGTCAATATATAGCTTAATAATAAGTGTTTTTTAGGGGAACGGCTATCAGTGGTAGTGATTCCGTTCATTACGACCATGGTGGTGGTTCGGCTCTGCTCAGGCTCACAAAGCTTCCTATCTTTCCGGATTTGAGAAATTGGTAGCAGACTCGTCTGTGGTCCACAGACCCACATAAGTACGCCCTAGCACAGCTATCTCAGAATTCCTAAGAGAGCAGCCTCGAGCAGCATTCAACGGCATTCGTGTTTAACACTCAAAAATCTTCAAAAAGTTCGAAGACCATAGTCGATGATGGAGAGGAAACGAATGGAATGCAATATATGCTGGGATTTGCTGAACACACGTGAAGACGGATCTTCCAAAAAAAAGATTTCTTATTGACTGAAAAAATAATGAGCGGCTTTTAAAAAAATCTAAATAAGTAGCGAATACTTTTGTTAGAATAATTATTTATACTAGTCCTCCCTATGCGGCTTGAGTAGCGCAATTTTAGTAAAGCTGATTATCACGAGCACGGTGCTATTTTGCCCCGCTCCAGGTTCGCCGAGCCACTTACGCCTCCGTAATCAGGAGATCGGCACCAGAATGCCCTGAGAAATATTCACCTTCCGCAACCCAAGTAGGAACGCTCTAGCTCTCATATCTCTACTTCCAACGAGAATCGAATCGACTGGCATACAACAACATCCACGACGAAAATAGAATCCTCAAGCAGCAGTTGATCTCATATGCAAATGTTGGAAGACTTTCGTGGATGGTAGATGGCAGGAAACGAACTGGATGCAAGAAGTGTTGGGATCGGCTCAGTAGATGTGAAAAAGACTGTTCGTCTAAAAAGAAATTTTTTTCCTTTTTTTCGAGTGTGTTTGCTATTTTACAAATGTTTATGCTTTAGTACTCAAATTTACTGTACCTGTTGATGTGCTGTCCTCACAATATGTGTATTACTGTTAAAGTAAGTAAAAAAAGTAATAAGCGGTGTGAGGAATGGTTCTACTGACCTTCCACTCATTTTAAAAGAGGAGAATAAAATTGAAGACAAGGTAGAATGAGCGATCATAAAGTTCTCAATTCTTGCTGGCTTGTTGTTTCTCTTTGTTGGTATATCGTCTTTCTAGAAAATGAGGATAGAATTAACGATTGCAAAGTCCTCAATTCTAGCTGGCTTGTTATTTTTCTTTGCTGGTATATTATAATTCTAGGAAAAGACTACCCTTAATCAAAATGGTAAAAAAGTAGTCAGGTCCTTTGATGAAGCTCGAGCTGGTTGGTCGCGAAACAAGTAGCCCTCAATGGTAGGCCAGGGCTGTCAGAGCGAGCTCCACTTGGAACTCCTGCCTCCTGATGAAGAAAGTTTTTTATTGAAATCCTGATAATTTAAGAGCGTAGATTAAAGGGTTTTAGGTCTGGTCGAAATAATAATGCGTAAAAAATACGGTGTTTCTGATAGTGGCTGAGATCACTTTCTCAGAATATGTAACAGTAAGGAATTCACGACCTCTTTGAGCAACTCACTAGAACACTTGAACGATGAACGTTTGAGATCATAAGAACGCTGACCGGTTTGCCACCAGGAAAATGCTCAGAAAACTTCATATCGGGATAGAAGATATAGATTATGAGGATTTCTACGTCAGTATTGGTAAACTAGACTATGTAAGGTAGCTTTTTAGAAAACGTCATTCTTTCGAGACTAGATGTTTGACTGGTGGAGAGCATAACGGTGAGACTTGTCATCGATCCTGCTATTTCACCAAAATAACGTCTCTACTGTTCTACGGTTTTACATGGATCGGATGATCGCATCCAATGTGTTGGATGGACTCTCGTCACTGAAATCGGAGAATAGTGCAGCGTCACTGGAAAGAAATCCTAAAATTGCAACTGTATTTCATTTTTTCCACGCTATTAGGATGGCACAGTCAATGTTAATATAAACCCAACATATGGTCAGCTCATTAAAAATAATTATGTCAGTGTTACAAAAGCTGAGTACATAAATTCTGCAAAGGATTGATTGTCGTTCGAGCTTCCCTCCTTGATTCTAGTGCTGTCCTGCTCGAAGCGTGGACAATTGTCAACTTCTCCCATAGTTTTCACATTGCCGTAAGAAATGATTGAAGTAGGTCTGAGAATGCAATTAAAAATTAGAAAGAAAATCCTCAACATCATCTGGAGCTTCGCCAATCCGAAGAGGAATTCTTATTCTTGCATGCTCACACGGTGTAGTCGCTGAGCTTCAGAGTTTCCACATGGCAAAACCGAGCCCATCTTACAAATTCGCTTCCGAGGATGAATCCTCTCCAGCATATCAAAGTTGAACGCTCAGAAAAACCTTCTGTTACGATGTAGTAAGATTATATATGTAGTTGTCCCAAATAGGGAACTATGAATAATGGTCACCAGTGCAATAATTCATTATCACTGAATACTGCAACAATTCCTTACCACTCGACATCTTACGCTGATCACAACACTGATATCTCCTCAACAATAAAAGAGGTCATGAGAACTACAACGGAAATTTTTTAGGGGCGGTGTTTATCGTTCCATTTAATGGCTTGTAAGCCACTACTCTACAGTGCAAGCTGTCAACTGAATCATGAGGAAAGGCTACATCTGCGTTTACAAATCTATCGCAGCATGTTTATTGCTATGCAGACAATTACTATGCACATCAGTCTCAATGCAAACAAGAATAACAGTAAATAAGTTAGCTACTTATTAAAGGGTAAGAATGGTAAATTCTGATTTCCGACCAAAATATTTGTATGGCGTAAACAGCATCCATATGCTAACTGCCATTAGGAAATATGGCAATCTCTTATTGAAGTCAAGGTGTGTTAAAGAAGAAACGTCTGAGACCATGAAAATATATTAAATATAGGAATAGCAAAGAAATGCATGTACCGCGTGATTATATACTACTCTTAACAAATCTCCTCAGATGCCAGCATTTAATATCCATAACTTTTCATGTCAATTTGAATTATGGGCATTTTGTGTCCTTTGTCAGTGTCGTCATCCGAACTTGAATCCTGACCTTGAGCTCTTTCCTTCTCGGATTCATTGAACTCAATGCGATACCTGCAATATCATGCTATTAATTTGGTGGTAGAATTTTTAGTTATTTAAGGCAATTTCACATATGTAAACCGAACGTGGTTTCCATGAAGTCCCGAGACCTAGATATCCGCGCCAGGACATTCGGAGGTCCACAACCTACACAATTGGGTAGTTACTTAGATAAGTGGTGTGCTTCTTTGCCATTAATATTCCTCCTGAAGAGGTAGCGGTGTCAACGATTTGTGGATGGCTAACAGTTACTGCACGGCAACGAAACCAGTGAAACAAATGCTGGAGCCAGTTAGCTTTCTTTCCTTTATAGATGTGTTGAAAAATTTCCGCTATACCTATGCTACTATGGTGCACCGCCTCATAGTCATTGGAAATTTCTCTGGGAGCCGAACTGATAGTAAAAAAAATGGGAGGTTCATCCCCACCACATGTTCACCCAAGTCGAAGAGGCACTCCCTACATTTCCGTCGGATAGCTCAACTAAGAGTATTCGAACCCCTAAGAATATGTGCTATTTTAGCTCACCATGCTCACTACTTGGAAAGTAGGTACAACCATTTAAGCAGTACTCAGGTTTGAAAATGGAAACCTGCTCGCTGAAATATCAAAATTAGGGCGAAAATGATAGATCGCCTTTTTTGTTGTTACGACAAAGTATTTATTTTGAAAATTTTGTGACCCGGTGCGATGTAGATACTTGACCAAGTTCCTTAACAATGGGAAAAGCAGGCACAACTTATAAGGAGTGGGAGAGTGATAAGTACGTGTCTTTAAAAAGTGGTGAATGTATGGCTGCCAGTTTCATTAAACAAAAACAGCAGTGCGGCGTGACCTAAGAGAGTTCAAAAACAATAATTAATTAACACTAGACGTAACTGACGGCGAATAACTGACAGAAAAAACCACAAGCTAGAGAAACTTGTGAAAGGATTAACGCTAGTGGGTTACGGTTCGATAAAAAATGATAATGTACACCCAAATGAAGGTGGTGTAAAGGAGCTTCTGAGCATTTCATCAGCCAACTCGGGCGATAAAATCCCACCAAGAATCAATAATATAGGAAGAAATTTGTTAGAAACGGAGATCGGAAGCGTTTGTCAATCATATTACGCCGAAAAGCAATTTTATTAATTATTTTTTTTTGTTTTAATTTCACACGAACAGTCTTCACATCAAAGGTGCAGATTTCAGCGCTTCTTGAGTCCGATTTGCTTCATCGCATCCGTAATCCACGGAGGTCTTCGAACTTTCCGTGTATGGGTTCAGCTGTTGCTTGACGATTTTTGCGTCACACAAATGTCGTAGAATTCTGGTCGAGTCAATGCTCTTTAAAATCCTGAGATAACAGGGCTAGCATGTTCTCACTTAGATTGCACAGAGTGGGGTGCTCCCAGAGAAGGCCGGCATTAATTTGCCGATCCCGGGGAGATGAGAGGCTAGATGAGTACGGAGCTGGGTAGAACCAGCATAGAGCTCGTGGTATACAGATTAGAAGATCTATTTCTTTAGGGAATAACATTAACAGGACATTTCTGTTCGAAATGAAATTAAGAGGAAAAAAATTGATGTATTCTCTTTCAAAATTTTGAAACGCCGGTAGAAAGCGCGCTAAGCTAAGCGAAAGAAGCGGAGAGCAGTACAAACATGATAACAGTTTTAGTTTTAGACGAGAAAATGTGCCATGATCGTGTCTTACATTGTTGAAGAATTCCGAGCTTCTATCCAGAAGAAATACGCAAGCGTTGTATTGCACATTGCACGGCGCCATGAAAAAAAAGAATAGGCAGTAAATAAAAGTTGAAACATTGTGAACCAAGTTTGTTCTTCGTGCTGGTTTCCCAAACCCCCATATGTAACGTCCGAATCGTTAACATTCTCCATCCGCTGAGCAGGTACCATGAAATAGTCCGCTTTCACGAATAGCGTTTTGTTCAAATTCAGAAGAAAACTTATCAGTCTACATTCTGCACAAAAAATATTGGTTCTCTTAGCATTCGTTCCGTTTCACCAATCATTTAGCTTTTAGAACGACATTCTTTGAAGTGGACGTTGCTCTCTCTCATCCAAGTATTTGAGAGCAGAGCTGATTATTTAAACACCATTACTTAGCCAAACCCTTTTCATGCGTACGGCAACGTCGTGTTTGAATGGTGAAATCTTGTGCGGGAAGATGCTACGCAGTTATTGTTGAATTTCTTATAATGACTTATACATTGCATAGAGGGTGACAGCATTGACGTCAGCTTCTGTCTGAACAGGATCAGACGCCTTTTTCATCTGGGTTATCGACAACGTATGGTACTTGTGCAATTCTTCAAGTGTGCTCCTTTTCCTTGCGAATGTAATCCATTGTACAAGACGTTTTAGTGACCTATGCGATCTGACGGCTACATTTCGTCGAAAATTCTGTCAATCCTAACGTTTGGTAGAAGCTTGCCAAAAGAAGAGGGTGATAGTTGCAGATATGGTGTTGGAGCACCTCATGTAAAACAAGCGTTCCTTCTTGTTTACAAATCTGTAAATAACGAAGCTAAACTCAGAAAGTTCCATTTAATCGTTCTAGGCCGTCTCTCCGATGTGAAGGCATTCGAATATTCCTTTAAAGGAGAGTGGCGCTAAGTGATGGTAGTCGATATTCCTTCCAATCCGAAGCATCCGATTCAATTCGTGGCTTAAATAGGACTCTATTGAGTTCCTTAATATAGCACACACTGCGAAGCTGTTCGCCGCCAGTGTCACTAAGGCCGGACTTTTGTTTCATCCTGTGTTGGCAGACTGATGACGTCTTATTTGATCTTTTTAGCTTGCACTATCAGTTCTTCGATTAAATTTTTTAGCTAAGGAGCAGAATTTTTAAGTACTCATCGTCATTATGTTCCTTCGAATTTCGGAAACCTGTTATAACATTTAGATGTCAGCAGTCCTTCCGTAATTTTCCTTTCTGTAGTTGTCATCCTGGGATACTCCTGAGATAAGAGGATTTTAGCGCATTGTTCCAAACATTCTTTGGTGAACAATACCCACGTATAGCCTTTCAGAATTTTGTAGAGGCTGCTGTGCTGCCTCCCATGGTTTTCTCCAAGTATTTGATTTCTGGTAGGACCTTGCAGGGTACAACTTGCATATATGCAAACAGATCCACGCCCGTGTGAGGGATACGATAGTGTGCTTGTAGAGGAAGAAGGGTGTATAACTCAAGCCCTCGCCCCATACAGTAGTAACTCAACCCCGATCAAATCTGCAGAACCTCATGAAGTGCAGCGTACACTGGGAAGGAGTCGATAACAGACTTTTCATGTTTATTGTTTACCCATCTTCAAGTTCCCCACATTTCAAAATGTTTTGGTTAATTTAAAATCTTAATCGACATAGTGATATAATGTGATAATTACCATAGTATATCGCAAGCAGAAAACTATTGAGTTTCCATAAGTAGGTGTCAGAACGTCCTCATTTTCAATCGAAGATTCTGCTGTACTAAAACGTGATCAGAAAGAGGAAAGCCGGCTTTTCAACATTCACTGCTTCACTGCTTTTTTTTCTCCACTTCATTTGCTGTAATTCACTGATGTCACTGTATGGGTAAAATTCATTAAGCAAGATGACTGGAAAGAATGTTCGTACCATCTATAAGGCACTGGTTAATTCTGGAGCTAAAATCGCCCTTATTCAATATAATCTAGGATTTATGAATTGTGATTAAAGTCACCGAATTAAAATATCATAGATGATGTTCCTATTTCAACTAGTCCTAATGTTCTTGTTTGTTTCTTTCATTCGGTTTTCGGACCATCCTCTTATGTCATCAGGATTACGGAGACACTTAGTTTTACTTTTTTCGTTCTTGTAAGGTGCTTTGTAATTATGTAAAATTCACCCTTCATGCACGTGTTCGATTTCAGCCGGTTGGAAAGCCGGTTGATGCATTTCTGGCACGGTGTTCATTAGCACATCCGGGTTCACTGCTGGGTTTAATGTATCAACTTCGAAATCAGCACACTGTATGTAGTCGATTTCCGCCTGAAAAAATGATTTTTTATTTCACAGCGACGGATGTTTGGTAAATATTTTTCTTTAATTCTGTGATAATAGTCTTGTACTGTAAAAAATGCCATGGTTTGCCGATTCCCTGCACCCCCGATCCGATCAATCCTCTTGAGGGGTGATTGCTGATGGCAGCGTTAGGTAGAAAACTAGCTGAGAGCAACGCAAATCATGAGGCTCAGTGGTGCAGTGTATGACAGGTAACTCCTCGGAAAGGGTAATCCTCGTTCGATCCGGCCCGGGCTCTAGGTTTTTGCGAATATCTCAGCATTGTTGTTGTATTTCACATTATACCCCTGCCGTGAAAAGCTGTAGTAGGCAGCAAATAAAAGGTTAGCATTGATGTCGCTTTTGCCACTCGTCGTAATTAGCATTCTATTCTTCATTAATATAAAAGTATAGTCCGTTATAATTGGCCGAACACGTTCCGCAATCAGCTAATGTCTGCAACTGAGAAAAATTTAGTGGCAATCATATTAATGAGCCTGACATAGGAAAATAGGAAATTGAACGCCCAGTTTTTTTTCTGGAGAGTAAATTTTGTTCATCCGGCGTAGGAATAAAACTATTTGGATTTCAAAGCATTTCCCCATTTGCTGTCTGAACAGATACGTCTGTTTTCTTCATGTTGATTACCATCAGTATTCTTTATAGTGCAACAATGAAAACACAGTTTCTGTATAAAGCCTTTCCACCTGCATCAAAATCTTCATATACTTCTGCTACTTCTGCCTGCTTAACACATGAACGAACAATAAGCACAGGAAAACGAACCTTATACTGACATTTAGCGACATAACGCACGAATTTTTCTACTCTGCTCGAATCTTCATGCTGTTCGACAGAGACTGACCGTACCACCGTGTTAGACACGGTGGCCAACGGCATAGTAAATTCAACTTCGCAAAGTGGAAAGAATGCGTCCGGCATCATATCAAACGACGACAATTCGAATCGGCACCTGGAATACATGTTCTAGATGTTCGTTCACTTTCTTCTGTCATCAAAGCAACTCATGCCGTCGAAGACGAACGGCGCATATTTTGCAGAGATGTGCAACGTGCTGTTCAATAATCTAACCATCTATAAACGGCACGGTTCATCGTCCACTTTGTTTAACATATTGTGACCTTGCCTTCCCCAAAAATTCAACATAAAATAGATCCCTTCATTCAGAGGCTCATGTTTCTATGACAGAAACAGTTACAGTTCATCCCAGTCCTACCGGAATGTAGCACGAAATTTTTACCCTGGCATAAGAAGTTGCCATATATTTTAGGTCCTTCCCATTATTTAACACTGTGGAGTATGGTGACGATGTTAAGATTTCTAATAAATAGGCGAGAAGGAAAATGATGATGTTTTTTCGTAAATACCACCCAAAGGAAAATCGATGCTTTTATATAAAACAAAAAGAGCTCAGTGATTTCTCTGGAACTGGGGTAGTTCTGAGCGAAATTTGTCTTATAAAAACTACAGGTGAGCGGAAATGGTTGCTTTTCCTTTCTATGCTTTATTTAAAAAATAAAGAATACTTTGCTCACCTCAGCACATGTGACTTATAGGCTACATGATGCTTTTCGGGAATTCGTGCGATTCTCCACACAAGCGAACGGTACACATGCTCGTACTTCGCTTCTCCAATAGCACATTCTATTAGGTTCGGCTCGCTAGACTGTACTGCTCCGAGTAACCGGTCCTTTAGGTTCTGAAGCAGCAGGGAAAGAATTCTGTGTAGAAGTGCATTTAAAAAGAAATAGGAAGTAAGCATTGCTCTATTTTAACAGTTGGAGAGTTGGATACTTGAATGGCTCATATTCACTGCTCATGCGGGCCCCACATAAATCCATTTCGCTGGTTTAGCAACCGTGGTTCCCTGCAGTCCCGAATTAAGTTCGGCCAAAGTCTGCTCCAGGTCTTCACCGCCTCAGACAGTCGCCGCCCTCGTGGATCTGAGGAATGTTTGCCATCGTGCGACTAGTTTACTACCAGGACGGAGGTGGATGGTGGCGTTGGTTTACTCTTGGATGGACTTTCTAATGGATGTGCTGAACATATTCTCAGCTTGGGGACATTGCTAAAGGAATTAATCCACCCACTATATATAGCAGCCCAGCACGTAGAAACACTCCTAGCCAGCATGAGGCGGTAAACCGTTGGGAGAATCTTAACAGTATCACGGTAAGGGTTTAATCACAGCATTAAAAAGTACTGGGAGCATCTGACGTAGCACTTGTGGTTGTGCTGAGACCAAAATTTTTGAACAGCTTCCTTGAAGCATCCATTGAAGCAAGAAGAAGGAAAAAGAAAGATTTGACAATTATTATGCACTAATTAGAAGGTTGGCAAGGGAACAGAGACTGGCATCAAGCCTTGCTATTGACCTATGCTTAAGGTGGGAGCACCAGTAATCATTCTCCGGGCATTACTGTAAATATATAGATGATTGTTTTGTCATCTACTCCACACAATAGGAGATGGACAAATGCTTTAAGTTATTTAATGAATATTCAGAGTACATAACATTTGCCCAAGAAAAACCGAAAGAAAACTGGCTTCCATTTCCGAACATTCAAATTAACCCGTCCGAAAACGGCTACATTACAAGATGGTACCGGAAGATATATATTAAAAAATACAGTTGTTCGTTACCACTTTTCTTACCCCTCGCACACCAAAAAGGCGCTTGTAAGGAATGTTTAGAAGAGCTGCCGGTGTACGCATGGGAAGGGAGCAGAAAGAGGAATGCTTGAAAATGGCGCGGCTAACAGCCATTTCTAATGGCTACGAAACTATAACTATTCGGGATAGCCTTAGAGTAATAACCAAACCTCTAAACAACAACTCTAGCGAGAATAAGGTCCCGTCAATTCTACACTTTATTTCTCACGAAATAACTACAGCTTTAAAACGCTGCTTAACAAGGGCCGGTCGATAGAATTCGGCAACAGTAATTGAAATTCGACCGAGAACTCTGGACGTCAGCTAGTTTGTAACCGCTTATATGATCTCCTATGCACAATGGAAAATTGCTTAATACGCCCTGAGGGTAGAGGCAGTGATTGAATGATTCCGAGTACTGTGTATCTAATCTCTTGCAAAGCATGTAGAGACGAATGAACTGACGAAACAAGTAGAGAGCACTCTAGTTCCGTAAAAAGAGCAGCTAGCCAGTAAATTTAAAAACTAACACCACTAGAGAGGGCACAGAAACATAAGGAATAGGATTTTTGATATATATAAAATTCACTATTCTCGTATAGAAATCAAAAATATTAGCGCATAAAATCCTTGGTGCGCTTTGGATTAATTTCCGAAAATCCAAAGATAGACCGCACGGAGGAGTGTGTTGCGATCACGCGTGAGCTCGCGCCATACCTCAGGCTCATTCTATGACGTGATCCAAGAGCATTTCTCGCCCATGTATAACTCTGTGAGGAGGGCCGCCACCGAATTATTGGAAGACTTACAACGAGTAAAACGGTGCGTGTTTAAAGGAAGCTGTTTATTATGCGAATGGAAATTTAATGTTAATTTCATCTGCTAAGGTTATGAAGGCATTTAGCTGAGTAGATCGCATGTCAATTTGACCCTTTCAGGCTGACGAAGACGTAACCGCCGAAACACCTGCTATTGTGTGCTATTAAATACCAACTTCGTATTTGCTCATTAAAGAAAAACAGTAAAGATTTCCTCTTCATTGTTTGTATCTCAAACATATATAAGAAGTAAATGCCTAAAGAGTTAGCCTAGTCTACCATTCCCCCAAATTTAATCCAGCCACCCGAACCACCCCCCAACCCCCCCCAAACAAACGGTTTTCCCCTTCATCGTGGACGTTTGTCGAACTGCGAGTTTTCCAAGGCGAGAAGGCGTTCGACTATTTCGTACCCTAACTAAAGGTGAACTAATCCTATAAATCACTGCCATCCTGTTAGCAACATAGCCACCAGGTTGCATGTGATTTCTTTGTGAGAAGTCTTTAGAATACTTTTCATAATTCTGTAGAGATAAACATGCTTAACAAGGGAACTACTAATCAACTGGAAATTTCGACTACTTGTGCGATTTTTGCTGCTCTCTTAATTCTTTGTGAGTTGTGAATACGGCTCATTCAAGTGTTCAAAGCAGTAATTTAAACCTTCACTTTTCCTGGTCGCAACTTCTTCGAGTGTACCGAGCCAACACCCCAATGCCGCTCTTCCCTAAACATGTCGAAATTCGATGACTCAGTATGATACTCTGTGGACTTTTCAGAAATTCGAGTTTTTAAATTTGAATCGAGAATATAAATTCACTCATATTACCTAAAGATGTAAATCCATGCTTCCGGAATAGGAAAGCGAATCGAGATATCTTCGCATGGAATCTGTCTTCTTGTGTTTTTTCCTCCTTTGTTCTTCTCTAGTTGAGCAGCTGCCATAGCTTCAATACGGATTTCCACCTAGACATAACCAGACAAATACATTAGACTGTGTCTAAAAGGGAATTGATAGATATGGGTGCTCAAAACAATGAAGCTTTGCTTAACTTCTTTCGTTTCATTTTTAGGCGCGTAATGATCGAAATATTGGTCATGACCAATCCGCCGATCAGTTACGTCTCAATTAGTTCGCTTTCTGCTAGCGCACTTCTGACGTAAGAAGGACACTACGCAGGGATGTACTAGGTAATTCAGAAGGTTAATAGCGTAACTCACAAACTTGAACACATGTAATTTGTCAGCTTATAGATAACATATTGACAAGTAGAGTTATATAACAATATCATTATTGTTCATGTGAATGGTAAAAAACAAAAAATATAGGAACGGTTACACTTATAATCTATGACTTCTATTCTACTACTTCTACTATTACAACTTCTATTCACTGCCTAATCTCTTTTCATGGCAGCGTTGTACGTGAAATAGAACCACAAGGGTGCTGAAATATGAGCAAAACTCGGAGCCACAGTTTGGCTTCGAAACCGTGGTTGTCTAAGTACTTGCGTACTATCCACCACACCAATCGAAGCATCCATGCTGTATATATATATATATATATATATATATATATATACATATGTATATGTACAATAGCATATCTCGGCGTATCTGCATTTCACTTTTATTTGTTACTTACTATTTATTTTTTACTTTTATCTTTTATTTACTAGTCACCTATTCTATTTTTTAAAAAAGTTTCCCTTATCTATTTTCTTCACTTGTTTTCTTTTTCTTCTCTCTTTGTCTATTATTTTTATTAGTTAATTCTTGTTATAAGTGTCATCTTTGCTCGTGTCTCAGCATCCTCCACGAATCCCCTCATACAGGGACCATATCAGTAAGTCGCGAGCAGCAGCGTGGAGCGTTCCCAGATGGAGGATTGGGGGTTAAATGTGGATCAAAGCGACACTTGCTACCCTGAGATGCAGGTGGATCTAGAGGATGGACTCCTTGTTACTGCTACGCCGATTTGAGTCATGCCCTCTGTGTGCGTCGTGTGTTATCGCTTAAGCGGGTTGTACTCTATGAGTCAATTCGGTTAAAAACCCTGCAAAAAATGACAGGGACGTAAACGAGAGGTGGTTAGGAGTAGTCTCCTACAAATAAGCTCCTCTTTTAGGGAGTGACAGGCCACTTGTGAATATACTCACCCAGCCACGACGTTCACAGCCTAGCAAAGTGAACATCAAAAAGCTAAACAGACTAAATAAACGGGCTTCATTCCACTAACTCAAAAGATCTCCTGATACGACAGCGATGTGTAGGACGAGTTCGGAGAAAGGACTAAGGTGACGACCTATACCTACAATGCACGCACACTTGCATCCGAGTCCTCGGTAAAAAGACTTGATCGTGCCAGCGAAGGACAAGGTACGACGTCATCCGACCGGCTGATACCATATGACGTCACCAATTCAATGCCATCTATGACACCGGAGAAGAACCGTCCCTCGGAACATGCGACAGTAAAGGAGTCGGCTGCGTCGGCGTTTTTGTGAACACGAGTTTGGCCATGCACATCCAGTGCTTGGCGTGAGAGTTTCCAGTGAAATTGGAAAGCACCGTAACGAAATAGACCACATCGTAGTAAATCGAAAGCTTTGTTTAACCGGTGTCGCTGTAGTCCTCAAATTCTACACGGGATCAGAATATTGTCTCTTTCGTTCAAGATCTGATTTCTCGTGCAAAGGAGAAAAAAGACACCAAATTCAAAGAACGAAGTCCAAGAACTGCCACAAACGGATTTATTGAGTTGGTTAATGGATTGTTGTTAAGATGCTGTTCTTGACAAAATTTACAAGGAACACGATGGCCTTATTCAAAATCTTCATCTTAGCGCTATGAAAGCGGAGCGTTTGAAAGTCTCCAAGAGACATAGATCGCCGGACACACTCGAGAAAGATACGCCATCGTGTAATGGCAGAAGCTACCGGCGACCGCCAGCTCACGTTCGTACTTATAAAGCAATGCAGATGGGATAAAAGAAAGGTCTTAAAGACACAACAGCTGCAGTTATGGTCGAAGTTGCAGAGAATGGGAAAGCCTTCGCAGAGCCCACCGAATTTTCGCCAATTACAAAACCAAGACCATTGCACTCCGACGCTCAGACGGAACAGTTACAGCGTCTAGAAAGGCAATGGAAAAAAATCATTCATGACTACTACTCAAATCTCTTCAATAGCCACGTTCTCCTGTTTTCATATAAAATTAAGAAGAATGAATATTTTCTCCCACCTGTTCTTTTCCCTTCCGATGCCCGACGTACCATGTTGTCCTTGAAGGATTGAAAAACACCTCCAGACAAGATAAGGTCTGAACATCTAATGAACCTTCGGCAAATCCTCGTCAACACGGTGGCTCGGCTCTTCACACGTTACCTGTCAGAACTCAAGATTCCTATGCAATGGAAGACCAGCAAAACTTGTCCAAGAAAGGGAACCTTCACGATATTGGCAACAATCGCCCAACCTGCTTGCAATCTTTTGCAAACAAAATTTTCACTCGAGTCGTCCTAAACTGTACTGACAGAACACTTGACGAAGCTTGTGAGTAAGCAGGGTTTCGAGAAAGATTCGCTAAATGGACCACATCCACATGATAACAAGACTCATTAGAGTATCGCGAGAGTACAATAGACCACTCTGTCTTACTTTCATCAGTACAAGGTAGCCTTTAAGTCAATTGAAATAGAAGCAGTCATGGAAACCCTGGACAGTCAGGAAGTCCCTTCTCAGTATATAAAGATACTTCCTAAGTAGCAAAGATTTAAACGTCGACGTCAAAAGAGAGGTTAGGCAAGGCGACATCATCTCATCAAAATTACTCACTACCACTCCCCAAAACACCATGCGAACATTGGAATGGGATAACTTACTTACTTGACACTTGAACGGCCCGTCCTCACTGACTGTGCCGGCCCCAGTATAATCACCAATTTTCGGAGCCCTGCTGCTTAAGCCATCGTGGCTCCCTAGAATCGCGAGGTCAGCCTGGCCATAGTCTGCCCTTTATCACCACATGAAGTCGCAGCCCTTGTGGATCAGGGGAGATTTTCCACCGTGCGACTTTGATACCAGGACGGTGGTGGATCCTGGTATTGGTTTACTCTTAGCTAGGCTTCCTGATGGAAACGCCGGACTCCTTCACAGCTTCGGAGGCCCCGCCGGTGGGACGAATCCCCTCGCTGTACATCGCAATCTGACAATGGGATAACACAGGTTAAAATCGATATTCGGCAATGACACCATCTTCGCCTAGCTGACGGCGTCGTTCTCATAATACCAACCATTAGCGAGGGTAAACGAATGCTTGCCGATTTTGATAACCCCTGTGGAAAGATTGGTCTTCAGCTACATCTCACAAGAGCGGTGTTCCTGAGAAACGGACTGGTTTGTTATGCCCTATTTACGTTCAAAGGGCGAATATCTCCGAATGCTTCAGCCACGTCTTCGGGAAATGAACATGTGATAGAATTAATTCCAGAGTTCACCAGGAGGAAGCAAGCAGCACAGGGAGCTTTCAAGAGCATCGAGAATGTAGTGAAGAGAACAAAGAACACACGACTCCGTGCCCACCTTTTCTACTCAACAGTACTTCCTGCGTTAACGTATGCGTCAGAAACCTGCTCGCTGCGTAAACTGGATGGAAAATCACTCAGCGTTATTGAGAACGCGCAGCCGAAAGAACGATGCTAGGAGCATCGCGTACTATGCAGATGATGAAAGGATCCAAAGCTCTGATCTATATCAACGATAAAAAAAATTAAAGCAGCCGTTCTGTACGCCGAACAGTCGAAGATAATTTGGGCCGGACACGTAATGCGTATGAACGACAACTGATGGATAGGAGCCGTTAGCGACTGGATTCCTCAGTATATCAAACACACGGCAGAAAGGCGACCCACCCGAAAATTAAAGTTCTTCACGAAAACTCTGGAAGAAGGACGTGATGCTCAGCAAGCCTTAGAGCGAGCAGAACCCACTGAGCTACTCTTGCAGGCAACAGGAAGAAATAAAAGGTTAAATGGTGCCCACTTGAGTACTTAATGACCAATGGAACGAAGGTGACACAGCTAATCTTAGCTACGTTATGGTTATATTTCACGCGGAACCTTATAACGAAAAAAAGAGAAGAGCAGTAAATAAAATTCAAGGCATTGTGATTTCGACTGTAGTTTAACCTTAACTGGATTCGATACCAAATTGTGGTTCTGAGATTAATCCAGTTGACTGGTGATTGCTAGTAGCACAGATAGAATAAAAAAAACCACTGAGAGAAATACAAAACAATGGCCTCGGTTGGTGTGATGAATAGGCACGTGAGTTCCCGGTTAGGGTAATCGCATATTCGAAGTCTGATTGATTTTCCGAGTTTTGTCCATATCTTAACATCCTTGTACTTATATTTATATTTTACCTTTGAGCCGGCTATCTTCATAGTGGCTTTGATGTTAAGTGGCTTTTCTCTATTTTTTGGCGGACGAATACGGAACCGCATAACCTTAATGTAGAAAAAAACTAAAAAGAACAGTAATAAAATAGTTAGAAAATCTACAACAAGGGCGGATTTTCGCAAAATGTACCTCGAAGAAACAGCTGTCTGGCGGACTGAGTCGAATAACCTGTTCTTTTTCGAATGCAGCCATGTCGACAGTTGAATGGAATTCAACTTCCTCGAATCGAATCCATCTCTCTGTATACATCGGCAGAATATCCTTACGCCTCACAATTTCCTGAGTGGACCAGTAGCAATGAGTGTTTGAAAGTATGAACGAAAAGCTATGACGAGAAGCCAGAAAATTAGTAACAAAGAGACGTAATTTGGATTTCGTACATTTCCACAATAAACTATTACGATTACAATTGAACTCAGAATCAACTGTTGCATCGATGCTGAGAGTCTAGAGTTAGGAACGGATAAAAAGGATCAAGCTCTCGGCGTTCATCAATCCCTGAGGGATGAGCCATACATTCGACTCTATTAAGCATTGTTGGAGGTGATTGAATGCATATCTGGCGTTTACAATGACTCGCGATGGGCTACCAGTATAGACAGTGCTGCTCTCCTCCCAGACAAGTCTGGTACCAATTTTGCGGCTCCGGAGGAATGGAAAACCTGGTGGGCCACAAGCGCTGCGATCGATTCCACATGTGTGTTGCAGGGCGCCTCCGACCACTCCGCCAAACGCGCCCTAGTTAGAGTTAAGAAACCCGGAAAAATTTCACTGAATAAAAACACTGAGGAAGGCCACACATGAGCAGTGTAATCTTCATTAAACATGTACATCGTTAGGAATCTCAACATGTGTGAGATTTCAATTGACTATTGTTTTTTTATCCTGTCAATTTAACGGTTACCTACCTTTCCTTGCCTTCTCCTGTCGTTAAGACCAATTTCAAGAACAGGAGATCCCGTAACAAAGGCGAGACAAAAAAGTCTTACACGAGCCTTTTGTTCAGACACAATGCCTTCCTTGTCAACATAAGCAGAGTATTCGTCGTAGCAGTGGATCTGAGATGAAAAGGTGATCAAAAAAATACACTCCAATAAAATTTTTTGAAAGATTCACACTGCCTGAAGTACAAATGCGCATAAAAATCGAGACGAACACGAAACGCAGAAAAAAATAATCTAATCGAATTTCTATGGCAGTTCTTGGTGAATTAGGTAATAGGCTAACACTAAAATGTGTTGATCACTGAATGATCACCTGTACTTCATCCTGCTTGTAAACTGGTTTCGTCTCGCGTTTCGCGGGACACTTGAAAAGGATGTCTTCTATGGTGGAGATGAACGACTGCAGTTCAGTATAGGTGAGCGAACCGAATTTAAGCAGGACGGTGCACTGCGCCGTGTGCTCCAGCGGTAGTCCGTATTTCGTGATATGACCGTCAACCAGACGAGAAATCTGACCTGAACACCACTTCTCAAGGTCTCGTTCCCATGTTTTCTTATGATTAAGTTATCTTCATTTAAAAACCTTGGATATATAGATGGCTTTTTTTATTCATTAATCAGGAGAGAAAAGTAATCCTTTATAACTAATCGCAATCTGTGGACTTCACAATCTCAAAGCAGAAGAATGGGCTGCATCTCAGAAATAAGCTCGATATTTGGAGAGCTGCAACCAATCGTTGTCAATAATTTTTTGGGGGCTCGTAACCGCTCGATAGGCTTAAGACCCGAGATTTTCGATAACAGTCTTACAAACTCTTCATTAAGAAATGAGTGGTACTTTCTAGGAAATGTAGAAATCGACCTGGTCGAATCCCAACTTTCTCTTTGTACAATACGTATTGAAGTTTGACGGTATGGATCTTGCCGTACACGTCGTACGCTTGAAGTGTGGTGTCCGAAAGTGAATAGCTCGCTTGTAGCAGAAGCTCCTTAAACAGAAAAGTCTTCCTCTTTAGCACTGCAAAATAATAAAAACAGATGGCAGTATCAGGGAATGTCTCCATAGTAATTTTTCTCAGCAGCTCTTCTTCTTCAGTGTCCTTTACCGATTAACAAAGCATGCAATTTCTAAATTCTCATGTAATTTTATACATTTCGTTACAAATGCGTTAACTCGACATAAAAAAAAATGCACGCTGACGTGATTTTGCCGCTATATACACCGAAGTTCGCTACCCAGAACAATCTTGTTGTCAATTCTCACCGTTGGGAAAAACTAGATTTCACGACCAAAAGCTAAGAACACGACCAAATGAGGATGAAAGAGGAAACGAAATGTTTGGAATTCATACTGCTTGTGAAAACACATCAGCAAATCTAGTCAAAATCACTGGTTGTAATCAACGTCGCACATTGTGAGCGCTCAAGCATTTCTTTCCTTATATTTCATTCCAACGTTCATATCTGTAATCCAAGAAGGTCTTATATTTTTTGTCTGTGAGCCCAGCTGTTACTGAGAAGATCGGACGTTTTGGCCTTTTTTCCGAACGTCGTTGAGTAGTTGTCAACTCGATTCTTTCTGTAATCCTGGGATAGGCTCGCGAGAGCGTTCCCTGTTCTCTACAGCGGGAGCAGCCACGTTTTGTTGATTAGAGTAAGCTCGTTGTAGAGAGATACTTATTTGGCTTTGTGTTTATATTGTCGAACTTACACGAGATTGATATAGATGTTTATTCGGATAGCGTTTCGATGGTTTCGTCTTCATTAGAGCCGATGATCCGAGTCGATGATCGACTAGGTAATGGTTTGATTTGAGCATGGTGGCAGATGCGAATCTCATATAGTAATCTATAAAACAACCGCATCTGCGATTTTAGCTCCGTGACTTTACTTACGAACACGTTCGCTCGACGTGTAGATGGTCGTGTTAGGGCACGTATGCATCTTCGTGGATTCCACTGTACAGTTTTTTTCGTCTATCTATGTCTTGCTATCGACGTTTGTTCCCCTGGATGTTGAAGATGAGATGTATTTCTAGGATCAGAGCTTCGCATTCCGACAGTATGTTGTGTGTGACGATTAGATTTCAGACGACATCGCTCAAGCGCTTTGTCAATAGTGCGCAGTACTCTTGGTGTAATTGTAGTATTGGCACACGTTTACGCTGCATAACAGAGCGCTATAGGACTGTCGAATCGAAAAGGTGAGCGCAGATTTTCGAGTCCGCTAGTTGGCTGGTGGCTTCCTCGAGTGATCCGAATGAGCCTCGAGCTTCCCTCATTCTTCTTTTAAATCCTCTTTCATGTTGTTCTCCCTGATCATTGATTGCCTAAGCTACACTTACAAGGTGGTCTCTGTAATCAGAGAACCATTAAATTTGATTTGTTCCCCTTCATACAATGAATTTTTTCATGAACTGGGTGTTCTTCTGAATTATGCATAATTCCAACTTTTTTTCCCCCACTTCGTCAAGCTCACTGATCCTCGTCTCTGCTTTGTAGATGTTTTTTTAGAGTAGGACGATGTCATCAGCAATACGAAGACTTCGCCGGATTTTTCCTTCAAAACGTATGCCTTTCCTGTCCCGAACGAATGACATCATTGTCCACTACAGTTTAGACAGCTTTGGCGACATGGTGTCGTACATAAGATTTTTTGGTTTCCAGGTCGAAGGAACTCTGGAGTGATATTATCGCATCCTGGAGCTATTCCCTTTTTTCATGCTTTCTATCGCACTTCTAACCTTAGAGGAAAGAATTCCAGCTGGTTTTCTCCAGCGAAGACTATAAGATCCAGCACAGGAAATCTGGGAAAAAAATGGGAAAAGATAGGTGTAGAACCTTCCACTAATCAATCCCTAATCCTATGGAAAAGTTTTGATGATCCCATATTCGTTCATCTGGGCTGACAGGGGAACATTAAAATCGCACAAGCCCCAGCGGCTTTTCACTTTCGTCTACCTGTACCGATGTAGATCATTACCGATGACGGGGTTTCAGGTACCCACTCGGATTCGGGATCTTCATCAGATATTTGAGTATTATTCATTAACATCTGGTGTAAGGCTTGATGACAAAGTCTCCAAAGCCGAAATAGATTTGCTCGTCATTGTTAGGCAAAAAGCAAGCTGGACAAATAGCTGTAGTCCCGATGAATGAGGACGACACGGATCTAGGACAATCACTAATGATTGATAAATTTGGGGTAAAAGGATAAAAAGATAAAGCTTTTTGGCGTTGATCAATCTCTGAGGGATGCGCCAGCCATTCGACTTCATTAAGCATCGTTGGAGGTGATTGGATGCATATCAGGCCTATACGATGACTCGCGATAGCCTACTGATATATTAGTCAGTGCTGTTATCCTCTCAGAGAAGTCCAGTACCAATTTTTCGGCCCCGGAGTAATGAAAAGCTTGGTGGGCCAAGGACGCGAGGGTCGACTCCACGTGTGTGTTGCAGGGCGCCTCCAACCAGTGCGCCACACGCGCCCCTAGTGGTCATTGTGTTAATTGGGATCATTTTGCGTTGCTCATAACTATTCTTGGATAGATATATAATCCTAAATGCATGATAAAAAATTAGTATTGTCATCCAATGGGGAAGAAACTTGTGCAGCAAAGCTTGCCGTTGATGTAACCTTAGTAATGGGAAATAGCGACTTGCAATATAAACGAATAATATTAATTATGAGATAATAATATGCAGCAGAAGTAACAATGTTCTACCATATTAATATATAATACTAATCAGGTTCAAGAATTAACCATCATTGTTCGAGATTCACCATATAAGACTCAGAAGCAAAAAACGGGGGGCCAAATTTGGAGATTTTTGGAGAAACTTTGGGCAATCCAGTTTAAAATGTTGCAACGAGCATGTTTAGTGCTGCGATACACACCTGTGTAAAAAGTGATCCAGTAACCACAACGATGCTGAGATATTCGCAAAACTTGGATCCCGGTTCAGATCTGACCACGATTTCTCTTTCCTAGAGCTTGCGAAACTAGCTGAGTGAAACGCAGAGCAATGGCCTCAGTGACACAATGTGTAAGTTTTAAGAGCCGATAGTGGCCATCACATACAGAGTGAACAAAAAATGTTAAGGAACTGGTTGCAACTCTTTGTCAACCATCGTTTCAGAGATGTGCGAATGTTAACATGCAAATAGAGTTCTTTAGCCATCTAAAGGATAAAGGATAAAGCTCTCGGCGTTAATCAATCCCTGAGGGAATCCCTGCATTCGACTTCATTGAGTTTCGTTGGCTGAATGCATGTCTGGCTTTTTCCAATGATTCGCGGTGGCCTACCGATGTATCGAGCGAGTGCTTTCTATCCTCCCAGACAAGTCTGGTACCGATTTGCCGACCCTGAGGGGATGGAGGGCTTGGTGGGCCATGGGCGCGGGGATCGATTCCACGTGTGTGTCGCAGTGGAGCCTCCAACCACTGCCACACGCGCTCCTCTTCAGCCATCTACGATGCAAAAATATGACCGTTGCCGAGCACTTTACAGATACTTACTTAATTGGATACTTGAAAGGGCAGTCCTCACTAGTTGTGCGGACCGCAGCATAACCTCCATTTTTCGGAGTTTTGTTGGTTTAGCCACTGTGGTTCCTAGCCTAAGTCTGCCCCCGTCGTCACTCCTACAGGCAGTCGCCGCCACCCTTGTGAATCAGAGGGAGACTTGCCACCATGCGGCTTTGATACCAGGACGGTGGCGGATCCTGATATTGGTTTACTCTTAGTTGGGCTTTCTGGTTGAAACGACAGACTTCTCAGCTTGCGCAACCCTGCCGGTGGGTGAATCCCTCGCTGTACATCGTAGCCCGACACCCAGAAACACCTTCCAGCCACGATGAGGCGGCAAACCGTTGGAAGAAGTAGAAAATTAGCTAAGAGGAACGCAAAGCAAGGGCCTCAGTGGTGCAGTGTATAGTACGCGAGCCCCATAAACGGTAATCGTGGTTCGATCTGGCTCGGAGTCCAAGTTTTGCGAATATCTCGGCATCGTTGTAGTTGTAATTCACATCATACTCTGCCGTGAAGAATTATAGTAAGCAGAAAATAAAAGATTAACATAGTGATCCAATAGTTCTCTTTTTGACCATCGAAAGTGAAAGGACGGTTGAATTTCAGAAAACCTACATAGGAATTCTGCACAGAGATTGGTTATGTAGAAGTGACTCATCGCTATTGCTAAGGTGGTGTATAAGGGTCTAATCGAACTAAGCGATGATTACCTTCGAAGAAATGTTGTAAAAAATGACACCGTTGTCAACTCACTTGAATAGGTTTACTATCGGTTTTACTGTCGTAGACGAAAAGAGTGTTTCCACTAATCCGAACATAGCATGGCTTCCAGTAACGGTCTGCCATAAACGACTTTTTCTTGATAGGATGTCTAAAGAAGCGTTAGAGACGAGAACGCAAGGGAAAAACTGGGAAAGAAACAAAAATAGATGAAGTAGCAAGAAGTGTAGGAAATTGAGAGTTGAGAAAGCTCATGTGCAACCAACAAACCCAAGAATAGGAATATCCAGCGGTATGGATATGTGTGTGCTGAAGTCCCAGAGAAAAGCTTATCTAAGTGGCAATTTAAAAAGGGCACCTGATCATTAGCTCCCAACCATCTCCAGTGAATTTTGGCGAGAATTCGGTAAGCGGTACAGAATCATCCTCATCATACAATGGAGACGGCGTTTCTACGTCCATTCCCTGAAATCATGCGCTTTGTTGTTTTTTTTATCCACTTCCACCTCCTTCTATTTTCTGCCACTTCTATCCACTCACTATCACCATTCAGTTTTCACAAATTGATGTATTTTCTGTTTTCGTATTTTTTCTTCCCCATTCAAGTCGTAGTTAGCTACAAGTAGAAGGAAGGCTTTGAAAAAGGTGCGCACCTCACACTTGAAATCGTCTTCGAAAGCGTCCGGACGGTGGAACGGACTGCCAGCAGGACTTCCTCCCTCCTGCGTCGGTGTCGACAGTGTTGGACTGTGTCTGCAAGATTACCTGACATTTTTCGTAATATTTACTGCCGTAAAGCAACCGATAATGTTGAGCATAAAGTGAATGTGATTACGTAATCTCAAAATTTTTTAGGTGAAGACGAAGACTTGCTTTCACCAAAGATTAGATCATTCGCTCTTTTGGTATTGCTTCATTGTAGAGTAGTGTTACTCTGAAAAATACAAGGGAAGAAGAACACCGCATGTGGCGCTGTTTCGAAAACCACCCTGGTGACTGCCTTAATGAGTACTGTAAATAATTTCGGCTCTAATTATCAAAACATTTTCGCTTGCAAAAAGGCTAAAAAATTTCAACTAATTTTTTGTCTTCTAGTACAAATCATTAAAAAATAAAATGAATTTCGGCACATTTTAACATTATATGCGTTCACTCCCATATAGAAAAGGTTACCGTGATCCTCCAAGGAAGTCGACGTCATCATGAGCTTCCTTGCCAAGTCGAATCTCTTCCGCTTTAGCTTTAGCTGCTGCGACGATGTCTTCAACCGGCTGCACAGCGAACGGATCGTAATCCTTGGGTGAATAAGCTATTTAGAGATACGAAGTAGTAAGCAACAGCCGACCGAGGCCAAGAAATCATCTCGTCGCGCTAATTTTTTCGCGACAGTCAAAATACTGCACTCAAGCTTGGAGTATGAACAGAAGATAGCTAAGGAACTTCATATGGAACCAAAAATAAAGCAGTCAAAAAAAAGACAGGGGATGAATTCTGTACCTAAAAGCCATAGATGCTTAGCCATTGCTCACCTCGTCAATCAAGTCTTTGTCTAGTGGCGCAAATGGATCCCTTGGCGCCTTGAAATGTGATGGCACGACGAAAGGATCGTAACTATCCGAATCCAGTGAACCATTCTAGAAAACCAAGTTCTTCTCTTTCCTCTTCATAATTTATTTATTCTCGTTGTACTCGCACCATAAAGCTCATACAATAGAAGTAAATAAAACTGATTATAAAGCAACGAAAATGAATGGCGGATAATTCATACTTTATTGTTGAAAAATCCACTTTCACTTGGTGCTAGCTCTGGGGCAGCAGCTTCAAAATCTGTCCATGCGGGTGCGAGTATTTGAGTTTCATTCGATGGTCTGGAAAAGTGTTACTCCAAGAATCCCTCATCATTTACTTGAGTAGAAGAATAAATCGGCAATGATCGCAACCAAGCAAATGGTTAGCGATACAGTCCATTACAAAGCAAGCTGCTGGTTCGATCCCCTGGCCCAACACTCTCCTGCATTTCACTTGGAACTCCACCAGCACACTACGGCATTCATAAAGAAGACCAAATCCTCAAGCAGTAGCTGGATCAACAAGCTAGATACTCGAAGACATTTGTGGACGATAAATTCGAGGAAAACGAATCGAATGCAAGAAGTGTTTGTATCCTCACAGCAGGTGGCAATTACGGGAAGCAAATTGGATAAGAAAAGGCTTGGAACAAATTACAGCAGTACCGACAAACGAGAAAGAATGATTACAACAACCCTGTATTTGTCAGCCAAAATTAAAAGAATTAAAATAGAAACAACTTATTTTTTTCTAGCGTCCGAGCAGTTTTTGGTACGCAAAGGGAATTGCTATCGTTCTGAACTAAAATAACTCAAAAGTGAAGAATCCTTCTATGATCCATGAACGACGGCAGGCGTCTGTTATGAAGACCTGAGAACGTCCTCGCATTGGTGCCTAGGGATTTCACGCTAAATCACACTCGACCGGCACTTAACATGCCAAAGAAGAAGATAGTAATGGACCCAAGAAGCAACGATACAGGCTATGGACACTGTTTTCGATTATGCGCATAGAACTTCATGTCGGAAACCTAAGACACATAATCCTTGTGTTCAGCAAGATACCACAAAACACGTCCACAGAGAAGTGATCGTCCTTTAAGAAACTTAGAACAGAAGGACTGATCGTGACCTTGGTCAGGTCAAAATTTTCGTCTCAAACTTGAAGAACTTCCTGAACTTTATTGCACCAGGCTAAGCAAGCTTAACAGACCCTTGTACTAAGTTATGTAAGGTTTCCGGAAAGGTTTCCAACAATTTGCGAATTTGTTAGATTACGACTTACAAGAACGAACTCATTATTTTGACCAGTTTTTGTGTTCTAGAAGAAATTGTGTTGCATTTGAACGACTAGAGACCGACATTTTTTTGCAATTCGCCCATCCGTCGAAGTTTTCTTATTTATTGTAACATATTTCTAGTGTTATTACAGTATCATATGCAGTGGCGCGTGTGGCGGAGTGGTTGGAGGCGCCACTGCGACACACACGTGGAATCGATCGCCGCACCCATGGCTCACCAAGCCTTCCATCCCTCCGGGGTCGGCAAATTGGTACTAGACTTGTCTGGGAGGTATAGCAGCACTAGCTCGATGCATCGCTAGGCCGCCGCGAGTCATTATAAAGGCCAGATATGCATTCAATCACCTTCAACGATACTCAGTGAAGTCGAACGCATAGCGCATCCCTCAGGGATTTATCTACGCCGAGAGCTTTACCCTTCATCCTTTATGCAGTATTCAAACTGCAACATCACTACAGTATTATTACGCTTTGTGTTAGCTATTCTAATACCAACTGTTGCAGGATGGACCGTCAAGAAGAAAAGAAGTCGTTATCAGTCGATAATCAGGCACCAGCAGTCTTGTGTAAAAGATCGCTACCGAGAGACGGTTGCTTCATTCGAGCAGTGCGGCACTGAAGAAAATTCGACTTGGCACGAAGGCGAAGACACCACATCGAGAAACGAACAGCTGTGGACCATGTCTCAAATCATGATCTCTGATGAAGACGAAGACGTCGAAACGTTAGCTGAATAAACGTTGTATAACCACCCTGTGTAAGCTCAACAGTCCAAAGGAATTTATTGATTGTTCACGCTGACGTTGGCTAAAACTCGCTTTAGTACAGTCTGCAGACACTTCGGCCTTTACTTGTAATCAGTTTATGACCTAACACTCTATTTTAATTATTGAGATAAAATTTACAATTTTCAAATAAAAACTGATTTCACCGAAATTCTTATTTGTACTTAATGGTTACATATGTTTAATGCATTTATAATCGTCTATATTCTTATAAGCTCTACAACCTAGGAGTCGGAGTCGTGGAAGTATGTTTGACAAAGAAAGTCCCTTAGCATTGACTTTTTAAGAGAGTCCTTTTAAATACTCTACTGTCAGAACGAAAGAAGTTTGTGAATACCAAAAAGCTTACGAATTAACAAGGAAGGATTGACTGGAAGGGCATCAAAAAACACAAGGAAAAAACAGTGGTATTTTTATGCGGCAACCAAAGAAAGGATAAGTACTCACAGTTTATTAGTTGGGGCTACGATACTGTGTTGCTGAGTTTCAGGATGAACTGACAATTCATCTGACCTGCCTGTCTGGTCGACGTCCTTCGGTGAACTCCTAAAACAATGCAAAGTGAGATAACACAGTAGGAATGGAAGTTGCTGTTACAACTTTATTTCATTAAATAAGAATTACTTTTTGCTCGGAGGAATTTCGGAATGAGAGCTCTCCAGCTTTGATGACTCAGTCTGCTTCACGTCTGAGGGCGGCTTCCAATTCTGAATTTCATCTATTGCTAAAGCATGATTCATCATTTTACTTCACTACACTTAGCACCGGAATTTCAATCGTTACAAGTATCGAATATAGTACATTATATTTGTTCCCTATGCTGCTGCTGTCTAAGTTTTGAGTTTTTTTGTGCTACATTTTTGAAATTCTTTAGTTAAATAGATTGCGTGTCAATTTGATGTTTCCGGGCTCGGAAAGAGGCTAAACCACCAAAACCGTTTGCCATTGCTGAATAAACCTCAGATTCGCAACCTCATGTCCACTCAAAAAAAGATGCATGAAGCTACAGTTTGCAATTCCAAAAATGAAAAAGATAAAACTTTGGAGTAATATAATAATAGGTTGGCGGTGCGTAAACGCAGAACATGAAATAACTAAAAAAATTCATTAACACGACTCATCTTTCACATCTACTATGCACTTCTTGCATTAAATCGTTCCCTCGGATCCATCATCCACGAAGGTCTTTGACCCGTTCTCCTGTGAATTCGGTTGCTGTTTGAGGATTGCAGTTTTCCCTCATGAATGCCGCTGAATGTTCGTCGAGACCATTCTCCCTGAAGTCCTGCGAGAGCCGGGTTAGAGTGTTCGGACTACGAAGAGTTAACTCTTCCCAGACAAGGCTGGTACCAAATTCCTGACCTTGGACAGGTTAAAGGCTTAATGAGCTTGGAGCTGGGTTGGACCGACACCGCACTCGTGACGATCGGTATCACTACCACTGCGCTACCAGCTAGGATAATCGCATTAGCGTGTCAAGTCGAATTTTGACGCCGTGGCGTGAAGCGCCTTTCGTGATTGCGTTCTATGGCAAAGCAAACTTCTCTCCACGTTAACCATTCCTTTTGTCACCCGTTCACCTTCTCCATAACTCAAGAGGATAAGTTATTTCTTTATGCGGCGTAGAATATAGTTCTTCGGATATCCAACACAGATGTGCAGCTTTACATTTGAAATTTGTAATCAATGAGCCTCGCCTTATGGTTAGTCAAAGTAAATGCAATGAATTTATTAACTTTCACCTTTGTTACGACTTCCAAATTTTCGAGAATGGCATCCATCTATGAATAATGATAAAAGGATAAAGCTCTCAGCGTTGATCAATCCGTGAGGATTGCACAGTGAACTAAACTTCATTAAGCATCGTTGCAGGTGATTGAATGCGTATCTGGCCTTTACAATGACTCTCGCAGGGCTGATGTATCGAGCCAGTGCTACTATCCTCCAAGTCTGGTACCAATTTCCCGTCCCTGGAGGGTTGGAGGAATTGGTGAGCCTGGGGTGCGGAGATCGATCCCATGTGTGTTGTATGCGCCTCCGACCACTGCGCTACACGCGCTCTAGGACTAATACGAAATCTAATGTAGAACCTAGATGGTAAAAGTGACCGAAATATTAGTAATAGCTTACTATTGTTTGAAAAATGATAGGAGATGTACGTCGTGAAGATCACAGCACTATTTTTTAATAATGTTGTTATGACTTTGAATATGTAAAAGGCCATAATGGAAAGTAGGAAGATGGAAATCGAATAATAGAGGTTCACCTCTAGATCAGTTCTCATGTTTGCCATTTTCATAGCTAACTCTTGAGCAGCACGATCCATTCTCGCCTCTTCATCTGGCTCGAAAGTTGGCGAAGCAGCTTTTTTCCCTGAATATCTCTTAAAGTTCAAACACGATAGCAAAGACTGTGATTTCTAGAAGAAAATAGTAACAGCTGTAATGAGAATATTCACTAGTATTTTCAGCAGAAAAATATTTTCTGTGATTTAGATAGTGCTCATCGCACTCGTGAAAGATCTACGATAGAGTCGTTCTACGAGCGAGTTTTCACTCGTCCTTAATCCCTTCTTTCATTTAGTAGTTAGCATCTGTCTTTCCCTCTCCTTCGTCTTTTTAATCTGTTACATGTTTGTGATATTCTCATATAGGCATTTTACCTTTTTGTTTCATTTTCGTCTTCAGTTGCTTCTCTTGTTTCATTTCTTCAGCTAGACGATGAATTTCCTTTTGCGCTACGTTGTCTACATAACCCTGAGTTCCTCTGAAATAAAGAAAACGATTTTTTTGAGAACATCCATATTACGAAGTAATCGACCACTCTGATAGTTCTGACCGACAAACACCAAGCACGATGTCGATAGAGTAATGCTGCTGGCTTTGAGGAAAAGGAATAGTGATCAGAATATTAGTGGCGTTTCTACACGAAACCCTACAACCCTCTGTTGACAGACGAAAGAGCTGTTGGCTGCGGAACAGAATAACTAGGTGAGATCACATCCACATAGCGCAAACACCGCAATAAAAAAAGGCAGTGGCAAAAAAAACAATTTAGGCACTTTTCAGTAGTGAGATGACGAGGTATTAGTTTACATTTTCTCTCAATTTTCTTTTCCTATGTGGGTTGTGATGAAATAACACCACGGTCTCTTCTGTTTAAGTTAGACTTAAACTCTCTTACCCGACTTGTCCTAGGTAGCTTTCATCTTTGATTTCGTCGGCGACCGTCTTTTCGCTCAACGTTTTCAATGTGTCTTCTGTGGTTTTGACAGCAAGGTTTGCCTTAAAAGAAAGCCGTCATTGAATAATTGGATACGATTGAAGCGGAGGCTAGCATACGAGGAGCACACGTTGACTTATTCACCGACTCGCCTCGCGAGAGTAAATCAAAGACATTTGTGAACTCATTTTCCCATTCATTTTCATTTCAAAGAAGAATGGGATGAAGATAAGCTCGTAATTAGGAGAGAAAAATGGGATTATTAGGAGTTCCAAAGCACATCTCCCTACGTCTACTGTGCAGACGCCCTCGTTCGAAATTGTCCCACGCTATCCAAACCTATCATTCGTCCAGAATCTGAGAGTAGTTACTTGACTTTTCTGAGAAGCTCTCCAGGATTCTTAAAAAATTTGAAACGCCCTATTACGGCCCTTCCAAGACTACGGAAAAAAAACGACTCGGCTCTCAACCGTATCCATGAGGAAGGACAAAAAATCCCTAAGCAGCTGCCAAACGTACACCAAATTTAAAGACCTTTGTAGATGATATGGCGAGGAGGCAAAAAAAATGAAGACAATGCTAGGGTCTGCACAACATATCATATTGGATCATGTGAAGTGAAAATAAAAAGAAGGAAAAAAAAGCACGCCTGAGAAGGTTATATATCAATTCAACATCAAAGCTTCATAGTTTAGATCAATTGTTAAGAAAGATAACTGGAACAAAAAAATGTACAAAACTATCTCAAATCCACTAAAGAATTATAAGTCTTGGTCTTCACTAAAAAAGCGACAACAGCAGCAAGGGAATACGATATCATTTGCTTCCTTTTATGGTAAATGCTACAAATGCAGCAACGAAGATCAAACCTCTCAATGTGAAAATGTAATAAAAGAAAGACTGCACCTTCTCAGTCAATTTCTGGAATCGTTGCCAAGCGTCCTCTTCGGGTTCCGATTCGACCTTCTTCGGTGGCGGTGGTGGTGGCTTCGGTGAGGATGGCTTCGATCTTTCAGGGAAAGCAGACAATGCAGGAGGAGGCCGTGGTGGTGGATGGGTGGCAGCAACTGAAACACTTCTTTCAAGGTGCAACAACAAGTTAATGTGAAGAAATGTAAAAAATGGGACAAAATTGTTATTGCACTTTTGTGAACACATGAGGTGTTTCTAAATGAAGAAATGCAATATTGTTGTAGTATATTTTTAATGACATCCGATAGTCTGAGTGGTGATAGAAAAACTAGTCCATAGACTGGCGCATAGTTAACAGACAATTACCACAACCGCCTTTAGTTAACCTCAACACTTATCGCATAATTTTCTTTTGGTGTTGTTGAGCAAACACTTCCTGTTAAAGTAACACCTCGTGTCTGCTCAACAAGAGTGTAAAAAAATTAACAGACAATGTTGATTTTTGAAAATCACTTAAAACTAGCATTGAAACTTCATTGGGTCTGTTGGTTTCCTTTCCTATTCCTTGATTTGTTTCGTGTAAACGCAAAAAAGCAAATCAGGATAATTCTTCATATGCTAGTATAGTTAGAGCCAGAGCGGGTGTAACGTAGTGGTTGAAGGTGCCTTGGAATTACGCACTTAGTCGTTAGTTCGATTCTGCGCACCGGAGTCACAAAGCCATCCATCAATCTGGAGTGGGGAAATCGATGCTAGACTTGCTTGGAAGGACAGGAGAACTGGCTTGATATATCAGGTCACCGCAAGTTATTCTAAAAGTCGGACAGGCATGCAACCACCTCTATGATACTCGATGAAGTCGAATGCATGTCGCATTCCTTAAGGATTGTTCAACACCGAATGCTTTATCCCTTACGCTTCCATATGTACAGCGAAGCTACAGTATATTCGTATATACATATATATATATATATATACATATATATATATATATATATATATATATGTGCGAAAGTATGTATTTACAGAGTACCAACCATTTTCATCCGCTAGGCCTGTGCGCGGAAACTTGGGAGGTGCAGGTCGAGACGGTGGAGGTGGTCTGGATGGCGAATGTTGTTCACTTGTATTGCTGACGGAAGAAGTCGAGTTAAAGTTGTGAGCGGTGGATTCCCATGCATATGGATCTGACGAAGTTGTGCTGAAACCGTACAAGCAATTTTTAGTGCAAATAAACAATTGGTAAGCAAGCCAGAAAGAAATAAACAAAAATTTCGTCAGTAGTTAGTGTGCTGAAGTCTCCCATTCAGGATATTCCTGACTTATTTGTCGCAATATTGAAAGCTCGTCCGTATTTGAGGTGATAAGGGGATTAAACGTAAGGCAGAAGCGACTATTTGCCAGCACTGAAGCATATGTGGATTCGCAAGGTTGTGCTCCTATCTCTGCTCATTTATTTACATTGCATATAAAAATTTAAGCTTATCCACAGCTTCTTGGGTGTGGTTAGAACTTTAATTGTATGTTGCCCGTCATTTTGACCGAAAGGCGGTAACGAATCAATGGGAAAGGAATGAGCGGTGGCTTGACTTGGACTTTTTCCATCTGATATTTATATGCGGAGAAAGCTGGATTGGTGCTGGAATAAAATATTGGAATCCACTGACTCACAATACTTTCGAAAGTTTTCGGATTAAATTTTATTTGCTAACTATTCCTTACGGAAAAAAGTTTTCCAGGTGTAAAAGAAAACTCGGCTTAATCCTTTTCTTCTTAACGCAAATGTTCGAGCAATTTTGTGAGGCAAACTGTGCTTCAAACATTACGACACACGTGTAAAGAAAAATGAAGGCTAGGAAGAGAGCTTCCACCGAGGAAAAGAGGCGAACGCAAATAAAAAGTAAGATGACAGATGTGCAAATAGAAGGCAATTCTTTACCAAAGTGGTATCACGATGCAAGAGCGAACATTTAACTCACTATAAAAGAGTATGGGCGATTAAGCGCTCAACATGTAAAAATAGAAAACGTCTCTTTAGGAAACCAAACCAACCTTTGAAACAAAGGTTGGAACATTGGAGCAGAGCCGGTTCGGTCAGTGACACTACTATTGTGCTCTGCTCGACCGAACGATTGACTTATGCCCTCATCCACATGAACATGAGGAGTCGCTGAATTCCCTATAATCGATTTTATATCCTACAGTGAAAAGAAACCTTCATACAGTAAATCATACGAAATACCAAGGGTTTGTTGATCACTAATGTAAGGAGCCGAGTCAGCTGTGTATCCTCTATAGTAGTCCGGGTATTTGTATCCACCTATTTCATTACTTCTGTCTATTGAAGAAGTAGTGCCATAATCCGGTTCGGGTTGATCAAGGCCGATAGGTGGTTCACTTAATTCGGTGGCCGTTTGATCGTAGCCGGCGTGTTGCTGGTAATAAGGCAAATCTGCGTAGCCATTATCCTGAAGCGTACTCGTAGAGTATTCTTGACCATATCCAAGTGCATTCACATAGCCAGTGGAACTATGGTCATATCCTGTTGTCGCCCCATCGCCTGCGACAGTACCACTCTCGTAACCGGCCACCCCACTTCCGTAGGCGTGCCCGGAAGTGTTATATCCAAGGTAGGAACCAGTACGTTGATCGTAGCCGTAATTGGTTTGTTGATCATATCCAGTGTAGCCAAGAGTGTCAGGGATGTAAGAGTTGGCGTCGTGTTGGTTCGTCACACTCGTATAGCCATCATTCTGGTCGTATGAGTACGTCTGGTCATAAGCCTGATCGTAGTAGTACCCTTGAGAATGCGCCGTAGCACTGAAATAAACCAAATCATCTCAGATGTATAGAATAAATGGTAACAGTTTGTAGCTAAAAAGCTTTCGTTAGCGAAAAAAATGTCCAACCAACAATGGTGTGTTAAATTTTAGAAACAACATATTTTTTTTCGCACGCACAAAATTTCTTTTCTTAAGGCAAGACTATCGCAGAAATTCGAGACCTCCTTGCTGTTTTTTGTGGCTACAACGAAAGAGTTTTCGACAAAGATTTGGAAAAAAAACGCTTTTTTCTTTTGTTTTACTCTTAGATGTTAAGATTTCTGACTTCTGTTGCGCACTCACTGTGTGGGACCAGTGTATAACACAGTACAAGATAAACAACAAGACAATGGAAAGCCAGTATACGTCAAAAGAAAGCATTTGCCCCAACTTCCCATTCATGGGTTCCCAAAGTGGACTAAAAAAAAGCCACATGTACTTTCATTATTGTACTCACTCGTAATTGTCGTATTGGTAGTGCGAGGATTGATGCTGACTGGGGTCATAATTCGGATCGATTTCCCATTGTTGGGTTTCGTAGTTCCAAACGTAACCTGAAACTCCGCCCATTCGGGTTCTACATTTACTTCTCTTTATTCTATTCAATCCTTGAGAAGGCAAACGACCAATACAACCAACAGTACTTTCATAAGACTTTTGAAACACCTTCAGAAATTTGAATTAAAACTGGAATCATTTGAAAAAAAGTGTGACTGAATACAACCATAATGATGTTCTATTTGTAAACCTTCGGACCGCTGGTGTCTGCGATGGGGAGCGAAAACCCTACTAGCCTTATCGGGAGCTAACGCGTGCACCACCACACCATGCGAGTCCATCGTTTCACCATTCTCTCAGCCTTGTTATTGTTCTATTCGTGATATTAGCTCTCAGCCGTCAACAGGAGTGACTTGGAAAAAAGACTAGACAGTAAATGAAAAGTGACGACATTATTACTGAATATTTTTTTTATACGACCCATCTTTAACATCTACTGTGCGGACCCTATACTTCCCACTTTCCATTCGTTTACTGGCATCCATCATCCTCGAACGTCTTCCAACTTTTACGGGTGGCTTGAGCTGCCGCATCAAGCTATTTCATCTTGAATATCGGTAGAATGGTGGAAGAGCGCGATTCTCACTAGAGTCCTGAGAGAGCCGGACAAGAGCGTTCCCACTTAGAATGCAGATAGCGACATTTTCCTGGACAAATTCGGAAACAATTTTCGACCCCGGAGGGATGAGAGCCTTCTCGGAGAAGGGTCAAATCAGCACCATGCTCATGATGATCGGCATCGTCATCACCGCACCGTCGTTTAATAATTGAATATGCAATAATAAATCAGGGATCTTACTATTTCGAACCTCATCTGTTACTTCATAATATAAGGGTAAAACCGTTAACAGCTGAGTTATGATATTTCTCTTGCTCTTGTTAAACTCATTCCAGACTGGTGCAATTTGCTCCTCCCTATTCTTCATTTTTCCTTTTTATACTCAACCATAAATGTACTCATGTTATTGGACCGTACCGAGTATGAACATCGTTGAGGAAATATATGTTGAATAAATGATGTGAACAGTCGTTAAACAAAGGAAAAATATCTTAAAATAGGCCACAACGATGCTGAGATATTCGCAAAACCTGGACCCCGGGTCAGATCGAACCACAATTTCCTTCTCCCGGGGTCTCGCATTACACACTGCCGTCGTTGCTCTCCGTTTCTCTCAGCTAGTTTTCTATCTACCAGTGCCATCAGCAATCACCCTTCAATGGTATTTCTTTGAAAAAAGTAAAGAGGCTGCGTAAAATGTCAATGTTTAAAATTTCACGCTCAAATGTGCCATAAAGAAATAAAGAAGACGTAGAATATGAAATAAAACAAAACCTGGGTAGGCGTTAGGATCATATGCCGTTTCTTGATTTTCCACTTCAGAGAGTTCAGTCGGATCGATAGATTCAGTCGTTTCTTTTGTAGAGTCGCCTAGGAATTTGAATGTCATTGATTTACAAAATGAGCTTTCAGTTCTTAGAAACACGAAGTGACCGCGTGGTAAAATGTTACACCTTGAAGAGGCTTCGAGTTATGAGCGGCATCAGCAGCATTTCCGGTAGCGACGGCAATGTCTGATTCGGAGGCTTGTTCGTCACCAGCAACAAAAGCACTTGGTGTTGAGATGTCGGCAGAATGTGCTTGAGTTCGTCTTCTCTCTTCCAGCATTTCTTCAGAGAACATTGGCTCGTCTTCTTCTGATGACTGGAAAGTGCTAGCACTAGCATTAAAAACGCTTTGTAATTGTAAGCATAATTACGTTAAACTCTACTGAAACGTGGTCCTATCAGAGAACAGAATGGTCCCCTATTTAATTTCGAACAAAAAAATTCATCCACGCTTGTAAAAACGTAAGAGGGCATGTCTTTTCGCTGTATTTAAATTTATGAAAACGAGTCACATGGACGCTGCAATGGTTTCTTTGTTGCAAAGAAGCAGAATGTTTTACTGAACTGTTCAAGCCAAAGCAGTTGATATCGCTTTGGCCATAAACTGTGTAACACTGTCACCGCATGGGATAAAGAACAAAGATGAGCTGATGGTTTTTACATTCATAAATTCTTTCTAGACACTTAGTCAAGAATAAAGTGCACATTATCAAATGAACTCTCCTTTTTTGGGCTGACACGAGGTTGTAAACATTTATTTTGACATTCGATGGCTAACGTTTGGGCTAATTAGCAGGGGCGCATAGCGCAGTTGTTATAGGCGACCTACAATACACTCGGGTTCAATCCCGGGTTCCACGTCCACCACACCTTTCATCCCTCCGGGTTCGGAAAATCGATACCAGACTTATCTGGGGGGATATCAGCACTGGCTCTATACATCGGTAAGCCACCGTGAGTCATTGTAAAGGCCAGATATGCATTCAATCTCCTCCAATGATGCTTAATGAAGTCGAATGCATGTCGTATTCCCCAGGAACGCCAAGAGCTTTATCATCACGGTGAAGAATTCTTTAAAACAGACCTGTTAACAACTTTTTAACTCAGAGCTCAAATACTAAAAAAGGATAGTTTATATGATAATATAAGTTATTTACTGCGAGAAGGCGTAGCAGAGTGGTAAGTGACACCGTCGATCGAGAAGCAAAGGCGCTAATTCGACCCATTCTCCAACGCTCTCCTCCAGTCCACATTGGAACGCCTTACTTAGGGCACCTCAAAGATTGCACGGAGAATCAACTTCACTAGAATTCTATGACATTCATAAAGAAGGCGAAATCCTCAAGCGGCAGCCCAAACAGCACGCGAAATATTGGAAGATCTTCGTGAACGTTGGGTCCGAAGAAACGAATCCAATGCAAAAAGCGCTGGGATCAGCACAGTAAATGTGGTAACAGGTCCCTTAAGACAAGTTAAATGAAGAAACTTAGGACCGGAGGTGTCTGCCGTGTGGATGGAATCCGTTACTACCACTTCCGGGGTCAAACGTGTTCACCAACACACCATGAGGATCCTTCGTTTCGCCTGTCTCTCAGCTGTGTTATTGACCTATAGGTGCTATTGGCAATCATCCATCATCGGGATTGATCTGGGGGAGCAAAAGTAGGCATAAATACTGTTAAGCTGAAATTATGGTAGAAATCACAATGTCCTTCAATTTTGTGGTTATATTTCACTTAATACCGCGCCCTTAAAAAATAGTAGGCAGTAAATAAAAAATTACGACATAGAGAAAAATAATTCCAAGGTTATCTGAAGGTCCACCTTTCGAATTCTTACGGCATTGGCATTTTTCCCTATAGTTTCTTTTCAATATGTTGACCAACATTTCGTTGCATATTGTGGACATTATTTGATACTTGATACTTGAACGGCCCGTCTTCAGTAGGCCTGTGGGCCCCCAGCATAAGCACCACTTTTCGGAGATTTGTTGGTTAAGCCATTGTGGTTCCCTGGAATCCCGAGGACAGCCTGGTTAAAGTCTGTCCCAGGTTGTCACCACGACAGGAAGTCGGCATCCCTTGTGGATCAGAGGGAGATTTACCACAATGCGACTTTGATACCAAGACGGTGGTGGATCATGGTATTGGCTTACTCCCAGCTTGGCTTCCTGATGGAAACACCTGACTTCTTCACAGCTTGGGAGGCTCTGCCGAGGATACGAATCCCCCTGAAGTCCAACACCCAGGAACACCTCCCAGCCACGATGAGGCAGTAAACCGTTGGGAGGACTGTGAACATTATCGATGTCAAATCTTTTTTTTCTTTATTACTCCTTTTAGAGAACAAAAAAGCGATACAACAGGAATTCTTTGCAGGCTTCCATAGGAATAACTGGTAACCTACATCCTTTGGTAGATAAACGTTTATTTCATGCCCATTACACTTTTTTTACTTCTTCTACGCTTATTTATTTATTTATTTACTATACCCGGTGGTCTATTCATTTGTAGGCATGAAAACAAGGGGAAAACTGGTAGTTATGAATTCGGAACGCAACCAAGATGAAGCAACAACGTGCGCAAAAAGCATGGCGTTTAATAAATCAGTAAATTCGGGTTTAAAAGTCCAATAAACATAATACGTGTGAGTGCATCTTTTCATTGCTTTAGATGAGGAGTATTGCTCAAAGTCGAACTATGACGTACGCAGAGGGCTCATCCAACCATCACGGTATCCCAAGCTCAAAAGCAGCTGACATTTTCGTTCGGAAGACCAGCTAAGTGTGATAAATTCAGGAGTTGGCGCCGTCTTGGTAAAAACCTATCCGCATAGTAGTAAAACTCCCTATAACTCAGCTGCTACTTCTGGCGATGATTTGGGAAATCACAACTATTTTGAGAGTTCAGAGAAAGAAACGTCTCCAGACAGCAAATTACAAGCTGTGTGGAAACAGTGCAAGAACTCTTACGCTTTATCCGTAAGCGCATAGTTGGAATATTCAATTAAGAAAAGGTCGAATGCGCCATTCTCGTATACGGTTTGCTCCTTATTGTTATCAAAAAAGGATTGGTGGGTTCAAAGTCATAGAAGTTTTGTTCGTGAAAATATTAACACTGAAAAGAGCCCTAAGAAGACCCGCTCTCAATGACAGCGGCGATGGAAGGAAAGCAAAGGAGACGTGAACGCCTAGCTTTGACATTGCCGAAATTCAAGCATGGCCCAAAATTCAAGAATGGTTTGAGCGTGTTTTTAGGGTGTCATTGTAGACCTTGCCAATTAGATCAGTGCAGCGGATTACCGAGAACCAGTAGCTGTGAGAAATTCTCCGAATAATTCGTACTCGACAAAAATCGATGTGGTGTATGGAGGATAGATTAACACGATGAGACAGCTATGCTTCCCAAAGAACTCTGAATACTCTCTGTTAGTAGGCAAAAATCGATAATAGTACGTGAAGGAAGTAATTTGCATCACACGCTCAGCCGATTTTTCGATCTCCCTTGTCGAGGCGGTTGCGTCGACATGGGAACAACAGTCCTACAGGGGGATGACGTTCGCCAAGGCTAACGTTGGTGTGTGGTAGTTGTCAGCTTTCCGAAAAACGAAGGTTTCTCAAAGAAACCGCCCTAGATGTCCTGTTTGCTGTCGGTCTGAACCAAATCACTATTTTTTGTTGTTTTGAGTCAGAGAAACGCTTTGAAAGTTATAGATTGTCTACGAAGCTTTCCCCTAAACCTTACAGTTTTGCCCGATCTGGATTCACACTAATAGAAAATCTGTCGATTTGCAGGTATGTCGTACTATAAATAACATCCTAAGATTTCCCCATATCTCATTTTCTTGTGGAAAACTGGAACAGAAACACCGAGAAAAACAATTTACCAGCAGATAATCTTTGATTAAGTGGCGCCAAGCACAGTGGTAATGATGTCCGTCATCACGAGCATGGTGCTAGTTCGGTCCGCTCCGAGCCAACCAAGCCTCTCATCCTTCCGGGATCGGAAACTTGTATCGGACTTTCCTGGGAGAAAATCACTCTCTGCAATCCAATTGGGAACGCTCCAACCCGGATGACCCAGGACTCCAGGGAAAATTGCCCAACTAGCATTCTACGGCATTCAAGATGAAATAAAAACCCTCAAGCAGCATTCGAAGCCACATATAAAAGTCGGAAGACCTTCGTAGATAATGGATATGGTGAAACGAACCGAATGTGAGAAGTACTGGGATCTGCAACGTAAACGTGAAGGCGGATCAAATGAAGGATAAAGGATAAAGCTCTCGGCGTTGATCAATCCCTGAGGGATGCGCCATGCATTCGACTTCATTAAGTATCGTTGGAGGTGATTGAATGCATATCTGGCCTTCACAATCGCGGTGGCCTACCGATGTATCGAGCCAGTGCTGCTATCCACCTAGACAAGTCTGGTACCAATTTACCGACCCCGGAGGGATGGAATGATGAACCATGGGCGCTGGGGTCGACTCCACGTGTGTGTCGCAGTGGCGTCTCCAACCACTGCGGAACACAAATAAGGATAAAAAAATGAAAAATCTTTGATTTGATCTACAATGTAAGGCCCTGTCAGGTTTCCGCATCTACAAGAAATAGGAAAAAACGACGTCCACTTTCTTGCTCTCGAAAGAGGCCTATTATTTTTCCTATCGTCTTCCTTCTTAATCTTGTTATCGACCTTCCTTTCGTAATGAAACGATGCGGTATGTGTTTCTCGCTAAACAAATCGGTAAAAATTGAACATGACGAGCGGAAGCTTCATAAAAAAGATAGTTGCACATCATCCAATAAGTGAGAAGAATGGAAAGTGAATATTTCTACCCACCTGCTGCTGTACTTCAACGGCTTCGACTTTCGCTTTCTGAAAAACGAGCCATGATATCACTTCAAGTTGCGGACATTGAAAAAAACCCAAAAATATCATGGCACTGATTAATCGTAAATGATTTCGTGAAGTAGAAGAGGGGTAGGAGATGGAAAATAGAAATACCTTAGCCATCGATTCGTCCGACAGCTCGTTATGAACGACGCCCGACACTGAAAAGAATGTTTTCATCTGGCGAATAAGGGGCTGCTCGTGAAGGCTTTTTAGATTGATTCTCGATGGGCCGTTCCGTCAGAACAGCTTCAGAAATTCTTCAACTGGCGGAGGTTCGGCATATGCGCCAAAATGGAACTCTTTTTTCTCGCCCAGATTGGGCTGGAGATCATACGAGCACGTCATTTATGTAATGAATAATTGAAACGAGAGCGATTTGCATATGGTAGCATTTTCATAACATTTTACTGGTAATGGCCCGATTTCAGCGCACAAATTTGAGTTCAGTTCTTCTTTAACGATTTTTCTGCTGAATCTTCAAGTTCTTGGAAGCAGCAACAAAATTCGGATAAATTATTTACTGAAAAAAGCCGCCAGCAGCACTTTTTCAAAAAAAGAAAATGATATTTTTGAAGGAATTTATGCTTTTCTACATTGAGGACTGTATCATGAAAAAAATCGCAACGTCATTTCCTTGTAAATGTGGTTAGGTGAAACTTCGTCGAAATGGGTTTCGCTTTTTTCGGGGTTTCGTAGCCTAAATAACATGACAAAATAGTAGTTAAATATGTATAATGTAAAAAGGCTAAGTGTTTTCGTGAGATTTCCAATCGTTTAGAATAATTCCGACAACAAGTGCTTACATAATTAAGACGTGACATTACAAGGGATTTCTCAACGCAAGGAACATCAAATAAGTATGATTTTCGTAAGCTCTGGGAATTTTTACCACAGTTAGATTTTATTTCTTCAATCTTCATGGAGTGTTATCTTATAGTTTCAAATATGACCAATCGTAATTGAAGGTGGCATCACCGACGTCGTCTACAAATGCACTGAGGCTACAAAGTGCTGAGCTGAGTGATGACGTAATTAGACAGCCGATAGGCAGCGAGATTTTATCCCTCGAGAGCAAGTCTATTGTTAATTCAAAGACTCAAAGCAGTGAGAAACCTAGTAGGATTAGAGAAAGCACGAGAAAGCGGATTGGCTCAAGTGAATAATGAGTAAGATATCTCGTGGCTTATTATTTATGCTTAAAGGGTTGAAGGAGTAACATGTTATCCGAGTTAGTTTTCTAGTTTAAGACGGGTTCGCTGCAATCAATTTTTGACTTATTATAGAAGGACCCGCATGGTGTGGTGGCGAGCGCGCTACTCTCCGGAAAGCACAATAGCGCGTTCGTTCCCCACCGTAGACACCTGCGGTCCGGAGTTTTGCAAATATCTCAGCATCATTAAAAGTTATATTTCGCATTCAATTTTGTTGCAGACACTACAAATTTTGCTTTAACTGGATTACTGAGCAATTCTTATCACTAATTTCCCATAAAAGGCACGTGTGGCGCAGTGGTCGGAGGCGTCCAGCAACAATCATGTGGAATTGATCCCCGTGCTCATAGCCCACCAAGCCTTCCATTCCTCCTGGGTCGGCAAATTGGTACCAGACTTGTCTCGGGAGAATAGCAGCACTGGCTCCGTTCATCGGCAGGCCACTGCGAGTTATTGTAAAAAAGCCAGATATGCATTCAATCACTTCCAAACGATGCTTAGTGAAGTCGAACGCACGGCGCATCCTTCAGGGGATTGATCAACGCCGAGGGCGTTATCCTTTATACTTTAATTTCCCATAATATCAAGTCAACTTGCTAATTTTTTCACTAACTTACTTATTGGCATAAAAAGATTTTCAATGTATTGTACAGGCACTTCACGAATCGTTTTTCCATATGATGGTAGAATTCTGCATGCTTTAGCGATGTGGACTTTTTAAGAAACGTTCTTGCAGCATAGAACGTCGCTTAGTTTCTTTTACATCAAATGACAACGAAGCTAGTGCCTGGATGCTCCAAATGTCGGTTAGAATGTATACATAATACCTAACCACTTGTACTCTGGCTAATCTTTGAGTAAGATCAGCGGGCTCTGGATCGCTTCATTTGCTACCGCAGCTCATGAAGGGTCTCTAGTAGGCTAAAATTAGACCTTCTGGTTGGGAACACGAATCTCCTGCTTGCCTTCAATAAAACTGCTAAGAAACCAGTGTTGAGCAAGATGACTCTAGACAAGAAGAAACTCGACATTTTCTCACTAGACGATAAGGCAAAAAAAGTCTAAGAGAAATGCTGCTGTTAGCCAGGAAGGAAAAACTGTGGGGCAAGATTTTTTGTGCGGTGCAGGAGAGATAGCCACTGCTTATGGTGAAGCGATGGAAAAGATGGCTATCCCGAGGTTCGAGAAAACACGGCAGCATCACGTAACTTCAATAAGTAGAAGAAAAATTTCATGTGCAAATTAGGCTTGAATCCATCCGAGACTCCCTTTTCAACGGGGTACATCATAAGCTAGACCAATGCACTAAACTCTGTCGCTAAGGGTAGTGCAGAAAAACTAAAACGTTCACAATAAAGCATTTAAGACGAAGAAACTAATCGAAAGAAGTGCTATTGACAGGCCAGGTCTGGGAAGGACTTATTCATATGGGCTAATTTGTTAGTACATTCTCAGCGCACACTCATCTATAGATGTTTAGTGTAGAACTTGCTTGAACTGTTGCAATATTGTAAATTTGCAAGGCTACAGTTACATATCACAATTTCTGCGTGAAGGATAAGAAGCGTGGGCCGAGACATGATAAGGTTCAACAATGTACGACCAACTGACGAAGTAACTATGAAATTATCCGCTCTACCCTACTTAGTAAGCTCACCGATGAAAAAGTAGCACTGCTACATTGAGTAAAATGAGAAATATTGAGTTTACATGAGATTTTAGAAAAATTCTGCAGATAAACAAGTTAAATTAATAAAAAAAACCTCCCTTCTTTTTATGTCAGGCCGAAATTCGTCATTAAATATTCAAAAAGGATGTAACTGTGGGCAGAGAAGCTTATCTGAACATAGATGTGCTAGAAATAAATTAGATTAACCTATTCCTACCTGCTCAAAAAGATTCTTTTTTTTGAGAAGAATGGAATGTGAAAAGAGAGACCAATACCTTTTGCTTCTTCAAAGCTCTCCCATTCTATACTGCTTCTTCTATTAACAACTGGAGGAGGTGGAGCCCAAAATCTTTTTGAAATTCGGCTTAGATTGTCCTGAACAGCACGGCAGATCGTAGAGTTCATCCATCGCCAACCGTTGAGAAATAGTTCCAAAAACCCCATAACACTCCTACGCAACTGTAGTAAATGTGTTAACCCTTTACTCCACTTACCAACATGCTGCTGTCTAATCAAAGAAGTTTTCTTCTAAAAACATACATTTGCAAAGAGTCCAGTGAGTGATATAACTTGCAGTATGTACTTAATGATGTGGAATTTGCTAGAAATCCTTTATCAGGTGTGTTGCCCACCCAAGCCGAGCAGCAATTTACGTAGTTGTGCCATTATAAATAGATCTGTGTACTACAAGAGCATAAATTGATGTTCATTGCACTGAAACGGTGGTTTTGAACTTTTTGTTCTCGCATAGCGAAATGGGTTACGTAAAGAGCAATTGTTAGAGATGCTCGGTAACACAAAATTGATCGGTCACTAGTTCGATCAGGCGCGTGAGCTTCCATCTCCCCGAACTAGGCAAGTTGATAAATTTTTGCTTGGAGGAAAAAGAACACTGGCCTTATATCTTAAACTTAAGAAAAAAACTACTGACTGCTGCCACTGCCTAAAGGTATGCATTCAATCACCTCCACAATACTTCATGATGTCAAACACATGGCGCATCCCTCTAAGATCGATGAACACTGGACGCTTTACCCCTTATACTTCATAGAGATCGTCGTAGTGCATGAGTAGTGCAGGAATCAAATACGCAGTGGAGATAGTTCGACCCACCTCGGGAACGACCTAAGACCTGCTCGAGAAAAGTCATTCCCATCCACAAGAGTAGGTAGGATACAGCCTTTGTTAACGACCTGAGAAAGATTCAGCTTGGCGATAGTTTAGCAGAATTCATGGATAAAAGGATAAAGCTCTCGGCGTTAATCAATCCCTGAGGGATGCGGCATGCATTCGACTTCGTTAAGCATTCATTTGGAGGTTATTGAATGCCTATCTGGCCTTCACAATAACTCGCGGAGGCCTACCGATGCATCGAGCCAGTGCTGCTGCCCTCTCAGACGACTCTGGTACCAATTTTCCGACCCCGGAGGGATGGAAGGCTCGATGGGCCATGGGCGCGGGGATCGATTCCACGTGCATGTCGCAGCGGCGCCTCCAATAACTGCGCCACACGCGCCCTCACAGAATTCATGAAGGCAAAATTCCCATGCTACAAGGGGGAACCTACATGCAATTTCAAATACTTTCCTGGATTGTGAATGCAACACAACGAACCGCATCAATAATGTGCTTGGATCCGCACAATAATTGAATACGGGTTATAAAAAAAAATGAACGTAATGTGCACCTTATCCTTATATTGCGGGTTCTCCTCCAGAATGTCTCCGTCGTAATTGTTAAGCGGTGTTGTTCGGCCGGAGACGTGACCGCGAGACTGAAAAATGCAACACTCTGACGTGATAATTGTTGGGTGGCGTTGCAGCAAACACAAACGATTGTGGACATAATGGCCAATGCGATGATCGAAGCAAAAATGACGTCAAATCCTGACACGATGGAATGGATTATGGTTGGTACGGCAAAAAATTTTTCAAGCTCAACAGTTAGTTTTCGTGGGAAAAAATAGAGCTAAGTGTTTCTTTTTTTAAAAGACTCTCTAGATAAGCAATCTCTGCTGAATGTCTCAAAAAGCGATTTTCACTAAACGTTGGCATAAATAGTAAGTGATTTCTAGACTATTAAGCTAAAAACGATGTTGGCAAAAAGGTTTTTCGGCTAACGTTTCAGGCCCATCACCCTATTCACTAGCGCGTTGGTCCCAGTCGATTGTTAAGAAAATGAGGACTGCCGATTACGGAAGCCTCATTCAATTGGTGCTAACGTGGCTCTGCAGAGGTCGAAAAAGGGCCGAAACGTAAGCCGAATAAATCTTTTACCAGCCTCGTGTAGGCTTAATAAACTAGAAAAACATTGATCATAAGTGAATTCTTCTATTTCCTTTCACCGCTACTTGGTCGTCTCAATCATGCACGCTTGTGTATGATCGAATAATTTAATAATATTAATGGTACTAACAGTAGGAGTAAAATGTCTTTAATATTAATATTAATAACTAGCATTAATCTCTTAGTAGGTGATATCGACTTTAGTGTCACAAAAGACGTTTTTTCTGTAAAACGTCTTCTTGAAGAACTGAACTGCTACAAACCGATCGACAGCTCAACAGTTGTGCATATGACGTCCCGTAGGATCCCATCGCTGGCAGCTCTTGTCCACTAACTGTCGCCTAAGATGCATCACGTGCTAATCCATTACGATCTAGACTTCTAGTAGTGTCCCGTAGTGTACCTTATCTTCCGTTATTGATGTGGATACAAATATTCGCCACACTATTCCACTCACTTTTTACTGGATGCTCTTAGCGTCAAACTCTTGATGCTGCACCTTCAGCGCTGTCGCGTCTTTTTTATAACGTAGTACCCGGCTTTGAACCACGTATGTTAACGTACGAAGAGTCACCGAAAGGGTGAGCGCGGAACTCAATTTTTCTTTATTTACGACAAAAAACCATCCAAACCTTAAAAGTGAAGGAGAAAGCATCTAAATGATCCCTGAAAGACACGTTATGCAACCTATCATAGTTAGAGGTGATTGAATGCATATCTGGCCTAAACAATAATTCGCGGTGGTGTACCGATGCATCCAGTCGACGCAGCTATGCTCCTGAAAATGTCTTCTACCGATTTTCCAACCTCGGAGGAACAGAATGCTTGGCGAGCACGAGGCGCTTGCTCGAACGAAAGACCTTTATGTGTTGGAGGTCACCTCTAATCACTACGCTATACGTGTCCTTTCATAACCAACATAGCTCTTTCAAACTATTTTCCGTGATCCTTTTATCAAATACCGATTTGTTGGAAGCTCTTTCGAGGTAAGAAGAAGAATTCCTTAATCCTTACTGCTCTCGTCAAAGGACGGCAAAAAGTAGAGTGTCACTTCATGTCGTGGGTGTTCGGTACACTTATAAATTCCTTGTCGGATTCTCTTGGAGTAGATATAGGGTTTATTTATTGAAGGCAATAACGAAAGGTCACCGTCTTTCTTCTTAGCCACTTGACTTTTGATAGGAGTAAGTTTCTCGCGTATTCAACAAGCAGAATAAAATCCCCGCGTCCACAAGCTCATTCATGAGGGTGATCTACTCAGCTGCTCAGCTGTTAAAGGATGTCAAGTTAAAGGATAAAAAAGAATAAACCTCTCGCTATTGATCACTCCCTGAGGGATGCGCCATGCATTCGACTTCATTAAGCATTGTTGGAGGTGATTGAATGCATATATTTACAATGACTCGCAATGGACTACCGATGTATCGAGGCATTGCTGTTATCATCCCAGACAAGTCTGGCACCAATTTGCCGACCCCGGAGGGATGGAAGGCTTGGTGGGCCATGGGCGCGGGGATCGATTCCACGTGTGTGTTGCAGGACGCCTCCAACTACTGCGCCACACGCGCTCATAGCTGTTAAAGTTAAAGGTATAAATAAGTATAATAAGAAAAATGATAATAGCAATATAATAACAACATAATAACAATTATAACACTGGAACATAATTTCAACTTTCAAAATAGATGCAGTATCTATTAATTACAAGAAAAAAATCGCTTTGGTGATCCGCTTATCAGCTCACTGTCAACTAGGAATTTTAAGTTGTACCTGTAGTGGGATCTGAGAAGAAATGTTTTCATAAAATTCCGAGTATGACATTTCAGATTTCCGTCGACGGGATTCTGGAAAACGCAAGCATTGCCGTCAAGAACAAACAAATAACTTTGGGAGCCACAGCGTCAGGCTACAGCACCTGCTCGTTCCTTTGGCGGAATGGTCACCTTGATCTTCTCCTCTTCTTTCGTCTCCAGCACACCTGCGTGAAAGGAGTTTATTCATCATAGAGACTTTTTCGTTATCACCATGGAGAGAATAATGTTTTATTTTCTCTATCTTAGTTGTAAGCTAATTCAGAATCTTTCCGTCTCTTGCATAATTGCCTTGTTTGTGCTACATAATGTTGATATCAGTTTTACAGCATTTACTATGTGTATCTTGTCAGGCCAGGGAAATGAGTGTGTGACAGAGAACGGCAAATTCTTATGGTTGTGTGGGGCTTTTTTCTTGCTGTCATGCAGTCCCTCAACTCAACAGCAATCATTTCGTCAAATAACCATCGGATAGAACAAGCTCAGCACAATTAACTTTGGTGCCTTGATTTTCCGTCGCTAATCTTCCTTGTAATTTGTTTTTGATATCCTTTTTCTTCTTTTTTTAACTCATTCTCTTTTCCAGCTAAATCTTCGCGATAATAAAAAAAGAATTTCTCGATTTCAAAGTGACAAAACCATACCATCAGAGGGTGCACTGAAAGCAAATCGTTCAAGAGCGCATGACTGCGTGGGCGTGGTTGGACGTGGTCGCTGCGCAGTCGAGTTACTGTATTGTCTTCTCAGTGCAGCGTGCTCTGGATCCTATAATGACCAGCTATTTATTTATTCCGAGAGTTATACATATCTGCATAGATAACTATCCTATATGTCCCAGATTAATCCTAATGATAGGTGATTGCTAATAGCACCTAAAGGTTAAAACATGGCTGAGGAAAAGGTGAAACGAAGGACCCTCATGGTGTGGTGGTGAAGATCTGAGACCTCGAAAAGGGTAATAGCGGATTCGATCCCGAAAGTAGACAACTGTGGTTCGGAGTTTTGCAAATATCTCAGCATCATTTTGGTTATATTTCACGTCATACCTTGCCATGAAAAAAAAACAACAAACAATAAATCTAAAGTGGCTATCTCATACGCTTCAATGTAGCTACAAATTTTATGCACGTTGCAAATTTCGTGTGGTAAATATGTTTTGTGCAAATATTAATATTTTTCAACTATTATTTACCTTCTATTCTTTTTTTCATGGCAGGGTATTATGTGAAGTGCAGCTACGAGAGGTATGAGCAAATCAGATCAATATCATCGCATCATCGTAAGCAAGCGGCATAGGATATCATCAAATTATATTGTGTAATCTTAATTGGTGACAGCATTGTTAGGGAAAAAACTGACCGAGTAAAAGGCAAGTCAAGAACATCGTTTAGTGCAGTGGATAACGCGTGAGCCCCCGGTAAAAGTAATTGCGGGTTTAAAGCGCAATTAAGGTTGCGAGTTTTGCTCATATCTCAGCATTCCTATGATTGTATTTTGTGAAAATATTTCATTTCAATCCTACAGATGAACAGTTTGTTACAGTTTGACGGTCTACCTAATTTTTTTTATCCTTGGTATACGTCAGTTGAGGTGTGGAACAGAGGTTAGCGGAGTGGTTATTAAAACAGCCCATCAAGAAGGAAGGGGCTAGTCCGACATCCTCCCTATGTCCAAGAGTGCAAGGAGAATTGACTCGAACTGCATTATACGACATTCGTAAGAAGATGAAGAAATCCTCAAGCAGCAGTAGCCGGAACAACAAATCAAATGCAAGAAGTGCTGGAATCCGCAAAGTAGATATGATGACGAGAATAATAATAATAATAAATGAAATAAAAAACATTATCTAATCGGCTTTGAATTTTCACTTCTTGTTGGCTAGTTGAGTACCGCCCAATTGGACAAATTTTCGCAGTGCATCGATAACTTAACCAAAGTATTCTTGAGATACTCGAAGTCTTTAGTCCGATATCAGACTTCTAAATTCTATTCGAATTATTCCAGTTCTCTACTAGGTTTCATATACGACCACTTGTGCGCGATAACGAACTACATTAAGTGGATGGGGTGAGCAATGAATGAACTTGGAAGTCATGTGACCGCGTTGAGCTGCTAAGTAACCATATTTTCTATGTACGAATTGACCATAATACGATTATGCAACAGCACCTGTACATATTTCTTAAATGCTGACGGAACTCCTACCGGCCTGTCAAGCTGAACTGAAATGTTGACTTTGATTTAAAGCTTCCGAAAGATGGGAACTATCTGTCACCTGCAGAACACGTGCTTTCAACTTCCGAATCGAGATCATTGTCGTCGTTCAAAAGGCTTTTATGTAGTTCGTGTTCCTGAAGAACAACCATGACTATCCAGGAATTCTACTCTGATAAAAACCATTAAAATGAGTCTAGAGTAAAAAAAACGATTACCTGTTCTGAGTGCCCTGGACCTGGGACAGACATTTTGTACTTTTGTGTTTCCCCCAGTGATGGATCAACAGTTGCAGTTGTGGGTTTCACCTACGAAAAAAAATTTGACCTTCGTGAACAAAAGTGTGCCGACCTTTTTTTATGGTTTTCGGATAACTAGACCACTAACGGCGTTGAGATGTTCTTCGGACAAACGTATGGATTAAAGATCTTCATGGCAATATCTAAGAATATTGCATGGAAACCGATTCTGCTAAGAATTGGAAGAGCGGAAGATAAGGAATACTGCAGAGGATCATATTTTGCTAATAATGGCACCGCTTTCCACTCATTGCATGTTTTCAAAAACAGAAAATCCACATTTACTTCTTTTTTCTGGCAAAGATAGGACTTGAATTTCAGTGTTATATTCTCATTAGCAAACCAATGAAATAGAGTGGCTCATTGATTTCATAAACTGCGCCATTTAATCTCTATAATCTATCAGCATCTAGTAATCTGCGCCGCAAAGCCGTGTGCAGCAGGCAACTGAAGCTATCTTTCTTTGTGTATTCCGAGTAATAATATTCTGAATTATCGAAAGATTAAGCGACTATTGGAGGCATGAGACGTACCACCTCGATGATGGTTTCGTTAGTGTCACTGGTCTTCATTGAGAGTCGGTCGATGTCAAGTTGAGGAGGCAACTCGGGAGCAGGCGGTAGATCGCACTCGATTGACTCAGTGAATGAACGCATCGCCCGAAATGAGGCGACGCACTCTAAACTCACGAATATTCTGGTTCTCTAATAAATTAAAGGCTCACCGGCCTACTATATTTAGGCGGAACACCCCTAGAGATCGATATAATGCTAAAGCTGTAAGCGATCATCCAAAAAAAGCCGTGTCGATGACGAGAACGGAGATGTTTTGGTGAAGAATGGATAAATAATGTGGATAGCCATCAGGGAATTAAATAAAGACTAAAACTGTACCTAAGAAATGAGTATTTTGGGTGCAAACTGCGGAAGCACCAAAACCACCGTGTTCATTATCTCCTTCTAGTATTCTACCTAGTAGGGGGCAAGGATAAGGGAGCGTGTGGCGCAGTGGTCGGAGGCGCCCTGCAACACACACGTGGAATCGATCCCCCTCTCCCAAGGTCCCCAAGCCCTCCATCCCTCCGGGGTCGGAAAATTGGTACCAGAGTAGCCAGCGAGGATAGCAGCACTGGCACGATACATCGGTAAGCCACCGCGAGTCATGGTAAAGGCCAGACACGCATTCAATCACCTCCAACGATGTTTAATAAAGCCTAATGCATAGCGCATCTCTCAAGGATTGATCAACGGCGGCAGCTTTATCCTTTTATCCTTTATGAGCAAGAATGCTAATAAATTTGAGATAAAGAAAGTGATAGTGGCGATAGTACAACGAACGGAATGACAAATAAGGCGATAGCGCGAAACGTGAAGAGGGATGCAGTATGCAATGAGCTTTGTGCTTCTCCACTTGAGTGAAAAATTTCGAACACTGTTCTGCTGAATTTTAAAGCTTGTGCTAGTGTTTGGCAGATAGACGAATCTCCTCCGAGAGGAAAGTGAACGAAGGCAGTCAACGAAAAAGAGGTAACCAGATAAGTTCCAGAATATGTGAATAGAATCAACGGAGTTGTCCGACAAAAAACACGCGAAAGTAATGAAATTCAATAAGCACGCGCCTCCATAGACGAATCGGAGGTCTTAAAAACCGAAGCATTAGGTGCTGCAAAAAAAAGTGCTCGACGTTTTACACGATTCTACGACCCGAAATCATATTGTGAGAAGATCCCAGCACTTCTTGCATTCGATTTGCTTCATCGAACTAATAAGCCATCAAGAAACTCGGATCTGCATGCAGGTTCTGCTTCTGCCTGAGGACTCTTTTTGTCTTTTTTTGAACACCATTAGATGTTGGTCGAGTTAATCCTTCTTGAAATCTTGGAATGGGCATTCTAGGTGTTTGCAAATCCTTATCATATTTTTGTGGGTTGTAGGAAGTGAATTAACCACAGACAAACAAAGTATCAATTTTCTATTCATGGTTTGCTCAGAGCTCCAATTACCAAGCAGATATTGAAGGGGTGACGATTTTCTTGTGTCCGCTCAAAAATGCTAATATTTCGTTTTTTTACATCAAGTCGATAGCACACAGTACTAGGGGTTAGCACAGAATACCAGGAGATCAGACTTTTCTACTGAAAAACCTTGAACTGTTATGCCATCATGAACACGAACATCTTAGACCACTATTTGTTAAGGTCGACACCTATATCAAGTAATCTGCCAGATTATCCCCACAGTTTTGCTAATTGTTTCTAATTTTTTCTCCTTTTTCCTTATTTCTGCACCATATTTTGATGCATCGCAATATGTTCTGTTCGCATTTGAAAAACTTGGGCCCCATGCTAGATTCGAACCTGCGCTCACTTTTTACTTTACTTTGCCTTTCTCTGGGCAGTTTTTATCCTTATGGTAGCATCACAACCACTCATCAGCGAGCATGATCTGCGAAACACAAATTGGTATCGAACCGTGTTAAGCTAAGGTTGTGATAGAAATCATAATGTTAACTTTTTACTTTAACCATTTAACTACTGCTGCCCACTATCTTATCCTTTGTAGGAGGCAAAGCAAGGGCATCAGAGGTGCAGTGAAAAACAAGCGAGCTCCCGGAAAGGACAATCACGGGTTCGAATCCGGCCTGGGGTACAAGTTTTGCAAATATCTGAGCATCATAGTGGTTGTATTTCACATCGTACTTTGTCGTAAAAGAAAGAATGAGTAGTAGATAAGAAGTTTAACACTTTCTGGTTAAATTTATTTCGCTTGTTCCTAAGGGCCATGGTGAGGACCGGTAGCATTACTCGAAACGCGTGTCGAATTCAACGAATAGCAATGTAAGTCATTTGCAAAGGGTCGGTCACCGATTCGATCCCAGGATGACCAAGCCTTTCTGACTCCATATGGTAACACCAAATTGCTACCAGACTTGTTTTGGAGGATAGCAACACTGGGCCAACACTGAGCAACAACTCCATGTATTACAGGGCAAACAGAGAATATTGATGCACTAGCTAAGCGCCTTCATATTGGTCTCAAAAGTGCACCGATAGCTACTAAGGGCCTGGAACCCATCACTCCGAGGTCGGGAAACCGGCACCAGACATGCCTGAGACAAGCCCGTTTCATCTAATCCACATGAGAATGCCTTAGCACGCTATCTCAGGATTCCTTAGAAGACTAGCCGGATTGAAACTCAAATACATTCATGACAAAGCCGAAAAATCCCCACGCAGCAGTCGAAACCACTTGTAGAAAAAAATCTGAAGACGTTTGTGGATGGTGGATATGGAAAGTGGAATCGAGTGTATTAACTGCTGGGCTCCGTACAGGGTCATACGTGTGGTTTTGGGACACGTAATAGTGAATAATGACGTTCTGAACGCAGAATTTTCATAGTTCTCAGTTTGTCTGAACTATTCTGAAAACGCAATTACTAGTAAAAGTACTAGGGGGGGACAAGATCGGTCCAATACCGTGAACTCAGAAACACTCCTCCGCATAGATAAAATTGTCCTTCTAAGAAAACAATTATTTAGCTTTCATTTTCCATTCCATATCCCGAAGTTTTATTGTGATTCACTGTAAAATAGCCAAGAATAGAGAACCACTCACCAGAACTAGACTGGAGATTGTCACCGTTGCGAAAAGCGTTTCGGCCTCCATGTGGATCAAATTCTCGAGGCGAATGGTTACGCCAGGACATTGGACATCTATGCAGCTATCATCACTCGCAAGAAAAAAAAATTGGGAAAGCTCTTGATTTAATGATGTTCTATGCAAACACAAACGAACTGCACTTAATAAGGGAGCAAAAATCGTTAAACCATCCCAGATGTCAACAATCATGTGATATCGTTGAAAAAAAGTGGGTGGAATTAAAAATAAATGAAATAGGACGAGCGGTTGTCACAGTAAAAGTGGTGTATATGAGATTCTAGAATAACACAAACACTTTATATGAGGTGCTATTCAGAATGGTTATCTCGTCGTTCTACCGACTCAGCTTGCACTGCCAAGCGATGATTAAGTGTGTTTAAAATTTCTGAACGAAATACTTCTTCGTCAAAGCTGTGTCGAGCATGTCAATCAGCCCGTTCTCTGATAATCGCTACTCAAAGGTTTCTCGTCTTCTTAATACCTAGAATCTGACATGAGTTGATTTTTGATTTTCACTCCTTACCTTTGGCTGAGGAGAAGGCTGCACAAATTTCCAGATATATTCTATTGCTACCAGGAAGTTTTACTCGATAACTTTTAATTTGCTAGTCCAGTGTACTTATTGATTGTCGGCTTACAAAAGTTCTATACTTCGCTCCTCAGAAAAACTGTTTTTGGGCGATTTTATCTGGAGCCGTGAGGCCGTTCCTGAATGCAAAAGTACATACTAAGATTCCTCTGTTTTAATTGAATGAAGCTTGCCACTTAGAGCCATCTATTCGGTAAAATAGCAAATCATTCATGAGACTTGATTTGGTGTGCTGTAGTATAGTAGTATAATCGGCACATTCAAAACAGTTGTCTACAGAAAGGCTGTTTGTTGAGTAATGTGTTCCTAGATTGTCTCTACTACTTCTGTGTTTGCTATTCAAGAGTACCTGAAGCCTATACACATTGAAATCAATACATATTCATTCCGATAGTGTTGAGTTCTGAAGTTCTGGTAGAGATGAACTATTTCAAGAAATTTTTTACAACGACTTTGTCACCAATGATTTCTACAGCTAGTTGTTTTTGAGATGCTCGAAAAACGTGATAGTTAATTAGGCAAAAGTTCATTGAGCAAACGGAGTGTTTTGTAACTCTACTACTTCAACCTTTTCGTGCCAGAAGAATGTACTTTTCTTCCGAACATTTCAAGGTACACGCGCTGCAATCTTTCGCAGAACTTCATCGACTTCGTGATACCACTTTGCGCATTGATCCTTCCCCTGTGATTCAAGTTGGACTTCAGTTAATACAGTACTCGCTTGTCGAGTTTTTTTCACATGGTGACTTCCAAGCAATGAACGATTGTGTTATTGTTAATTTTAATTTTTCTATAAACCCTCAAGAGGTTCTCGGGAGCTCAGTCTCGTTTATCGGCCTCAGATGGTCGCCAAAAGCGAATATTTACTACAAGAGCTGTTTGTAAAATCCTTTGTGGCCAAATCTGCAGTTATTTTGCAAAAGGCCAAGGAGAGTTTTCTCTGGTTGCGTTTTCAACTTGCGGGCTTGATGAGTGGGCGCAAGCAGTCGTTTCATCGGGCGTGGACGTCATAATGCCTCTTTTATCTCTCTATTCGAAACCCATTTTATCGTTGCGAACCGATTAGACTTCCTGTCCTTTCCTTTCCTCATCTTCTGATGGATAACCTCCTTGAACGTTTCCGCGGTCCAGCTTGCCTTCCACGAAGCTCATCCCTACTGATTTAGCCTTTGCGAGAATGCATCCTCATCAGTATCCGCAGTAGTTCTGATTGTGAACAGCTCTAGTACGCAACTTGAACACCTTTATTCAGTATTTCTGTCTACTGTATGGAAAGTACTGCCGGAACGCGACTCTCCTTTATAGTGTGTAGGCGATCATCAGCAAATACATTCTTTTTTTTCAGGCAATTTCTATTCATAAGTCCGAAAGTTATTGTGAGCTTTTACAAAATTTCTTACCGATTGTAGCATTGATTATTGGTAAAATAGAGGCAACAATTTTGAGTACCTCTATATTCGTAGTACTTGGGAGCCAAGGAATGACATTCATAGGGAAAGAACATTGGAGCTCCAGTATTCTTTTTTGATTGCAAGTTCCTTCATCAGTTGAACACGATGTTGATTTAAAAAAGTTTCTCTACTAATATCGTGTTAGCTTTCCAATGAAACAGCATGGAATGGCCATCTACGCAGAGGTTGACAGACATATTCTCTTTTAAATTTGACCTTCTAAAATTACTACTTCCTCTCTTTTTTGAGGTCACAACGATGAGATACCTCCATTTAGTTTACCAAGTCATCCTACTTGTGCTGCTCCTGCATTCCTGTGTATAATTCAGCTCTTCCGATTAGAACAAGTATATCTCTTAGACTGTGGTGAACGTTAAAAAGCACCAGAACCCAGTGATCCTTACGAAGAGGCCATCACACTTCTTACTCTTACAAGATGAATCTCTGACTTCTGTAAATATTAGGAACAATTTTCCCATGGAAGCTCGCAATTTGAACTTTAATTGACTAGGCGATATTTCGTCCAACACAACGCGGTGGTACTCCACACCTGTGGAAGTAAGAAATGTTAACAAGCACACAGTGCAACGTAGGTTTCGAAAAATTTGTAGTGGCTAATTATTCGTCCTTGGAGATGAAGGAAGTCGTGGAAGTCCTTCTGCTATTGACGACTTTGAACTGAAGGCTTCCATGAAAGCAAACGCACATACGGCTGTTCGAAAACTTACAGAAGAACATTGCATGGAAGCATTACAACTACTTCAAACACCTAAAAAAATCGAGAAGTTGAAGAAACTCGACAAATGAACGCCTTATGAGTCGAATGATAATAAAAGAAGTCGCTATTTTGAGGTTCCATTGACGTTTCTTCTACCTGACCACAACGACCCTTTCCTCGACTGTATGACGAAAAATGAATCTTCTATAAGAGGCTGCTCAGTGGTAGGACGGTAATGAAACTTCACAGCACGTTTAAAACCCAAAATTGCATCAAGGGACCAGAAGCCAGCTATGCACACCCTTCCGTGGTTTGTTGCTGGTTCAATCTAGCCCAAATTCCTTAATCCGATTGAAACACTTATAGCGAATTACGACCAGTAAATCGACGGAATACTCCAGAAACTTCGTTAGCTGTAGCACGCACTGATAACTGAAAACGAACTGTCTTTCACTACGATAACTTGTAGCCATATTCCGCATAGTTGACGCAGCAAAGATTGAACAAGCTGTGCTAGCAAATGACGTCATTCGCCGTGTTCACGGAGCATCTCGCCTATCCGCTGCTACTCCACCAAGCAATTCGACAACTCTCTGAGCGAGAAATCCTTTAAAAAATTATCTCAAGGCCAGAACTGCTTTCAAGGGCTTAATCGCCTTCAGAACTCTAGAATTTTAGTAGATACTATAAATGAACTTGTCCCTCGTTGGCAAGGATGTACGGATTTAATGATTTTATTCCTATTATTAAAGCTTATTCTGAGCTGAGATACAGCACTTTAGAAATGTAGGATGAAATCCGCCATTAATTTCTCAACAGCCTACATGAACCAGATAGGGTTTGTATCGCTACTGTGGAGACCACGAGACTTTGACCGTATTGGAGTTGAACGTCTTGACATACTGGATTTTTAAACTTTCTAGTGTTCAGGGTGAGCAAAATATTTTCTTCTCTCAAATTCTTTCCCTATATAGAGCTCTATTGATATAATCGAAAAGGAATCGAGGATCCGAGAAATACAGTTTTGTCGATGCTAGGTTTTTAAGGGAGTAGAGAATCCGGGAAAGCATGAAAAGCTTCCGAGTATTCATTGTCTGTCGTTTCTATACTATAAAGAACAAGTTGCAAAATAACAGCCATCAGCGAGTAATTGTTGCGTTGGCGGCTAAGAAATTGGAATATCGAATGGGAAAACGGAAATGAGACATGTATGCTAGAAAGGAGAAGAAGGTGATTGCCAAGAATTAATGGATGAAAATCAAAATGCAACAATGAATGAAAACAAATCAAAGAGCGACATCTTTGTAAATGTCATCAACTGTGTGCGACTCTAATCAGAGGTTCTTCCTCAATGAAAAGCACGTCAGAAACGGTGCGCTTTTCGAGAAGCTGTTGATCACGTAATTGCCATAGAGATGTTCGTCTTTCTGCATGTGTTATTGGAGCATTTGACCCAACAAACTGCATATCAATATACCCTTCCAGGCTCCAAAGAAGGCGATGCTACCGAAACGTCAGCTACTGTTGTGTTGCATGTGTTTTTTTCTACGGAAGTAATCGTATGCTGCATAACAATATCTCGATTGCTGAACAAGAAAATGACGCATTTATAGTCCAGTGTCGAGGTTAGTAGAAAATCGATCCTGGTAACTGTTCTGTACAACTTACTTCCAGACTCACCAGTAAACGTGGTATCAATCAAACGTGGCAAGCTCTTCATTGACTATTTCACTGGCTAACGACTTATCATTGGTTGTTGTGTTGACGTATAAAGTCGCTGGTTTTATCAATTCATATAAGTCTGTTACCAACTTGTCGACGCTGGAAAGATGGAAGGCTTGATATGCACTTGCCGTGAGTTTGACCGAAGGTTCTTTTTGTATTGTAAGGCACACCGAAATTTCAACTAAAGTAATCCTAGCAACTGATTGGAATAATCTTGAATAGAGTCTTTAATTTGTCAACATTAGTTCATTACAGGTAATGTGTAAGAGTTCATAATCTGAACCATGGAAGCATGGACAATAGTTGGCAGAATTTATTGTTAGCTCATGTTCGCAAATGTTTTTGGACTCCTGGTGAAAGACATCAGAAAGAGACAGCTGTCTAAATTGTTTAATGGTTCTGCTTAGTTGAAAACAGTAAAAGAACGGAAATGAGCAAATAAACACAGTTTATAGTTGCTTAGAGTTGACAGGAGGAAGGAAACCACCACCATAATTAACACAGGCCAGAAGAAATCTTTTTTATTGCCGACCCAAATCAGGTATACAAGCCAAGCAGGGAGTCAGTTCAAATTTCTTCCCACAACTCATCTAAAGCTCTTCGTCTTTTGATCCGCAATCTTAGAATTTTTTATTTGATGAAATTGCTAGGGTAGAAGGTTTAAGGATAAAGTGTTCGGCGTTCATCAATCCCTGAGAGATGTGCCATGCATTCAACTTCGTTAAGTATCATTAGAGATGAATGGACGCATATTCGGCTCATACAAATGACTCGTGGTGGCCAACCGATATATCAAGACAGTGTTGCTATCCTCAGTGACACGCCTGTGTCAATTTGTCTACGCAGAAGGCTTAGCCAGCCGACGCGCCGGTTCGAACCAAAGACCTGGTGTGCCACCCGCAAGCAGAGCACTGCACGCGCCGATTAGAAATAACCAGTCACCGAGAAATTAAAGAAATGGGCTACTAGGTCTTTTGCTTAAGCGAACGCCTCAACAACTATTGTTTCAATATTTGATTCTTGACCCAGTCCAGGCGACTTGTCTTAAGACATCATGTAAGTGCCGGTTTAAGCGCACTCTGAAGCTGTTCCACATACGTTTCCTAAGACGTAAGCGAATTAAGTGCGTGTATTCCATTTCTCTCTCTGAGAACGTGCAACCGAGAGCATTCAATCTGCTTGAATGCATGTTCATTGTGTTGTGTTTTACAGTAAGCCGTCAAGTGACTGTCAAATATAGGTCAGAGAATTAGAATTTGTTAGAGATGTTTATTCGGCTAACGTTTGGACGTGTTCGTTTTCATCGGAGCCGACGATCCTTGACGATGGTCCACAGTTGTCCCTCTTGTCGATGTGACGTCTTCGTCTCGCATCAAACCGGATCTTCACCAACTGATAATTATATCAACAACAACCGCCCTGTATAAAAAGAGCGTTGCGGGTGTGTTCGCTCATCCGAGATGCTCAACTAGGGAGGCACAGGATACAAAAAGCACAGCGGAGACGATTTTGATATAAAAGTCACTATCTTCGCACGGTATCCTCCAACACCAACGCACAAACTCCTTGAGGCTTTTTGGATAAGTGCCAAAAAATTCTATAATGAATAGCAGGGAGGAATGCCCCGAGATCACGCGTGATCTTGCCCCCTTACCTCCGTATCGATCGTTGATGGGGGGTGGTGCAGTCGTCAACCATATGCGACTCTGAGCGGCTGTTCTTCTTCGGTGGAAGACAGGTGAAAAAAAGCGGTGGGTATTTCGAGAAGCCGTAGATCTTGTAATTATCGTGCAGAGTTTCATCTTTCTGTTTGAGTTGTTGAAGGGTTTGACCTGGTGAGTTGCGTATCACTACACCCTTCCAAGCTCTGAAGGCGATTGTGCCGGAACGTCGGCTACGATTGTGTTGTACGTGTGTTTTTCTATGGAAGTAAACGTATGCTGTTTAACAACCTCGCGATTGCTAAAAGAGAAAACAACGAACTCCAGGATTTTTTTTATTTTTTTTAATCCTATTTTATTTGACCCGTCTTCACGTCTACTGTGCGGATCCGAGCACTTCTCACATTCGATTCGTTCCTTCCCATCTATTGTCCACGAAGACCTTCGAACTTTTACGAGTGGCTTCGGTTGCTGCTTCGGGATTTCCATTTCGTCTTGAATCTCGTACAACACTGGTCGAGCAGCTCTCTCTCTGAAGTCCTCGGATAGCCAGACTGGAGCGTTCCCAATCGGATTGGAGAGAGTGATTCTTTTTCCAGAGAAGTCCGCTACTATTTTCCCGACCTCGGAGGAACGAGAGGCTTGGTTGGCCCGGTACGGAATCGAACTAGAACCGTGCTCGTCATGACGGACATCACTACCACTGCGCTAACCGCCCCTCTACAGTGCGGAGATAACACACTGAACTACTCCCACACATAACAAGCATACACCATCGAGTTTGGCAAAATGTTTGCTAATGCACTCGTCAGAAGTAAATAATAAGTAATAACGAATAAATAGTAATAAATGAATGAGTAATAGCGAATTAATGAATGTTAGCTACAAATAATAATAAATAAATGTGTAAATCATGCGAAGAACAGGGTACTACTCGCCCCGCTCAAGCGCTGTCAGCCAATGCATTGTGCATCGTCGCATCGCAGTTTTTTCAATCACTAAGTATTTTATTAGTTGTTCTGAAATAAATGACCGCTTTCAACAATGTTATTTAAAATGCATAACTTGCTCTAAGCAAAAGTTTATTGATCAGAATAAAGAACATTTAAATTCACATACTTTTGCCAACGAGAGGCAAGTTTGTTTATTCTAGTCGCATAAAATTATGGAGTTCCGGAAGCGACGGATTCCTTGAAGGTTTTCTTTGCGTGGTCGTGGTTGCTGAAGCATTTCTCGTGCAGGGAGTTAGGTGTTTGAAGAGGTGACAGTAGCTAGGCTAGAGGTCTGTTGAGAACGGCAAATGAAGCAGAGTTTCGTAGCCCAACTCGTTAACTTCTGCAACGCTGGTTCAGCAAAGTGAGGCAGCGAGCTGTGGACAAGGATTGACCCTTTTCTACTGACTATTGCCAGTCGATGTTGTTGGAGTTTAGGGTGGGCTTCGTCGATTTGTTGGTAACACTTCCCTAGTGTAATCGTTTCGCCCGGATTCAAAAAAGCTGTGATGAAACACGCGGCTACAGACCACCAAATGGTCACCATAACCTTCTTTGGCGCAATTTGGGCCTTGGGAACTACTGTGAAGCCTCATCGCAATCCAACCAATAAGCTGAACGTCGCCTTTTGTCGTACAGAATCCAATTCTCGTCGCACATCACAACTCGATCAAGAAAAGGGTCGTTCTTTTGGGCAGAATAGGAGCAGACGACGCTTCAAAACGGCTGTATTTTTTGTCATCGTTTTATTGGTGCAGCACCCATCTGTCGACTTTTTTTGCTTTCCTGTGCTATTCAAGTCACTGAGAATTGTTTCTGCGCTCACGCCAAACTGTTCTACAAGCCCTCGAATAGTTGTTCGCGTGTTTGTTTCCACTACTGCATTCAATTCGTCAAGTTCATTGGGACGTCCGCGGCCTTCCTTATCTTCGAGCTCGAAATCACCAGCTCGGAATTTCCGGAACCATGCTCGCACCACTAATTCACCAACACTACCTTCACTCCAAAATCCATTGATGTTTAGGGCCGTCTCTGCTGCGATACGATCGAGTTTGAACCATAAAAGAAAATTTGACGAAAATTTGTTTTAACATCTAAAATGGAAAAAGCTCAAAATCGGTAGAAAAAACTTTAACCTTTGACAAATATAAAGACTGATTTGAAATAGCATAAAATCGACTTTCACAGTGTATAATATTGCAGGATAAGAAGAATATTTCATTAATAAAAAATACGTTAAATATTTTGAAACGCTTGTTTATTTCTAAACAACCTAAGAGTAATGCATAATGATGCATTTCCTTAAAGATGCTGCATAGTCTTGGGTTGTTCGGCATGAGCTTCACAATTTTAAAGTTTATTACTGAAGATGAAAAACATTGGAGTCTACACATCTTTCAAATCTGAGCATGTCCCTTCCCTAAAAGTTCAGGCACTTTGGCGGTGACGAAATCGCTGAAGGCAATTTCGCCCTGATTCATATAGGATTTCTCGTATAGGAAGCTGTCGAGATGCTCTGAGAAGTAATAGCCAATACGCGAAATGTGCATTTCGTCCACTTTCTCGACGTACTTTTCAGCCTTGTCGCGTAACTAGAGTTCAGAAAATGGTGATGGATTTACCCAGCACCAAACCACCAAACGTTCAACATCGTTTTTGGTACAATTTCTGCTTTTGGGAAACACAACGAAGCTCCATCGAGCTAGAAAAAAGGCTGAGTCAATTGTAGCTGGTTGTGGCGTGAAAGGTCTCTTTTTTTGTTGTGCTTCAAAATTTGGCCAGGAAGCGGGTTCTTCATGCGCAGAAAAAGACCTAACGGCACCTGAAAATAGCTACTTCTTGGTTTGCCATTCAATTCGTGCGGCGTTTATTTGTTGAGATTCATCCACTTTTCAGCTTTTCCAGACGCTCCGAAATAGCTGAGATGTGTAGGTCGAGTTCATCTGCAAATTTTGGGAGAGTTTGGAGTGTAATTGCGTCTATCAAAGCCTTCAATGAATCGTCGTCAATAGATGAGGACGCTCCTTCATCCTTAATGTCGAATTCCCCACAGTGATATTTTTAAAATCAACTTTGCACTGTGAAATCACCAACACTCCCTGGGTCCCCCTAACTCATCAATGTTTCGTGCCTTTTGCACTGCACCATGATTTCGATTATGTGGAAGTAAGGAAAGATGTGGATTGTGCTGTTTTGAGATCCGATTTTCCAACCTATAAAGTCCGTCAAAGATCCAAATTTTTTCACTTTTTGTTTTAATTACACTCAGTGTTTCTATATCACCACAAAGTAGTAAAAGATATAATATTGCTGGAACACCTAGAAGAAGATGTTGACCTTTATTTTCTGCCTACTATAATTTTTTCACGGCGGGGTATGATTTAAACTACAACCACAACGATGCTGAGATATTCGCAAAACTTGGACACCATGCCAGATCGAACACACTTTCCCATTCTGGGGTTCGCGCATTACACATTGCGCCACGGAGGTACTCGTGGTTATAGAAGAAGAATTACAAGCCGTGCATTGTTTTCCGAACAATCCAATAGATCCTATTCCAGATTCACACTGTACACTTAATTACCGAAATCAGTCTTAAACTGTAGTATTTCCTCTAAGGTTGAATACAATCTTACAGAAATTTCTGACTCTCAACGCCGAACCAAATATCTTTTATTATCCACTGAACGTAGATACTTCGTATTTTGTGCAGGCGTCCGTAGAAGCGAACACTTCGGCTCCTCAAACTGCCTTTTTAATGGCCCGTTTGTCAATAGAGAAATTGTGTCTTTTACCAACTTTATGAAGTTTTTATATCTTTTAGGATTTTATGGTTTCATACTCCATGTGACCCGATATCAAATATTGTGCTTTTCCCAGCACTTCTTTCATTCGGTGTGCTTCACCACTCATCCACGAAGGATTTGGCAGCCACTTAAGGAATATGTCTTCGTAATGGATGTCGTTGCATGCTGGACGAGTTGATTCACGCTGGAATTCAGGGATGACTCCACACAGCGTTCCAAGATCTTCACCTCTGGCAGTCAACGACCTTTGAGGATCGGAAGAATCCTTCTACAGTCAAGGTCAGTACCAATCTTCCAACCCCAGATGAATGAGAGGCTTCGTTGGCACATAAAGGGTTGATACCATGAATTTTTTGCACAGCATGTCGAACCATTACGCTTTCCAAAGAGAATATATGATACGTAAAGCTACCGGTGAAATTCTCGTCGTACTTCTGCTAGAACTGTTTGTCTTAGAAAATACATTCGTCTATAGAAACCTTATCAAAATAATGATGGTGGTGGTGCTTATGGTTGAACGCTTGAACGAACTCTCTTCATGAATCACTAAAAATTGTCAGAGACGATGCACAATTTCCACTTGGCTGGTGGTTTGCTGGTTATTAGAGGTTTTTTTTTCTCTGCAAAGTCGTTTCAGACCTTTCCTATGCTGTCACCACTAGCCAATGAGCGACTATTTTGCTAAGAGCATTGCATTTATTACTATGTTGTATAATAGTATGACGGATATTAGAAATGGAAAGAAAATTCTCGTGTAGAGAATTCCCAAAAAGGTTAACATCCAATGAAATGTAGAAAACATAACATTGTCATGAAAGTCTGACAATGGGAAATAACGTTAGATGGAAGTATCTAGAATGAACCATACATAAAAATGAGTGAAATGATGGACAGAAGTTTTCTAACAGACTTGATGTATCCGCCCAGAAACCACGACAACTCTCTGTAGTCCAAATGACATCCTATTCTCCGACATTTCCTGATGTTGATATGTCAATTTCTTAGAAGTAGTCAGTCTCCAAATGTGAACAGATTTGGTTGAAAATTCGGACCTTTAGACACAACAATAGAAAACTTCGCGGCTGATCTTGAGTGAGATTTTTAGGAATGAACATGAGTAGGAAAAAATATTCTTCTAGATCAGTTATTAATGAAAAAACAAAACCTATTGGCAGTTTAGCTTTTGAAAAGAAAAGTTTAAGCCCCAAGAGTTAAGAACTTCGTGAAAAATGAATTTGAGTGGGCTTTTCGTGAGCCTGGTTATAATCGCTCTAACAGCGCAGTTTGTCTTCTACGGAAAAACTTTTATCACGCACGTCACTTCTGAATACGGCATTCTCCTCTAACAAATTTATGCCACATTTAATCAAAGAGGATTACGTCATTAGCTTTAGTTACTTTATTGCCACGAAATCACGACATGATATTGCTAAGAGTATGAATAAAACACAAAACACTGATTATAACTATAGCCTCAGCTTAACTGAGTTCATCGCCGATTTGGGCTCCCCAGATCAATCCCGCTGACGGGTGATTGCTGATGGCAGTGAACGATAGAGTTAGCTGAGAGACAGGCGAAACAAAGGACCCGCATGGTGTGGTGGTGAACGCGTTAGCTAATAGTCCGTTCGTTCCCCACTGCAGACACCTGCGGTCCGGAGTCTTGCAAATATCTCAGCATCATAGAAAACACTTAATATCAGAAAAAAAGAAGAAGAACGAAAGGAATAACTGTCAGTATGTAGTACACGCACTGAGAACGGTTAATCGCGGACAATGCTTCCGGGCATAGTCAACCGAATGATCAGCCCAAAACTCAGAAATAACAGTGTTTGCTATTGGAAGTGAAGATTTTTGGTGTTTAGGAGCGCTGAAGTTCACAAGAAAGCACTCCCTTAAAAATAGTGTTGTTTTTGAATGACTTTTTGCTAAACATACTGAAAGTTATACGTGCTGTACATTAAAGTGTTACCAACTAAGCGGATTAGCGTAATAAATCTAGAACTGGAGCGGATTCCGGCACGTCTTTAGCGCTAGGGCTGTTTTGGAAAACTAGCATTAGCGCGGATGGCTGGAAGTCCACAGTGCAGAACAAGAATGTGGATCGATATGGCGGGGTTGGAGCATGGACATCTGGGAAGCGGAGTCGATACGCGAGGCTTCAGGCAATATGAGGCACAAGCCGTAGAGGCTCTTTAGAGCACGCCAGTTCAGATTTGTCGATGCCATGAGAAACGAGGCGACCGCAGTCAATGTGAAATCGAAACCGAAGCTTATCTATTGCGAATACGAGGAAAAATGTCGATTACTCACTCGATTCTTCTACCGGAAAAATTCCACTTCTTGCAATGACTTTCCATTAACTCGCCTTTTTGTATAGAGAACTTCTCTCTGGGAAAGTTCCCTATCTTTCTATACAATAACACTTGATGTCCACACATGGCCGCCTCACAGTCGCACATCAAACACCGTAATGTAACTTTTATAATCTACACTGTCTATTATGTTCAATGTTTCAGACACAGTAGCGATTCAGGTTTGACTCCAGTAGCACACCAACGATGGCCCATCCGAAGGAGGAGGAGTAACACTGGAACAGTTCACTAATTCCCTTGCGAAACAACGAAGCCAATGACGTTGATATTTCAGGCAGTTAGGTACAGTCTACTCCAGTCCAGGATCGAAGATCCAGGTTGTCCGCGGTTGCATACGCACGCGGCTCTCGTAGCCAATATAAGCCAGGTGCCTTCGACGGCGGAGACATACCATCACTCACCTCACCCCGATCGGTAGCGCGGATAATCCGCTCCTCACAACATCATTCATTGTCACTCTCAATCACCACAATTCATTCACAGTCATACTCACTCATTCTTATCCATTCACATTCATCCTTCAGTAATCAGAAGATTATTGTATCTAGTTTCTTAGTTTGTTTACGGTGCAATGTCAGTAGTGGCGGGTGTTTCCAAATGCGTTATGTTTGCAACGCCATCTGTGGCATGTACCATTCCTCCCGCAATGTACGCCATGCGTACAAGGCCGCTGAGCGGCCAACTTATGCTGTGTATTCTGTTAAGCCGCTATAGGCTTATCAGTTTCCAGCCATTATCATATTGGCCCTTGACTCTTAGGCAATGGTGGCACCCATAGATGCTCAAACTTCACGTTGCTGACATAGCGTTATCGACGACCAGCCGCCTGACTATGTTCCGTAGATGACTCATCACTTACTGTCCTCATTGATCCACTAAAATGCACCTCATCGTTATAATGTTGAAATCTTAGCTCAGCCGAAAATACGGCCCGTCTGTAACCCTCTCCACCTCAGCATACTGTCTCCCCTCAGCCGCCGCACTGGTCGCGGATAGACGCGACGCGGCGTCGCTCACGGCTAAACAACGGTTACTTCTTGGTAATTGTTCATTATTACTATTAATGTAATTGTGTTAATTACTTATTAATGGTATTATAATATTCGAATGCCATTATCTCGTTGTTAGCCTCACTTCACTACTAGCCTTCGCACCTCATAGCTTTAACTGACGTCATTCCTCTACCATTACTTCTCCATCGTTACTATTATGTTATTAATGTTATATTTGTGTATTAAAGGTTTAATTACCCAAGTTTGAGGCTGGTAGATCAACACAACAGCTAAAAAGACCCGCGTGGCTAATATTCTACACAAACCGAACCGCTAGTAACCGCCGCTAACTAACCGTTACATGGTGCATTGGTCGCTTGAAAGGACCTAATAGCAGCAAGTGTCGCAGTTCAACTTCACAGCTACCACTTCAACTTGGTACCGCTTTCGTGAGTTCACAAATTTTAGTTCCACGAAAACCTATTTTCCGTTTCAATTTGCCATGACCAGCTCATTGCGAGTTCTAAAACGACGTATTACGCATTACACTAAAAAACTTGAGACCACACTAACGCGTCTCAAAGATGAGCAATTGGAAATGCTCAGCACGTCACCCGGTGATGGAGAGATAACAGAAGCCTTCATATGCGACAGCATCTACAGACTGAATGAAGGAGTTCTCACCATCGAAGCAGCTATCGCAAAGCTAAACGAAGCACTAGTCGAGTACGAAAGAAAGTCTTCAGAGCAGAATCTAACACAGGAGAGCGATGATGGCAGCGAAATACATTGCAGCAAAGCAGAGGAAGTAACTGAGGCAGCAGAAGACTACTTAGTAAAAGCTCAGAAGTCGTATAAAAAGCTTTGAGTTTGCTAGTACTTCACTAAGAAAACCAGACACCCCATCAAGGGTACAAACAGACATCCAAGTAGTCGAAGCTCCCCAAATTATAGCTACAGCGACACGTCTCCAACTACCCACACTCCCAATACCAACTTTCACTGGTAACATCTGGGAATGGGAAAATTTCTGGGAGTTATTCAGAGCGAACATACATTCCCAGAACATATCAGAATTATATAAATTCAATTACTTGCTTAATTCACTACAAGGGGAAGCACTCGATGCGGTGAAGAAGTTTCAACTGACCAACGAGAACTATGCTAAAGCAGTTGAATTTCTCACCAAAAAAGTATGCAGACTCGGAAAAACTCATAATAACACTCATGGACAAACTTGACAATTGCCAGCTTCGTTCCACCACGGTGCACGAACAACGGAAACTATTTGAACATTTGCAGTTAATAATAACACAGCTAAAAGCAAAAGGTGAAAATGTGGACAATCAGTGTATGTTTAAGAAAATATTGATTAAATTTTCTAACAACATACAGCGGAAAGTCATCGAAAAGAAACATGGCGTCGCCACGGAGAAACCCTTCCAGATGGAGCAACTTTTCCAGTTTGTAGAGGAAGTTATATCCAGTGAGGAAAAAAGTATGGCAGTACACGTCAAAGTGCCAAGCAATGTCAATTCCTGACAGCACGCAGGAGAATAAGAGTAGATCATGGATCTCCAAAAACACCTACTGCTGCATGTATTGTAAAGCCGATCACAAAGCGTTCAATTGCAACAACTACAAGACGCCGTATGAACGTTCACAATACCTCCGAGCTAACAAATTGTGCGCCATTTGCGCATCCCCATACCATGACTCATCTAATTGCAAGAAGTCATCTTGCTTCAAATGCCAGGGACGGCACCACACTTCATGCTGTCTCCAATCAATGTCGAAAGAAACAAGCTTTTCAGAACGGTTCGAAAAAGCGAACCAAACAAGAACAAGGGCATTAAGGACAGGGGATCTAGCACCAAGGGAACTAGGACGTACCAGCCGACGTCCAAAATCAACTACGTCAATCAACAACAAGACCAGTCTCCACTGCAGGAGACTAATGTTCTAAAAAATTCAGCCTCAAGGTCAGCATCTACAAAATCAGCGAACCACCATTCTACCAACTGGAGAAATTACAGTGCTGAACACAACTACAGGAACACTTCAAAAAGTCGCAGTTTTGCTGGACACGGGTGCCGAACTTTCCTTTGTCGACGCATCATTCGCTGCAGAAATGGATCTTCCTATCCTAGAGGAAACTAAGCTACGCTTATGCACATTCGGATCCGAGGAAGCACGAGAAAAGCCGTCGAACAAAGTCTCCCTCAAAGCATGGGACGCCGAAGGTCGTCCATTCTCCATGCTGTTATACACCCACGATAACATAGTAAAACCATTTGTTATTCCTCCAATTTCTAAGGAAGATGCAGACTTTATTCATCAACGTCACCTTCCAGTATACCTTACCAACAGCGAACTAGAAGTGAAACCCACTATACTATTAGGCTCTGACCAACTATGGTCCTTAGTGAAAGGCCAGCAACCACACATCATACTTCCTTCTGGTTTACATCTCTTACCAACTCGCCTAGGCCATCTCATAACTGGCAAGACCGACGAGCGCTCTTATCTAGCACCTGAAGAACAAAACAATGAAACAATCAGTGCCAAAGAATATACTACAGTAGAAAGTCCAATCAATTTCACGTCTCACCCACTTTGGCAATTGGAAGACGAGGACGATAAAAACTGGGAAAAATATCTCACTCTGGAATCTGCTGGAACCGAAGAATTCTCTAATTCCGAAAAAGACTGTATCCAACTGGCAACACAAGTAAAAGAAATTATGTACGTCGATAATCTTATTTTAACCGTCGATGACTCGAAAGAGTCTTTCTATGTGTACTCTCAGTCTAAGCGAATTTTCGACGAACTTAAGATGAATCTTTGCCAATTCGCTTCCATTGATACTGAGTTGATGTCAACAATTCCATCAAAGGACAGAGCGGACAAGAATATGGTAAAAGTGTTAGGAATCCCTTGGAGCCCATCGACCGACTGCATTACGATCACATGTAATCCCAAACAACAATCACGGATTACCAAGAGAACAATTGCCAGCATCATTGCCTCGATATATGACCCGTTAGGATGGCTACTGCCTCTACTACACAGACCAAAAGTATTCCTTCGTGAGTTGTGGAAGGACAAGTACGACTGGGACACCCCCTCTTCCGCAGCCTCGTGAAGAAGAATGGGCGCATATCGCATCAGAAATGCAGGGCTTCGAAAAGAGTCTCTCGCGTTGTTTAGGCTTAAAAAACACAAAGTATACATTAGCAACTTTCGCTGATGCCAGCAATGATGCTATAGCCACTTGCTTATACCTACACTCTGACACTGCGGTTAATCTACTCATAGCAAAGGGCAAATTGGCATCGGTAAAGTCCAGCGCAACTGTTCCAAAAATGGAACTAGATGCAGCAACATTAGCCCTGCGCACAACTAACGCTGTCCTATCGCAGCTACGGAAAATAGTCAGAATAGACGACGTTTTCATCTTCTCAGATTCGGAAATCGTGTTAAATTGGATCAAACATAGGCCTTTAAATAGCGTTGGAACAAGAATATTTAATAGGCTGATAGAGATAGGGAAGATCACTCAACACCTAGAAGAAAACGGACATCAAATCAACTTCTATCACATCTCATCTCGAGATAACCCCGCAGACTGCGCAACGCGAGGATTAAGCCATCAACAATTAAGTAATCATTTTTGGTGGACTGGTCCACCAATTCTTAACCAACCCGTGGAACTATGGAAGTGTAAACACAACAGTTTCTCCCTCAATAAAGAGGACCGCAAGAATGAGGAAAACTCCATCAAGACGACATTTCCATATAACTTACGACCAAGGAAACGTCAATCTTTACAAGAAGCACCGCTAGACTCTGAACACGAACACCATCGCTAAATCATTAAACTAGAGGCGGGAGTGTCGATAAAATCGACCAATTATTAAGTTAGATGTGCTAGATCACTTATTATTCGATGCTCTTTTTATTCACGTTTTAGCGTTACATGTTTCAGATTCTCCTTAAACCTTTGCATAGGGCAAAAACCTTGCGTTCAAATAGCTAACAAAATTGTCATGGCCCCCTAAATAAGTCGGGCGGGTGTATAGAGAACTTCTCTCTGGGAAAGTTCTCTATCTTTCTATACAATAACATTTGATGTCCATATATGGCCGCCTCACAGTCGCACATCAAACACCGTAATGTAACTTTTATAATCTACTCGGTCTATTATGTTCAATGTTTCAGGCACAGTAGCGATTCAGGTTTGACTCCAGTAGCACACCAACGATGGCTTATCCGAAGGAGGAGGAGTAACAGTGGAACAGTTTACTAATTCCTTGCGAAACAACGAAGCCAATGACGTTGATATTTCAGGCAGTTAGGTACAGTCTACTCCAGTCCAGGATCGAAGATCCAGGTTGTCCGCGGTTGCATACGCACGCGGCTCTCGTAGCCAATATAAGCCAGGTGCCTTCGACGGCGGAGACATACCATCACTCACCTCACCCCGATCGGTAGCGCGGATAATCCGCTCCTCACAACATCATTCATTGTCACTCTCAATCACCACAATTCATTCACAGTCATACTCACTCATTCTTATCCATTCACATTCATCCTTCAGTAATCAGAAGATTATTGTATCTAGTTTCTTAGTTTGTTTACGGTGCAATGTCAGTAGTGGCGGGTGTTTCCAAATGCGTTATGTTTGCAACGCCATCTGTGGCATGTACCATTCCTCCCGCAATGTACGCCATGCGTACAAGGCCGCTGAGCGGCCAACTTATGCTGTGTATTCTGTTAAGCCGCTATAGGCTTATCAGTTTCCAGCCATTATCATATTGGCCCTTGACTCTTAGGCAATGGTGGCACCCATAGATGCTCAAACTTCACGTTGCTGACATAGCGTTATCGACGACCAGCCGCCTGACTATGTTCCGTAGATGACTCATCACTTACTGTCCTCATTGATCCACTAAAATGCACCTCATCGTTATAATGTTGAAATCTTAGCTCAGCCGAAAATACGGCCCGTCTGTAACCCTCTCCACCTCAGCATACTGTCTCCCTCAGCCGCCGCACTGGTCGCGGATAGACGCGACGCGGCGTCGCTCACGGCTAAACAACGGTTACTTCTTGGTAATTGTTCATTATTACTATTAATGTAATTGTGTTAATTACTTATTAATGGTATTATAATATTCGAATGCCATTATCTCGTTGTTAGCCTCACTTCACTACTAGCCTTCGCACCTCATAGCTTTAACTGACGTCATTCCTCTACCATTACTTCTCCATCGTTACTATTATGTTATTAATGTTATATTTGTGTATTAAAGGTTTAATTACCCAAGTTTGAGGCTGGTAGATCAACACAACAGCTAAAAAGACCCGCGTGGCTAATATTCTACACAAACCGAACCGCTAGTAACCGCCGCTAACTAACCGTTACATGGTGCATTGGTCGCTTGAAAGGACCTAATAGCAGCAAGTGTCGCAGTTCAACTTCACAGCTACCACTTCAACTTGGTACCGCTTTCGTGAGTTCACAAATTTTAGTTCCACGAAAACCTATTTTCCGTTTCAATTTGCCATGACCAGCTCATTGCGAGTTCTAAAACGACGTATTACGCATTACACTAAAAAACTTGAGACCACACTAACGCGTCTCAAAGATGAGCAATTGGAAATGCTCAGCACGTCACCCGGTGATGGAGAGATAACAGAAGCCTTCATATGCGACAGCATCTACAGACTGAATGAAGGAGTTCTCACCATCGAAGCAGCTATCGCAAAGCTAAACGAAGCACTAGTCGAGTACGAAAGAAAGTCTTCAGAGCAGAATCTAACACAGGAGAGCGATGATGGCAGCGAAATACATTGCAGCAAAGCAGAGGAAGTAACTGAGGCAGCAGAAGACTACTTAGTAAAACTCAGAAGTCGTATAAAAAGCTTTGAGTTTGCTAGTACTTCACTAAGAAAACCAGACACCCCATCAACGGTACAAACAGACATCCAAGTAGTCGAAGCTCCCCAAATTATAACTACAGCGACACGTCTCCAACTACCCACACTCCCAATACCAACCTTCACTGGTAACATCTGGGAATGGGAAAAATTTCTGGGAGTTATTCAGAGCGAACATACATTCCCAGAACATATCAGAATTATATAAATTCAATTACTTGCTTAATTCACTACAAGGGGAAGCACTCGATGCGGTGAAGAAGTTTCAACTGACCAACGAGAACTATGCTAAAGCAGTTGAATTTCTCACCAAAAAGTATGCAGACTCGGAAAAACTCATAATAACACTCATGGACAAACTTGACAATTGCCAGCTTCGTTCCACCACGGTGCACGAACAACGGAAACTACTTGAACATTTGCAGTTAATAGTAACACAGCTAAAAGCAAAAGGTGAAAATGTGGACAATCAGTGTATGTTTAAGAAAATATTGATTAAATTTTTCTAACAACATACAGCGGAAAGTCATCGAAAAGAAACAAGGCCACCTACTCCGAACAATATCAAAATTCTGCGATTTACTCGCGTAACTTTCGGGTTAATCACTTCGCCTTTCCTGTTAGCAGGAACGATCCTCTTCCATCTCGATCAATACAAAGACTGTATCCAACTGGCAACACAAGTAAAAAGAAAATATGTACGTCGATAATCTTATTTTAACCGTCGATGACTCGAAAGAGTCTTTCTATGTGTACTCTCAGTCTAAGCGAATTTTCGACGAACTTAAGATGAATCTTTGCCAATTCGCTTCCAATGATACTGAGTTGATGTCAACAATTCCATCAAAGGACAGAGCGGACAAGAATATGGTAAAAGTGTTAGGAATCCCTTGGAGCCCATCGACCGACTGCATTACGATCACATGTAATCCCAAACAACAATCACGGATTACCAAGAGAACAATTGCCAGCATCATTGCCTCGATATATGACCCGTTAGGATGGCTACTGCCTCTACTACACAGACCAAAAGTATTCCTTCGTGAGTTGTGGAAGGACAAGTACGACTGGGACACCCCCTCTTCCGCAGCCTCGTGAAGAAGAATGGGCGCATATCGCATCAGAAATGCAGGGCTTCGAAAAGAGTCTCTCGCGTTGTTTAGGCTTAAAAAACACAAAGTATACATTAGCAACTTTCGCTGATGCCAGCAATGATGCTATAGCCACTTGCTTATACCTACACTCTGACACTGCGGTTAATCTACTCATAGCAAAGGGCAAATTGGCATCGGTAAAGTCCAGCGCAACTGTTCCAAAAAATGGAACTAGATGCAGCAACATTAGCCCTGCGCACAACTAACGCTGTCCTATCGCAGCTACGGAAAATAGTCAGAATAGACGACGTTTTCATCTTCTCAGATTCGGAAATCGTGTTAAATTGGATCAAACATAGGCCTTTAAATAGCGTTGGAACAAGAATATTTAATAGGCTGATAGAGATAGGGAAGATCACTCAACACCTAGAAGAAAACGGACACCAAATCAACTTCTGTCGCATCTCATCTCGAGATAACCCCGCAGACTGCGCAACGCGAGGATTAAGCCATCAACAATTAAGTAATCATTTTTGGTGGACTGGTCCACCAATTCTTAACCAACCATGTGGAAAGTAGGAAGAATTGAAGAACTCCCAACTAACTCAGAAGGAGTCGTACGCGAAGCAGTGGTTGTTCTCCCATCGCATCGCAGAATTCGCAGGCCCATCAATCTATTAGTACCATTGGAATTAGATGATCCTATACCTCATAACGAAGGAAGTAAGAAATCCAAATTAGAGGACCGCAAGAATGAGGAAAACTCCATCAAGACGACATTTCCATATAACTTACGACCAAGGAAACGTCAATCTTTACAAGAAGCACCGCTAGACTCTGAACACGAACACCATCGCTAAATCATTAAACTAGAGGCGGGAGTGTCGATAAAATCGACCAATTATTAAGTTAGATGTGCTAGATCACTTATTATTCGATGCTCTTTTTTATTCACGTTTTAGCGTTACATGTTTCAGATTCTCCTTAAACCTTTGCATAGGGCAAAAAACCTTGCGTTCAAATAGCTAACAAAATTGTCATGGCCCCCTAAATAAGTCGGGCGGGTGTATAGAGAACTTCTCTCTGGGAAAGTTCTCTATCTTTCTATACAATAACATTTGATGTCCATATATGGCCGCCTCACAGTCGCACATCAAACACCGTAATGTAACTTTTATAATCTACTCGGTCTATTATGTTCAATGTTTCAGGCACAGTAGCGATTCAGGTTTGACTCCAGTAGCACACCAACGATGGCTTATCCGAAGGAGGAGGAGTAACAGTGGAACAGTTTACTAATTCCTTGCGAAACAACGAAGCCAATGACGTTGATATTTCAGGCAGTTAGGTACAGTCTACTCCAGTCCAGGATCGAAGATCCAGGTTGTCCGCGGTTGCATACGCACGCGGCTCTCGTAGCCAATATAAGCCAGGTGCCTTCGACGGCGGAGACATACCATCACTCACCTCACCCCGATCGGTAGCGCGGATAATCCGCTCCTCACAACATCATTCATTGTCACTCTCAATCACCACAATTCATTCACAGTCATACTCACTCATTCTTATCCATTCACATTCATCCTTCAGTAATCAGAAGATTATTGTATCTAGTTTCTTAGTTTGTTTACGGTGCAATGTCAGTAGTGGCGGGTGTTTCCAAATGCGTTATGTTTGCAACGCCATCTGTGGCATGTACCATTCCTCCCGCAATGTACGCCATGCGTACAAGGCCGCTGAGCGGCCAACTTATGCTGTGTATTCTGTTAAGCCGCTATAGGCTTATCAGTTTCCAGCCATTATCATATTGGCCCTTGACTCTTAGGCAATGGTGGCACCCATAGATGCTCAAACTTCACGTTGCTGACATAGCGTTATCGACGACCAGCCGCCTGACTATGTTCCGTAGATGACTCATCACTTACTGTCCTCATTGATCCACTAAAATGCACCTCATCGTTATAATGTTGAAATCTTAGCTCAGCCGAAAATACGGCCCGTCTGTAACCCTCTCCACCTCAGCATACTGTCTCCCTCAGCCGCCGCACTGGTCGCGGATAGACGCGACGCGGCGTCGCTCACGGCTAAACAACGGTTACTTCTTGGTAATTGTTCATTATTACTATTAATGTAATTGTGTTAATTACTTATTAATGGTATTATAATATTCGAATGCCATTATCTCGTTGTTAGCCTCACTTCACTACTAGCCTTCGCACCTCATAGCTTTAACTGACGTCATCCCTCTACCATTACTTCTCCATCGTTAGTATTATGTTATTAATGTTAAATTTGTGTATTAAAGGTTTAATTACCCAAGTTTGAGGCTGGTAGATCAACACATCAGCTAAAAAGACCCGCGTGGCTAATATTCTACACAAACCGAACCGCTAGTAACCGCCGCTAACTAGCCGTTACATTTTGCTGGAAAAACTTGCCACTTTAAATACTAAAGGGGTTTCAAAATTTTTTCGCAGCTGTGGCCAATTATCGAGGGCCGCTAAAATTAATGAGCATTCATTCGTGGCTATATTTATCAGTTTTGAAAGAAACATGGCTAAAAAGAACTCAGTGACACTCTTTTAGGCAACGTTAAGCTCCTCAACGTCCGTTTCTTGTATTAATATTTTTGAACCTTTATATTAACACATTTACGTCACTGGAACAACACCGCAGAATCTCCTCTTCAGCTTTTCTTCAATTTTTTAAGTGCTTAGTTTAGTTGAAATTTTCTCGGTAGCTACTGAAAAACTAACACGACCGCAAACTTGTTGGTGATAAGAAGAACGATTTCAGTGTGATCTTCGGGAAAACCAGTTACTTGAGCGGCTCGGCGGCAGTTCACTGAAACGGTCTTAGATTCCTATTTCTCTAATAAATTGCTTAATAATCCAAAGAATTACTGATCATTCATGCCAAGATCAAATAAAAGTCTGTTTCAAGTGGTATATTAGTAGGCTATGTGCCACCTATTATAACAGCGACTTCTGCAGAACACCTAGCCGCCAAAAAAGGAGATCATGTTGAACGGCGACGGTACATCAACACATCCGTCTGCACAATAGGCACCAGCCGAGAGAAGAGGCTTCATTTAATCAGTGCTCCCCACTTCACTGGATTCGACTCGACCTAACCCGAACCCACTTTGCGAGGACTATAACTTGCGGATGATCGACTCGGACAATTCCATCTCCGTAGAAGCCGAAGAGTTGGAGAAGCGAGCAGGATGAAACTTATTACCAACCTAGTGTTATCCTAGTAATCCAAGCAACTATTGGTTTTTATTTTTTTTCACCTATTGGGCCATTTTGTTCACAGTGGAATTAGCTTTTGCAAATATTCACAAACTTGTAATAAGGACAACGCTGCCATTGCTTTAACTTTTCGCTATATACTCATTTAGTGATACGGAGAAGAAAGAACTTAATGAGTACCAATTCAGCTCGCTGATATCGCCGGTACAATCTCCCGTTCTTCTTGACTCCCAAACATATAATTATTCCTCAATATGCTTTTCTTAGTCGCTCTACGTCTGTAAACACTTCAATGTGAGATTTCGGTAGAAAATAGCGCGGAATCAACTAGTACCTAAGTATGACATGGGGCCTTAGCGAATGAAAAGCTTAGGTCGTAAAGCGCTGCCTATGAATCTGTTTCGTTGTTCATCCATCCCTAAAATGAACAGAGAATGGCCAGTAATGCATATGTTTTCCTCTGCCTCAATGGAGTCACAGAGTAGGTTTCGTGATGACGCTCGATAGTTTCTCGAAAAAACATAGGTATTTGACGAAATGAAACTTGACAGGCTTAGAGGATCTAGTAGAGCAGGCTTTGTCCTCTCAGTTTAAGCGCGTATGTATTTTTCTACAAAGCATTATTTTAAGATTAGGCTTGCTTAACATTAGATGTTTGTGGAAGGTGAAAACGAAACCGAGATCATCACGCATATGCAGCACCTGCTAGCATCAATAAAGTATTCGCGCATGCCGTCCTGTCCTATTGGATGCACCTACTAACTCATTCACTTCTCTATCTATGTAGAAGACGCTCTAACAAAGTAAAGACAATTTGTATGTTTGCATGAATAATAATTTCACAACTGTACCTTGCCGGCAAAGACCTGTAGATTCTACTGGTTTTATTTCCATTACTGAAGTTCACGGTGCCTCGAGATATCTTGCTAGGAGACCAAAACTGCAGCTATTCTTGGCCTTGTTCAGTTCACCAATCTTCGATCTTTATGTACTGAAATCAATGCATGCGAAAGAGAGTGTATTAACCACTGAAATGCATCGGTGAAAAGCTTAGTCGAAATTGTGTCACGTTTTTAGAACCCTTTAATAAAGGAGTAGTAAAGTGTCGAAGGAGTAGTTGTATTTGCAAGGTGCATTTTCAACAACAGTTGGTAAGAGACCCTGAATAGGACGGGTCCACTTTTGATGGAGGATCTTTGACAGGACCACATTCGTTTCGAAGCTGTGGGATGGGTTTCTGTATCAGACAAAAAATGAAAGCAAGGGACACTGGTATTCTGAACAGAGTACACGAGATATTTGGAATCGCTAACAGATTTCTTAGGCCTTAGAAACGGTGCGGAAATAACGGAATCCTCGCCGGAATTCATTTTGTTAAGATTCAACAAATGTTTTCGATATGCGCGACGGAATTATCTTTGATAGGGTCTAGCTGGGCATAATCAACATTGAAGTCGGGATATATCTGCGAAGTTCGCTTTGTTCACCATGGGAAGGATAACCCGTGCCTGGGTCCGCTGTGCTGTCAGTGATCCATTCCTTTCAAAAATATGTTTTCGAATGAATATAACTCAGATTTCTCTAGAGGAGGATTCTAGAACGAGAAAGTTTTATAGCAGCTATTCCCAGAATAGTTTCTATTTTTTCTTCTATATCTATTTCTATCTTTGTATGACTGTATGTTTCGGAAATAAGTGTCATATCCGTTTTTTCTCAAGTTACCTAGCAAATGTCGTAGAACGTAAATATCTTGATCCCATCCTAAGGAACTTTGATCGCTGTAAACAGTATTGTTATGCAAACCTATTCTTAGAATCTGAACTTGTTGTTTGTTATTACTGTCCAAAAGTTATCGTGCGTACAATAACAAGATGAGAATGAGGATGCTGGCGAGAGCAGTCGTCTGCCAGCTGACCATAGGATTTTGAGAGGATATTGAGAGGTAGCCGACGGATGTTTTCGGTAATGATGTTGGACCTGTGCCAAATACCGCCTTCTCCGGAAGCATATAAATAGCTCCGTGAATTGTTATCCTGGTTCGCGCCTGTCAGGGCTCGTTCGCCTTCTAGATCCGTACCGTATTGATCTCGTGTGTCACCAATGTAGATTATCGCAGTTGTTAAGTCATACTGCACATAGTCATTACTGTACATTGGACTCATCATATCACTATTGAATGACAGTTGCGAATTGTACGTTAACTTCGCATCATCGTCACTACGTCACGTTTCCCACCAGCTCAGTGTATCGTCATCATCATCCTGATCCTGATCCTCATCCTAGTGTCACTGTTCATTGTTTATCAATTGATCTACGGTGCGTTGTCAGTAGCGGCGGCTATCCTAAAATGCGTTCTGTCTGCATCGCCATCGGTGGCATGTACCATTCCTCCCACACGGTATGCCATGCGTACAAGGTCGCTGCGCAGCCAACTTGTGCTGTGTATTTGACAAGCCGCTATTGGCTTCTCATTTCTCAGTAGTTATCTTTCTGGACCACGATATTTTAGGCAATGGTGGCACCCATCGATGCTCAAACTTCACGTTGCTTACATAGCGTTATCCACGACCAGCCGCCTGACTGTGTTCCGTAGATGACTCATCACTTACTGTCCTCATTGATCCACTAAAAATTCACCTCAACGCTATAATACTGAAATCTTAGCTCAGCCGGAAATACGGCCCATCTGTATCCCTCTCCGCCTCAGCATACTGTCTCCCTCTCCGCGTCAGCATACAGTCTCCTTCCTCCGCCCTCAGCATACTGTCTACCTCAGCCGCCGCGCCGGCCGCGGATAGACGCAACGCGGCGTCGCTCACGGCTAACCAACGGTTACTTCTTGGTAATTACTCATTATTACTGTTAATGTAATTGTGTTAATTACTTATTAATGGCATGGTAATATTCGAAAGCCATTATCTCGTTGTTAGCCTCACTTCACTACTAGCCTTAGCACCTCATAGCTTTAACTCACGTCAATCCTCTACCATTACTTCTCCATCGTTACTATTATGTTATTAATGTTGTATTTGTGTACTAAAGGTTTAATTACCCAAGTTTGAGATATTGCTCTGTGACAACCATGAAAAGTCCCGCGTGGCGTCTTCTCACGAAGTCGAGCATTCTGCTAAAAGCTAGTGAATATTCGGTGCCAAGTACTGACTCGAAGGCCTATTTTCCACTAGCAGCTACAATAAGTTTATAGAATAACATTATGTTCGTGTAGAATTCGAAAGCGTTTTTATCTTACCACTGCATCGCTAACATATCTGTTCAGTCGCTACTCGCAGGTTGGATGATGGAGATCGGTTTAGCTCTGTTATATTTAGAATGCATCTCAAGAGCTCCGTGGGCAGGCGCGAATTTTGTGACGTGGTTAAATTCTTGCTTAACTTCTCGGCTGAATAGCAGCACATCACGGGGAAAGCCGTTACGTTAAAAAGAAGAGCGCGGACATAAAGACCATTACTTGGTCTGCGACTCCTCTGAAATGCCCGAAAGCTACCTACGATGCTTCCTTATTCTGTGCAACTCTTAGTACTATGAGTTTTAATGGAATGAATTCTTCCGATCTGTGTACACAACAATCTTTTTTTTTCGCTTTCGCAACTGGTTGGGCATCGTTTTGCTCCTCTTTTTACCTTTCGAATTAGTAGAACTGCCGTCAGAAAAAGGAAGATTTGATAAGAATTTGTTTTTAATGGGTGTGCCGTTCGAGCAATGTCATTACCAATTGTGGTGCCGCGTCGAAAGCTTTCCAGAGATATAGCCGTCCTGTTGGGTTCCTTTATCAATGGAAATGGTGGGCAGGAGGTGAAAGAGCTGCACTGGCGTGTTGTTGTTGTGACACTAGTTGAAGGATGAAGCTGATGAATGTCTCGGCGTTGATCAACTCCTGAGGGATGCGCCATGCATTCGACTTCGTTAAGCATCGCTGGAGGTGGTTGAATGCACATCTGGCCTTTACAATGATCGCGGTAGCCTACCGATATATCGAACCAGTGCTGCTATCCTCCCAGACAAGTCTGGTGCCAATTTTCCGACCCCGGAGGGATGGAAGGCTTGGTGGGCCATGGGCACAGGGTCGATTCCACGTGTGTGTTGCGGTGTACCTGTGACCACTGCGCCAGACGCACCCTTTCGATATCAGTTAGTTAAAGTTATTGTTTAGCACATGTTTACTTACTGCTCAGTGACCATGCCGTGCTTCAGCAGTCTTCCTTGCACTCGTAATGAGGACGTGGATTGATTCTTTGGCAACGTCGAGAAATGTGCGCACTATTCACACAGCGCTTGCGAGTTGTTCAATTGTAACCGGCACACACAATTCTCTCACCTTCGGGATCAAAGGCAATACATTTCGAGGGAGATGGATAGATATGTGGATTGGTGAAGCATATTGAAAACAATGGAGTGAGTTCTAAGGGTATGCCAGGAAATTTTATGTTAACTACTTAAAGTGGCAATAAGTGTTTGTGGGTTATATGATTCACCTATACTTGCAGCTGGAAATGCATTGTGGGCCACCATATTATACTCCGCACATGTCACCACTCTCGAATCGGACAGCACCACGGACGACGATCGCCGAAGAAGCAGTGAAAGAAAAATATGATAAAGAGAATACGGAAGTTGCAAATATGGCCATCCAAACATCCTTGTTTTTCATGAAGTCTCAATTTGTCAATTACCACTCTTTTAACAAACGTTTTCCAGAAGACGCACAAATTTCTCTTTCTTTTCCTTCCTCTCGCCTTCTGTTCTTTCCTGTCTCTCTCTTTCTGCTTCTATATCCTTTTCCCACTTTCAAGTTATTTCACCTCGCTGTGTTTAAGAACTCACATGAATTGCTGCCCATTTTTTTATACGAAAAAAATGAGAGCCAATTAACCTCATCAGTAGAGAACTGTTCGAGACCGAAGGTATGCGAGTGTGTTGATCATATGACAGACAATTCGCCCCCATTTACGGTATGATGGGCGAACACCATCACCTTGAATGTGTAATTCGAACAGAGCTGCAAGATGGAAAACTAGCTTCTGTGGCATCCAAAGGTAGAATAACATATATGCCTTCGGCAACTTCACTCATAGCATGATGTCTCATAATTCTCCATTTATGCACCAAAACCTTCGTAAATATTGCCAAAGACTCTCGATTTTATTACCAGTTGCAGGCATTCTTTAAATCTGGTGGTTCACCACACATTCACACCTATGAGAAAACCAGAAATATCGATGCCACGCAATCGTGTTGGCGCGAATGGAATTGGGCACATAGTTTCAAAACCTTTGTTCACTCGCTCCCAGAACTTTCTTGCCGTTCTTGCTGTTTGTCCACTCGTCCGCAATGCTGTTCTTATCGATTCGTTAATTTTTACGAGTTCTTAGTAGCGTTCTTCATTCATAAATTATTTGCATTAGGCGAACTTTGCATTTATGCCTCTTTATGGAGGAAACGAGTATTGTGTTCACGGCTAGAAACCTATTACCTCAATAAAAGCAAGGAATAGTGAAAAAGAAGCAAGGAAAGGCATAAAACTGGCCTACTCAAAGCTTCATTCGCGTGGTAATCTGCGTAGAAAATACGCAGTTTGTTTTTTTGAGTTTCTTCTTCGCAAATATGACAAGCCTAAAAAGCTTCAAATGACCGACATGATTGGATTGCACAAAGAGAATTTGAGGAAATAAGTCACATTTGAAAACATTTGCTGGTGTTGTGTTGAAGATAGGGCGCGTGTGTCACAGTGGTCGGAGGCGCCCTGCAACACACACGTGGGATCGATCCCAGCGCCCATGGCCCACTAAGCCTTACATCCCTCCTAAGTCGGCAAATTGCTACCAGACTTCTCTGGAAGGATAGCAGCAATGGCTTGATACATCGGTAGGCCACCGCGAATCATTGTGAAGACCAGATATGCATTCAATCACCTCCAAACGATGCTTAATGAAGTTGAATGCATTTCGCATCCTTCAGGGGATTGATCAACGCCAAGAGCTTTATCCTTTATCCTTTATGTTGAAGGTGCTATGTGCCTTTCCACTATTATTCAACTAACACCCATTTCACAAAACTGTAAAATAGACTGGAAACTATGACAACGTAGCTCACTCTCTCTCTCTCTCTCTCTCTCTCTCTCTCTCTCTCTCTCTCGAATGTTGCTCGTTCATCGTATAATTTCTAACTTCACATTCTTCTTGGTCTAAACTAACACTTTTTCTTGTGTACAATTTTTATCTACTGCCCATTACTTTTCACGGAATGGTGTTATGTGAAATACAACCGCAATTATCCTGAGAGATTTGCAAGACTTGGACCCCCGGCCAGATCGAACGGCGATTACCCTTTCCGATGTCTAACGTGTTAGGCACAGCAAATAAAATTTTGTTAAATCTTAGCATCATTGTAGTTTTCCTTGTATGAACTTGCTTTATTTGTCATTTACTTTTAGCAGCACGGCCGCAATCTAAACTACTGCACCAATACCATGATTGGAAGGTACGAAATCATTAATGAGGAAGTCAATGATAAGGGAAAACGTTGTAGTGGTACTGACCATTTTCTGTCCCTATCTGGCCTATACACTGGTTTGTGGGAGCGCAGTGAGGTCAGTCAGGTATCAATTCAGGCCATCATCCTTCCAGACAAGTCTGGTACCAATTTTCTGACCCTGGAGTGATGAAAGGCATGGCGAACTGGGGAGCAGGATCGAACTGACGACTATTTGCACTATAGGGGCAGCTCTAACCATACCGGGTATACAGTCATAAGCTTTATCCCAACGATATCATCTTCTCACTGTGGGTAGAACGGTTGATTATTGTCATGAACCCTTCATTCGGCTCATGGCATAGATCGGCACTGTCAACAAGCCTTACCATTTCAGTGTTATAACTAATTTTACACTGGTTTGAATTCGAGTCACGTGAATTAAAAGGCTCATTGGATGCACTATAATCTATCCAAATCTAGAGAACGCAATTAAACCGTTTAAAACAGACTACTTCGCCGATGGGCTTTCCTATTTAAGGGACAGCTTTCAAACTCATGTTAACAAAATCCACTTTTATTCTGTAACCAAGGTGGATAATTTCAGCCAAGGACGAGAAATGATGTATACTGATTAACTTCAGAAACCGTAGCACACCGTGTAAAAAAACCATTAGATTCACTAGCTCAGAAAACGGTCTCCGCCACCTCAAACATAGGATGGAGGATTGAGACTAAAAGCTTGGTCGTCACTGCATTATGTTGAAGCTTCTGAAGAAACGAAACGCTAAGTGTACTGTGGAAACGTCTTCGTGTACACACAATTTTTCCAGTTTTCATGCTGGAAATTGCTTCATATGATCCTATGAGTGGGGTAATCTCGAAGCTTCATTATCAAGAGGTAAACTGAAATTATGATTAGTCTCAACGGACTACTTGTTCAGTGAACCATTTTCTTAAAGGGATTTTGTTAATAAAGCGATAATTGCAGCTGGGTCTCATCAGTGATAGAGCATATGAAGCGACGTCTAAATCTTTTGAAATTAATGATGAAATCTCTTTTTTCGGAAAAAGTAGGCGTTGCCTTCCAATCTTTCGTTGTGCACCTCTTCAGTTCATTCGAGATCCATTAATTTCCCCTGAATATTTTTTTTCATCTTAGTACCAAAAAAATAGTGTCATAAACGATAAATTGTTGCATGATTGAACTGACACGTGATTGCTATAAAAATTTTTGTTCGGCTAACGTTTCTGCGCCTTCGCTCTCTTAAAAGCCGCGTTGATCAGAATCGACGGTCCCACTGCTGGTCGTTTACTAACTGTTCATGAAACGGGTGAACAAAAAGAATATGCAGCAAATAAAAGTTAGGATACTGTGATTTTGACTGCAGCGTCAGCTTAACTGAATCAAGGCGATTTTTTTTCCCCAAATCATTCCCGTTAACGAGTGATTGCTGATAGCATCGTTAGGATAAAAAAACTTGCTTGAAAAAAATTAAGGCAAGAATGATGCAGTGGGTAACATGTGAGCCTCCGGAGAGGTTAACCGGGCATTCGAAATTCACTTAGAGTTCCTAGTTTTGTTCGCATTTCAGCATCACTGTGGTTGTACTTCACATCGTATCCTGTCACGAATGAAAAAAAAAGAAAAGGCACCAATTAAAGGTTAAGACATTCCAAATGAAATTCTTTTTTGGATTGCTGGAAGAGTGTGAGATACTAGATCGAAGACTGCGACCGACTCAACTGAATATAGTGGTCCACAGGTGTAATGAATAGAGAGATGATTAATACCACCTCCAGCCGTAGTATGGATTATAGCAACGGAAGAAATTCGCTAGAAACACAATTATATGCACTTTTTGCAAAGTGAAAGTGCGTGACAGCTTGCCATTAAAATGAGAAGACCCACCCATCATTCATTAGAAAATTACCATCATTAAAAATTACCAACCACAGACATCCTCTCCCAAAGTGACCGAAGCGAACTTTGTAACTCCCCACCCCCATAGCCCCTTAAGTGTAATATCCAAGCTTTTCACGAAGATTCTTTCATCGCTCCAAAACCTTTAACAAACATTATTCTACTGCACGTTTCTAAAACGTTAAATGGAGCTTAATTGGTTTTTTGGAGGAATGTACCTGTTTCTCTGAGCGGGTGAAGTCTGTGATCTCTCTTACTAATGCTACTGTGAATTTGGACAAACGGACCAATTTTTGATCATTTAATTCTTTTTTCTCCCTTGAAGCGTGCATCGTCTGCGAAATGAAAATGAGCCAAATGCTTTTTAAAAATTTTATCCTGTCATTGCATTAGAACCAGTGAGATGGAATCCGATGAGCAGGCCAGAAATGTAGTTCCGCAAACGTGGCAGTCCAATAGATCTCATCGGAATACAGAAATCGGTAAACGTTTTCATTAGTTCTACACTTGTTAGTTTCAACGACTTACCTTTTTCTAGCCTAAAACACTCAAGTATCACAGAGGTGTGTCTGCCATCGAGGATTTACCCAATAAGAATCGAGCAAGCCGTAGACCATCACCAACATATGTCCAGAAATATTAAAACTTTACAGAGAAATGATTAGAGGTTTTGATAAACAAGAAGTTGGAAAACAGTACTGGTTGAAGCTGCGGAAGTCAGGAAGAATGTGTCGCCCACTGCACCTCCAAGGTCTTTGCTCTGCTTTTTCTCTCCGCAAGTTTTTTTTTGCCATAAATATCGCTCTTTTTTACCATTCCCGTTGACCGGTGTTTGCCCACGACACCACTATGGTAACAGAAACTTTCTGAGAGAAAGGCAGATGAAGAGCCTCAGTGATGTAGTGGGTAACACGCGAGTCCTCAGAAAGGGTTATCACAGGCTCGAATCTGGCCTGGGCTTCAAGTTTTGCAAATATTTCAGTGTCATTGTGGTTGTATCTAAGGAATAGTGTTCGCAGCGTCTTCAGAAAGAGCTACAAAAAAATATTAAGCGATTCTTAAACAATCAGGCGCTCCTAACTTCATATTAAATCGGTCAAGATGGATATGTCCTTTTAACGGTTCTCCCATCTGAATATTGACGTGCCGCCTCGTTGGTGACGATCCATACAATACCAGGTGTTAATACAATTAGACCTTAACAAAGAATAACTTACTGCTAACGCCACTGTTCACATATTACTTGTCATTGTGACGGGTTCCTACTTCATGGAAAACCAACAAAGTTGTGCTATTGCACAAGAAGGGGGGACCCATCTTCGTACTGTACATTATATTATTCTTATGACATCAAGCATTGGTCAGAGAGAACAAATGCGGATCCAACGTGAATAGAGAGAACAGCCTTTAACTGAACCTCATAAACGAAGTTCACAAAAAAACGGATTTGTTTTTTATGTCAAATCCATGCCTACCAGAATAAATACCTCCTAATCCTATAACTATGTGTACCTATATTGAAAAATGAACGTCGTGGAATTAATTCCAGAATCGACCAGGAGAAGTGTAACAGACTGGGAAGCTTTCAGGAATACCAAAAAAGGTAGTGAAGCGAATGAAGAAGACGGTGCGCCGTGTCCACCTCAACTCCGATTCCTTCTTCTTTCGCGTAATAAAATTAAATATAGCGTAAGCACGGCGACGAGCGAAAATAGGTGGACAATAGCTGTTAGTGACCTTGCTCTAGTGGATGTTAACTGACCACAGGGAAGACCCCCTACTCCGTGATCAGAGTTTTTCGTGAATGAAAAAATATGATGCACAGAGAATCCAGAAAACGAATAGAACGTATTGCGCTAGATTCACCGCACAGGGGGATATGGTAATGCTCATTACTAATGACCGATCGAGTCACCCGACGACCAACAGAGAGGAGCCCCATGAATAATACTCATGTAGATACTTTTTTCACGTGGAAGCAAAACAACCATCTCATCGCGCTAATATGTTGTTCTCAACAGGGAAGAAACTTGGGATGTAGTATCTACTCTGATCTTTCATTGTCTTTAGTAGGTAAATGTTTTAGTGTTGCACTATATTTTAAGGCGCGCGTAGCGCAGTGGCCGGAGGTGCCCTGCAACACACACGTGAATCGATCCTCGCGCCCATAGCCCACTAAGCCTCCCATCCCTCCGGCGTCGACAAATTGGTACCTGACTTGTCCGGGAAGACAGCAGCACTGCCTCGATAAAACGGTAGACCACCGCGAGTAAAGGCCAGATATGCATTCATCACCTCGAAACAATGCTTGGTGAAGTCGAATGCATGGCACGTCAATCAATGATTGATCAACGCCAAGAGCTTTATCCTTTATCCTTATACTATATTTTAACTGTGTAGTTAGAACTCTACTGCTTTCAAACCGATCACTCTGCAACGAGTCATAGATACCCAATCATTCGTGAATTTTCGAAAAATCTGGGTTTTATTTTTGGAGTTTTTCACACGTATGCACCAAGTAATGGGTATATCCACAGTTCGTTTGTTAACGTGAGGCCCACGTAACACCCAGTCCAAAAATTCTATTTGCTAAACAGACGAAATAAATGAGTTAGAAATTTGATTGTAATACTTCTCGTGACGGTATATCAACACTGCTTGGAATTTCTAGATTTGTCAACTTTTGGGCATGACGCAATGAGTGCATAGTTTTCCAAAAGGCATGCACTCGTGGTTCACACGAGATCCCCATCAAGTGGCAAAATCTTTACCCAAAAAGGGAGATCTTAGGTGAATACGAGCTGTTTTCGCCTAAGGAGTTTCAGTTCAGCCTTTTTCTTCATTTTTTAATTCGTAAGTAGGAAAGGCCGGTGTGAAATCGCCGAAAGTCGTGTCAAATAAAACACATCGCCTGGCAATAGGCTGGCTGTAATTGGAAATCGAGTAAACCGAAAGTTTAGCGCAGTTAATATCTAATCAATAATCTATTCATTTGTTACACATATCGCTCCTAGCGGTTTGTTTTCTGCTTAAAGGATAAAATTTAAAGCATTCCTATTAGTTCCCCTCTTTTTAAAAAAAGACAAGAGAGTCTAAGCCTTTTTTTTCGGTTAGTAAAATTCACAATGAGCCCTGAAAGGCTAAATTATTTTCAGTTACGTGTGACCCATATATCTTTGTCATGTTTTCATCAATAAAAAATATTCTAAGTAAACGTTATTATAAGGACAAGTTGAGATTGTTTTGCTCCATGAACGGATAAAAAGAATGAAGGATAGAATATCAACCGTCGAACAGTACCTGAAGGATGCAACTTTCGTTTAATTCCACCGAGTAACGTGAAGGTGACTGAATCCATCTCTGGCTTGCGGTGGCTGTCAGCCCTTCTATTCATTGTTTCTTTTCTCCATGACACCAATTTCACCATCCAAGTGACACACGGCTTTATTTACTCTAGGCACACAATCAAACCACGACCAAATGTGCTTTGCTGAACACCTCTAACCATTGCGATACCAGCGATTCGGCGAGTGCTCGTCAAATGTAAAAGGTACAATAGCCATTAACGCAACATCGTTACACCTGAAGACAATCTGACGAGAACTTTGCAGTGCTGATGTGTTTAATGGGGCATCCGTTGCATAATTTCTTTGAAACCGTTAGAAATTGGTGCAATTATGGCACGTGTTCAGGAAATAATACAGTTCATAAACAGCAATGCCCAACTAACCCAGAAATTGTTTTTACTTGACCTGGTCCCGCCCAGCCACTCATCGCTCGAAAATCGGGAAATTAACCGTTTTATTTACTGCCTACTATTTTTAATAGCAGGGGTATAATGCGAGATATAACTACAACGATGCTGAGATATTTGCATAACTCCGGACCGCAGGTGTCTGCGGTGGGTAACGAACGCGCTGTTGTCCTTTCCGGGGAGTAACGCGTTCACCACCACACCATGCGAGTCCTTCGTTTCGCCTGTCTCTCAGCTAGTTCTATCGGCCTCTTGTCATCAGCAATCACCCGTCAGCGGGATTGATTTGGGGAGCGCAAATCGGCAATGAACCAAGTTAAGCTGAGGCTTTTAGTTATAATCACAATGTTAACCGTTTTATTTACTGCCTACTATTTTTTAATGGCAAGGTGTAATGCGAAATATACTACAACGATGCTGAGATATTTACAAAACTCCAGACCGCAGGTGTCTGCGGTTCATCAGCTTAACTGGGTCCATTGCCGATTTGCGCTCCCCAGATCAATCCCGCTGACGGGTGATTGCTGATGGCAGAGATCGATAGAACTAGCTGAGAGACAGGCGAAACGAAAGACTCGCACGGTCTGCTGGTGAACGCGTTACTCCCCGGAAAGGGCAATGGCGCGTTCGTTCCCCACCGCAGACACCTGCGGTCCGGAGTTTTGCAAATACCTCAGCATCGTTGTAGTTATAATCGGGAAATTGCTACCACGCCCGTTTGAGAGTAGATCGCTCCCCCTAATCCAAGTGGGGGGACGCCCTAGAACGGTTATGCAACGAATCCAAGAACGTTCGACTTTACTAGCACTCCAGAATATTCACCAAAAAAGGCAAACATGGTCAAGAAGCACCCGAAACCACATGTAAAACGTTCGATGCCCTTTGTAAATGAAGGATATCCTGAAACGATAGAATGCAAAATGCGCGAGAACGCTTAAAATACGAATTCGGACCAAGTGGTAAAAAAAAACGAAATTTATGATACGGATACGTTTCTCAAAGTGTAACAACATGATTTCGATCTCAAAAGAATTTCTTTGAACTTCGCAAACTTAATGGGAGATCTTTCACTATGTGGTTGGTATCTAAGATTAACCAAGGGTGCTCTTCATTTGTAATCACATTAATCGGATGCCAATGTAACAAGTCATATATCGCCGGATGTTGACTGCATGTGAAGAGGATTCCGATGTTATAATTGACATTTGCTGGCAGATGACTACTTAGTATACAAGATGGATACAAAGTTTGATAACTATGCATCCGCTGAATGGAGAAAAGTCAGTGAATGATCGGCATGGATCCTCTATGCGGGAATTGAAACTAAACGTTCGAGAATCTATCTCGGCTTTATGGCCTACGCCCTAATCAACCACTACAATTTGTAAAGCTTACATAAGAGTCGATTTCTATGAGAGAATACCTTTGTGCTAGAAACGCGCTTTGAATGGGCAGTGCTATTTTACATGACCCGTTATCAAATCTATTGTGCGGATGCCAGCACTTCTTGTATTAGATTCATTTCCTCGCATCCAACATCCATAATGGTCTTCGAACATTTCGTGTGCTGTTTCAGCTGGTGCTTGAAGATTTCGTTTTCTTTATGAATGTCATAAAGTACTGGTCGAGTCACTTCTCCTTGCTATCTTGGAGATAGCTGGCTTAAGACGTTTCCACGTGGAATGGAGTAGAACGTTGAGGCCAGGATCGAACTAGCACCTTTGCTTTCTGATAGACGACATCGCTAATCAGCACGCTATTCCCGTCCTCCACAATCAACCCTAGTAAATAAAAGTGCAAGCTAATCGTCTGGAAAGACTTGGAACGCGGCACTGTTGGCACGAGGCTCTTCTATGACATCGTCTTGGTACTACTGCTGATTCATCTATCGTGTGGACATTACTCCGACTAAGACTCCGACCTTTACTGAATAAACAAGAACTTTTCCAAGCAGCCACGCTAGTTAATGTCCGTATCCTTCAGCTTAGAAAGTACAATGTGGTCAATACTTTTCCAACAGAGTTGTTTTCGTGGCATTAGTTCGGTTTCTGGAGCTTATATTCTCACATGAGGTGTTCATTCTCGTAACGTTTCTATTTCCTCTCCTTTACCATTTCTCAAATCTTGGGAAAACCGTAGTCTTATGGGGTCGTGGTTATGTTCTCCTTGTTTTTGCCTTCTTAGTTCTGCGTTTCATTCAGTCTCTTTTTCAAGAAACTAATATATCTGTCACCACCACAGTTTAGTCCTACTACAAAAGAAATGCTTATTACTGTGGCTTTAATAAGTCATCGAATTTTCTGATGAATGACTAGTTCGAAGTTGTTCTGTTTTTAATGTCTTCGCCTGACCGAACAAAAAACAGTGTACATTGTGTTCGTTTTCACATTGTGTGGAATTCCTGTCTCATCTCTGATACATAATAACACTTTTACACTACCAAATTGTTGAAAGAACCCAAAGTGCACGGGCGCCGTTCATCGCAGCAGCGAAAACAAACCATCAAGAGCGTAGCAAGCCGATCAATCAGACGTGATTCTTCATGGTTTTCTGGTCATGGCAATCTGTCATTGTGCATCGTCATGAGCATTACTAATGCTTCAGTTCCGATGTTTCAATTCCACCAGCAATAACTAATAAAACTAAGTACAAACACTCTCGTTATCCACGTCTCCATGCTCAATATCGCGCCCACCCCAACGGCAACCATAACAGAAATCCATCTTGAGCAAGCGTGCTCATTTCCTGTTCACTGCTGCGGAGTATACTGTTCTTCTTTCATTATTACTGAGCTTCACACTGAAGTTAAGTCGAAAAATGTGATCCTTCTAACAATGACAAATTAAGGAAATTGCCCTTGCTAATTCGAATAAAATACGGGGTTGAAATTTTCTCCATTTAGAACTAAATACGAAGTCCGATAACATTGGGATCATGGACTGTGGACTACTTATCTTTCTTTGTCGCTCTGCTATTTGACTATGTCTCTCAAAAATCAAAAAACTAGACGAATCAGAGTTATAATTGTAGTAGGTAAGTAGAGACCGAAAAAAAAAGTGAAAAGTGCTCTCATCTTGCCAGACCAGAATTTTAAACTAATCCTGACTAATCATATACCTCCCGCAGAACCCTCTCAGGCCTTCCTAACAAACTCTTCCTCAGATTCTTCTGATTCGACTCTCCATTTACATCAACATTGTCCTTTGTTGCTGTCCTCCATCCTTCCCGCTTCAACACGATGTTATTAATGGAACAGCTGCTTCAAAATCGCGCTCGTCTACCTCCTTCGATGGTTCAAGAGTTGCTCAGATGGACTAGTGTTCTTAGATACAAAACTGCAATATGCAACAGTTCATCTCTTTTTAAGGATCATCCCAGCCGTGTATGAGTACGATGCTTCTATTTTGCCGAAGACAGTTTTTTAAGCGAACTACAAGCTCTTTAACTGATATGTCTTTAGCAAGAGAACTGTGAACGTTATTTTTATAGCAATCTATATTCATAGATGTAAACAAGTTCCTATGCGTCACTTTGCCAGACGTTCTACACACTGTACTTTGTGTTAACAACAAGCACTTTCCACTGTGTAGGCAGCCTCATTCTCAAAACGTTCGCTATCTTCATCGAATGCCGAGTTCGTTTACTAGGTTTACCAATATGCTGATCAGCCTTGATGGAGTGTGGTAGATGAGTGAGTCATACCTATGCATTCTCTAGGTACTGCTGGCTAACAAGTGGAGCTATGACTCGTAAACGTTGACGACAGTATTTTACATATACCTTCGTCACAGATTTATAAATATAAACGGTCATGTCCCTTTGATGCTTTGCTTAATCTCAAAAATTTTCGTTTTTGAACAACTACGCTTTAAAATTCGCAGGACTTTTAGTTTTTTATGCGGGTGTGCCACACGCTCCTGACGAAGTTGTTATTGTGCCGACAGATTCGGGTTTTGATGGGATAGCTGGATATGTGAATTCCGTGTTGTTGCTGTTGTTTTTGCTGTCGTTGTTGTTGTTGTTGTTGTTGTCAGTGCAGATGTTAACCATACCACGCACTCAGTAAGCATTATCTGGACGACAATGACGAGTTGGCTAGTAACACTGCGGTTGAAATAGAATCCTTAAGCGAAGCGTTCATGACTAATAAGCGTTAAATTCAAATGTTATTATTGGAAATTATTATTGCTTGTCAGTTTTTAAACATATGGAGTCGCCATATGCTAGGGTAGTATATGACCGACTGCTGTGGGATGCATTGCCACCATGCATGCGAATAAAAATGGATGGTAATATTAGGCTCTTCAGAAATAAATAAAATTTTAGTGTTTTAAAATATTTATTGCTTTAGTGTATCTTTTACTAATAAAGTATCTTTCTACCTCGCAATATTACACATCGTTAGAAAGCCGATTTTATGCTTTCTCTAACCGTGTCTTTATATTTTGCCAAAAGTTACATTTTTTTCTACCAATTTTGAGTTCGCAATTTTAGATATCGAAAAAAAAATTTTCGTCAAATTTTCTTTTATGGGTTCCAACTCGGTCGTAGTGCAGCAGAGACGGCTCGAAATAGTAAAGTTTGGGGTGAAGGAAGTGATGGCGAATAAACGGTGCGAAAATGGTTCCGGAAATTGACAAGAAAGGCCGTGGACCTCCCAATGAACTTGACGACGACGAGATTGAAGGCACTGGTGGAAGCAAACACGCAAACAACTGTTGGAGAGTTTGGCGTTAGCACAGGAACAATTTCTGCTCACTTGAATCGCATAGGAATGACAAAACACTCGACAGGTGAGTCCCGCATGAATTAAAAAAGTAAACAAAAAGGTCGCCATTTTGAAGTCTCGTCTGCTCTTATTCCCACAACAAAAACGACATTTTCTTGATCGAATTGTGACGTACGACGAAAAGTGGATTCAGTACGACAACCGACAACCTTCAGCTGAATGGTTGGATTGCGACTAGGCTCCACAGCACTTCCCAAAGCCGAAATTGCACCAAAAAAGGTTATCATGACTCTTTGGTGGGCTACAGCCAGCTGATTCATCACAGCTTTTTTGAATCCGGACGAAACGATTACTGCGGAGAAATATTGCCAACAAATCGACGAAATGCACCGTACACTCCAATAGCAACGACCGCCATTAGCCAATAGAAAAGGACCAATTCTTCTTCATGACAACGCCCGGCCTCACGTTGCCGAACCAGCGCTGCAGAAGTTGAACGAGTTGGGCTACGAAACTTTGCCTCATTTGCCTTATTCAACAGACCTCTGGCCTAGCAATTATCACCTCTTCAAGCACCTTGACAGCTTCCTGCGCGAGAAATGCTTCTCCAACCACGGTGACGCAAAAAATGCCTTCAACGAATTCGTACCTTTCAGAACTCGAGGATTTTATGCAACTAGAATAAATAAACTTGTTCCTCATTGGCAAAAAATATATATATTCAAGCGGTTTTATTTTGATTAATAAAGTCTTGTTTTCAGCGAGTTGTGACATTTTAAATAATATAGTTAGAAATGCCTATTTGTTTCTGAGCAGCCTGATAGATCAACAGCTGTTCTTTATGAAGGGGATCCGCTGAGTGAGCAAACTTCATTCGAATAGTGCATCGGACTCTACTCGATGCGACAGTGAATTTCCAACATCGCATGGACGAACCACTATGGAGCATCGACTAGGACCAATGAGGCTTTGAAGAAGACTAGGACGTCGTTACGCTAGCCAGATAAAACATGCATGACAACCATCGTGTTAGCTCAATAGTGTGAGAAAATACCAGATGTTTTTGTATTGGTTGATTTTTTTTGTTGTGCGCTACAAGCCGCCGGGTATCACATTTCGCTAGGGCCATTGTAGTTCCATCGATTATGAATTGCTTGGTGAATGAAATCATGCACTCTTTGTCCCTCCTCCATCCAATGGCGCTTATTTTGATAATGACGTCATGATTGCCTCCTATTCAGTGGAAATATTTGAGCCTTGCAGAGTTTTCTTCTTTCAGCCAATGTCAGTGGTTCTGGTCGCAAGGTGTCTTAAACCAGTGCACGTCCGCCTTGTGGTGATGCGATGTGCATCAGCAACAGTTACTCCGGAAGAATCTAAAGTGCAGCTACAGAAGCCTGAAGGAGAATCTGTGAGTAACCCATCACTGCGTCTTCCTTGTCATTTCTTAACGAGCTTACAAGTAACGTAACTGAATTCGTTGTGTCTTGCTTAGTTTATCAGGTAGAGGAAACAAATCATTTGAAATACGAAGATTTCTCAGTATTAAGTTTATGTAAGCTCATATCAGATGGAAACGGTTAGGGAATAAAGGGAATCTTCTTACATCGCATTAGCCCTATTACTGATTAAAGACTTCTTAATTTTATGAAGGCGTCTGTTTCTAACAAACCACGCTAGTCTGTAATTGGTTAAGTTCGTATTCAATGGGATCAATGAACAGATTTGTGAAAACTTCGTTCTCAACTTGCACATTTCTCTCTATGTAAATCTATGATAAGCGATAGTATTATCACACTTCTTATTTGTTCCATCTTAAGAAATACATCCATCGACAAACAATACAGTGCATAACCTGGTTTATAAGCTATGTGCAAACCTGGTCGCCCTCAATTTTTTCTGCCTTTGCAGGGCTTCTTCAAATATGGCCGAAATTTATCTCGTAATCCAAAACTCAAAGGTATACCCAAACCGCAGCCGGGAGATACCCTCGCTAGGTAAGCACTACCATCATCACATTTGTCACGCTGAAACTTTTCGACTGGTTTCCAGTACGATTTTAGCATATAACTTTCGTTTTCTTGGTGTAGAAGCTGATAATATTTAACTATTAGAAGGTACTATATCATCCCGGACTCCGTTTTATTCGACTGCCCACGGAGTCCCTTCCATACAGAACTAAATCACCACTAATATTCAGTTTTGTGGACCCAGCAAAATAGATTTTTTTGAAAAAAATTGTTACACTCACATGTTCTAGCTTTATGTTTCGCCGTCTTGGGCACGCCTACGAGGTTTATCCACTTCTTTTCCTCGCAGGATTCTGGGTCGTAATCAGCTGTGTTACTATTTATTACAGCTTTACAAAGATTGAAGTATGGCTAGACAGAAGTGGGGTTTCCAGTTTTCTTGTTGTTTGCACTTTTAAGAACCTTTTGATAACCTTCGACGCAGGCAAGTCATATTCACCATCGGATTGGGAGCGAGCACGTGACAACTACTGGAGGAAAGGCACCGTCGCGTGAGTTCTTGCTGTTTGTTATGTTTGCTCACATTGATTTTGTAGGGGGAGAGTGAAAGGACAGTGGAAGATGCAGTGGGAAGAATTTGTAGTGGCTATCAATCAAAAGCGCATGACCGTCATCCGTATCTCAACAAATATTCTTCCTTGATATTCTTTACTCTTATTCATTTCGTTTAAGCTTCGACTTCGAAGGGCGCACTCGCCAGCGATGTCAGCTGATGGAGACCTTGCAAGATGAGATGTTGGAGGCCGCGAAAAAGCGCGGAACGCGATAATTGTGCTTGTCTTCCGTTCTCCAAATGTTCGCACGTGGAATGACTTCTTCTGTGTCAACTCTGTATAGTTCGTGAATAAAAGTGTAGTATGAAAACTACTTGAGTACATATGAATAGCAGTGTCCATGTTTGCGTGAACGATGATGTAGTTGCGATATAAAATTTTGTTCCTTTTTTTTGAAATTATTTCTATGTTTCTCTTTTCTTTTGACAATGATGGTTTGCTCATAAGGATGGAAATATATATAACATACTAGGATACTTGGACGGCCCGTCCTTAATAGTTGTGCGGGACCCAACAAAACCTCCACTTTTCGGAGTTTTGCTGGCCTAACTATTGTGTTTTGCTGGATGTCAGACTAGCCAAGATATACCCCCAGGCCGTCACTACTACAGGAAGTCGCAACCCTTGTGGATCATAGGGGGAATTTGCCACAATGCGACTAGTTTCCTAGTATTGGTTTACTCTCAGATGGGCTTCACGGTGGAAAAGCCGAACTCCTTCTTGACTTGGGAGACTGCCGGGGGATGAGTGCTTCTACTGTAAAGCGCAGCCCAACACCCAGGAGCACCTTCTAGCCACGATGAGGTAAACCATTGGGAAGATATATAATATAAGCGATAAACAACCACAGAAAGTGATCTCCGTAGTGAGTAGAGATTACTTAGTAGTCGATGGCACCAAGAACAATGAAACCATCGATCAGAAACAACGATAAACTGGAGCTGAGAAATTTGTAAGTCATGCTTTCGCTGAATTGTCGTGTGCGTGGGTCCCAGATGGCATACACTACGAATGATTATGGTGATAAGAAGATACGAATTAATTAGAACAGCGGATAAGAACGTAGAGATCAGAATTGTACCGTTTGATTTGCATCGATTTATGTGAAACATAGGAAATTCGATTGCAAAATTTTAAAAAACAGAGGTAGCTCTCTCACAATGTAAAAGTTGTTTCTAAACAACGCTCGTTTAGAACTCAGTTGGAAAAGAACAATGTTGGTTCCAGCATTTCGCAACGATCATTCACAAAAAAAGACATAGAGTTTCTTCTAACAAAACAATGTGGTGTTATCAAAGTGTGAAAATAGTAATAACACCAATTTCTACAACTCACCCACGATATTGATACGGGGCAATGTAGAGCGCACCAGTTCACAGCTAGTGAGATACAGTTTCAGTTTTGTGAGACTAAAAAGCCGCGATACCGGAAAGAGGTGGATACCGACATTCACGAAGTTAGCCCGAATTCCTTAAAGTAATCCCCTAAAACAATACTACTGCCTAGATCATATGGATATGAGCACGAGTAAGCCTATAGTTAGCAATTATAGCGACACGCGAATTTATTCGCTTCCTATGTGGAATACAGCATTTCCGTGCTACCGTAACTCGCCGAACTAAAATAGTTAGGATTTTGCACTCATATTTACCTATAAACTTTCACATAGAATTGCCAAGTCATTCTAATCATCAAATCATTATATAGGATAAATATCTATTCAACCAATACTGAAGAGATGTACGATCTATCCGAATGCATGGCGCCTCTCTAAAGAATTGTGTTATAACGTTCCACAAGGGCGCATGTGGCACAGTGGTCGAAGGCGCCCTGCAACACACACGTGGAATCGATCCCGCGGCCATGGTCCACCAAGTCTTCCATCTTCGGGATCGGTTAATTGCTGCCAAACTTGTATGGGAGGACAACAGCACTGGTTCGATACATCGGTAGGCCACCACGAGTCATTGTGAATTCAGATATGCATTCAATCACTTCCAAACGGTGCTTAATGAAGTCGAATGCATGGCTCATCTTTCAGGGATTGATGAACGCCAAGAGCTTTGTCCTTTTATCCTTTTATCCTGTTATGGTCTTAACAATTCTTAAAAGACTACACTGAAACTCAAATAACGCCCGACGTTCAAATTTGTGCGTTTGCCGCGTGGTGAGGTGCCCAATTTCGTGGTGGCTGGACAAACAATGAAACTCATCCGGATTAATGCACCGAAAATATGAAACAGCATAGGGTTTTTCAAGAACAAAGGATAGATTCCCGATAGCGTTATTGAGGATGCCTAGCCCTATCGTTCTAGAAGTACGTATATATTTTACTACAGTTCACTGTCAAACTACATTGAATTCATATTTGGACGTTTTCTGTGGCTCATGTTGAAGGGGGGGAGGTGTTAGTCAAAAACTGAACTTTAAACACCTCACATAATGGACGAAGTTGGTTTTTTCGGTAACTAAGGAACTTGAAGGTTCTAGAACATAGAAGATTGGTAGACTTACTTATGGAAGAACTTGCTCAATTGCTTTAGGGATGTACCTTTTGACCACATAATATCGTCGAAAAGTCCCAGGTTATCTATCGTTTTGAATCAAGGCTACTGGTCAAGAACTGAATTTTATGACCTTGAGCCATAATGATAGGTAAAGAATCGAATATCGATCGTCTCTTCAGCCAAGGCAACGATGAAGCAGGGCGGAGGGAAATATAGAGCTTCTTGTACTTTCGTCGCAGAGTATTGAGGACGTGGAATGAAGTGCAGCGAGGTTGACTCTGAATTACTAGATCTTCGATGTCAGTTGATCTGCACTTTTTTTCTTGTTCATTGTCGAAAGATACCTATGAATGATTTATGCCCGATATTTGAGGACTCACTGTGAATGAGAACAACATATAAAGACAGCTGAAAAGATGTATAGTAGGAACCGCAATGTATTGAAGAGACTAAGAGATTCACCTATCTCTCTCTTAAGATGGGAGCCATCAAACTGAAACGGTTCAAAGTTAATTTAACTTGCAGTTCTGTTCTTGTATGCCATATTATTGCTATGGCAAAGGATCGATTTGAAAACTGTTGGCCAATTTACCGTTCTTGTGATGAGCAAACATGAGGGTTGTCGCTTTACTCTTTAATCACAAAAACTGACGTTTCGGTGGATATCACTTTCTTGAAAGCCTGGAAAGGTCAAACTGACGGCATTTTCCCCGCCAAACACATTCATAATCAAGCAGAGGAAATACTGATCCAGGATTTCAATCGCATTGAAAACAAAGTAGTTTCTTCCTCTTCCACTGAGTATTCCACGTGGAGACCAGCCGCACTGGCTTCACGTGGATTAGTGGTGCTCTTCTCCCACATTGAAATCTGAGATACAGGATGATATCACTTGTGGTAAAGGGGCATTCTTAGCTTTAGTTTATTTTTGAATTCTTGTGATATATAGATAATGCTTGAGAAAAAGAGAAAGGTTTTTTTGCCCGCTGAAGCTTTCGGATTCCCATGCAGGATTGGTAACTTTATTTAGTAATATTTTCCGCACTTTCTATGTGTCCTACCCTCGCCTAGTGGATTATGATGCTATTTACTACTACTGTTTTCGCTCCAACCTCACCGAAACGCAAAATTGTGAGGTTCAATTGTGGTAAGAGCTAATAAGGCTAGAAACATGACGTTATCTCTCAATGATAAGGGTGGGGAGTTTGTAGTGATTCCTCAATTAGATCTTGAGATAACGATAAAGCATCTTGAAGATGATTCTCTTCGTTGGCCAACGTCTAAAAAAGAATCCAAAAGTCAGTACCGAAAATGGAACAGCGACTAGATTAAAGCTGCAAAGATGTGTGGTGTGAAACCACCAATTATTTCTGAACAAGTTGAATTACTAACATGTCCCGTCTTATAGTTATTTACAAAAGCCATAAGTTAATGTTCTTCACTATTTTTCAAATCGACAGTCATTTAACCTCGGCAATGATAACCAGTACCTTTTTGGAATATTAAGTCAACACGAAGTTGATGAAGATATTTAGTCGGCTAACGTTTGACGACTTCGTCACTGATCCACAGTCGTTCGAGTCCTCGATGTAGTGTCTTCATCTTTGTATCGAATAGAATCTTCTTATAATAAGTTAGCATCCACTGATGATCTTGCGTCACCAATCCATCATTACTCAAAGTTGGACCTATTATTAGTTGCGTAGACAAACCAACGGATAGAATAACATGGTTTTTTCAAACTAATACTTACCCAGCTGTTAAAACACATTCCAGCTCATCTTATGAACACCCAGATATTTCCGGATCGCCCACGCAACGCGCGTCCGAACAGCGTGTGCGCGAAGGAGTTCTTCGACTTTACCGCTGTTTATACAAACGTATCGAATGACTCCGTTATGCAGCTGATTCTCGAACTACACATGCAACGTGAGGGAGCAGTAGACATGTATGGCTCCTCGATTAGGCAGCTCAAGACCTTCTTAAAGGAGTGGCTGAAACAGAGGGTCTACCAACCGATCTCAAGGCATTACTTGGATTCTTGGATACTTGGATGGCCCGTCCTCACTTGGTTGTGCCGGCCTCAGCATAATCTCCGTTTTTTTCGGAGATTTGTTGGTTTAGCCATTGTGGTTTCCTGGAATCCCGAGGTGACCCTGGCCAAAGTCTGCTCCAGGCCGTCACCACTACAGGCAGTAGCCACCCTTGTGGATCAGAGGAACATTTGCCACCATGCGACTAGCCTGATACCAGGACGGTGTTACGTCCTGGTACTTGTTTCCTCTTAACCGGGCTTCTTGACAAAAACGCCGACTCCTTCTGAGCTTGGGAGACCTAGTCAGGGTGATGAATCACCTAGCTGTACATCGCAACCCGACACACAGAAACACCTACCAGCCACGATGAGGGGGGTAAACCGTTGGATTTGGCCATTAGTCCACTGTAGATAACTAGACGATTGTTTTATGGCATACTCCAAGCAAGAGCACATAGGCAAATGTTTCGTGTTACTGAATGAACAATCGTAGCACACTAAGTCTATTTGAAGAAAGCCGAAAAAAAACTGAGTTTTTATTTCTGAACATTCAAATTAACCTGTCCGAAGACGGCTACATCACGAAGTGGTTGCGAAAAGCCAATTTGTAGGAACGTACTGGTTCATAATGTATTCTCTTTTTACTTACTGCATATTCTTTAGGTTATGATGTGAAACATAACTGTAATGATGATGAGACATTTGCAAAATTTCGGACCAGAGGTGACTGCCGTGTAGACCGAACCCGTTACTACCATATTTGGGGTCTAACGTGTTCACCAACACCACAATGAGGTTCCTTCGTTTCGCCTTGCTCTCAGCCATGTTTTTTAACTACGGTGCTTTCAACAACCATCCTTGAACGGGATTGTTCTGGCGTGCACATATCGGCATTGAACCCAGTAAAGCTGCATCAGTAGTGTGAATCACAATCTATTTAACTTTTTTATTCACTGGCTATTCTTTCTTCATGGCAAGTTATAATGTGAAATATAACCACATTGATAGTTAAGTTCGGCGTTTACAAATATCTCAGCATCATTGTAGTTATATTGGTTCACTATCTCTCCTCTCACCCTTCACACAGAAAAAGAGCCTTGTAAGAAACACTTTTTGAACAGCCACGGTGTGTGGACAGGAATAGAACAGAACCTCGAATCCCTGAAATTGGCGCGGCAAATGGCCATTTGCATTGGCTACGAAATCGTGGCCTCTCAGTACACTTATGGAGGAAAAACTACTGCCCGAAACGGTAATTCTAGCGTGTATTTGGTCTCGTTTATCCTGCCCTCGTTTCCGTCGAGGTAAATCCAGCTTTAAAACGTTGCATAGAAAGGGCTTCCCTAGAGAATTCGGTATGAGTGACTGAAATATCACCGAACCTTCTCAGATGGCAGCTAGTTTGTAACCACTTCTATGACCGTTTGTGCGCAATAGAAAATTGCATATACCATCCTCGCACTGGAATCGGGAACTTCAGCTTTCACAACTCTTAAAGCATTCTGGATAATTTCCATGAATCCAAAAATGAACTGCAAGGAAGATTGTCTCTTTATAATGCGTGATCCCAAACAGTATTTCAGATTGATATTGTGTTATTGAAGGAATGAATTTTGGATAAATGCCAAAAACGCTATAATGAATGGTAGGGAAGGATGCCCAGAGGTCACACGTATCATGAACCATATGCGAATATAGTCACCTGCTCTTTCTCAGTGGTAGGCACTTAAAAACGGTAAGATTTTCGAAAAACTGTTGACCATTTGATTGCCATATAGATTTTCACTTTTCTGTAAGTGTTACTGTAGGGTTTGGCGTAGTAAATTGTATATCAGTATGCCCTTCCAGGCTCCGAAGTAGGCGATGCCGCCGAAACGTCAGCTACTATTGTATTGCATTGTATGCACTCTTGTATGGAAGTAAACGCATGCTGTATAACAATCTCGCGATTGTTGGGAAAGAAAACGACTCACTTAGAATTCAATGCCGAGGTTAATAGAATGTCTATCCCGGGAACTGCAAGAGATAGCTTTTCTCGGAACAGGACAAGTGCAAGTCGCATAAAAACTATCGTTTTGTCGTAAAAACGATTGTGCGCTAAGGGAAACAGCTGGAAATATGACAAAAAATATAGTATGTGATTCATGTGGTCCATTGTATCACTGCCTTAGGTGTGACTCATATAGCATTCGTACGAGGTCAATGTTTCAATAGAATACGGGTTTCCGCTCCAACTAGTGTGGTGACATTACTACAGCTTTCTAAATAACGGATTCCTAGAGGATACAAGCGATATGAAAACACTACCTGAAATATGTGCGTGTGAAATTATCACTCATGTCAACCAACTCTCCTTAAAACCGCAGCGAATTCTTTTTAAAAACAAGGCGAAATTCACACACTTTAAAAGAAGGCTTTTTTGTTCAGTATTTGCCCTAGATTTTTTTTTCTTACATTGTATTTTCTTCGTCTGTTTCACCTATCTAGACTATAGAGTCATCCTCCTTGTTTTCATGTCTATGCTTATTTCAACATATAAAACAGGTCTGATCATATCATTCCTGAGATCCTGAAGATATGATAAAGCATACAGCTGGTATAAAAGGCGAACAACGTCATTCTCTTCTAATTCACCTTATACCCGTGTTCTCGTCACCTAGTTGCTAATTGGTAAATTTGCTTTTAATGAACGCCATACGTCCATCAACACTATATTTAATCATCGTAATGAAAGTTATCCTGGCATCGAATTGCAGTCGCAGTGTCAAAAACATCCTTTCGATCAAAAGAGGCAGAAAATGCAATATGTGTTCCAAAACCTGGGAAGTCGTTGGCTCAGCTATTACGGAGCCATAGGTAAAAAATCGAACCGGAATACCAGTGATGTAGAATTTCTGTTGAGACCTTGCGATTTTTTCTTAGATACGGGTCATCTCAGTAACCGTGTAGATTCCGTATTCAAGAACATTCATCACAACTTCACTGATTATAGACTGCCAATAGGTCGAAACCTAAAACTTTTCGCTTCACTTCCCGCTCGGTAGTGTCTCTGCTAACACTTTAGCCATCATCCTCTCTTATTTAGTGGGAAACCCCTTGATTCCCAAAATTCCACTTTCAGGCAATGTCAATCGTCCGTGCCGTTAGCTGTCTTAAGTCGACTCATATGCCATCAATGGCGGTGAGATATGCGTCTGCAGCTGCCGCACCAGGAAAATCTAAGGTGCAGCTACAGAAACCTCAGGGAGAATCTGTGAGTTCGAATGACATTGTTTTTCCTTTCACGTGCGGCGTAAGTGAAATTGTTTTAATTCAGCACTTCGCAAGTGCTGCTCCCTCCATGTAAGCAGACATTAGCTAAGCCTGGTTAAAGTAAAAGAAGCCTTTTGACATCAAATTAACTGTATTTCTAACGAAAGAATTTGTAACTTCGTGTAGGTTTTCAGTCTTTAATAAGATAGTTGGCGTTCAATTTGAATGTGTTCAGCTTGCACACTTCTCCCTTTGTAAATCTGAGATCGCTTTATTATTTCGTTTCTGTTCTTATGTATCTAAGCGACAATATGTCCAAAAACCCCTATGAATGCCCCTGTTTATAGAGTACTTGCACTTCTGGTCGTAGTGAACCTTCTCTGGCTTTGCAGGGCTTCTTCAGTTATGACAGAAACATATCTCGTGATCCAAAACTCAAAGGAGTACCCAAACCACACCCAGGAGATACTCTTGCCAGGTAGACTTTTGTCCTCATAACGTTTATCGCATTCCAGCTTCTTGGCTGTTTTAGAATACAGGCTTTGTATATTGTGTTAAGGATACTTGAACTACTTCAAGCTGTGCTGTATCACAATTTACAGGCAGTTATCTGGAGAAAGGGGAGCATAGCACAGTGGCAGTGATGTCCGTCATCACGAGCATGATGTTAATCTCGATTCTGCTCCAGGCCAACCAACCAGGCCTCATCTCTCTGGGATCGAGAAATTGGTACAGCATTTGACTGGAAAAAACCACTCCGCAATCCAATTGGGAACGCTCCAGCCCGGCTATCTGGACTCCAAGGAGAATTCCTCGACAAGCATTGTACGACATTCAAGATGAAATGAAAATCCTCAATCAGCAACCGAAGCCACACATTAAAGTTGGAAGAATCCGCACAGTACACGTGAAAACGGGCCATGTAAAGTAAAAAAATATGTAGACAAACCGAAGTAGCTTCAAAAAATAATTACTATACTTGCATGTTGTAGCTTTCTGTTTCGCCGCCTTGGGCACGCCTACGAGGTTTATCCACTTTTTTTTCCCTCTGGGGATACTTGGCCATCATCTGCTGTGCTACAATTTACTACAGCTTCGACAAGATTGAAGTCTGGGTAGATAGAAGTGAGGTTTTCTCGTAATTTTTTGAAGACTTTTTACTAATCACTCATTCAGGTAAATCACGTGCACCATCGGACTGGGAGCGTTCACGGGATAATTATTATAAAGAGAGCTACTGTTGCGTGAGTTGTTGATTTCATTCTGCTAATGAAATGGTGGATTCCTCCCAACGATTTGCCGCCTCATCTTCTCCGGGAGGTATCCTGGGTGTCAGGCTACGATGTACAGCGGTGAGATTCATCATCCCAGCAGAATCTCCTAAGCTGAGAAGGAGTCCAGCGTTTCCATCAGGAAGCCTAGGTAAGAGTAAACTAATACCAGGATTCACCACCGTCCTTGGAACGAACTAGCTGCATAATGGTAAATCATCCTCTGATCCACAAAGGCGGCGACTTCCTGTGGTGGTGACGATCTAGAGAACATTGGTTAGGCTGACCTCGGGACTCCGGATTACCGCAGTGGCTAAGTCAGCAAAACTCCGGAAAAATGCAAATGTGCTGGGGTTAGCACAATCATTGAGGACGGGCCATCCATGTATCCAAGAAAGTAGTAGTGGATTTTGTCATTATGTATTTCGCAAACACATGTCATGACTAGATATCCATGGCATAAATTGTTTCCCTGCACCATTTTAAAGGCTTTTTGTCTAACTACTTGTAACTCAATGTCTTTGTGTGTTTATTAAAACGATGGATAAAAGGACAGAATAACGCGTCGTTAGCCCTTCTGAGCTGAAACTTGGTCATACTACCAAAGAAGCAGATCGAAACGCGTCACAGCACGGCGGCATGCGATATGGAAACGTATCTGAATGAAGTGTGCAAACGGATGGAGAAGTTCACATCCAAAAGACATGAGTGTTGGAGGCAATGAAGGTCACTGGGGCTCACCAGCAGTTCGTGACCACAAGCTAACGTGGAATATCGGAGCGGATACTCTAAAAAAGCACTCAAGCAGTTGCAAATGAAGTAAATCTGAATAGCTTAAGTATTGGATATGGATCTCGAAGTGTTGTAAAAGCAAAGAACTTCGATAAATAAAAACCATTTGGATTGAAAAGAGCGAGCAACCTTTTTTATTATACAACCCTTCTGAGCTTCTTTCACTCCACAAGAATCTCGATGCCACTGTGACGTGGTATGAAGGGCTGAACCTAAACCGCAACTGACGACGTTCAGCGTAGTACGTGGACTCTAGTGAACCTCTTCATGAAACTGAATTTGCACTGAAAAAAGATTTCGGTGATTTTGTTTTGTCGAGATCATCTATGATGACTCTGTTAGGCGAAACTATGTTTCCAGCAGATTGGATAAGAGAAAAGATAAGGCGAACTGAGATCCGAAGCCTTAAATTACCACTGTCCAAGCTACTCGTCAAGCTTATTTTTGCATGTCTCAACAAATTCGCTGGGAAAATGTTTGACAGTAAAAGATACCGAAAGTACCTTCAGGGAAATCTTCGCATCGTGATTACTTTTACACGAAGCCAAGATTTGCTCCTTTTTTTATTTCCATGTTGAGAAAGAAAGAACGCGGGACGAAACTGTGTCATAGAAAAAGCACTAGTTGAAATTCACAAGTTTACCACTTTCGCTCAAAGATGCAGGACTTTTTTATTTTGGACAATTTTTTTAAGCTTCGACTTCGAAGGACGCAGTCGCAAGCGGTGTGAACTGATGGAAGTCTTGCAAGACGAGATGTTACAGGCTGCGAAAAAAAGAGGAACGCGATAAATCCTGCTAACATTTCGTTTTGTCTTGTTCTCTTGACAGTTTGCATGTGGTGTGTTTTGTGTAAGCTTTGTATAATTCATGAGTACAAGTGCAGTGTAAACAGCATTTGAATACATAAGAACTGCACTGCCTATGTGCAGGTGAATGAGGTAATTTGATGATTTGATATCAAGAACGATGACGTCATCGCTGTGGAAATGTTTGGCAACAGTCATTCGTCACTACATTACATAGAAGACATGACGCCGTTGTTGAGAGTAAATTCGCCTCTTCTTTGTAGAAATTTTGAGTTAGCGCTTTCAATTCAATAGAGTAACAATTCAGCTGTCGCGATATTCCTTTTCCCATCCAAACATATACTCAATTTTTGGAGCAATAGCGATATCTGTTAGCGATTCAGCATGTAACTTAAGACAATTATTGGCGAATGTAAATAAAAGCCACTCGAAAATAATGGGGCCTACATTTAATCAGGAACTGTAGGCGCTTTCGTGAAGCGAGAGGCACGTGCAAGAATGTCACGGCGAGCTGTGACGTCGAAGCCATCATATGTCACTTAATGATTCATCAGTGGAACAAAAATTGTTAAATACAGGTCAAACTAAAACCGTTACCCTAAAGGACGACCGCAATATATTCCCCAACTTGTGAATTTCTTTAATCTTGGCAAGAATAAGCAATATCTTGGTTCACTGATAATCTCAGTCAACGAGGGGATAGCCAGCTGTCTACTCATGCCGCTACGTAGCTTAGAGGCAGATTGAGGCTCAAACGCGTTTCAAAAACAGTCATGTGTTCAGCTGGGAAGCGCTTGGATTCAGGTGATACAATACTTGTCTCTTCTGGGTCAAATTTCTATAAATAGGCATAACTATTCAAGCAAAATTTGATCTGTTACTGTAGATGTAAATTTTAATCTAGGGAGTTAAATCGGTAAAACTATATAATCAAGTGATTCAGTGTTAAAGGATAAAGCTCTTTGTTGATCAATTCCTGAGGGATGTGTTGTGCATTCGACTTCATTAAACATCGTTGGATGTGATTGAATGCATACCTGGCCTTTACAACGAGTCACAATGGCTTCCCAAAGTATCAAGCGAGGAGTACTATCTTTCCAGACAAGTCTGGTGCCATTTGCCGACCCCGCTCGAAGGGGATGGAGGGCTTGGTGGGCCACGGGAGCGGTGATCGATCTCGCGTATGTATTGCAGGGGCGCCTTCGACCGTGCTCTACACGCGCCCAATCAAATGGACGGAGAAGTAAATGGAAGTTGATTAAAAAGACAGCTCCAACAAACGGATTCTTTGGCTACTATGGGTTAAAAACAAAACGATTGTTACGTAGGGGAGGACTACGGAGGGGACGCCATAATAAAGTCTCACGACCACTGTAGATTGCTCAAGTCTAGATGGGCTAAATCTACTTAAGAACATTAGGATTGATTCCTGCATTGAATAGCTAATAATGCAAGCTTGGACGATTAAGGACGACATCATCGAATGGATAAAAAAGAAGAAGTCGCTCATTCAACGTTGTTTATGACACAAGAGAAGAACTGCTCCTCGGTACATGAGACAGCCGACAGTGTTGTAAACAACATGAGTATGGACATAAGTATTGATTTCCGTGAATAACTAATGACTCGAGTCGAACGTTTACGTTTCTATGATTCTGACGTGTTATCACGTTCTGATAGAAAAATTCCTGGGCGACATATTTACTATACTTTAATCGATATGGAAGCAAAAGATGGTGACCGTAGAAAAAATCGAGGCAGGAGCGAATGATTTCTTTCCGTCGTTTTTCTGGAAGCATCGATTTTTCTCTATGAATACTGGAGGACGATCATGTTACGCCTATGATTGGCGAAGTTGCATAAATTGCCATGTGGATGCCTTTACCTATCATTACAGTTTAAACTAATTCTGCTGATCTATGTCCCCTAATGTGTTCTATCCCTTCACGGTGAATCAAATATACACGTTTTAATTGCTGTATCGCTCCGTGACGACGTACAAGTTTGCGAATTTCTGGGAAAAGGCGTCTCTTCATCATTTTTAAACTCTCGACTTTTTTAGCGCCGCCGTGAAACCGTTGCATGAGCAGATTGTAATCCCGTTGATGTTATCGATAACGGCATGCTCCCAAGAGTTCGCAGAAGATCTGAGAATACTTGTAGAAGACGGCGTATTAAGAGATCAAATGACAGTTCACAATTGTTGCGGGATTTCACTTCGCAAATTAGCGGCTTTATCTTCTATCTAGTAAGAAAAGATAGTGCAAGAAGAAACAGTTGTTCCCGTTTCGGTACAGAGTTTTGAAAGAAAAGCGACATGGACTAGGTAAAATCTCCGACCTACTACCGTGTGTTCTCTCTCGCTATGTGCTCTACATGGGAAGATTTCTACGGCCAATGCTGAGAAGCCGAATTCCGAAACTCTGGGTTATCACTAATGCTCTTGACCATCATAATATACTTAAGGTGGCCGTCCAACGTGTTCATTATATTCCAATACACAGATTTCAATGTGAAATAGTTCGTGCCCTCTTTGGGGTTCTTGTTGACGTTTAAGTTGCCAATAACGCCGCCAACTCTTACAATGTTGTGTGTTTTGGGAAGGATTTCTTCGGTATCACATATAGTGTAATCTGATGGTAACGAACTTTCCCTGTTATCCAAGGGTGGAAAAAGAGCTAATTTTTTGGAGGTGACTCTAATCGTCTATCATATAATTCCTAGCCACTTAATTGAAGGCATTTGGTCGAATCGATGTGCTGGTTACAATTCACACTTATGCAAACTTACCCTCTTAAGCTAGCCTTAATGGAAAACATGTGGTTCATTCTTTCATCTCACCTCGACGTAAAAGTTCCTTCTTAGTCTTCTTTCATTCATTATTTGCTGTACTGTGAAGCACCACGTAACTTTGTTACTAACAGGCTAAGGATCCTTACGTGAAGAAAACCCTAGCAGTGGATCCATGCGGAAAATTTTTTAAAAACCATTGAATCTCATCGTGAATTTGCCGCATTTCCATTTCATTGTTAAGAAGAGAAACCAGGAGGGTATCACTTATGTGTTTCATAAATAACTCTTGCAACAACAATAGATTTTTTGGAGCCAACAAAAAAGAATTTATAGTATATTAGACAAATTAACGGCTCGTTGAAATATACTAGGGTTAACGATGATCGGCTGAATATTGAAGACGACATCGTCGTTTTTGTGTTCGCACACTCTGTGACCCAAAATAGGCGACTAAGCATTAAGTTTATTTTTAAACCATAATGCACCCCTTGAATTTCTAATAATTCTCCGTTTCGTTTGTTAAGACGTTGGTCAAGTATATGCGAAAACCTGTAAGAAACTTCCTGATTTCTGGCACACGTTCAGCGAATTTGATGGAGGGCAACCAACGAAAAAAAATTGACCAGAGCACATAGCAACAGCAGATCGTAGGTTTTGCTATTCGACTAAATCAGTCGAAAATTTGACTGATAGGGCTAAAACTGCAAGTAGCCAGAAATTGCAATGCAGTATCATGAGCCCCAGTTATGACTACTCACCATTTCTCCATTAGGTGGAGCTGTTTTCCAGAGTCCTCATCTGTGTAGAGATTCATAGCTCTTTATTTTCTGCCCGCCACCGTCTTAGGAAGCAAGATAAAAAGTTAAGAAGTTGCGCTGTCTTCTAGAGTTTGCTTTCTCCAAATTCAGAACGATTTCGGTTTGTTGTTCCTTCCACGAGTATACGCATTGATTTCAGTACGTACACTGCTGCACGTTTCGAAACGAGCACCTTGATTTCAATGCGCATTTCAGCTGCGCTCCAATGACACGCGGCCCACGAAGCCGAAATGCGAAAATGGCCGTGGTTGTGGAAACTTTAAATCACCCTCGAGCGGTTGGCCGCTAGTTTTCCTGCCATCACAAGAAAATCTTTAGGGAAATTAGTAACTCACAGCTGTGCTATGGTATACATGACAACTCAAAGAATCCAAGTGGTAAGGCAGCAAACATATTTTAGACTATAGTCATTCTTTAGCAATACCAGGATCCACCACCGTGCTGGTACTAAATTAGTCGCATGCTGGCAAATCTCCTTCTGACCAACAAAGGCGACGACTGCATTTGCTGGTGACGACCTGGGTCAGACTATGGCTAGGCTGATCTTGGGGCTCCTTGCAATAACAATGACTAAGCCAGCAAAGCTCCGAGAAATTGAAATCATGCTGGAGCGCGCACAACCAGTGAAGACGGGCCATCCAAGTATCCAAGTAAGTCATTTTTTTATCTACTGCCTATTCTTTTTTTCATGGCAGGATATAATGTGAAATACAACCAGAATGATGCTGAGAAATTTGCAAAACTCCGGACCTATACCTATAGGTTAAAACATGGTTGAGAGAAAGGCGAAACGACGGGACCCGCATGGAGGAGTGGTGAACAGGTTAGTCGCCGGAAAGGGTAACAACAGGTTCGATCCCCACCGCAGATACCTGCGATCAGAAGTTTTACAAATATCTCCTGGTATTATAGGAAAAAACGAAACTTACGCGTTGCGAGAAATCTTCCATGCTATCTAAGAGATTAATAATGATCGACTTGCCGCTAGAATGTCAACTTGAATAATAGGAAACATAATTCCACCAACTTCTGCAAAAATTTGACTGTGATTGCCACTTTTAATGATAATTTTCCGGTAACAAAATGCGTGGAGTTCAGCTTCTACATCGCCCTTGGGTGGTCGGTTATTTTTTTCATTCCTGTTTTCGTTTCTGATTTCGGTTTTAACATCGTCTCCGAATCAACTATTCGGAAGAGCGAGCGAATTCGTTGCCGAAAAGATAATTCCCTCGGATCCACATCGTGGTGAAGACTTGGATGCACCTTTGCAAGGCTAAGTCGGGTCTCCAGGGAGGATCAAACTGCTCAACCAACAATAGGCCGGCCTCAGTACCTCGCACACTGGGTGCTCCTGTCTGTGACGTCAGGCGATGAGACGACCGGTGAGAGGCCAGAAAATCTCGGGCTACGCATAACGTCATTGGAACCGGATCTGACGAACACACGTACGACACGCCATGGAGATTGTTCCTTACTATGCACGCATAACGCCAGAACACTCCACAGACGCCGATCTTCACGCTCTTCTTGAAGCCACAAATCGCATAAAATTTCATGTGATCGCACTGCAAAAAAACAAAAGTCAGGAAGACCGACATACACTAATTGAACAACTGGATGCTTGTCATCCGTGGTGAAAAGGTCTCGCCACTAAATTTCGGCGGCGTAGGCTTTGTTGTTCACTCGTCCATTGCCCATCTGCATCTCTTCGACTCGTACGAGATCCTCTCACCTCGCATAGCTATCCTCCATCTTCAAGTGACGCGTCATAAGAAGATCGTAATCATCAGTTGCTCCCCCACCGACCAATGCAACTGATGAATATGAATTAGAAGTGTTCTACAATCAGTTGAAGGAAGTTATTGGCAATGATAATGCATACAATAAATTTTTTTGTCGGAAACTTTAACCCCAGAACATGAAAGGCCGACGAAATAGAGTACAGGACCGGATGTTTTGGATTAGGAGTAAGAAATGAGGATGGAAATTGTCTCGCAGGACTCCTGTTTGCAGCACGTCTCTTCCATGGAAACTCGTTTTTCCAACAGAAATAAAGTGTGGGAACCTCCTCTCCTAACGGCGTGACTCATGCTGGGATCGACCACATTTTGACAAACAGAAGGTGGTGCTTACATGACACATCGGTGGTCCCGTCGTTCTTTACCGCTTCCGATCACCACCTTCTTCGCTCGAGCATTCGATTCAGCAGCAAGCTGGAAAAGAACTCTCTTCATCGACCACGAGGAAAAAGTCTAGCTGTATACGACGGGAACATTCTGAACGAAGTCCTATCCAAACGTGGCTGGCAGATTAAAGAGGACCCGACCGAAGACTACGAGCTGCTTGTCAAAGGACTGAAAAGCTGTGCGAATTCGCCTCAGTTCCTCAAGCAAGAAGATCGGATCGCATCTCCGCCACTGCTGAGGAGTTGCTCGAAAAGGGAAGGAAACTGAAGCACACACACACACACACACACACACACACACACACACACACACACACACACACACACACACACACACACACACACACACACACACACACACACACACACACACACACACACACACACACACACACACACACACACACACACACACACACACACACACACACACACACACACACACACACACACACACACGTGCCAGTGACGATATCTGGTGAAGAACTAAGAACAGCCTAACAGTGATGTGTTCAGATTTCAGATTGCAAGAAATAGCAAACTAATCTACCACTAACAAGAAGCTAGAGGTCACGCTGAAAGAATTTCAACGTATTGGGTTGGTTGTATTATACAATTAACTCCTGAGAAATAAATTGTCTAGATGTTAAGAGCGGGATCGTAAATCATGCTCTCAAGAGAACTTATTCCAATGGATTTGCATCAAAGGCTATCGTGAGTGTGGTGACTGATGATAAAGAAAAAGAACCCAAAAAGTAGTTAATGACAACAACCCAAAGTCTGCAATCGGATTTGCAAATAAACAAGTGACTCGCTATTGCAAAGACGTTGCGAAGGTTGATGATTCAGAATATACTCTTTTATTCCCAATATATCAAATTTTATAGGCTTCCCGGGAGTCACAATGTTTGACGCAGACCATTCCCATAGACGACGGTTGTGCGAGTAAGAAGCAAACAGAAGTTGTTGTAGGGGCCCACACGGCCAGTTAGGAAAGGCCATCCAAGTATCCATGTAAATATAATTTTATAACGATAAAATAGGAGTCGAACGCATATGAATATTGACATGATGCTGATACTGCTTGAAGCACGATACGACGAACGTAATGCTTTCCACTTTTATTAAGTAGAAGATTTCACTTTTTTTTCAAAAGAAAAAGCCACTCTGTGACGATCACAATGACGCTGAGATATTTGCGAAACTCTGAACCCAGACCAGTTTGGAACCCGTGATTACCCTTTTTCAGAAGCTTTCCACTGCCGGAAGGGGTAAGCGCGGGTCTGAAGCTGGCCTTCTGTTTTGAAAAGACCTCTGCATGATGGTGATTAAATTTCATATAACACTCTGCCATAAAAAAATGATATATAAAATAGTATATGAAAATGATAGTATACAAAATGTCTAACGTCCTTCTATGGCAGTTTGATAGTTTCTATGAAAGGATGTTGTGTTGCTCGTGTCGTAAACCATTGCACCATAAAGCAATTTCATTCTATACTTTTACTTCAGAGGCTGATATAATTAAGCAAAAAAAATCGTTAGATGAAAAGTTACTGAGAATACAGGTTGGGAGTTAACTGAACAGTGGAAAACAAAGCAAAAATTCTAGAGACATGTCTTTGGCTACATGCACCCAAATTTTCCATCTATTTTGAAAATTCTGGGTGACTACAAGTGACGAATATAAAGAAGAAAGCCGGACGCCGAATTAGTGCAAGCTCTATGTGAGCATCCTTGCGTGTTGGTGGTTGGAACCTAGTAAATCCAGACTGTCTTTGTAATTAAATGTGTTTAAAATAATTCCTTAACACTAGGAAAGGGAGAAAGAATCATCCACCGTCAAGTAGTATTAAAACCATTGTTGAAGTCGCTTGTTTTGACTATGATTTTTTCTTGGTGCCAGATAAATTAAGAAATCACTGCAGGATCTATGGAACAGGATAGGAAAAAATCACAGTAGCAATTTTATGACAGATTCTCACTCTAGTGAGGATAACCTCATAATTTGTTTTTGCATTGAAGTATACAATCGCCACTTTCTTCTTTCTGGTTAAAATCTTCTAAAACAAAAAATTTTTGACATCGAGAGAAATCTAAAGGCTGGAGAGCCGTATTCAGTATTCCAGTATTTCTTTCAATTTCATCTCCTTTATTCCGTTTTTCCGTTTCTGCTTTTATTACGAATCTATCGTTGGTTCCTTCTTCTTCTACTAAGTAATTAATATAATCAAAGCTTTTTAATGTATTCAGGGAACAGCAACCGATGGAAAACAGCCGTTATTGTCTGGATTCCTCGGGATGTCAAACGTACTGCAGGAAGACCACCGACCTGATGGTCAGAGTTTTTCACGATGAGCCTAGAAGAAAGATATGGTGCTCGACGAGTCCCTAGAGCGAGTAGAACCCACTATGCTACTCTTCTACACGACAAGGAAAAATGGAAGACTTACTGGCACCCGCTCAAATCGCTCGACGATCAGCGGGACTACAGGTGATACAGGTGATCTTGCTAGAAATAGTGTTAGTCGTAATTGAGTAGCACACTCTTAGTGAATCTTTTTTCAGTTTACAATCTGTTTGGTAGAAAGGAGAACAAATCGTGATTTAACTGTCAACGCACCAAAGTCGAGTTTATTTCCTTGCATTCTTAACGAAGCAGTGCGAATTAAGTAGAAGTGAAGTAGATTGTTGTAGATCTTTGAAGTCCTTATTTTCTAGTTTCTCCTATTCCTTGGGTTTGTGGCTACGATGGATTTGGTGGGACCAATTTCACAACAATTTCCCTATTTAGTAAGGATTGGAGTACTTCGTATTTACCAAAAACTATCAAATAATGTGACCGATACTTGTTTTTTAGGTTTTTTTTTCGCTCTAAAGCGATTGCATAGACCTGCTATAAAATTCAAAAGTAATTTTTGGTTGAGGAATTGCCTATTTGTTTGTTTTTGCTTTTGCTTTAAATGATCTCTCTCTCACATCTACTCTGCAGACCAGCACTTCCTACCATTCTATTCGTTCCCTCGCATCTGACGTCATCGAGAGCACTCGAACTGTTCGAGTCTAAGTTCCGCTGCTGCACGAATATTTCCCGTTCGTAACGAATGGCATTGCATGCTGGTCCAGAATCCGGAGTGTTGAGGTAGCATAGCTGGACTGTCCCCACTTGGATTGCAAGGAGTAAACTTTCCCAGACAAGTCTGGTATCAGTATGTGTTCGTTTTTCGATAAACTTACACGAGGTTGAGATATGATATTTATTCGGCTAACGTTTCGACTCGACGTCTTCATCTTTATCAGAGCCGAAGATCCAACTCGGTAGCCCACGGTTGTTCTTGTTCCGTTGAAATATCTCGTATCAATTTCTTGACGTCGGCTTTGTGAGAGGCTTAAAGAACCCAGAGAAGCCGAACCAGCACTGTTCTCGTAAGGAACGACAGCACTACCACTCCTCTAACACTCTCTTTACATGTGTAGAAACCAGAAACCTTATGTTTTAATATCCATTTCGAAATCTATCTGCTTCCATATCACTTCAAACGATATGCCGATCTGACGATTCTTCCTTTCTTGGGCTGAGAGTTTATCGTTGAAGAAGAGTTGTTCAGAACTTTTTCTAGTGGTGATTAGCAACAAATTTTGGAGCACACATTTATCAGTTTTTAAAACTCATTTATTGGGACTTTTCTTGGCGTAACCTGCTGCAATACAAAGTTCCAAATCAGTGAAAAAATCAACAAAACTAAGTTTTAGCACACAGATGGAACTTTGGGATGTCACCAACTACCGTTTAATAACTTTAACTAAATTAAACGAGGGCTTCAACCTCATGGAAACAAAGGCGATCATGGAATCTCTGGAAAGTGGAGACATCCCTACCCAGTACAAAGAGATCCTTCATGAGTTAAGTAGCACCATCAGAACTAGAATACTACATTCTACAACACCACCTTAACACAAACGAGTACAGAGTGAATTGACAAGGTAATAGTATTATTTATAAATACTCTTGAGAACATCATGAGAGAAATGGAATCTGATGATAAAGGAGTGAAAACTGCCGATCGGGAATTAAACCATACCCATGTTCCTGATGATGTCATCGTTACAATATCGAGGGCTAGCCAGAAAAAAAATGATAGCCAATTTTAACAACGCTGACCTCTCTTCCACCTAATCTCAATAGCATCTTGTTCATGAATAACGAACTTGTTTCTGATGTCCTACTAACGTTCAATGAAATGAATATCTCCGAATGCCATATCTGTGTGTACCTGAGCCGACAAATCAATAAAATAAAGGATAAACTTTCGTCGTTGACCCATCTCTGAGGGTTTGCCATGCCTTCGACTTCATTAAGCATCGTTGGAGGTGATCGAATGCATATCTGGCTTCTATAATGACTCGCGGTGTCTTACCGATGTATCGAGCCAGTGCTGCTATCCTCCCAGACAAGTCTGGTACCAATTTGCCGACCGCGGAGAGACGGAAGGTTTGGTGGCCTAGTGGCGCGGGGATCGATCCCACGTGTGTTTTGCAGGGAGTCTCCGACCACTGCGCCACGCGCACCCTGACAAATCAATAAGATGGATAAACTAGAGCTTAAAAGTTAAAGAAACAAGCAGATCAGTGAATTTATAAGACTACCAAAGATATAGTGAGAGAAACAAAGAACGGCAGGGTTTCATGTCCACCTTTTTCGATGCTGCGATTCCTGTTGCCACAACGCATGCAGACTTACACGGCACATCATTGAAGTGTGACATCACTCAGATTTATTAAACAAAGGACGGAACTACCAGCGTGCATTATCAGATATGTGACAAAAAGAGTCTATTTTGGATTGCAACTTACGTCGCATATCAATGATCAAGATGACGCCGTTTGCTCGAAGGTCGAAAGTCACGTTTGGCAGAAAAGGATGCGTTTTAATGGCAATCGGTCAAGTTGAATAATAGGAATATTATACGCCAAACTGTGATTTGTTACCACAAATGTTCGAAAAGAGAAACAGGATTTTCCTATAGTTCTTAGAGCGTCCGGGACTTACTGGGCTACTCCTACACGCTGCGGAAACATATGGGGGATTTAAATTTAGTCTCCTCAGATCATTCAGCGGTCAATGTGGAAACAAATGGTAATGGCTATTCTGTTTTTGCTTCGTTAGATTTCGAAGTTTCCCATACTTGATTTAAAATGCCCCACACGCATTCCTTGGATTTAGGAGTATTTACTGTTCTTTTTCTATTGAAGTTAATTATTTAGGGGTAACGTCTAGAGCTAAGCATTTAAGGCAACATTAGCTGTTGCTGAGAATATCCATGGAAATAACTCACCTATTCACTACATTGCATACCTGAAGAGTTGTTCGAAATCTTCTTTGTTTCCGATGTACAGAATTTCTGACAAGACACAATGTTGAGATCATCGGTGGTTACCGAATCAAAGATCAATTTCGATGAAGGTAAAAGTACAATCAATCCCTAATAGATGCCACTTCTTCAAGTATGCTAGTGGTGATCGAATGCACATCTGGTGTATAAAATTACTTATGTGGTGGAAATTTGTCTTTCCCAAAGAGAGAGGGGGTTGATAAATCCGTTGAAGTGGATCGAAAGATGACCGGTCCTTGCATCGTAAAATACCTCTGACTGTTGCACCCACACTGCACGAACCCACTCAAGACTAACAATGACTGACCACTCGATACAAAAACTTCCACAAAAATCACCAAAGTTATTCGCATAATAAACTTCTGTTGCTTACGAAGAATGATTGGATTTCTAAATGTGAAAGGACAGCTATTCTTTGAAGCAAAGCACGTTCTCTTTTATCAGTGCGTTGTTGTATTCTTAAGCTTCTACTTAAGCTAATGGTAAATGTAAGAGAGCAATTCCGAGTAAGGATACTTCATTGGAGGGGTGCTACACACCACAGGATTCGACTCGATGCGACCAGCTAGACCGACATCACGAAAACGACCAGCTGCTGACGACCGACTCAGCTCAGCGGCTCTGGAGAAGACGAGGGGTGCCGATACGTAGCCACAACAAAGGTCTGTAGCAAACTCGCGCAAACTCGTGAATTAAGTGGAACATTGATTATCCATGTTGAGGATTAACGAAAATATGATTTGTCTTATGTCTTATCACCGCGTTTCGATGTTTAATGTTTGGTATAACAGAATGAACGAAACGACATAATTGGAGGACCGAATGAAATAGTGAAGCTTGCTAACTTTTCAATGTTCTAAGTTTTTCGATACACTAAACTCAGTGATTTGTGAATCTCATAGATTTGTGCTGCAAGAATAACTTTTAAAGATTTCTTTGGAGCTTAATTTGTTGAGGGCAGTTTTCTGACACGCGGAAGTGAACAGAGTTGGTTACTATGTTAAGCATCAGTTTTCGCCATCCACACTCTGATTCTTACTATTTAGTCTCAACGGTTTTCGTGGAAATCACAGTCTATGTTCGCAATTTTCACGAAAACAAACTGCATGCGCTTGCGCGAAATCTCTGATGCAAATCTGGTCAACTTTTCACTACACAAGCCTGATTATTTAGAGCTTTTCAATTCGAACGAATAGACGATTCAAAATGCTTTGATTTCGAAAAATTTCGACTTTAACTCCATATTAGACGTAGGATGGAACGTTTCAGTCTCAACATCTTTGAGGAGGTGTGACCCTTTTCTATTTATTTATGCAAAAAATGTCGCGTGTGGCACAGTGCACGGAGGCGCCCTGCAACACACTCGTGGAATTGACCCCCGCGCCCATGGCCTATCAAGCCTCCCATCTCTCCGGGGGTCCACAAATTGGTACCAGACTTGTTTGGGAGCATAGCAGCACTGGTTCAATACATCGGTAGTCCACCACGAGTAACGGCCAGATATGCATTCAGTCACCTCTAAACGATGCTTAATGAGTCGAATGCATGGCGTGTCCCTTAGGGATTGATCAATGCCGAGAGCTTTATCCTTCATCCTTCATGCAAAAATTTGAATGACATAAAACAGCATAAGGCCTTTAAATATCTCTTAAGCGAGCATTGTTTTTTGGCGAACAAAGTCGTCTAAATGTTTTAAAACTGATAGTGATTTCCATTAATGATCGAACTAATCGTTGTGGTCACCGAGTGTGCCACCTACCTCAAGTTGTGTGGGTGCTAGGCTATATCACTTGTGAGGCACGACGACGAAATTGCCTTATACCTGATTTGCTCTCTTTCCAATTTCAATTCCAGTGGCAAATTTTGCATTTCCTAATCTCCTTTTAATAGTTCTCAGCTCTAAGGATCTTGTTATTTTCGCAGAAGTTGAGATAATGAATACGGCACAGAATTCACTTTCCATCTGGCAATGTCATTCGAACAGGATTTAGTTTTGCTTTTCCATTCAAATCCCAAGCGCAGTCCTATGCCGGTAGTAATAGCTCTCTTTGGAACTACCCAGTCGTAAAAACGCATATCTGTATCAGATCTAAAAAGGCAAGCATTCACTTGAATTAACAAACTAAGTATGTCGTTGCGGTTCTGTCTTGAAACTGTGAGAAAAAATTCGCCTGACAAACAAATTACTGATCAAATGAGGACTGTGCAGCAGACTACACAATTTTTTCGTGAGGATCAGGAATTACAATATGAAACATGATGTATCATATATATTATCTAGGTCAATTTCATCTAGTAACTCGAGAGAAACCCAGCAAAATCTTTGCTTATCCGTGTGGAGCTACAACGTAGTGTGTTCTGCCAGAGAGTATTAGCCTAACACTATATTACGAGGACATTTGTAAAGTGATGAGACCATACGGTCGACGATATCATTAGCTTGACATTCCATGTGAACCAGTTGCCAACGACCTTAGTCCATTGGTTCTCGTTCACATGCCCTCGTCTCCTATCCACTTCGCTCATGTCGTACTCTAGTTCACAGCAGCATTTATGATCTTTTATCGCCTGTGTAGATGAAGGACACTGGAGTCCGTCTCATGTCATACGTGATTCTTCAGACATTACCATATCGTTCGACAGTGGTGAACGACCTTTCACTTTGCTGACGTAGTAGCATACAGGTTTCCAATGACCGTACATAGTCGGAAAACTGGACGGCCGGAACTGAGCGATCTTTGGCGCCTTCATTACATTAACGATGCTACTGTGCACTTCCTTTCCGTACTTGACGCGAATGTACGTATTTATAAGAACGATTTTACTGGTAAAACTGAAAAATATAGCTCCTACCTTTCCACTTTCACTCCTATATTATTCCCTTTTATAGCTGCTAGCTCTCTAGCTTTCCTCCAGCTTTTGCTTGATGTTTGTTTCCTGGAATTATTATAAGTCATTTTGACGAAATGGTTTCGCCATTTCGAACATCGCTTTTTTCGCAGTGTAATTCTAGAACAACGAGATTCCTTTTGAAAGATGTTATAGAGCTAATGAAGGACTATTTGCGCACCGACTAAAGATGCTCTGATCCTTTTTCCATGAAAACTTTCATTGGAACGAATCATAAGACATTTTTAACGCTATCGTATGGATACTGTCCATCGTACTAATTCCTCGAAACCATACTTACTTGCACGCGCTCACAATTCTGTCTGGTAGAAATTGGTAACTACACCATGTCTGTGTTGGCCATTTTGGTGCCTCTGTTCTGATGGTTTTAGAGACAGACTTCTCATAGTGATTTTCGAAGTATTCGCTTTTTGGATACTAATGTGAAGGTGTTTCACAAGAAGGTCCACTTCTTCATGGATGTTGCCATCTTGCTATGATATATTCTACTCGTTGCGAGATTTTCACGGGAGAACTCCCACCATCAGCTGTAAAAGAAGGACGGTAAGTAGCTACGAACGCTTAAGGTCACCGTCATAAACTGTGGCAGCTGATCACTCTAGTCATTTCATTTCAATTCATGAGTCTCTTGTCCTTTAGGGCCTTACACTAAATCGAATCATTGAGTTGAGACAGCTGGAAACGACGTTATACGTCAAAGGTAGAAACTTCTGCCTAAAACTTTTAGAAATCCGTTAAAATGTCTCGAAATCATTCTGAACATATTTTAATGATGGGGAGTTGTCGCAGAAGATTTTCGTTGGTCGACATCCTCAAAAGATATCGTATTTATCCCTCTTATCTTGCTTCTTCATATCGTTAGAGGAGAATTTCGATGATGCAGTGCGTGCATAGGTAGAGATGGTGGCACTGCTGATCTTATGAAACATCACCATTGTATTCCTAGACCTAGGCAGCTCAGAATGGGTTTGAACTTTGGCAGCCCTCTCATATTTGTCTAACTAGCGCTGCTATATTAGGTGCTGTTTGAAACTTAGTACAATTACACCCTTTACTTTTGTTGGTTGCAACGACACTTTAGTCCCGGTGGCTTGCGACTCCTGTCTAAGGTCTTACTATAGTTGCTTGTATTTGTACGGCTTTCCCATGTGGTAACCGCATGAAGAGCTCAGTAAATTGTTGTGCTTGAAAAATACTACACAGCAAATAATTTAGCAACAAACAAGCTTTAAAATCCTTTACAGCAACAACAAAAAAATGCAAAGAAAAATAATTACAATTTGTGTTTTGCAAAATTTACAAAGATAAAAAACGTTCATTAGTTTCGATATCGCTTAATGTATGATTTGATAGTTCGCTAGTCTTATCGCTTATTATAGCTTGATGTAGTTTCCACAGGCTACCAAGAATGAAAGGAACTTTGAGTGTTTTGACGGCAGTGTCGTTACTATGAGGCATTGACGTTGAAGTTTTTCAAATGGTGAAAATGTGATATGGAACCCAGGTTTTCGTTTCCTGAGATGCCGTGTGCATGGTAAGATTATCACAAGCCACTTCACCGTAGTTCTCCGTGGATATCCAGGAAGAAACCTATCATATGATGCTCCTCGAAGGGACAAGACTCATTGGACAATGAGACAGTGGAAAAATACAGACTATATTTGTGCTTGACCGAGTTTTTACAATTAACTGATTGGTGGTATAGTACGAATGAGTGCTGACAATTCGTCGTTTTTATTTCAGTATACCGTCGTGTTCCAGGATTTTCTGACAGTTCTGAGTAACATTTAATCAAAATTGCGGTTTTGCGAAGAAGCCGATGTACTTCTCAACTTGAGTGAATGATTTTACAGGAGAGTAGAACACCTCTGGGAATCGCAATTCAACACCATGACCATCCCAACCGGTTATAAAGAACTTTGTAGGTGTCACCAAATAATAACAAGGAGCTGAATGTGCCGGGATTCAAAGTTCATGGCTGAATTCACAGACTTGGCTGTGGCGTTCCTGCATTGTCGCCATATTGGGGGTCAGTTGTATTGAGCGCGACCAGCGCCCAGACCTGTAGTGGACCGCACCAGTTGTGGTCGCTGATAGCCCAGATCACTTTTTTCAACTTTCTTACGTTCATTCTCACAAAGTTTTCCTATAAAAAATGGTGTAATAGATTTCTGATTCTTGCCTATTCAAGCATTTTTCTCCGTAATATATTTGCACGACGTATATGAGATTTCGCTAGTTGAGAGCCTTTTTTTTAAAGCAAGCCATAATGCCGTTTCTCGCCTATTCTTTCTAAAGTGTCTACGATTGACTACAAAAGCCCAGTTTTCATTGAAAGTCGGTTTATTCCTTTAATAAAAAATTATTCGTAGGCTTTTAAGCATAATTTGTATATCTGTTGTTATGATCCATGTTAAAAATAGACCACTAAAGTTCACTTGGTTTGCAACAGATAATTTTGACCTAAGGAATCCAATAATTGAAAATCAGACTTAGACACTGATACCACCAGGCAACTTATCGAGTCGTCTGACTCAAAGCAAACCAGTTGACATGTGGTCATCATTCATATCAACATATAAGCGCCACCTCAAAACCAGTAGCGATAACGCACTTGAAGACAGTCTTGTTGTGTTATTAGTAGAACACGCAGAATGTTGTCTAGTTCATTCTTAGAGATAGCCCTTGCCACGATCTCCACGAAATTGTCAACTATTGCACAATTATGGGTCAAAGTCTTAACTTTTTGTTTGCTTCCTACATTTTTTTACTTACATGTTACTTACTTACATGTCCTTACTGCAATTTTTCACGTCAGAGTGTCATGTGAAATACAATCAAGATGATACTGAGATATTCAGACCGCAAGTGCGTGCGATGGAAAAAAGAAAGTGCTATTACCCTTTACGAAGGCTAACGAGTTCACCCCCTGCACCATGCGGGTACTTCGTTTCGCGTGTCTCAGCTAATTTTCTATCTACAATTGCTATCAGCAGACACCTGCGGTCCGGAGTTTTGCAAAGATTTCAGCATCATCCGTGAAAAATTCAATGAAAATTTGAAAGGAAACTTTTTTTCATCAGTCTTGCATCGAGACAGCATCACATCTCACAACGCCAGTTGACGTGCTTAAGCCTAGGTTAAAGACATTGAGTAAGATTTAGTGCTTCATGTAAGCTTCTATTTTTCTCATCGTGCCGTCGATCTATATTCCTCACGATTTGTAGCATTTCTAGCCCTTGAAAATTTTAAAAAATATGGTTAAGGTCGCAACTGATATCTCGAAATTTTTTAGTTCTTGACACAAACCTTTTTGTTAGTACGGGATTGGGTCACCAGCGGAAATTTAAAAAAGAACTGTTCGACAGTAACGGATGTATTCTGTCAGCTGTACACGGCTTAGAGGAGTTGCATGCATTGCGTATCCAAATGGGGTTGATCGAAGCCCAAGGCTTTTCCTCTATCTCTCCAGCATTAATGTGAACAGCAAACAAGCTCGTTTAGCTTATTCTGTACAAGGGTTTAAAAGCGTACTCGTTCTCATGAATATTTCGGGAAGCAACGAAAAAATTATGTCGTTGTCGATGACCTCCGGAAGCCGTTAATGGCGTTAGTGGCGCGACTCACATGAAGATCAGTCGTATACTCACGAATAGGATATGAAACCTATTTGACACCTCAAGATTTTGCAGTTCTTCTGATGAAGACCGGATAAGCACATCTTCGGTGCAGCAATTCGTTCTAGAGGTAAACTGAAAAAAAGAACTCTCGTTTTCTTTTCCTTCACGGCTTTTTTTTTCTCACAGTTGGAAGCTCAAAGATAAACAAACCATGGGCTGTAAGCTGCCTATCGAAGAACTCATCATCAAACAAGAAGTTCGAAGCACATCTCCACTAGCAACAAAGAGTTGCCCACGAAGGGGAAAAAATAGAGTCTTAACCGTACTGCAACAAACCTACGTGCTGGATGAGAAAACCCAGATGCTTGTGAAATTTGCTCGAGAATTTGCATTGAAAAAAGCACAGGAATTTTTGGAAGCTGATTAAAATGAATTAGTGGTAACAACCCCTACAGATGCGAATTTTGCCATGATATGGAATTGATGACCGAAAAATCCTCATTCTAGTATCTTTTTCTGCAACCTCAATAACAGAGGCCGAAAAACCCGTCATAGGAAAACCAGCTCAGAGTCTTCTCTCTGAAATCTCTCTGATACGACTGACATCTAAGAAATGTACCCGTTCTATCTCAGAACCGTAGCTTATCGCAGTTCCAACACGGAAATACAGCTCGCCATGTATTATCCTCAGGGTTTTGGCCGACAGTTATACGGGTTTTTGCTACACTCGTTCACCTCCACATTTCACGCAGTGGCTATTGGCGACAGATTCCTATCAAGCTTTTATTGCACCCATACTACCATCAGTTCTTCCTTTTCAAAAAATACTAAAAAGCAAAGACGATGCGCTTTAGAAACCAGGAAAGAAAATAGGTCTGAGCATAAATTGGAAGAGAATCCAGGTCATGAGAAATCTATCGTGTAAAGTTATTTAATAAAGCGAATCGCTCTTTGGTTACAGAGGGCACTTCAAATATTTACCCGAAGCGTTCTAGAACATGTGAAACAACAAAAGGAAGGTTCTGTAAGAACGAGGGTAATATGTTTCCAATTGGAACTATTAGAATAGCCGCAAATGAACTGAAAGACTCAACACTTCGCGCTCACCTTCTTGAATCACCGATTACCCCATATCATTTCTTCAAGACTAACACGTTGGATGAAATCTCGGCCATGTCAGAAAATGAAGCACAAGCCATAGAACGCTCTAGCGATATCCTTCAATAGATTTTTCGTCCCGATCCAACATGGTTTTTTAGTTAATGTGATGGTGGATTTAGTTCATCTCATGATCATGAACACATGTGTCACATTTTGCCCATCCTAGCACTTCTTACACTTGATTGTTATATCAAATCCACCATCCAGGAAGATCTTCGAACTTTTTTTCGTGTGAGTTTGACTGTGATCGCAGAATTTTCTTCTTCTACACGAACATCGTTGAATGACGATTCAGTTGATTTCCCTTGAATTTCTAAGATAGCCGTCCACTCGACCCGGAGGGATGATTCTTTACGAGCCTTTGGCAGGGTCTAGACAGCACCTGAATTGGTTGAGCCTTCTGCATAGTGATTGGCATCACGACATTACCACTGCGGTACCCGTGCCTTAGTTTTGGACAATGTCCATATCAATGAATGCCAAATTAGGGCTTGCCACTGTCACGCTTATCAAATTTTATGAGATAGAGACTACAAATTACCCTCATCTGGGAAATCACTAGCTGGATAGTTAGTAGCGAGGCTGTGTAGAGCATCTACAGGTGGCGTACAGGGAGTTAAACATAGGCATTCATTTTTTTATAACTGAGGGTAGGTTAATCCATGAGATTGGTTTTTCATTGTGGAGCGTCAATTTGCCATATTTTTTTCTCTACCTGTATAGGAAAATCCATGCATGAGTCCTTATTTATATATGTGCAGGCTGTATTATATAAGACATTTCGTCCAATAAAGTGACCGAAAAGTACAGAGTGATAGTTAGGAATCCTTTCCAACTCTCCATGTCTGCTCTAGGAGAGGTCGGCATACGTGGGTACATGCAGATAAGTGTTACGCAATTATCTTGGCACTTACCTGCGCCAGAAACGTAAAATAAATGGAATCTCTTTCGCTTAGCTACGAAATAGACTCCATACCGCGAAGACCGGGGACATTACTTTGAACCAGCAGAACACCTGTAGTGTGTCAAATTGAAACCCACGAGTTGGAATGGAGCAAACGGTTTGAGGAACTGCTTACGTTTATCAGTACAACCAGTGCTACCCGCGGTTACTCACAATTCCAGAAGACCCCCCTCTCCGCGTTGGACGATGGAACCTCCTAATAGAGAGTGAGAGACCGAAATAGACGACATCATAATAAACTAGAAGTTTTGTATAACCAACGTCGCTATTGTTTCAAAAATTTAACGCTATCGGACATAGGTGTCTTCGTGTGGGATTCTTCTTTTGCAGAAAGGACGGAAAAAATACGAAATTCATTGGAGCAAAAGCCCTAAACTGTTGCAAACTCGAGCTTGCTCGATCGCTAATCGGCTTTTTGCATAATAAGCTGCACGAGAGCTCTGTATAAAAGGCCAGAATGGAGGTATTAAAAATCAGAGAAAAGCAGAAATGGCTGATGCTGTGAGGTAGAAAGAGCATTCGCAATACCGCCCGAAACTTTACTGATTATGAGTCTGAAGTGGTCACACTTTCGACGATCAAATGTAGCAGTCACGGCTTACAGAAAGGCTACTGCGAAAATCATTCCTGACTTCTACCTTGGTCTCTTTAACATAAACGTCCTCCTGTCTCCGTATGAAATTATGTAGCAGGGTTATGCAGTCACAGCGGTTTCCTATCCGAAATCTTCCCTGCTGTTCCATCAGGAGGCAACCGAGGGAGAAGAACCTACCGCAAGCTTTCACCAGCACGTTAGCTCAACTCTTCACAGGTTACGTGTCATAATGGTACGTTACTACTCAATGTAATGCAAGCAGGAGCGCGTCTTGCACAAGAATGGAAACCGACAAGATATCGGCAACTATCTCCCAATAGGTTTGCTGTCTGTCGTTTTCAAATTCTTCACTAGGGTCATAACGATATGCTGGAAGAAGGAGCACAATCATGTGATGAGGCAGGATTTGGACGATTATGGATGTTACTGACATTCTGCGAAAAGGTAAAAACACAGCTTTATTTCAACTGCATCGCCTTAGAAACGTTGTACGAAAGCCAGTACATCCAGTACATCACTGCCCAGCATATAAAACATCTTCTAATTCCTCAACTAGAATATTGTCATTCTAACAACGACATTAACATATTCGTGAACATAGGGAGTCGTCAAGGTGATACAATCTCGCTAAAATTGGTTATTGCCACCCTCAAAAACGCCATGCGAAAATTGAAATAAAATAATACGACAGTGGAAACTCATAGTCAGCAATCACGCCATGTTCTCTTTGTTAATGATATCATTGTTAAAAGATCGAACGTTGGTTGTAGAAACGAATTACCGCAGATATTATAACATCGAGCTTTAGCCAGAGAGAGTGAATGCTGGCAGGCTTCGGCAACAACTGTGGAAAAATTGATCCTCGATTACGTTGGAGAGAATGATTGTCTTCGAACGTTACAACAACGTACATCTGGGTCGAAAAAAACAACGGCTTATGCCTGGAGCAAAGCAGGAGGAAACGAGCAGATTACAGAGTATTCAACGGTGAGAGGATATCCGATGTCATAGTGGTCCGCAACGAGATCCGATGTTTTGACATCCTTTTAGACATGCTAAAGATTAGAGACTTTTTCCGTGCACTGCGTCTGTCACCTGACGTCTTTACACCAATCCCCCTTAGCGACTGGTTCGCTCGGGATTCCAAGCTCACAGCAAGAAAACCACTGACCGGATGGTCAGAATTTTTCAAGAAGATCCTAGAAGAAAAGTATGGCTCTCAATGGGTCTGTAAAGAGAGCAGGGCACACTGGCTTTCCGTGCACACAACAAGAACAAACGAGGACTTTCCTGACGTTCGCTCGAGATATTCGACGATCATCGGGGGACAAACGATATAGGTGATAAGATGGATGACCTTTTCTTTCAATTATGAAGAATCGATTTCAGGTTTTTGTTTTCAGATAAGTAGAAGATAAAAAATGTGTGCAATTACTCTATAACTGTTTAGGTGACCTTTAATAAATTTCACCTAAGTTTTACCTTTGCGAACATCGAACTGGCCAGAATTATCTGATTTTTAAGAAAGTCGTGAGAACCCGGTGTCTATCTTCTCTCATGTTCTTTGAAAATGTCCCTTTTTTGTACTTACGTGTCTTGATGCTCAGTCTTCTTGACAATTCACTCACATTGAAAACAAAACAGGTTTTTCACACAATCACCGCTTTTTATAAGTGTTCCACTGAGTATGTCACGTGGAGACCAACCTCACAGAGTTCACATGGAAGCGTAATGTGCCTCTCACAATAAAATATCAGTCTTAAATACTATGTGAGATTACCCGTGATTATGAGGCGTTTTCCCTGCTGATCATTTCCGGGTCCATGAAATTTATCCAGAATGCCTCGAGAGTTTTGCGCTCTGCGCATTAATAGAAAGTGAGACGTGGGAATTATTATAAGACATCTTAATAGTATTTAAGTAATAACAATGTATAGCTTCTCTCAGCAGTGTATAATAAAAGTAAAATGTCGTAGAAGAGTGAAAGAAAAAAATCGGTTTTCGTAACTTCTCAATACCTTGTATAGTCGGTTTAAATTCCCGATTGAATCATGTGCTATCCTGACATTAGAAGTTTTCTCGTGCAATATAGCATAGCTGTTTTGTGCCCGAATGTAAACAGTATGAGTTTCAGGGCAGCAGATTTCTCAACAATTCACGAATGAGAGTGTGCGTCGTCGGTGCGGCGGCATCCGGTCTCCCCTCAATTAAGGCCTGTCTAGAGAACGGCATTGACGTCATCTGCTACGAAAAAACCTCCGATATTGGAGGTCTATGGAATTATCGACCTGATGAGAAAAATGTGAACTTTCATCGAACATCTAGTGATTAGCTTAATTGAAATACAAAGCGCGTTCACTATTTTAGCTATCACATGATTCTAACCAACTATTGCGAAGGGGCGAATAGCAAAGTGGTAGTGACGTCTTTCATCATGAGCATGGTGCCAGGTCGACTCCGCTCCGGGCCCATCAAGCCCCTCATCCCTCCGGGGTCGAGAAATTGGTACCGGACTTGTTTGGGAAAAAACCACTCTCTGCAATCCAACTGAGAACGCTTCAGCCCGGCTGTCTCAGGAATCCAGGGAGAATTGCTCGACCAGCATTCTACGACATTCAAAATGAAGTGGAAATCCTCAAACAGCAACCAAAGCCACACGTAAAAGTTGGAAGACTTTCGTGGATGATGGATGCGAGGAAACGAATCTAATGTGGGAAGTGCTGGGCTCCGCACGGTAGACGCGAAGACGGAGCAACTGAAATGAAAATGAAGAAGTCAACTATTGCGATTATGCAGTGAAAGTCATACGAAGTGTTTCATTAAGAAAAAAATCTGGACAAACAAATGCATTGTTAGGTCAATATGAGGTCTTGCCAAAAGTGTAGCTTTGTTCACTAGATCCTTAATGAATATGCACTCATGTAAGAAAAAGTTTAGATTGGAGGAACGGTCATGGCGACCACGGTTGTAAACACGTCCAAAGAAATGATGGCTTACTCGGACTTCCCTCCACCCGAAGATTGGCCCAATTTTATGCATCATTCAAAGGTTTTGTCTTTCTGCATAATCATTGTTCTGGTTTTTTCATTGTGAATCATCAAGTTCTAGTCCGGTTCACTAACTACCATCTTTTAAATCTTTTTAAATGTTAATTCATTGTTTAGGTCAATGAATATCTGCATTTGTACGCTGATCACTACCACTTGAAGGATTACATTAAATTCAATACAGCTGTGAAATACGTTAGTTTCAATTGTTTTCATGTTTAATGTAGTGCTTGTGCATCTTGAAGCCTAGCTAATAGCAAAATTATGCCACGATAGACCTCGGCAGGAGAAATGGTTTTATTTTTGCAAATAACGTCAGAAATAAGAGGCTTCGAGTCAAAAGTCTGATTACCATTGTTTTCCTCGAACAAGCGGAGCGCAACTACTCAGAGCTATGGCGCGCGACAGGTACGAATGTTGATTTTACTGAAGCCATATCGAATTTCTCGACGATTGCCAAGACTCAAGGTGACAAAAATGACGACGTTGTACATCTCCATGAGTCCCCGTTCTCATGCCAACGCTACATTTCAACCTAAGACAAAACCTCCATTCACGGCTTGTAACGCGATTTGCAAAATTCAATGAGCTGATCGAGCTCACTTAATTATGGAAATGATCTATCAACTTTTCCTCTTAGTCTTATCATCGGATGGTGTAAAAATCTTGAGCAGAAACAGTTCTATAGGTAATATGTTTAAAATGCCTTTCATAGTTTTGAGTTTATATGATATCATCTGTATCACCTCTTGTTCCGTTGATCTTCGAGTGACCTGAGCGGACGCCAGTAAATCTTCCATTTCTCTCTGTCGCGTGCGAGAGTAGCCTAGTGCGTTCTGCTTGCTCTAGGGACTCGTTGGGCATCATATCTTTCTTATAGAGTTTTCGTGTATTTTTTATGTATAACTTTGACTCCAACTTAAATGACATACTGATAAGCAAAACTAGCGTCATGATGCCAGAAATCGGTAGATTATATGTCAACACAGATCAACGAGGAAAAATCAGCTTTCAAAGTACAGTTAGAAAATGGAGAAGTTGAACACTTTGACAAGGTTATTCTTTGCACCGGACATCATGCCACGCCATATCATCCACAACTGAGAGGTACAGTTTTCTTTTGGATCTGAAAGTCTCTCTTTCATGTTGGACCTTTTGGCATTTTCTATTGAAGAAACGTTTTTATTCCGCACCTGCTCTTACAACACTATTGGAAACAGTATATTTTGTTTGATTAACCGAGTTTGTAACTGAAAATTCTTTTTTTTTTCATCGTGCTGTTTTATTTGTTGAAAATACAAAACAATGACGAAACTGCATATTACAGTGGGTCAAATCTGATTTATTATGTAAAATATCTTCCATTCTTTTCTTCTCAGTTACAGTCTGCACTTAGTTGCAAAACAAGCTGAAAATAGCTCCAATGTCGCTGTGGCGAAAAGTCAGCTTCGAGTCAGATTTTTAGCTCAAATTATGGAATGAAAGAAAAATTTCCCCAAACTTTTTTCAGTTTATGTAAATAATAATTACAGACGTCGATAAATTCAAAGGACGTATCATGCATGCTCATGAATATCGTGACATAAAGGGATTTGAGGGAAAGAATGTTGTTCTTCTCGGGATAGGAAACTCCGCTTTGGATATCGCAGTTGATCTTGCGAAAATCGCCAAGTCGGTACTGTTTTAAGCAACATATTTGGAGAATTCGTTGAACATCCGTTGCATTCAGATGAGACTTCTGTGATCGCTCGAGCAAATTGAATGCTGTGTTTTCGTTGATGACCCTAAAATTTCTTATCGGTTTTGCATACATTTATGGAAAATTGTAACACACTTCAAGAAGCAACTCAAATCTATGTCAAACTTGTTTTACAGTAGCTTTGTAACCAGCATTTTGACTGGTCTACTTTGTATTGTTGGAGAGAATGTACCCTATTGTTCATTTATGTATAGAGAAATTAACAGTTCGATCTTTAGAAAAGCTTGGCAAGATCTTCCCATCGTGTACTAAAATATAAACAATGTAATGTAGTAAGTGAATAACGTGAAAGCGGATAGAATAGTGGTAACGATGCCGACCATCGTGAGCACGGTGCTGGTTCAATCTCGCTCTAGTCTTACCTTTTAAAAAATATGGAAAAAATGACAGAATGCAATAATCTCTAGTCTGTACTTCTTACTGTAGGTTTCTTTAAATTGCTTATTCTTTAATGTACACGGATGTACTCACTTTTAGCCCTTAGCTTTAGCTGAGAGAACATTTAGGTGACGATATCCACAAGACGGGGAACGTGGATCTTCAACAAGGTAGCCGCTGGCGGGATGCCCTACGATACTCTTTATATGACGAGGTAACCACCAGTATGACTCTGCTTTTTTCTTGATGCTTCTAGTTGACTGAATTGTGTTCACTATATTCATGAAGTTTTTCTACTTCCGAAGTTTTTTTAAGGTACTATAAATGGCTGATGGACAGTGTTCCATGGACATTAGCCAACGATTTCATGGAGCATTTAGTGCAACAAAGAATGGACCATGAATTATATGGACTTCGACCAAACCACAGGTTAATTTTTACTCTTTTTCCTGATTAAAAAGCAAAATTTATGAAAGTAACATTTGCGTCGGGTAACTGCAGTGGTTAGAAGTTCCTTACAATACACATGTGGTCACGGTTTCATACATGATCCTACGCTTTGGATAAACCAAGTCCTTCATCCCCTGGGTTCGTAAATTGGTACCAAACATCTCTTGGGGGTAAAACACGGGCCTGATACATAGGTAAGCACATGTATGCCAGTGTATGTGCCAAATATGCTTCCCTTTACCGCTGCGCATGTCTAATGTCATCGAATTCACGGCCCGCTCCTAAAGGAATGATCAGCATCAAAAATTTTATCCTTATCATCCCAGTATTAACTCTTTCCGTGGAATAGATTTTAGCACAAATTTACTATGGATTACTTGAATGGTTGTCGAAAGTTATCATTTAGCGCTTAAACTCGACGATTACAGGTGAAAAAGATGTGGGAGTAACAATAATTGTAAGCATGGATATGTTCTTCCATACAAAACAACAGGGTTCCACACATATCAAGCTGTTAACTAAGCGAATCCCATTTTGCGTATGAAACAAGTATGCCATATTACTTATTTCTTGAGGTTCTTTCAACAACACCCAACAGTCAACGACGCCCTCGCGAATCTCATTTGCTCTGGACTCATCACCGTTACCGTATGTGGACTGCTTTCTTTTGATCCACAAGCTAAGTCGCCATGACTCACAATGCAGTATCTCCTGACATATTTTGTGATTCGATCAATTCAGTGCGCTGTTTCTAATCCAACCCATCTCTTCTAGTGATGCAAAAGCATTATACATCCGTTCTGCGAAAGCTAATTTCTTGAAACAAATCCTTTGAAGTTATCATTTTCTTTGAAAAGTGATCGTTTTCGTTGAAGGACGATGTTGATACGTTTACTGCCGATAAAGTGATAACGAAAAACGGTCGAAGCTTCGACTGTGATGTGTTTATCACATGCACAGGATATGTTATTGGGTTTCCTTTCCTGGATCCGAAAATCCTGACAATCGAGGTGGGTTCCCTACAATACACACCACAATTCTCTGCACTTACAAGATTATAACAGGGTAAAGTTTATAGAAAATTGAAGGAGATTCTATATACGAAAATTACCAGTAGTTTAGCAGAACGAGGTGTCGTTGTATAAGTTCGTATTCTCCCCGAACAATGAAAATTTGGCCGTGATTGGAATGATTCAACCAATTGGAAGCATTTTGCCGATTTCAGAGATCCAGGTAAATCAACAACTTTTTGGCTCATACTTTATCTTTCTGCGTCAGTGGAGCAATTCATGACAATGGTTCTTTTTTCCGAAATTATCATGGCTATATTGAAAACGTCATAATGAGAAGCACGGGAAAAATTGCTTTATTTCAACCGCACACTCTAAATCAAATATGATGTGCTCTAGATGGGTCGATTTCAACGTTTGACGCTTCTATTTTTTGTATTACCTACCATTTTGAACTTCGGTCCAATTTTAGCGTTTCTTTTTATTTTTATACTTATTTACGCTGTCTACTCGGCTTTGGATCTATCACTGGTGAATGAGTGTTAGGTCAACCCGTCGTAGGATTTGCTAGGTTTTTTATCAAAATGCAGCGAAGCTCCATGCAATGCGGAAGAGTGAGCGACGGCGGCCTGTGGTGCGACCTGGAAGCACTGTAGTACTCATATCGAGGAGGTTAGAGAAAATATCGACAAGCCCTGGGAAAAGAAGATCACAAATATGACAACTGCGCAAGCCGCGGCCAAATCCATAGACGGACTCCACCAGCATAAGTAACGGTCGTTGCAGACCGAAACGAAAATCTGATGGCCTGGAATTCCTCCTACCTCGCTTCCCCCACGACATGTGAACATGGCTCACATACATTCCTAAGACTAATTTATGTTAGATTTGTGACTCTAGATGAAGGAAGTAATTTCGGGGACATAAATACTCGAATAAGCCTGTTAAATAACATATAACAAGCACTTAAGCCAAAATGGAAAGTTGTAAAGGCTATAAATGGGCACGTCGGCTCCGTGTTTCTTCGCGCAACAGAGCGACCAATTTCTGTGTCACATTGTGGGATGCGATGAGAAGTGGCCTCCGTGAGAAAATCGACGACGCTCAGAGCAGTGGTAGGACAGTGATTGAGGCTTTCTCCAATTTGTACTATAGGAGGTCATAATGAAAGTTCCACGGAAAGTATGATGAAGAAGTGATCCAACAACTTCTGGATTCCTGTCAGTACCATAAATGCACCACTGTTGTGGTGGAATCGAAGAAATGCGATAACGGCAACGCCTACAACCGGTGTTGACTGGTCGAAAAGAGCTCACTCCGAAACGCGAGAACGTCCGAGGAAAACAAATGTTACAAAATTCGAGGAATAGGATGCATAACAATACTTTACTTACCATGTTCAGCAGGCCTTTCGCAGACCAGCTACCGTATTATCAAATACTTTAACAACTATCGCTCAGTGATCTATAATATTAAACTCTCTGCTGAAGATGGCTGTCGACTCCTTACCCTGGAAACCAGATATTTGTCATACGTGGAGTATATAAAACCGTATCTGGTTTTCAAAATTGTGTAGGTTATATTTCTTTTTGGATTTTGATAGGTAAACTTTGCTACAAGCTCAGATGTGTGCAATGAGGGTAATGCGTACGGATTCATATTATTTTTCCTTCCACTCATTAATACATTTGTCACGTTATGCGGTGATTTCAATAAATAATTTAGCCCGTGGCGTTCAGATTCGACACTATAGTGTCAACACTGAGTTTAATGGGGGTACAGGGTTTTTTAAAGCACTATGTATACTCATTTAGTAGCTAATCGAGAGCAAATCAAAATGGAGGGGCGAGACTAGAAGAATCATTCTCTGCACTTAAAGAAGATATTTCCCCTTGAAAATGTTCATTGACCAGTAATTTGAGTAAAAATTAACTGTTTTTTCATTTATGTCGTTGTGGTCGTCGTATGGAATGTGTGAATACAGAAAAAACACCCAAATGGTTTTGTCATAGGGCGCAAAAATACTGCAAAATGCTAACAGCAATGCATTTACATAATGCACTATAGTAACTTGCCTTCTTGGATACTTTATGACCTGTCTTCACTGGTTGTGGAGGCCCCAGCATAGTCCACTCGTTTCTCTCTTGCGCAAACGTCGTTCATAATGGTGGTCTGCTTCGAAAGTGGTGAAGTTCACGAGGCCCATTCCGTAATACTGAAATTGTTGCCATCTGCAAGTGCATATGGCTGACGTTAGCCACGAACACGCTCGCCCATTGTTTGCGTGGTCATCCAAGACGACGCGTGCTTTGTTTTAGAGCGCACTGCACAGTTCTTTTCGTCCATCTGTTGCTTGTTCTTTTTATTATATGACCGGCCCACATATGCTTCGCTATTGATGTTTGCCCTCCTAGATACCGAAGATGGGATTTGTTTAGAATGTCTGAGCTATGCATTCGTGATAACCGTTGTCACTGCCGGCCAAATTTCAGAACACATCGTTAAAGCGCTCTGCGAGTAGTACGCAGTATTCCTGATGTGGATGAAGTATCAGCCCACGTCTCTGTTTCATAACACAGCTCCTAGAACACGGTTGAATCGAAAACGTGGGCCTGGAGTCTTAGGTCCGTTGTTGGTCCTTTGCTTTTATAAGCCTATGCTGATCTTCTTCTGCTGTCTAATTCTCCCTTCATGTTGCTCTCTATGTTCATTGATCGTCCAACGTATGCGTACAAGATGGTTTTTGTTGTCAGAGAACTATCCAGTTGGATTTCTTCACTTTCGCACCATAGGGAATTTCCCATCCATTTTCATGCCTTCCTTGTCCCAATCGAGTGACTTCATTGTCCACTGAGCGCGGCAGTAAACAGCTATGGCGATACTGTGCCGTCTTATCGGACCCCTTGTCGTTTGGGTATGGTGAGGGGTCTAGGAAAAAAATCTGTATTTCTGCGCTGAGTTTGGATAACAGTTTGCTAGTGTTCAAAAAAAAGTAGTGGGTGTACAGCAAAGCAAATGCCTTCGACATTTAATTGCCAAAATTTCCTTCCATGAATGATAACTGTTCCGTAATCTAGTTGGATATGACGGTTTTCCAGCTTTTCGTCTCTTATAAGGCGATCACATAGAATTTGATGCGATCAGCAGCTTCAAGAAGAGCGTTAAAGTTCGGCGTATGAACAAACTGTTCTGGCGTTATATGTGCAAGGCAAGAAGAGGTCTCTATGGCATGCTGTGGGCTTTCTCGTTTTGTCCCTTTCCACTGAAATCTTGTTCAACCAGATTTTTGATCACCTCTCACTGATCCTCTCACCGCCCGACGTCGTAAAGAGTAGCGCTCAGCGTGTGGGGTGCTGAGGCGGGAATTTCTGATCTCGTACTGATCTCCGGGGCCGGGAAGGGGGATCGGCACGAGGAAATCGCTCAAAAACGCGTTTTAAGCGGGAAAAACGCAAAAAACCACCGTCCACTCGAAGTGGACGAGTTGTCCGTTTGGACGCTATAAAACGCTGCCGAACGCGGTTTTCGCTATTCACAGCCGGCTGTCACTACCCCATTAAGGTCTAATCGCAACGGATTCTGATAGGTTGAGATCAGAAGTATTCTCTGGAAATCTAACCATTGTGGTTTCCTAAAGACCCAAGGTCAACCCTGGAAGAAGCCTTCCTGAGGTAGGCAGCACCACCACAAAGGGTCGCCGCCCTTGTGGATCAGAGGGAGATTTCCCACCATGCGACCACCTCGGTACCAGGAAGGCGGTGATTCCTGGTACTGCTTTACTCCTAGCTGGGCTTCCAGATGAAAACATTGGACTTTTTTCTCAATCGCGACCTGACACACACGAACACCTAGCCACGATTAGACAGCAAACCACTGGTAGGACCGTAGCAACACGTAGTGAATAGTTTTCTTTATGTTTGAGCTAACACGAGGATGGCAAAAGAACTTTGTCGGCTAACGCTCCAGCGCCCAGTAAAAAGTAGCATATATATATGTATATATATATATATATATATGTATATATATATATATATGTATATATATATATATATATATATATATATATATCATTCACACCCATAGCACAATAGTGCAAAGGCTACAATCCTGTCATGTCCATAACCCCTAAGGTACTCTAGTTATTAAAAAAATATTCCGTATTTTCAAGTACCAGAAAGTCTCCAGTCGACGAAAAATTGCTCGTAATCGGTTGGACCAGCTGCGAAATATGGTGGCGGAGCGTTATGGATTAAATAGAACCGACAGGAGTAGGCAGCGCAATGATTGTGGTCCCGCTCATTACGTGAGGTCCAACCTACGTATGAGTTGGTCGGAACCCGCTTCGAGCTCACCAAGCGTTTCATCCTTCTGGGTCTGGAAATTAGTACCAGATTTGTTGGAAACAGCTTATTGCTGTAATGCGCGTAAGAACGTCCTGTCATAGCTGCCTTAGGATCCCAAAGAAAATTAGTTATACGGTACTCGTGACGAAGACGAGAAGTCGTCACGAAGTACCAGAAGGTACATGCAAGAAGGTTCGAAGATGGTGGATGCGAGGAAATGAGTCGTGCAAGAAGTACGTGGATGCGCATAGTAGATGTAGTGACTGGTCATGTAATAACAATAATTGTAATAACAACGGTAATAGTAATAACGACGGCAATAATAAAGTAATAAGTTTATAAATAAAAAGTGCTGCACTTAGCAGTTTTTATTTTTTGCCGACTTATCGAAATTGCCGGCGTTTATCGAAAAACCACCGTCGTCGCGAATGTTTGAAAGGATTTATTATCAGGTGAATTAAGGCACGATGGGTAGCACAAGTCTTCACGGGAAAGCTATCACTGCCTTCAAAAGAAGCCATGTTAGAAGACATTGAGATGAAGAGGAAAGAAATGAAACGTAGGTACTTCACGAGCGAAAAGCATACAATACAGGTAAGAGTGGTGACTGAAATGAAACCACCTTGTACCCTTGAAAACGTCGTTTTATAATTTCATTTCCTTTATTTCAGGTGGATTACATTAAATACATGGACGAAATTGCCATGCTTGTTGGATGCAAACCTGATCTCTGGAAGGTGAGACGGATGCCGGTTTAGAAATTCCAGCGTTAATGTATCGCCAAGAAAATCCATTTCAAAGATGAGATATCCATTTGGTCATGGGCTCACAATGACTACCATCCTGCTTTAGGCAACACTATGAACTATCTAATCCAGTCAGCAGTATAGCTTTTTCAACCCAGGATTAGATACTACGATAAGCTGGACGAAAATGAGGCCTACATAATTCTAAAGCGAAAAAATGGTGGTTCTCAATTTTTGAAAAGGATTTACTCGAATGTTTCACAAATTCAATCGCTAAAAGCGTGAGAAATCCGTTGGAATTGCCACATAACGTCCATTATCTAAATTTGCGTGTCTGGCGCGTCAAACGACGATTAATATCAGGTTTTTGCGAAGTCGCTGGTTTTTCAACGATAGACGGTATGTTTCTTATAACTAGTGATCCTAGGAAGTTGAGAAAATTACAGAATTACAGAAGGACCTTACCCTGTTAATCTAAAGGTATGCACGATGTGTGTGTTGCTGTTTTCTGTGTGTTGTTACGTTCCAATAAGAGCGCGTGTGGCGCAAAGGTCGGAAGCTCCGTGCAACACAGTGTAGTCGATCCCGGCGCCCGTGGCTCACCAAGCCCTCCATCTCTCCTTGGTCCGCAAATTGGTACCAGACTTATCTGGGAGGATAGCAGCACTAGCTCGGTACATCGGTACTCCACCACAAGTCATTATAAAGGCCATATATACATTCAATCACCTCCAAACGATGCCTAATGAAGTCGAATGCACGGCGCATCCCTCAGAGATTGATCCACGGCGAGAGCTTCATCCTTCATCCTTCATTATGTTCCGTCATACAATGACATTGGTTTTAGTATTTAGAAGCGTTTTTCAGCCTTCTTGAGACTATTTCTCTATTGTTTATGCACGTCTATTTCGTAGGATAACCTTTATCATTCAAAGCAGTTGGAATGAGCTCAGTGCTCAAATAAACCTTTCAACTAAAGGCATCTTTTGTTTTCCAGATATTCTTTTCCGACCCGAAATTCGCTTGGCGCCTTTTCATGGGAGCTAATGCACCTTACGTCTATCGTCTGATGGGACCGAATAAATGGGATGGAGCTGAGAATGCCATACGCACTATTCCAAACCGTGTAAGGAGACCGTTGAAAGCGCGGAATTGCAGGATGCGAAAATACAAACGCCGTGGAGTTCTTGTCAGTTTGTAAATATGAGTTTATAGCAAATGTATTGTTTCGTCGTTAACTCGGCATAGCAGAGGCCGGTGTTTCTGTCACGTGATCCAGCGAGATTGCATTTTAGGATGAGTACTTCCGCTACATGAGCATGAAATGGATTGCCGGTTGGTCGGTCATAATCTTCGTTACCGGCCTTAGTGTTCTCTGTTCGGGTACGGCTGGCATGTCTTTGTTATCATATTGCATCTACACAGCAAGTTTCTTCATACTGTTCTCGTTTATGTTGTTGTGGTTCGACATGCAGTACAATATGACCACTATTTTATGAGATATTAGTGTGTACTGGATTCTAGTTTCCTACTATAAAGGTTCTGTGTTCTAGAAGTTTATACTAGTGAATCTTGTTTTGTTGTTTTTTCAAGATGGTGCTAAATTTCATATTCGAGTACCTTCCAGTAATCGCATGCCTATGCTCCACTTTAATAGTGTTCTTCCAGATTTCTTATTATCATTAAATATGTTCATTAATAAACTGACCAGAGTTAGTGGGAGATTCTTGAGTGAAGTTTCCTAATGTCATACTTTTAGTAGCAAGAAAAGCATGTGAGGGTGTTTTATAAAGAAGTGAAGTCTCCATGGACTCCAGCATGCTTTGTAATGAATAATTAAACAGCGTGACCGAGCAGTAGTGAATGAGATTCATCCGAGCATTCGCTTACTCTGCAAGAGAATGTAGGAACCTAAACTTGCTCGTCGGGCCGCCAAAAATCAACAATGATAGAAAGCCAGGACTGGTAGACCATTAGAATACAATAATGTCCCAAATACGTTGCTGATGCCTACGGCTGCTGAGATTTCGTCTCGAGTTTTAAGAACTTCAGTTTCGTTCTCATCTCTTTTTCAAAATTTGATTCTAAACAAGTCTTTCAAGTCGAATAACAGTTTTAAAGGACTGTACTTATATACAAATAGCTAAATCTCTTTTCTTTAAGCCTACAACGTTTTTAACTCCTTAAGTATTCTGGTTAAAAGTTCTTCAGCAGTTTGCGAAAAACCACTTTCGGTCCCTTTGCGTTATTTAATAGCGTTTCCCCTTTTTTCATTCATTAATTTTCATTACATGATCCGAAACCACATGTATCACAATGTGCTAACATCAACACTTCTTACACTCGATTCATTTCCGTCATCCACCATTCACGAAGGTCACTGAACTTCTTTGGATGTCGTTTAGGCTCCTGCTTGAGGATGTTTGTGTTTTGACAAAAGTTGAATGCCGGTCGATTCCATTCTACGTGGAATCGTGAGATGGCCACACTAGAGCGTTTCCACATATATTGGAGGGAGTGAGCTTATCTAATACATGTTTAGTACCAATTTCTCCTGACCCCGCGTGAAGCGTACCGGGTAAAGGCGCCCTACATATAAGATCAATCCCGCACCGCAGGCACACCAGCTCTTCCGCCCCTCCTGAGTCGGCAAATTGGTACGAGAACTGTCTCGGAGCATGGCAACACTGACTCGATAGATTTGCAGACCACTGCGAGTTATTCTATAGTCCAGTTACGCGTTCTAACGGTGCTTAATGAAGTATAATGTATGGTCTATCCCTCAGGGAATGATCAACGCCAGCAGCTTTGCCCTTTTTTATCTTCTCAACCCGGCACGGTGAGAGGCTTGGTTGACCTTGCGAGGGGGTCGAACAGGCGTTTAGGTAGGCTGGACCCTCTGCGTGGTGAACACACTCACTAACACTGCGACACCCTCTCCTTCTTTTATTCTAGCCCAGTTAATAAATTTCATTCATCTTTTATGAGACCGTTCATTCTAATAACGTAACAGAATTGAGTTCTTGGTAAAAACTTAGTAGCATGAAACGGTTATTTAAAACGAACTGCTTAAGCTTATGAGGTTGGACATCATCAACATATGAACACTGTTTTAGAAGCTCTCAGGACCCGACTTGATAGATTGGACACCGTTTTCATGATGAGCAGACACGAGATTGTTAGTGCATCACTTTTTCCATAGAGGGTAGGGCGCGAAAGGGAAGGGAGGCGACAGGCAAAAGACGAAAGGGAGAGGCGGAACCGCCGAAACGTCAGCAAATGTGGAATAAATATAAAGGATGAAGGATAAAGCTCTCGGCGTTGATCAATCCCCTGAGGGATGCGCCATGCATTCGACTTCATTAAGTATTGTTTGGAGGTGATTAAATGCATATCTGGCCTTTACAATAACTTGCAATGGCCTACCGATGTATCGAGCCAGTGCTGCTATCCTCCCAGACAAGTCCGGTACCAATTTGCCGACCCCGGAGGGATGGAAGGCTTGATGGGTCATGGACGCGGGGATCGATTCCACGTGTGTGTTGCTGGGCGCCGCCGAGCAACGCGCCCTTTGTGTATAGTTTTAATAAATGGAAACAAAGAAAACCATTTAGAATTTATTTCTTGAGTTTTTTTTCGTAAGTACCAACTTCTAGAAAATTCTTTCATAAATAATTGAAAAACAGTCGAAACACTGCAAAGTAGAAAGCAGCAAGCGAAATTCGAAACCACGATTGACCACTAGAAAACGCATGCAGTAGTAGCAGTAGTGCAAAAAATTCAAGATAGTTCAATCCCATCTTTCGCTTAGTGAATGACTTTCTTGGGAATGGTACAACTCTATACGAAAAATGAATGAATTCTTGCAATAATACGAAATGCTTTGTGCGAACTTATCTAGTAATGGATGCAAAGCAGAATGCTCATTATACCGTGGCGAACATTCTCTATTTAATCTTACCATCGCATAATTCGTTCTTGGATAACTAAGCTGAAATGAGGTTGATAAAAAGTTTTTATTCGGTCAACGTCTCGACGTCTTCGACTTCCTCAGAACCGTGTTGATCCGAGTAGATAGTGCACAGCTGGTCGATGTCGCACTGAGTCGAATCCAGTGCAGGGAGCACCGCTCGAATGGTTCACTTCACTCAGCAGTATCCTTTCACAAAGGACGAATGTTGACCGATTTCCGCCTCCAGTATTACCTGCTTTGGGCGGGCAATTCACCCTGCAGCAGTCGGTATTTTTATTACTTTTTATATAAAAAATAATACAAATGCTGGATATTTATTCCGTCTTTAGGATAAACACCTTACAAATACTACTTGCATAATGTTTATAATATGATGTTTTAAAAAATGTAAATATATTAGCTAGAACATGGCAAAACTGAAAAATCTCCTACAATTCCTATACCAACTGTATATAACTATTGTTTTCATTTACGTTTTATGAAATTCATCTGCAAGTGACATTTAGATTGTACTAAGAAACGGAAAAAATCTCAGAACAGTTTTTTTGGACTGCGCTATCTGACTCATTTTTGTATGAACTATACATCTTACCTGGTGTACAGTCCTTCAGTAAACTATGACTCAGTGGTCTTGCGTGGAAACTTACATTCCATCCAACCGCATCTGGTTGCACCATCTAGAAAACTTCAGCTTCGTCATACAAACATCGCCCAATGCAAAAGGAATATAGACACCGCCTGCAGTCATCTCTCCACTTTCTTAGGCACTTAATTTTTCATTTTTCATAATTTTTTAACAGTGTTCACTCTATCCCAGGTTTTTTTTATTTCATATAGTACTGACGGTCGGATTTAGACATATCATATAAAAGAATTCAATAGCTGAGGTCTTCATTCAAATAAAAGGCACTAAACTCAATCGCACGTTATGCAGTCCTCGTCCTAATCATCGAACCATTAAAGTTTATTCCACAATCATATATAACTCACTACATTTCTAACTTAGTTGTGTGGTTTTTAATTGCCAGCTGATTGCTCAGATGAGGGTCTAGTTACTAAAGGGAATTACTACATGACGTGCTAGCAAGATGCTTCCGACTTGTTAAAGAAACACTGTCACTAAAACAAAAGATAGTCTTAGCTAGACAGCTAACACACTATCTCCGCCACTCCCTACAACACTTTCCGAACTTCGTCAAGCGAGGATGAGCATACGATGTTTGCGGACTACCAGGTGACAGCCATCGAGTACTATACATCGAAATGCAACTACGAAGCGCCTGTCTTCGAAGCAAACTAGACCAGATGTTGATGTAAGTGAATAGTGTATGATAAAAACCTCGTGGGTGCTAATCAAGAAAATATCGATTTACTCACCAATGCCGACGTCAATAGAAAGCCGATCTTGGGAATTAGTTGCAAAAGTTTAAGCCCTGGTGCAGCTGCAACGCAACTACACGCTGAATGTTGCACAACTCAGCCTGCAACATCTCTTCTGTAAGATCGTCCCTCATTCATTCATGTCAATAATGGTGCTGCTCCCATTTTACACAACGGCACTGATAACAGATGACGTTGAGATGTATTGATCAATTATGAAACTCTTATGCACTGTCCTATTCTTTACCGGTAAGATTGTCAAGTTGTTTCTATAACGAGTTAATATGTTTCCCATTCACAGATATTTCTTATAGTTTTGTGGTTTTGTAGTGATCAGTTTGAGTCATGGTAGAGTCGACGGTCTGAATCCGAACTTATGTGACGCAAAGGGAACGATGCAGTGCGACAACTACCAAACTTGCTGTTTGTTTTCTGATGGCCAACACGGTGACTTTGTTATAATTTCTCTTTAAACAAATTTCTAATAACACTCTCCTGGTTTTCTATCTAAGGTGAACAATTTAATAACGTCTTACTTCCAAGACGAGTACTAGTACACTTTCTCCTTATGAATTTGTGATTGCCTCTTGCCTTCCAAAACCACGCTTTTCACAGTTCAAAAACAAGACAGAGCTCTAAAGTAATATAAATGTAATGCGACCCTTGAGTGAAAGGTTTCGGTGAAACAAGGGAACGTGTAGCCTAGTGGTAGGGGACGCTCTACAATACACATGGGATCGATCCCCCCGCCACTGGCTCACCAAGCCTTCCATTCCTCTGGGGTCGGCAAATTTGTACCACACATGCTTGAAGGATAGCAATACTGACTCGATACATCGTTAGACCACCGCGAGTCATCGTAAAGGCCAGCTATGCATGCAATTACCGCCAACGATGCTTAATGAAGTCGAATGCATGGGGCATTCCTCAGGGATTGATCAACGCCGAGAGCTTTATCCTTTTTTTAATAGTTTTAGGCAACTTCTCATGAGGATCAGGAGTCACCCCATCAGGGACATGTTTTTGCTGACCAGAGTGCCCGTTATAGAGAGATAGTTATGTGGACAACGATGGACACTTTTTTTACTGAGTAGCGGTTTTTGACCGCTTCTATACCCACTGAGGTGATGACTTTTCTAAGATAGAAAGTGAGGCTAATTATTTCTTGCGCTTGCGTTATGGGCCATGAGTTTCGCCATCGTATGGGTGCGTTCTACCGCATTGAATCTTCTTAGAAACTTATTTATTCGTACGACTTTTCATATTCCAACCTTTCAACTTTTCATATTCTGTTGACAATGACTAAGTGGAGAGCTTCTGGCAAATAGATGGATTGCCGCTGTTGTGTAAGTCCCCCTATTTCTACGACAACGCGATACTACTAGTTTTCTATTCACTGAAGAGCTTATGTCTTAGCGGGTGACATGAAAGGAGCTAACCCAATGTACTGTTCAGAACTAACATTAGGCTCTCAGGAATTCGGATTTGATCTTCAATGGACTAGACGCTGAGCGGTTTCGACGGAGAATATTGGATGGACTTTGGAAGAGACACCCACCGTGACGGCATGTCGACCACCCTGAGATAAAATTAAGCCAGATAGGCATAAGTGAGATGGAAATCGTGAGCGCTTTTTCGCCGCAGTTTTGCATTCATTGGACCTTTCGACTCAGGATTTCCGTCATCGTTATTTTGTAGTTGTCAAGATGCTAGTAGGTTACAAGACAGTACTTCTGTTTCCCTCTCCTTAAAAACTTTTTCTCGCTTCCATGCCAGTCTTGCAAATTTGAACTTCTTAAGACGTGCACTCATTAGTTACTTCTAAGCCCCAAAACTTTTGAATTACCGTGAAGGTGTTCGACAAGTCAATCGTATACCTCATTGATATTGTCGGCAGTGGTTTCGTCCCATTAAGCAAGCCAAGTACCCATACCAATCCATCATGCTTTTGGGATCCTATCTTTGTCCACTCCAAAAGATTCGACTCGATACAAGTACTAAGACCCATATCGCGATGGCGAACGACCGTAGACTATCGACTCGAACCATTGGCTCTAAAAAAGGCGTTGAAACGCTGCTCGAATAAAGTTTGATACCAACACGGTGCTAGCTGAATAACCTTAGAAATATCTGCCTTTTGAATTTTACGGCATGCTCTCTCCTCTGCAAAAAAAGAAACAAAGATATTGCGTGTTGGAGACCGCGATCCCAAACTTGAGACGATGGATATCGGTTAAGTGAAACCACTGATTTGCTGTGGTGTGGATTTCATTGTAGTATCCTGTATTGGGAGATTTTGACATAAAATTTTGAGAGAAAGGCTTCTGATATCGCATGCTACTACTGATAACCCTGGTAGTCAAAATGAAAACAGACAATCACTTATCTTGTTCATTCCACGTTAATACGTAAATACCCATAAGAAGCTATCACCAATGTTTACTTTGCAAAAGGCGCGATTTTTCATCGATAACATCTGCAAGTCAATATGCAGCATCTTGATCTTATTTCAGTTTCGCTGGATCATAGAGGAAAGAGACTGTCCAAAACGGTAATGGTCCCCATCTTTCGGCTTTTCATTTTTTGAATTTATTTCGTCAGGCCCTCAGCGGATTCTCATGTGAATGTGCATGTTTCAGAATTAGAAAGCGTAGCATGAGAGATTGTGCTCCGAGACCTTAGTAGCTCTTCCGCACTCGTCGTGCCTAGCGCCACTGTTTCAGGAGCTCTTTCAAGGTCGATGATTCCCTTCATTTGGTTGTTTTCAGAGAGAATTAAAACGGATTCCCAGGCAAACTCGGTATACTCTTGGGTACCTTGTCAAATTTTTTGATAGTAGAGAGAAGACAATTTGTTGGAAGTGACTTATGAAGTGTTCAAGGACTTAATAATTAGTTCTTTGACCGTTTTGGCCAAATCGACAAATACAATCAACGAAAGACGTAGTCAACATATAATTAAGCATACTCAGGCAATAGTGAATATCTCTGCCTACATAAAGAAGGAATATCTCATAATAGAGACAAGGAGGCCATATAAGGAAAAGTGCTGCGCTGCGAAAGAAATACAAGATCGCCTTCGTTTAGCATTTAACTCAATACTCATCACCTGCACAAATGCGGCATTGTCTCGCAACTAACTGGCTTCCGATCTCTGAGTGATATCCAAGAAGCATTCTTTATTTTGGTCAGAAATCCAAGAATTAATACGAACACGGTCAGTCATCACGTTTTAATAGAATACTCAACAACAAATGTCCAGTTACCAAAACGGGAAAAAGTCGCTTCATCACGTTTGCTTACTATTCCCTCTTGTAATAGATCTTATTTCCCGCATTTAACATCCATTCATCACCGACGCTTAAAACTATAACATCTATACTTTCATCTCTACCCTTATATAAACTGTAACCTTGCCTACAACTATGCGGAAAGAGCAATCCATCTGCGTATACCTATTAAACCTGAACGTTGTATGAGCAAGAGAATATAATCGTCCTAGATCGCTTCTATTACAACGGTGCTAAAAACAAGCTGTTCAAGATTGTGAGCAAAGTACTGTACTAAATAATTATCCATATCCATAAGCTGTATCCACCATTCTAGGATGAAGTACTGTACTCAATAATTATCCATATCCATCAGCTGCATCCATTATTCTAGGATGCTGCCCGTTTACCGCTGCCAACTGCTGTCCTGCGAGGAGCTCGTGCTGTCCTGCAGGATTCTGTTGCGGTGAAAAGGGGTGTTTGAGGATGAATAAAGAAGCCTAGAATTCTAATGAGTATTATTTTGCAAATGAATCAGTATGTAAAAGTTAAGAACCTTTAAATATTACCTTTTCACCAGATTTTCACGCTTTTCTCGCTCCATTTAGATGTTTTGTGCCAATTTAAAATCATAAAGCACTCTTAATTAATCTTCAGTTCATTAACTCTTAATTGATACTCCTTGCTAACAGACCAAGCTTGGCCAACGCATTTGAATTAGAGCCTAAGCACAGACATATCGCTCTCGTTCACGCAGCACAGGCTCGGAGGTGAACTCAGGTCCACTCACTTTAACTTCCGAAGAGATTAGCATCTTCGTAAAATCCCAAAAATTTTTTCTCGGGTTTTTGTGTTTTTATTATTTGGTGCTAAAATAAAATCCGCAAAGATTCCAGTATTTTAAAAGCTATCACAGGTGTAAAAAATCAGGTCTTAGTACTGGTCTAGAATACAATTAGCCGTCGCAGAATTATTAGAATTGGACAAATTTATCGCTTTGTTCAACTGCCGAGTGAAATCCACATTGATTTTGCTGCTCATTCCTGAACCTACACTAACCTGCCAATCGCTTATCACCTTATTGTGGATGGAGGGTGTTACTGGTTGCAGGATTGCGATGTAAGGTGAAGGTTATTCACCAGCAGGGTTTCACAAAATGAGAAGGAGAACATACCATGGAGAGTGCTTCTTGCTCTGCACCTTTAATACCAGGACAGCGTCATCAAATAATGACCTCATTAAGCCGCTGGATCAAATCCGTGTGATCGCCCTAGAAGCGATAAAAATCGGGAAGGCCGACGTATGCTAATCAGATGACTGAACTTTTGTCATTCATCGAGAGGTAATTCCGTTAAGAAATCTCGGTACCATTGTCTTCGCGGCACAGCCATCCGTTTCCCATCAGATCTCATATATGATCCTATCATTCTGGCCATTCTTCGTCTCGAACTTTCCCTTGAAAAGAACGTCAGTAACACCAATCTCCGCCTAGTTGCAGAATTTATCTGTTACTCACCAATCGCTGCAGCAGATAGGAACAAACACGATGCATTCTGCAAACAGCTGGAGAAAGTAAGCCACAACGAAAAGTCTTTCTATAAATTTCTTTTTGTAGACTACAATGACAGAATATGGTCGGCCAATGAAAATGAACACATGATAGAAAAACTCTGCACAGGAGATTCAAACGAGAATAGAAACCGTCTTGCACGACTCGACGGCGAGTTTCTTCTACATGAATTCGTTTTTCTTAAATAGAAAAAAATGCCGATGACCATGGGAGTATTCAAACGGTATAAATCATGCGGAAATCGACTACACTCGCGAAAACAGGATAGTGCCTCTTTAACATCTCAGTGGTGCTTGGATTCTGCACTCGACTCAATCACTGCCTTCTCCGTATGACTACTTGACCTGTAAGCTGGAAAAAAATTCACATCGTGGACTACGAAGACAAATTCAAGCTGTACATGACAAGAACATTCTAAACAAAATACTATCCAAACGTGAGTGGCAGATTAAAGAAAATCCTACCGAACACTATGAGCTGCTATTCGACGGATTTAAAAGTTATCCAAAACTCGCCTCATTTCCTCAAACAATAGTTTCAGACTGCAACTCCACCACAACAAACTAAAGCTTAACCCTTCTGCGACACACCTAACACTGCTGATAACGAATGCTAGTTCCAGAATACCTTCAGAGAATTTACATCGACACAAGCAGAAGAAATGTTAGAAGCAGCACAAAAAAAAACCAGTCCGAAGAAATATCATCGGGATGCGAGTACAATGTTCTGCTATCACCCCTGATGAACGAAGATAAAGAACAAAGGATAAAACTCTTGGCGTTGATCTATCCGTGAGGGATGCGCCATGCATTCGACTTCACTAAACATCGTTGGAGGTGACTAAATGCATGCCTTCACAGTGACTCGCGATGGCCTACCGATGTATCGAGCCAGTGCTGCTCTCCTCCCAGACAAATATGATATCAATTTATCGACACCACAGGATGGAAGGATTCGTTGGCCTCGGACGCGGGGATCTATCCTATGTGTACTGCAGAGCGGCCCCCGACCACTGCGCCACACGCTCCCTTCACGAACCACCTAAGGTTCTCGCCATGATATGGAATTGATAGCCGAAAAGTTCTACAGTAACACTTCCCATTCCACAATCCCCGTCGCGGACTCCGGAATTATCCGCTGGAGAAACAGCCAGGATCCCTCAGTAATCGAGCTATCGAGCTGCGATAGAAAGCATGGAGAGAGGTACAGCTCGAGGACTTGATAATATCATAACCGGCTTCATTCGAATTATAAACGAAATGTAGTTAACACGACCCATATAATATCCTAGATCCAAAACGAGAAAATCCCAAACCATTGGAAGGCGGCGTACATGTTCACCCAGACTGAAGTGACCGTTGTAAGTATCGTCTGATATTCCTGTTGAGTATAATCTACAAGCGGTCAACCATTTGAAAAAAGAATTCCAACAATGATTCTGCAACATGGACCACATCCAAACCGTATCACAGGCCATAGAGATTTCTCGAGAGTACAGTCTGTCCTTTGCCCTAACCTTCATCGACTAGAAGAAAGCATTTGATAGCGCCGAAACGGAATGCAGTCCTATCAGCGCTAGACAGAGGAGTAGACCTATCCCTATATAAAACCTCTATACTATTATCGGAACTGCAGCACGAGCTTCTAGGTTCTTCATCGACCCCTCACCATACCTATAGGAAAAGGTATTCGGCAAGGTGATACAATATCACAAAATTGTTTACTACCGTGAACAATGAAGTCATCCGATCCGAAGTCATTGGGATGAGAAAGGCATACGTATTGGTGGGAAATTCCTATCAAGTCTTCGTTTCACCGACGACATCGTCATCTCTAATGGCCAATGAGCTCAACGAAACGGAAAAAAAAGATCGGACCATGCATAAATCACTTCATGAGAAGCCACTGTGAACAAATCCAGATCAAACTGGACGGTTCTCCGATTACAGAAAGCACTTCAAACGTATACCTCGGCCGTTCGATGAATATGGAGAACAAGATAGAGGAATTAGATAGAAGAAGAAAAGCAGGTTGGACACCAATCGAGCCTCCAAAAGGCCACAAATTAGTGCAGCTGAGGTGTGTTCTCAAACGATGTACGGATCTTTGGGAACAATTTCTTACTTGGATACTTGAATGGCCGTCCCTCACTGGTCGTACGGGCCCCAGAATAATCCCCTTTTTTGGAGATTTAGTTATTTTGCTTCCATGGAGCCCCAAGGTCAGCCTAGCCAAAGTCTGCCCCCAGGTCGTCATCACCACATACAGTCACAGCCCTTGTGGATCAGAGAGAGAGATTTGCCGCCATGCGACTAGTTTGATACCAGGACGGTGGTAGATACCGGTATTGGTTTACTCTTAGCTGGGCTTTCTGATGCAAAAGCCAAACTCCTCCTCAGCTTGGGAGACCTTGCGACTATTGCGCAAGTAACGATTAGAAGATGTGCTGGGACCCATACTACTAGTAAACACGGACCGTCCTAGTGGAAAATACACAAATTTTCAAAACTGAACAATCAGTCCATCTGAAATAACACATGCGAAGCATACGCCAGACTTGTATTGCAATACCACACCTGTCATTTCAAATTGTAAACAGACGTTTTTTTACTAATACTCTAACAAATCCCACTCGTCCTCTGAAATAGTCGAACGAGATTAATGGATTGATAACGCCAAAGTCGATCCAAGACAATGACGCGCTTCTTCAATCCAGACCTCAAAAACAATTCCACCAAAGAGCTTATTAATTTGCTCATGACTATCTCAACAACACTTCGCTTGTTACTCATACATTTGTTGTATGGGTCACAGCTGTGTACCTATCCAGTGTTTCCCAACAGTTTGTAGAGTTGTATAAGCTGATGACTACGACTAAACGAAATAAAGGTTATCTTCCAAACCGTGTAGTTTACGCGGTTCCCCTGCCCTGACCTCCAGCGACATAATGTTCACCCTACATAGACATAAGCGTAAATCTATAAAGCGATTACTATAGGAACCCCCGAACGCTTAGTCATGGTTCAGAACTGTATGAAATCAGTAATGAACCGTACATGAAGCACCAATTGACCGCTTTGTGGACGTTCCAGGATAGCTTTGAACTCCTGCATTTCCTCACCCACCAAGTATACCCATGCCTTCCAAAAGGAATTCGTCCCAAAAAAAAATCCAAGATAAGCAGTTCCCAACATTTGCTGCTTGTACAAATATTACTACGCATTCCACAGCTCATAACTAAGGAGCGAAAATAAAATATTTAACCGTCTCAATATATCGCTCATAGATCTCTATGAACAATCTCGCTATAGTTAAATTGTACACTAAATCATATCAAAATGAGAAACAGCGGTTGCTATTAAGTAGCTTAATAATCACCTATTGAATGGAATGATGTCTGGACGAATGAAGAGTGGAAAAGTGAAATCCCGTAAAGGAAAGTTAGTTATTGATCATCGAATAACTGTTAAAAGATCTAAGATAAGAATACCAACTCAAAAGGTCACAGGAAGATACATACCGGATAGGGCAAAACGTGGCTAATTACGAGCTCTTGAAGCAGTGTAAGAGACAAAAAACTTCCTGAAAAAAGTGGAAATACGGAATGAAAATATCGTATATTAAATCTGAAATGACTATATGGTACACCTTCCAACCAGACAGTCTTTAGTAACCGTTAGAAATAACTATTAATCCAATACAATACAATCGTGGTCCACAGTCATTGCCTTGTACAAGGAACTGCAATTTGGAGGTTAAGAACAACGACAATCGTAAAAACGACGGGACTCTAAAGACAATGTAAGTAGGCGACGAATATGAAAAAGTTACTAAACGGCAAATTAATCGGCATCAAGAGAGACCATACGACAGTGAGCATTTGATGTCGACCTTAAGAAATCACAGATGATGTGTTCAGAGCGTAAAACGGCCTCTAAATACAGAACAGTACCGGGCGTAGGAAACTACGAGAATAGGAACATGAAAAAAGAAACAATTTGGCCGATTCAGAAAAGTGGTTAGAAATTCAAAATGACAAAACGGAGCAACTACAACAACCTAAGACTATACGATTGATGCCGGCTTCGAGGACAATTGATCTTCCTTGAAATTAGCTTCCTCCTGCTCAAGAGCATGTATAGCTTCCCTTTCAAGATGCTCAAGTTGATCTTGATGACGTTTCGCGAGTTGTTCTTCATGCTTTTCGGCTTTTTTCGCTAATCTTTTCCTCTCTTCGACAAACATCTTCAGATTCTTTTCATGCAGTTCTTTAAGACGACGTTCACGCTCCGCTTTTGTTTTTATTCCCTTGTCGAGACTGAGAACTTTCGCATCTTCCATACTCTTTTTTGTCTGGGCTAGCTTCAGCTCCTTTGTTTCGCTCTCCAGTCGAAGCTTTAGACCATGCATCTGTGCTTTCTGTGCTTCAAGTAGAAGCTTCCTAAAAATTAAACATAAAATGAGTATTAGCGCGACCCATTCAGTTCATTGCTATTCTCAATAAACAGAAATTAGAAAGGGCAAAGACATTACACCCAGGGTCAAACGGGAGTGAATTTCTACTAATAGGTGGCAGAGGTGGGGAGAGGGAGAGAGATGGGAGAGAGAGGAGGAGTGGGTAATAGATACCAACTCATTTCCCTTGTGGCATTTTCCTTCGCTTCAGTTTTTTAGCTACAACTTTTGTATACAGTCAACAGTTCATCAAACACAGATCACATTGCAGGACGCTGGCCAATAAAAGCCATTTTACACTTGGTACTTTACAAAAAGCTGCTTTTCAAACGGGTCCACTTCGCGACGAGAGGCTGCTGCAAGTGAACAGATTATGCATCAGATAGACTGGCCGTTGAAGAGTCTCTACTTGAACACTGAAGTTCACCACATGGAGACATTTTTTCTCCATGATAAGATGACATTTTCCACATCATGGAAGAGATCTGTACAGATGTAGATGTAGTACAGTTGTATACTGAGATCCATCAGAACCACAGTAGTTGAAAGTCTGGTGTTAATCAATGTGTTCCAAAATACCATATCAAGGTCTAGTATTCTTATTACCGTGACCTCCCAACAGCTTAGCGCCTCATCGTGGCTGGGAGGTGTTCCTAATGTTGGACTGCGACGTACAGAGGTGGGATTCATTCCCCCGGCAGGGTCTCCCAAAGTGAGAAGTCAGGCGTTTCCATCACTCTTATTACCGTGACATTCCACTACTCCTATAAACATTGCTTTCAAATAGATTTATTTCATAACCTGCGTTTCTTACAACCAACCCTTTGTTACACATTATTTGCAATCTCTGCAACCTACAAGCTCTATTATTAGCATTTCTAAACTAACATTGTAATCTTCGCGCTCCGCGATCTTTACTATTTACATACTTAAGATGCAAATTTACAGCTTTGAAACCAAAAACATACAAACTGTGAAGAGATAAGGAAAAAGGAAATATGCATTCATACATTCGAGAAGACAAAAAATAACGTATCAGTTGCTAGTTCTCCTGAAATGCGAAGAATATGGCGCCATCCGGTAGCTTGTGTTCACAAAGAGCTTTCCATAGTTGTGTCTTTCGGTAACCTGGTGTATTGATGAATTGGTGAAAAGGATCACTACATCTGGCGTGGACAACATGATGTCTTTTTTATCCTTGCATTTCGGAACCACGACACCGCGCCGGTTCTATCAGATCAACCGTCCTCACAAGGGATTCTTCGGATAACCTGCTTGAATTCTCCCCTACCGTTCCTAATGCGATCGCCGATCAAACATATCTTTCTCTGGAGCAATATTTCAACTAACAAGACACTCGTATACTATATCGGTCGGTTCATACGTACCTTCCTTGATCCAGTTAATCATCATTGATGGTCACCATCACTGATCCCAGTACACACTTTCATTGGTATAAACTGTAGTTCTGGATGTTTGGCTTCCTTAAGGGCACAACTAGAATACCTTTGCATAGTACTTGAACTTGATGTATGGCATGTATTGCCGGAATGCTACTCTTCCTTCCTCTAGACAGCTCGATGCACCAATAAAACAGACGTTCCCTCCATGAATATGATTCGTTGGCAATTTTTCTTGACAAGTTTAACAACCAACTTAGTATTCTACAAGGCTGTCTTATCAATGTCACCCCATAAACTGAGGAGCAAAAGATGGCATGCATTGAGCAGATTGGGACTCTAACAGTCTCTTCTTATTTATATGTTCTTATCAACTGCCCTTGTTGAACTAATGCTAAATTCGTAGGAATTCCCGTTGCTGCTGTCACTGTTGTTGTCGCCGTTGTTGTTGTTGGTCGACGATGACGATTCGGCGATTTCGCCCTCCGCCGAGACGTGCTGTTAGGTGTGGAAACCGAACTTTCAAAACACTGACTCTTCCCTCATTTCCAACTGCTCTCTAAAAAAAAACTCTCGGCATTGATCAATTCTTGAGGGATGTGCCATGCACTCGACTTCATCAAGCATTATCAGAGGTGACTGAATGCATATCTGGCCTATACAATGATTAGCTGTGGCCTACCGATGCAACGAGTCAGTGCTACCTTCCCGAACAAGCCACCTACCAATCTGCTGATCCCGGAGGGATGGAAGGCTTGATGAGCCTGGGGTGCGAGATGAAGCCTATGTATAATGCAGAGCACCTCTAACCACTGTGCTGCACGCGCCCCATTTTCAACCGCTACGACTAGTAATCCCGCGATCCATTTACCGGCTCATTGAACCAGGCTCAATTCCCAAATGAATGCATGTAATTCAGCACTTCAACATTAAACGGGCTCACCTCAGAGTGCAGTGTACTTTATTTATTAAAGTAGAAATCAACAGAATTCGCACACTTTGTAAACATACAAGCTCTACCATTCTAGGAAGACGAAGTCCTATTTCACCAACATTCTGAAATCTCAAAAGGAAGCGTTTTCAGCATTCCTAGTCAGGCTCGCAATTCGAATAGCGAGGCAACTGAACAAGCAGAATTTCGACCAAAAGTGGTTCTGCCACGATTGGTCTTAACATTTTAAAACACCGAAATGAATTTATAGTTCCCAAAATTTTGTTTTTATATTGGACATGAAGTGCAGGAGTACTGAAATGAAACCCTTAAAGTGATAGAGCAAGGTCTCTTCTACATATTGATATTGTCGCAAAATTGTAGAAAGTTGTAGAAAAACCAATGTCGTCTATTCTGTGTTGAGCCCATGAAAATCAATTCTGAACAGCAATTACGTTTTGTGTTATTTTGTCACTACAATGAATTATTGTAACCACATGTAATTGAAAGATATTAGTAATACACAAAAGTTCGACATCTACAACTCATAGAAGAACTTCGAAAGTACGCAGAAAACAAAAGAAAAAGAACGAAGAAAATGAAAAGCGCTGAAGATATACATCTATGAAACCTAATATTGAAATTAAAGATAGGAAAAGGAAAGCAACTAATTCCATGAAGGGCAGATTTTACTTGGATACTTGGATGGCCCATCGTCACTGGTTGTGAGTGCCCCAGCATAATCTCCATTCTCCTGAGATTTGCTGGTTTAGCTTCTGTGCTTCCCTGAACTTCCAAGGACAGCATGGCCAAAGTCTGCCCCGGTCATCTACCACCACAGGCACTCGCCGCTCTTGTGGATCAGAGGAAGATCTGCTATCATACGACTGGTTTGATACCAGGACGGTGGTGGACCCTGATATTGATTTGCTCTTAGCTGGACTTCCTGATGGAAACGCCGGACTCTTTCTCAGCTTGGGAGACCTTGCTGGAGACCTTGAATCCCCCCCCTGTACATCGCAGCTCGACACCCAAGAACACCTCCCAGCCGCGTCAAGATGGTAAACCGTTGAGAGAGGAAGGCAGATCGACTTGCAAAAAAATTAAAAGTGTTAACGACCACCCCCTTCACTGCCTAGGAAGCTTTACAAACAGCGTGCGCTACTACCTGAGAATCTCAGTCTGCTCACGCAACTGCGCTTTTCTCAACTCGAACTCCTCTGTCTCATGTCGTCTCATCATTGCCGACCACTCATCCGTTTGCACAGTAATGAGAGTTCGAACCTGCAAAAAAGCTTTTTTAAATGTTTACCTATTACTGCCACTATGTTTACATTCTTCAACTAGATGAGGAGTTTGGACTTCTGTTGCTGTTTTCCAGTTTGCCAACTATGCTGCTTTTACGCATAGCTCAATCGAGGAAATTTAACGCTTAAACTACAAATAACGAATAAATAAAGTTGCAAAATCAACCAATATCATGAAGAGACATTTGCAAAACTCCGGACCGCAGGTGCCTGCGATGGGGAACGAACGCGCTATTACCCTTTCCGGAGACCAACGCGTTCACCACCACACCATGCGCGTACTTGTGAAAGTGAAGTATCTTCTTTCATTTTTGTACAGTGATAACAGCGGAAGTAGACAAATGCGTTTCATTTGATTGAAACTGAGTTGCTCTCTCTTGCCAAGACGACAATACGATAAGGTGAAAATGGTCTAGATTCAATTTTTTCCATAAGTAGACGAATTACTTACTCGATCGTTATTCGCTATATCACTTGCTCCTGCTGCATCCAAATTTTCGCTGGTTTGGCGACGTGCACCCTTTTCCTTCCTCATTGATCGACGATTGTTCGTCATTAATTTGTCCACATTCGTTTGCTGAAACGTTACGATCACGCAGTAATCATAATCTTTACTGTTTCTGGGGTGATACCACTTCATCCTACGATAAATATTCAGCTTCACAAAACCCAAACTACAGATGAACGCAGTTAGATCGTTCTAATAGCACGCCACAATTTGAAACAACAGAATGCACGTCCCACTGAAACATGACAGACGACCTAATGTTTTTTGTATGAACTGACTTATGTTTCAACCAGTTATATCTATTAAGAGATAGCGCTTAACACATTCGCAATGACATCAACTAATTTCAACTGATTTGCGGCCGAAGACAAACATATTTCAGTTCATAGTAATTCCATCGAAAAAAAATTCCCACGACCGATTTTTTTTAACCTCGGCATTGATAGAACAATTGTTTGTGTTCTTGTTGAGCAAACACGGGAAGTTATTTTATTCTCCATTACGAAAAAGCTGACGTTTCGGCGGATTTCGCCTTCTCAGAGCCTGGAAGGTCGAATTGACCGCAATCTGCAAAGGCCAAACACCTGCATAACCTCCGCTTTCACCTCTCTGTTTGGTTAAGGAGGTGTTTGGCTGGGTAGGTTGCGGTCAACTTGACCTTTCTAGGCTCTGAGGAAGGCTAAACTCGCCGAAACGTCAACTTGCTTGTAAGTAAAAAAAGTAAAAGAAAACCACGTGTTTGCTAAACAAGAATACAGGAAAAAAAATACTAAAACTTACGTGTTTGTCAACATGTGCTTTTTCTTTCTTGTTTCATACTTTTTTTTCCATTTTCGTTTTTGTCGTTGATACTCACAGTTCGTAATGTTAGTTGTCATGCAGTGTAAAGAAAATAAAAACTTTTCACACCATTAAAATTCGCCTCTTTCAATAAAATAAAAATCAAAATATCCTGCAAAAGCTATATACACCCTTGAATTAATTCTCACGACCGACTTTCTATTAACATCGGCATTGATCGAACAATTCTTTACATTCTTGTTGAGCAAACACGAGGTGTTATTTTATTTTATCATTCACGAACATGCTGACATTTCAGCGGATTTCGCCTTCCTCAGAGTCTGAAACGTCAAGTTGACCGCGGTTGGTCTCCGCGTGACAGATTCAGACTCATAGAAGGCGGTGAGTGTGCAAAGAAGCTATTCCGTGCTCAATGTGATTAAAATCTTGGTTTAGCATTTTCTCTGTTTGGTTATGGACGTGTTTGGCGGGGGTAGATTGCGGCCAATTTGACCTCTCCAGGCTGTGAGAAAGCCGATAGCCGCCGAAACGTCAGCTTGTTCGTGAATAACGAAATAAAATAACACCTCATGTTTTGCTAAACAGCAATATAAAAAATATGCCCTTGAGTTCATAAATTTGTCAAACGCTGGTGTCTTCAATTAGTGTTGGGAAATTAACGAGAAAACCAGCACCATCGGCAACATGTGAAACAAACATCAAGATATTAATGATCACTGAAGCAAAGGAGGAAAAGCGCCAATTTCTGCACATGAAAAAAACTTACAATCCAAGCCACTGAGGAAGTTCTGCATTGCTGCAAACATCTATGCTCACCATCACTTAGAATATGAACTTTTTTAACCAAGACCCAAAAAACAGAAATCTCTGTTCAGTACGATGTTAAAACCGATCGTCATTTAACCTGGGTAATGAAATAATCAACATGTCTTTAAATTAAAGACAAAACAGAGAAAGAGAAAGAGACAACCTTAGCCGAAATAAACATATTTATCAACCTTGTGTAAGCTCAGTAATTTAAAGACATGTTAATTACCCTTGTTCATACATAATAACAGCTTGAAATTCATAAAGTTGTTCAAACCTGCTGCTTCTGAATAGTTTCGCGCTGCTTCTGATGTTTCCTCTTTAAATCTTCGCTATCCTTCTGCAATTTCTTCAAGAGCTTAGTAAACAGCTTGTCCTTTTTCAACTCGTCAACGTCAATAGGATCAACCTAGAAAAAAATTTTTAAATAAAAAAACTATATCATATATACTAGATGCAACATTTAGACAATCTGGGATCTGGGGAATAGTGAAATGATGGTAAACATAGATGGATCGAGGTACTCATTGAACAAAGTGGAGTCATGACAGTAAAATCAGTGTACATTCCGACTGGGAGTGTGCAGCTCTTCCACCTGTAATTTGTCCTCTGCTTTTGGACGTCTCACAGACGAGTTGAATGTCACCGTTGCCGAACTTGAACTAATCTTCCTTGTGTCAGGCGGAGCAGACAGATGCGTCGATGTTTCTCCATGTCTACTTCGTACAAGCGAGCGTTTAAGTGACGCTTCCAATGAAAACGGCTGTACAATGTGGTTATGTAAATCACAAAAGAAGAATAAAGAAGCGAATCGATAATCACAATCGATCAGAACGTCAAAAACACGCTAACCTTGAACTTGTCGACTGCTGCAGGTAACGCTTCATTATTGGGTTTTGATGTTCCAGATATCGCTGCTCCACAACCTTCTGATCGAGCAGATGGTGGGTTTTCCTTTCTAAAAAAAAGTGAAGAAAATATGTATCCCTCAATACAGGAGAACAGTTTTTATAGTATAACAGAAGTTCCTTGATATAGAGCTCTCACTGCAACTGCTAGAAACTCTGTTCCCATAGAATTTCTAGTGGGTGAACTAAGAATTGGACAAGAACAGAAGTGAACCCGATATCAAAACAAGTGGAAAAAATATTTTTTATAAAATAAATAAATATTTAAAAAAACCGAAGGCTTACTCTATGAGCAAGTTGGCTGTTGACCCATTAGTTCTCTGCAGCATTTTAGTTTTCGTGGACACAGATTTCCCAGTGGGAACCTGAAAAGAATTAATGGCTACGTGTTAACCTTCATTTTCTGCCTACTCTTTTTTCGTGGCAGAGGACGATCTGAAATACCACCACGGCTGTTACCAAAGTGGAAGCATTCCGTAAAGAAAAGTGGACGTACCTCAACTATGTCACTATCATCAACACCCATATGTGCAAGTGCTTCCTGCCGTTTCTTTTGCTCTGAGAGATATGCTCTAGGGTCCGCTAAAGCGTCTACCAAACCGCTTAATTCGTCAGGAACGTAAGTTTTGATAACGATATGTACAAACAAGGTTGGAGCGAGGACCATGGTCTAAAACGCATAATTAAAATTGCAAACACAGCAAGCCGATCGTGAAATGCTAAAACTTATCCATGCCTGATTTGTATCTGAGCGCAAGGAAATGTGCCTATAGCCAGCTTGAAGACCATCAAGAGGTAAAATACGTTGACCCAATTGCTTTCCGTTTTCATCGTATACGGCAAACCTCAAAACGGCCAACTCCGGCAACACGACCTAGAACGACCACGTCATTAGTGCGCCAACACTGCTAACTCCAAGCTACCATTTCGCAAAAAGAAATAGCACAAATCCCTAGAACAAATTTTGGCAGTGGAGTAGGAAAAAACCTTACCACAGACATATAAGCTACAATAAAAAAAGCGTTAATAGCAGATAAGGACGAAAAGAAGTGACGTCTATCAAAAGTACTAGCCTTTCTAAACACAAATGGAACCTCGTTGTAAACAGGGTTAAGCCCATTTGCAGGAATAACTTTAGTTCTGTGTTCCTTCCGGATTGTATCGGTAGGTAGTCCGTACATTTCTACCTCAACATAAGTGCCAACTTTCCTGTCAGTCAAGAACTGTCCCGAAATAACCTAAGAATACAGGAGTTTAGAAGTTCAAACCACTCACTACCTTTATTGAAGATTGCAGATTTGAGAGTTTTCGACCTACTCGAACACTGCAGTGGGCGGCAATCACACCATCAACAGGAGACTCGGAAAACGGATCGAACGTCCTATCAGGTCGACGCATAAAGTCCGGCTTCAGCAGATACCTTGAATACCATTCAAATTGATAACTTTACCCAATACCTTGCCCTGTCACGAGCTATCATTGCCAAACAAGGCCACTAAGACGTGACAGTAAACATGAATTTAACATACCCAGAACCAGAATTGTACTCAAATTTGCCCATGTTTAGTTGCATATAAACATCCGGAGTTTGAAAATTAAGCGCTACCATTTGGCAACCAGCATTCCAAAAGATCTAGAGTTTATACATATTTGAACTACCTTGAACAACGAAATCATAGCGTTGTCATCACTAATGCTGAATGAAACCCAGAAAAAAAAACAGTAGATAAAAAGTAGATAAAAGATTCAGATGCAGTACTGTAACAGACCTGTGGCAAAAAATTACTCGAATCCACCCTTGCACCTTTTGGATATATCCTACTCAATTGGCGCTTGTTGTAATTGACGAACTCTGGAGCACACTGCTTGAGATAACCAAGTCCTGTTGACTCAGAGAAGGAAGACATGTGGAAATGAAGATTATTGTCTGAAAAATGTGTAACATAAGGGAAGGATTCTTTTTGAAAATCAGTGACACACAAACAAAAATCACGTACTGATTTAAAATTAATGTTTCATAGTAAGGAAAAATTTATCCCCTTGACAAGAATTCCCTGACAATTTGCTCTTGAAGAAATTTTCGTATTTTTGTTTTACCCTCGTGTAGAGCAGTGGTCGGAGACGCCCTGCAATAAACATGAGATCGATACCCGCGCCTATGGCTCACCAAGCCTTCCATCCCTCCGGGGTCCATAAATTGCTACCAGACTTCTCCGGGAGGATAGCAGCACTGGCTCTATGCATCGGTAGATCACCGCGAGTCATTGTAAAGGCCAGATATGCATTCAATCACATCCAATGATGCTTAATAAAGTCGAATGCATGGCGCATCCATCAGGTATTGATAAACGCCGAGAACTTCTTACTCTTTTATTGTTTTACCCTATGGTTTCGTTTTTCCAAAAGTAACTATGGGTAAATACCGTACATATAAAGACCAGATATAATTGCGCTTTCACTCCGGCTGTTCATTTTGCTGCACAAAGTTCCCTTGCCAAACATTTTGTGTTCGGTCAAAAGCTTCTTCACCATTTATGTTTTTCAGCGCACCACGCGGAAATGAACTATAACGAGAAATTTGTAGGCTTCAAGGAACTTTCTCTTAAAAGTTCGCACGTCGGGCACACAAAGTGTCGCTGATGAAGTGGGGTACTGGACGTACTACGGTATTTCCACCGCATCAATATGAACACCTCAGTTTCTTGCCATTCGTTGTCTACTCTACCGACTAGGAAATCCAAAAGTTGTTGCTGATGACTTGATACAGTTTTTTGAGGAGCACATCAAACTTTGAAAGGATAAAAGGCTCTTGGCGTTGATCAATCCCTGAGGGATTCGGCATGCATTCGACTTCACTAAGCATTGTTCGAGGGGATTGAATCCATATATGACCTTTACAATGACTCGGGATGGCCTACTGTTGAATCCAGCCAGTGCTGCTATCCTCTCAGACAAGTCTGGTACCAATTTACCGACTCAGGAGGGATGGAAAGCCAGGGGGACCAATCCCATGTGTGTCGCACAGCGCCACTGACTGCTGCGCTACACGGTCCCTGTCAGCAGACCATATCGCATGAATTCAACGCGCACTTTGCGCGACGGAAAAATTAGGCGTAGTCGCGTCTGACCACTAACGTAGGGAAAGACAGTTTCAATGCAAGAAGTTTCAGAACTCGAAAAGTTAAAGCACCAGCACTCACTTTCGGCAACATCGAAACCGCTGAATTTCACTGGATGAGTGTAATTAATCAACGAAGACAGCAAAGGATGGATGTTTGTTGTCGCACCGGTGTAGTGGTATTCAGCAAAAATACGTTCTTCCTCTTCCTTAGTTAGGATAGGCTGAAAGAAAAACTGAACTATTCAAAAAGAACTCGACCGCTTCGAACGGAATGTCTCTACATTTGCAAAACGAAAGCGTGGCACAACAAGAAGCGTATCTGAATTGCCGAAAACTGTTTAAAGCAAACCTTGAGACATTCCTTGGAGCACAAAGCATTCCAAAAAAAATAAAGAAAAAAAATTGAAATAAAAAGCATGTCAATTGTTTTGATAGGCTAAAACATGCAAAAATACAGCCATAGCAGGAAAAAAAAGACTGCAGAACTAATTCATAGGGTTTGATCGAGAAATCTGTAGAGCGCATGCAGCGGTGCCAGTACTGAACGACAATGCGGCACGGGTGCAGACCGAGACGTTGCCTCTGGCAGTATCCACGAGCTCCACCATAATGCAAAATGAGCCACGCAGCCCTTTGGCAAAACCAAAGAAGTCTTAGCTGTTTGCATAACAAAATTCTTCAGAAATATTTTTATTAAAGAATAGGAAGATTTATGTCCGAAGCTGAATCTTCCTCATACAAACGTGGCAACTCCAAATATATGAGGCTATAAAATCGGTGGCCCAAATTTGTCAATAATGGAGCATCGTGTATAAATACGGCTAGTAATATAACGCCTAAACTTCTTGAAGATTTTTCAACCAGGCAAAGTTCCTAGTGTTTTTAGCCAGGCAATGTCTCGCATACTTCCACCTTGTGGTGAGTAAAAGTAGAATTCTCTATACGGGCCAGTCCTTAATCATTCGAAAACAGATAAGTGGAAAATATGCACAAATTTGGTGGTGATGACTGTCAAAATTGACGATCAAAACTGAACGAAGTGAAGAAATCTTGCCGCCAAACAAGACGTCACCACCAGATTTGTCAATGTTCCAATGAACGATGCATTTGTAACGCGCCTTCTTTTTTCCACGGGACGACGACGTTCGTGGAAGATCGAGCAGAGCAGCGGAGTCCGAGTGGTCTTGGCGGTGGGTTCGACGGAAGGACCTCTTATGATCCCTGCCGCTCCCGCTGCGCTCCAGAACATCCAGCTCCTGTGAGCGCTACGAGATCGACACCAAGAATACCAACAGATCAGTGGTTATGTAAACTGCTATTCGCTCCCGAACGGTAGCAAATATTACTCTCATTGTAAAGAATTAAAAAGCGATTCGTAGTTTTCTCCTAAAATACACTGCCCTCTCACCGTAGTACTTCGATAAACTACAAAAAACAAATATGTAGGACAGTGCTGTTGTTCTAAAGATTGAAACGAAATTTCGAATTTTCTAAATGATAGATATCTGCTTTGAAAAGTGTGGGATATTACAATATCTTCGTAGTCATTTGGAAGAAATATGTTCTTAAGTACGAGGGCTTCCAAAGAAATGCAGTAGATGAATGGATCTTCCATTCGTTTTGTAATATTCCCGCTTCAGTTTCATCCTTAGTCATACACCGAAAAATATTCCTTAGATAATCTGAAATCAAACTAAATCAGAAATATGAACATGAATGAGCGAGTCAAAAGACAAGAGTGATTTCCCCCTGTTGCTACAGTAAATCATTGGTGAAAACATTAATTTTTCCGAACATAGCCGTTATCGTAGTCGAAAACTTTTCCGGCCATTGGAATAGATATAATCCAGCATCTGTTTGCTTCACAATATCAGAGGAATAGAAAAACCTATACAGACCAACCAGCGGAGCGGTACAGACGAAACTGTGTAAACAGTTAATGGACGGAGGTCAACTGAGCTACAAAAAAATTAGCACAGTATAAGCATATCAATATTTGGATTGTGGATAACCAACCAGCTGAGGAAGAGGATACCGCTTACCAGTGTCAAAGTTTTCTATTCTTGAAACTTCAGCATAGTTACACTGATTTTTTTACTACTTCAAATCCACTATATTTGAAAGCCGGGGCAAATGCCTAACGTTTCAACAAAATAAGAGCACTACAAGGTAGGATTGGCAAAAGTAAAAACCTTCAGAAAACCTCGAAACCTTGTACAAATCTTCGAAGAAAGGTTATTGTGATACAAAGTGGATGATGAATGCAATTAGTTGAGAGCTTTGTTCACCTTTATTCTCTGCAGAATCACAGCATTTAAACCCATTCATCCAATGTCCAACATGTCAAGGCTTAAGTCCCATAAAGCATAAAATAGAGATTATTCTCACTGCATGATCGATTTGGCCCGGTTCCACATACCAATGGATATGCATGGATTTTACGAACGTTTTTCCTAATCATGACGTGCATTGGGTGCTCTACACACTGCATTCGCCTACGCATGAAAGTCGCAATCAGTCAAACCCTGGAATGAGTCCAAGAAGAGAAATACGTAGTGTTGCCATACTTAACGAACTATAACAGGTGCATCATTGAAGTCCTCGGTAACAAGCAATATTAGCAGCACAGCACTCTTCCATGAGAACAAAAAAACCGATAAGAGAGAAACACACCTGTTTTTGGAAAAGCCGAGTGATTTCAAGTTTTTCGATATGAAGTTTTGTTTAAGTTCAGGATGTGCCTCGTCGATTTCCTTACATTGCACAGGATCGCCTGAAAAATCTGTGCACTCAAAATGACTAACATTCCATTAATCAAAAGGACCACCAACACAAGTAGAAATAAAGTAATCACTGCGTTGCTACGAAAATAATGGCAGATTTTGAAGGGCACACTTGAAATCGTACGATTTAGATCAAACATAACTTCATTAACTAAAACATTTGCAACTCCCACGTCCGAGTTTCTATTAACCTCGGCATTGATCAAGTAATTCTTCGTGTTCTTGTTGAGCAAACACGAGGTGTTATTTTTATCCTTTATTTACGAACAAGCTGACGTTTCGGCGAATTTCGCGTTCCTTAGAGCCTGGAAAGGTCAAGTTGACAGCAATCTATTCAGCCAAACACCTCCATAACCAAACAGAGGAAACGCTGAACCAAAATTTCAATCACACTGAACACAGCTTTGCACACTCACCGCTTTCTATGAGGCTTCCACTGAGTATGTCGCGTGGAGACCAACTGCATAGAGTTCACATGGAAGTGTAATGTGCCCCTCCCATCAAAATAACACCCTTATATACTGACCAATATCACGCGTGATAATGAGGCATTCTTCCCTGCGGTTCATTTTCGGATTTCTGGAATTGATCCAGAACGCCTCGAGAGTTTTGCGCGCTTGTGTTATCGATTCCTGTGCGAGGATCGTGACACGTACTTCAAAATCCTCCCCGCTATGTCTCTGGGTCCTATGCATGCCTAGTGGAGTATTTGGTTTACGTTTGCCGACTAGGTGTTCTTTTATGCGGACGCAGAGAGGTCTGCCCGTTTCGCCAATGTATTCGTCTCCGCACGCCATACAGGAGATCAGATAAACTATACCCAAGCTCATGCAATCACCGTCTCTACCATTAGGGCAAACTATGCAATTTTGCGTTGCACATAGACGTTCATATAGGCGGTTACGAACTAGCTGGCGCCTAAGATTACTCGGTGGCATTTCAACTACGTTTACCGAGTTCTCTAGACACGCCTTTCTTAAGCAGCGTTTTATAGCTGCAATTACATCATCTGAGATGAAGGGTAGGACAAACGGGGCCATTTTACCGCTAGAGTTGTCGTTTGGAGGCCTAGGATTTCCCCTACACCTGTCCCGAGTTACAGTTTCGTAGCCATTAGAAATGGCTATTTGCCGCGCCAAGTTCCGAAACTCCTCCCTCTGCTCTCTTTTCGTGCACACGTTGGTTGCTGTTCGAAACATGTTTCTTACCAGCGCCCTTTTCATGTGAGAGGGGTGAAAGGAGAGGTAATGAACCAAGATTCGTAATGTAGCCATTTTCTGACAGGCTAATTTGGACGTTCAAGAATGGAAGCCAGTTTCCTTTCGGTTTCTCTCGTGTGAACTTGATATACTCTGACTGTTCATTCAACAACTCGAAACATTTGTCCATTTCCTCTTGTGTTGAGCAAAGGACAAAACAGTCATCTATATATCTACAGTAGAGTAGCGGCCAGAGATCGGTCACCGGTGCTTCCACCTTAAACATAAACGCAATGGCCTGAGGTGTTTGGCCGAATAGATTGCTGTCAACTTGACCTTTCCAGGCTCTGAGGAAGGCGAAATCCGCCGAAACGTCAGCTTGTACGTGAATAAAGAATAAAAATGCTCAACAAGAATACGAAGTAAAACATTTGTATTCAAGTTTTTACATTTACATGACTCGTCATCATACCTACAGTGCGGATTCAGCACTTCTTGCATTCAATTTGTTTCTCTCGCTTTGTTTAAGCTGTTGCTTGAGAATTTTGTTTTCTTTATGAATGTCGTCGAATGGTGCCTGAGTCGACTCTCCCTTGCAATCTTGAAGAAAGCCGAGCTAAGGCGATCCTATGTGGACTGGAGACATTAGAAAGTAACAGGACCGGAACCTTGCTTCCTGATTTACCGCATCACTAACCACTGTATTATAACAACCACCAGTTAAAGCAACAATTACTAAAATCAACAAATCTCTTCTAAAATGTGTAAAGTTAATCCTGTAGCATAGAATTTCGAAGTTCTGAAAGCGATCAGTAATTTAGTGATATACTGAGACGCAGCCCGGTTGTTGAACATTTTTTTCAATGACCAGTTGCTATGTGCGCTGGATTTCGTAGCTTAAATCGTTAAATTTCTGCATAATACTTTCTTTTGCTGAAAATTTGGCTTTACAAGGTACTTGGGAGCTTCATTTGGTTCAATCATTGCTCTGTATGTTGACGTTTATACTAAAAAAAACCTACTCTCATCACAGAACGATCGAGAAATGGATCGTTTCATTTTGCATTTAAGAAAAGATGGCACACTTCACAATGACGATCTCTCTGTTGGCCTATCAATCAGTATGCCACCACTTAACAAGTTTTCCGGCTTTCAAATGCCCTTTAAAATGATGAATTGCTGTTGAGCGGTTAAAACACAATCATGCTGAAATATCTGCAAAACTCCGGACCGTAGGTGTCTGCGTGTCTGAGGTGAGGATCGAACGCGTTACTATCCTCCCGCATCATTATGGTTATGTTTCACTTCACACCCACCATAAAACAAGAATAGGCAGTAAATAAAGTGTGATCAAATTGTGATCAATATAAAGTTATTTAGCAACATCTTCACTGATTTTTAAACAATCGGCTTTGCTTATCGCCTTCAGATGATCATGGTCAAATTCTGATAAAGGGAGCACGACCGTTTTCCTCATCGAAATCCATATTTCTGATATGCAAATTTTTGAACAATCCGCACATTGTACATATGCAAGCGTAGCTATTACTGATGCCGACTCTTACAGTATAATTCATAACAAAATCCGCCACTAAAATCAATATCAGAAATGATGACGTCCATCAGCACTTAACACACACTAGGAGCGCGTGTAGCGCAGTGGTCGGAGGCGTCCTGCAACACACATAGGATCGATCCCCGCTTCCCAGGCCCAGCAAGCCCTTCATCCCTCCGGGGCACATCGGTAGGCCACCGCGAGTTATTGTAAGGGGCAGATATGCGTTCAACCACCTCTAACGATGCTTGATGAAGTCAAATGCATGGCATATCCCTCAGAGATTGATCAACACCGAGAGCTACATCTTTTTTTATAACGCAAACTAGGACATATAGTTGGCTCAACAGCATTAAGAGTGTTATAAGGCTTGTCATGTGAGCCTGGTAATGGTTAGAGGTTACGAGCAATACAGACTTGGTCGTTGGTTCAATCTCAAGAAGAACAAAGCATTACTATCTCTGGTATGGGAAAATTGGTAAAAGAAATGCCTGGGCGGATAAAAACTATGACTTTACATGCCCGCGGAAGTCCCTAAGAACGAGAAATGCATTCAACCATCTCTACGATGAATAACAGAATCGGATACACGGCGCATCGCACAGGGATTGATCAACGCCGACAGCTTTTCCCTTTATACTCTATGGTAAGTGTCGAGCCATAAACCTTGACATGATGACAACTGCCAAACGATATGTCTTCGTTTGACACTGATATTGAAATAATCTGTAAGACTTGATACAGAAATGAATTTACGAACCAGCTGAAGAACAAGCTAGTGTACTGCCATCAGTAAACTACCACAGCCAATCCTCCTCTTCGAAATGATGAAGCTTGTCTGGGACAGCGCTAACGTTCCAGTTAATCGCAATGATCTTTGCAGAATTCATATTGAAAAAAAATGGAAATTCCTTGCTCAACACAAAAAAAATGGACGATAGTAAGATTTTTCAATGTTGGCAGTTATACTAAAAGCCATTTTCAACAACGGGAAAGAAGTAAAAACACTAGATAGAGCTTGCAAAAGCAAAGAATGTTGTCCTCACATCACAGCCACTTTTAAAGATTTTGATCTAAGCATTTAAATCCCTGAAACCATGGGTGATATGGGAACGAGTGACCCCACACTATGACAAATAATGTATTATTGAAACAACTATTGAATCGGCTTAAAAATAGAGCTTCCAGAGAAAAAAACAACTTACCAGGCAAAGGCGGTTTCACAACTGAAGAAGGGGTGACAGATGATTGGTCAACTTCTGGATGTGCTCGCTGATCACCGACTGAAACAATATATAGAAGTAATAAAAAATGCCCTTGACAACTAGAACTGAAAAATTACTACTCAACAGTACCCTCTGAACAGCCTCACTACAACACAATTTCAAATCTTTGCATTCGTAGTATCCAAAACAATCCAGTAAAGCTTTGTGCAACCGATGAATGATGAGACATGCATTAAAGTTATTTCGAAATACCACGTCACATCAGCAGACAAGAAGGCTTCACAATATTCAACTAGGGACCACATCACATTTTAATGCCATCCAGCTCTCCAGAACACATGCGAACATGCCTAAATTTCTCGAGGTGCACGGTTTGCATCGAACTCAACCTGCTCTTCCAGAAATAGCCCTTGCGCTTTTCGCTCTATAGTTGAAGTCCTGCGCATATATTTCTGCTCATTTCTGTCTGCTCTGCATATCCCATACGAAGTTGCATGCATCGTTCTACATAGAACTCCTCTGACTCTTAGGCCTTATAAAAACGACCCATCATTAGTCCAACCACGTGCCTCTGCTTGTCGCCTTCACACAGCGTTTTATGTATAGTTCACCATTTTAGTAAAACCTCTGCTTATACCTTTACTTGGACATAGTGGTGTTTAGAACCTCCAGTTTTCCCGATGATACACTGTAGAAGCCAGTGACAAGCGGTCTTTGTCACTTCGTCGATATAGCTTAGTACGTTTCACACCAGTAGTAGGAAATCAGCACTCTCCCCACAGTCTGTGCCAAAAAACAAACCACCTTCGATGAGTAGTGTATTGTGCATTATTAAGTGCACAGAACAGATTTTAAATGCGTTTCATATAATGCTTGTAAGCTAACAACTGAACAGAAGTATAGTGAAGACGTGTGCGCGGTAAAATAGACGGCATGAGTGAAATGCACTACAAACGGTAGACTTCGATCAGGATGCATGTGATATTGCATGTACCAAGAATACTGTTTACAATATTATCCATCGAATACTTAGTTCGAAGTATTTTAAAGTCAAGTAAGTTCTGAAACTTCCTTCTGGATCATTCCTAAGGCTCACACATCGGAAAGACTTGAAGAACAGAGAACTAGGTCGAAACTACAAACACTTCATTTTTCAGATAAATGAGAACTCTGCACTTTTATAACATATACCGACTTCATATATTGCTCTACTAAAGAAAGCATTGTTTACAGAAAAAACATAAAACTCCGAAATTTACAATAAGTCGCTAATCTCTTTTTTCGTAAATAACACTCATCAACAATGGAGAAATAAGGATACCGCTGTATACACAGAGTATACGCAGAGTATACGCAAACGTGATGCATGCATATAACAGTTCATGGACTAATCGAGTCAAATATGACTCATACTGCATGCTGCGGAAAATTGCAAATCATCCCATGACGTGGTCATGCAAAATCAGGCGTCTTTAGAAATGTGTCGGACCTATTTTGGAAATGAGGAAAGAGACCAAAATAAAACAAAAAGCAGGCACAACACGAAACAAACGTGGTTTTTTGAGACAAAACACTTACACAAGATGCTCACTGTACAGGTTTGGGCGTACAAAGTGCATAGCTCTTTTCGAAACTTACAGCTGGAGCACAGAAAATGTGTCACGGAATTTCCACGATATATTGCACTATCCCAAAATTTCAAGCTGTAAAATTGTAAAGGCGCTCTAGTAATAAGAAAAAGCTTGAGAAACACTATGCCAAGTATTACTCGCCAGTTCTTTGAGCAGCCAATGTGTCTGCAGCGGAAACTAAAGAAGAAGTCTGGCTCTTATATTTTATGACACACAAGTCTGATTGCTTAACTCTGCAGAATAAATAAGTCGACATAAAAGAACTAGATTTAAGCTCTGGAAAGCAATAATTTCATGAAACATTTTCCAGCTCCTCTAATAGCACATTTAGAAAAGAAGAGAAAGTCGTTCGTTCATAGCCGCCAAATGCGACCCTCTGAAATGTGCACACATACGCACCTAAGGACGGCATGTGCCGGCTTTTCATCGAGATCGCTCGCAACGCGAAACGCGGAGAGCGAATGACGAGTTTGTAGCTGAGAGCACGATCAAGTGGGCCCAGCAGCTGTTGCGCAGCCGACTGCACTGGGCAAGAATCCAGGGAGAACGGAGACGGACGTCCCGGTGTCGACGAGCCGACGTTCGTTGGCGACTGCACCGAAGCGTCGTCTTCATCGGAGGTCTCGTCTGCATCCTCCTCTTCGCAGCAGCCGACTAAATCATTTCGCTCCTTTCCCATGTGAAGAATAGCAATTCTATTCAACAAGTCAAGTATACCGTAATGAACTCGTTTTCTCTATAGCAGTTGCGTCTAACTCCCATGCACGAGTAAAAAAAAGGGGTAACGGGTATCAGGGAAAAAAACAGTGAGGTAAAGTCAATTTTAAAAAAAACCTAAGCAAAAAGGTATCTGTGTACAACCAAGGTTAGGCATGCTACTTGAGAACAGATGTTTACCCCTCGTTATGGTTCGAAATTTGCCAGTTAAAAAACTTTACCCAATCCGGATTCACTCAAGGCTTAATGACGATTGAAAAAACAGTGATAAAAAGAACACTTCTAATTTGAGTTTGTAAAAAAAAAGGAGCATGAAATGTACTCAACTCCAGTGAACTAGTTACTTATGTTCGCAATCCTTTCTATAAAGTTGACTAGGCATCGGTATTTACTCAAATCACAAATAAATAGATAAAATATTGCCAAAGCGCTAAAAGAAAACTTCACCACCGAATCATATGATGATGCGATAAGACAGGATAACAGTTTCTGAAAGAACTAAGGGTTTTAAAACATTACCTATGAAAATTCTACAAAAGACTCCATACTTTTCCTATTTTCAAAATACTTGTTATGAGGAATTCGAAGAAGAAAACCATGAGTATTGTTCTCTGTCTAGGAACGATGAATTTCACTATAAAAAAACAGTAACTAGGAACGCACTCAACCATTACTGTCAATGTCTACAGAGTCCTCCCCAACGCTTCACCGCCTCATCGTGGCTAGGAGGTGATCCAGGGTGTCGGGCTGCGATGTATAACGGGAGGATTCATCCCCCTCAGTAAGGTCTTCCAAGGTGAGAAGGAATCCGGAGTTCCCATTAGGAAGCTCAGTTAAGAGGAAAACAGTACCGGTATCCAGCACCGTCCTGGTATCAAACCAGTCGCAAGGTGACACATCTCCCTCCGATCCACAGGGCGTTAATCTCCTGTGATGGTGACGACCTGGGGGCAGAATTTGGCTAGGCTGACCTTAGGACACTAGGGTACCACAACGGCTAAGGCAGCAAAAGCCCGAAAAAGTGGAGATTATACTGTAGCCCGCACAACTAATCAGAATAAGCCATCCAAGTATCCAAGTAAATATCCAAGCATACGGAGGGCCTTATTTTCTCGTTAGGTATCTGATAAAAATACTAATAAATACAATTGATCGCCAAATATAACAAAGCACCGTAATAAGTTATTCTATAGAGTATGATTACGTGTAATCGGAACAATGTTGATTGTAAAAATTGGAAGAAAAGGTTTGTGCAGGACTAGATCTTGAACTGCCACTATCCACATTCTAAAGTTAAAACCATGGCTGAACTTTCTGGAATGGTCAGTTTCTCGACTAAATTTAAGGAATTGGCCCATCTTAAACAAAATCTTGTTAATAATAGAAATGTAAGATAAATCGTCGAAAAGAAGCTATGCAGAAACAGTTGGACGACTTAAAAAAAAATAAACATTCAAAACAAAAGAAAACACCCATGTGCACAAACTAAATGAAGCCACTATGTTACTAGCATTAATAGAAGCAAATATGAGCAGCTCCTCAAAGCTCCTTCGTAATCTAGAAACTGTAAATGAACTTCCCCCCTCCCAACAGTTTACCGCCTCATCACGGCAAGAACGTGTTTCTAGGTTTCGCGCTGCGATGTACAGCAGGGGGACTCATCCCCACTGCAGGGTCTCCCAAGCTGAGAACTCCGACGTTTCCTTCAAGAAGCCCGCCTAAGATTAAACCGATACCAGGATCCACTGTCCTGGTATCAAACTAGTCGCACGGTGGCAAATCGCCCTCTGATCCACAAGGGCGGCGACCGCCTGGGGTGGTGACAACCGGGGCAGACTTTGGCTAGGCCGACCTCAGGACACCAGGGAACCACAAAAACCTCCAACCTGCGAAACACCGAAAAAATAGAGTTTATGTTGGGGCCTGCACAACCAGTGAAGACGGGCCGTCCAAGTATCCAAGTAAGTATAAGTGAACTCAGCAGCAAAAAACCAAAAGAAACGCAAAGAATTACGGTGGATAACCAACTAATAAGTAAAAATTTAAACCAGAAAGGTTTGTATGTATCCCCCTAAATAGTAAGGCCTCCATAATTACACCACTTTGGTATTTGACAAGTAAGTGTACATATTGGAAAAACCCACGAGGTGACACAGTATCCTCTCCAACCACTTCAGGAGTTTCGACAATTTCGTCCTCCTCGTCCAATTTTCCCTCACGAAGAAACTGGTCGAGCTGATGCTTCTCAATTTCTGGCTTCAAGCGTTTGTTCTTGATCAAGATCTTCCGACGTAAGCGATTTGGAGAAGGCAGTGGTACACCAGGATCTAACTAAAGAAATAAATAGAATATTCAAAGATGGAAGACTGAAAGAAGAAATTAAAGGAGTAGTTTCATAGAAACGTAAAGAATTTCATTGTATATACTTAAAAGTAGTTGATGAAAATAAAGAAAATCAGAAAGTCCATTTGCCATGATCAATTGAACAAAAATTTACAGGATAATCGTCCAGAGGCTTAGTTAAGAGCATATCTCCAAAAATATCCACACAATACTTTGCCATCTTCAGCTGATTGGACTTTGAGCAATGATTTTCAAACGACAAGATCACTGGGAATTCCGAACGTTCGAATGCAGTATCACGAATTTGATAGAGGACATCCTAAAAGATGAACCAACACGTGCCCGTTAGAAGAAATGTGTTTCGCAACTACCTACAACCTCAATTAAAGGGCTAACTAAAATTCCAAGTCGAAACTAGTGGAACTCCTCTCATACTTTAAAAAAAAACGTCGGTACACATTGCCTTCCCGTGAGTGATAATTGGCTCTCCCTTATTCTCCCCCGTGCCATCCCAACAATCCAGCTCAATGCAGCGACAGCCTGAGAGAAGAACCTAAATATTCATTCTCTGATTGCATTCATAGACAGACCATTCAGAAGACACGACCACTGTTAAGACAAACTTGACGATATATCTCTGAAGAAGATTTTCCTCCGTACTGCCGACCCGTTAAGTAAGTGTTGTGGGAGCTTAAATGTTAAGATTACTCTACAAGCACCTGTTGCACTAGTTAAACAGTTAGAAAAGAAGAGAGAGACACAGTTACGGATAAAAAAGTGAGTAGCTCTAACAACTGTTAGCCAAGACCTGTTTATGTAATAGTGACAGAGTGGCTGGTCCATATCTTGATACATATCAATTCGATCCAAAAACACGGGAGAATTCTCATCTGACATCAGGAAACGAAGAAAAGCATCACCAGACATCTTCCCTAGAAAAACACGTGTAGCACTTGAACTGAAAAAAACAGATTTCAGAAAAAGCAAGTGTAAACCCAACGGTTTACCGCCTCTTCGTGGCTGAGTGGTTTTCCCTAGGTGTCGGACTGCGATGTACAGAGGATCACCCCTCTCGCACCCTCCCCTTCCCCCAACCAGGGTCTCCCAAACTGAGAAGGGAGCCCGGTATTTCCACCAGGAAGTCCAGCTAAGACTAAACCAATACCAAGATCCACCACAGTCGTGTTGTCAAACAAGTAGCATAGTGGCAAATCTCCCTGTGATCCACAAAGGCGGCGAATGCCTGTGGTGACAACCTCGGGCAGACTTTGGCCAGGCTGACCTCGAGACTCCAGGGAAATACAATTGCTAAACCAGCAAATCTCAAAAGAATGGAGATTATGCTGAAGCCCGCACAACCGCCATCCAAGTACCCAAATAAGTAAGTGAATCAATAAATCATTTCTAGACGGTACCATTATCTATGTAGTTGTTGTCCTGTTCAAATTTACTGATCAATATTTGCGTCCGAGTATTGTCGAAGAATGGAAAGAGAATCTCATTCAGACGAGGATCGCGTTGCTCTTCGTTGAGGAAATTTGTGAGCCTGTCTCTTGTCAAGTACTCTTTCTGACCGCTCCTGTACAAGAAGGTGGTTTAAGAGAGCGCCAATATAAAAGAAACCACGAATAGAACAAAGACGCCTTGGAGACAAACTTACAACTTCACGAAAAGCTCTTGAACCTCGGAACGTGGACAAATCTTGTTGTACAAACGTATAAACTTCTCAAAAGTTAACACCTCAACGTCTAACTCTTCCCGCTCCTGAAAAAAAAAGAACCGAAACATGATACCGCAAGAATAAATCAAACATACACAGCCATTTAGTAAAACGCCCAAACGCCCATACTTTCTAAAGTTCTAAAAAATGCTCACGGCATTGATCAATCCCTGAGGGATGCGCAGTGCCCACGACTTCATCAAGCATCGTTGGAAGTGAGCGAATGCATATTTGGTCTTTATAATGGCTCGCGGTGGCCTACCGATGTATCGAGACAGTTCTGTTATCCTCCTAGACAAGTCTGGCACGAATTTGCCGACTCCTGAGAGATGGAAGGCTTGCCGGGTCAGAGGCGCACGGATAGATCCCCCATGTATGTTGCAGCGCGCCTCCGACCACTGCGCCACACGCACCCCATAATTTGTAAGCACGGAAATACATATAAGTAGGATACAGTGTTATCTACACATCACGGTTTAAAATCGTTTCAGGCTAAAACATCTAACAAGGAGCACCACATTACACTGAACTGAATCAAAGCATCGAAAAGAAAAAATCGAATAAATCAACACTCATGCACCTTCTTTTTTCTTGCCGTTGTTGCACTTGTAAATGTTGCTGATCTTCTTGCTCATCGAATGGTTCATGACTCGTGGAACGATGTACTACAAACTACAGCACAATCACAACACGATCGTAAGCCATAACCATAAGGATCACTATTTCAGACCATAAAATGTTCACCTTAATTCCTCCAGCTAGTAAAAAATATACGATGATCAACAGAATCAAACAAAACCTTTCACTGTTCAAGTCCTATTTGATGCATATAAGCGCAACTATTTAACTGGGAAACGTAGCTCTTCGACTCACATCACATTTTCGATACCGTGCAGGAAAGCCATGTGCTCATGCGTGTGCATACACATTGTCCGCATATCGATTTTTATGCATTGCTATGCATGCATGCACGTACGCAATATATATACATGTATGTATATATAAATATACATACACACATATACGTACATGTGTATAGCCATATATGCACATTTGTACATGTTTATACATACGTACACACATATATACATAAATACATTCATATACATATATATATACATATATATATATATATATATATATATATATATATATGTGCGGAGAGAGTGAAGGAGGGTAAACGAATTGAAGCAGCCCCCAGCGGGTCATGTGAAATAGGACGATGTTAATGAATATTGAAGGTTTTATCCATACTACTGACGCTTCTACGCAAACTCTTATTGGCTGAATAACTGATTTCTTGCAATGCAATAGCTCATCAATGCGTAAGCACCAAGAATTTTTCTGGTATGAAACTCTTGTTATCATTGAAGACTTAAGCAAAACCAATAAGCGTTGGGGATTATTTTGAAGAAAACTAGTCATTGTCATGATACCCTCCTTTAAACAAGATTATTATGGTAAACATCCCAACGCTTTGCCATCTCATCGTGGCTGGGAGGTGTTCCTGGGTGTCGGGCTGCGATGTACATCGGCGGGATTAATCCCCTAGGAGGGTCTCCCGAAGCTGAGGAGCCCAACGTTTCTACCAGGAAGGTTAACTAAGCGTAAACCAATACCGGGATCCAGCACCGTCCTAGTACCAAACTAGTCACATGGTGGCAAATCTCCCTCCGATCCACACGACCGGCGACTGTGTTTGGTGGTGACGATCCGGGGCAGACTTCGGCCAGGCTAACCTCGGGACTTCAAGGAAAAACAATGGGCAAACCAGCAAATTTCGGAGAAAATGGAAATAATGCTGGAGCGCGCACAACCAGTGAAGACGGGCCATCAAAGTATTCAAGTAACTAAGTATTATGCTAAAACTGAAGCACGATGGATGCGAGTACAAAGGTGACACGATTGATCATAAGGACAGTACTTCGCTCAGAAGTTCATCAGTGCTAACGTCACTACCACTCACTATCGACATCGGAACTCCTACTTAAAAATGGCAGAAATTGTTTATCTATACTCCTATTTTTCAACAACTTTTGCTGTACTTTCTCTAAGCAGTCGTATTCTGGTGTTAATAGACTTGATGTGTGAAATTCAGTAAAACTTCACACAACACTTTTGATACTAAAACTGCTAGCTTCACCTTGTGTCAGTCAAGAAACCATAAAACTTGTTAACAATGACTGTTAAGAGCAATGGTAGGCAACTGCGTTATCTATACTAATGGAGTCATAATTCGAAACATGCTAAGAAGAGTTTACCTTATCTCCACATAGACCAAGGTCGCTGAGACACTTGAGCACCATCTTTTCTGGTTTACCTGATGAGAATGTTTTCACTAGCAGTTTGATCGGAATCTTCCGTCGATCATTTACGCTCAATGTTAACCATTTCCAGCTAGAAGCACATGCATTTATCAAAACACTACGGTTCGATAGCTTGACCTTAAAGACTTCTTAATTTCCTCGATATACTTCGATAACCTGATCTTATACCTTCTTAGTAGAGTACACCCTATACCCTCTTTAACCTCGTACTAGGGTATATCTTATACCCTCTTTCATCGATATACCTCGAAAACCTATATATTCCCTCAGCAGGCTATTCTGAGAGTGAAACATATATGAAATGTTATTCAGAAACAAGAAAAAAAGTGAAAAGCATAGAAATTATCCCAATAAGGAAACATTGAAGATCTTAACAGCCTCCAGTAAAGGGTACAGGCAATCAAGAACGAGCTCTCTATTCGAGTCTGCCAAAATGATTTCATACTGACACGTTAGAAACCAAAGAAAGGTCTACTTTAAAATGAATAAATGTATATAAACTGAACTAGTGCACCTAATTAAACACAAAAACCTACTATCTCAGAAGATTCGTTGTTGGGCAGACGTGACGGGTCTTGGAATTCCTCAAAATCTCATTTATACCTATCCGCCATGCCTGAAATCAAAAATATGGTTCAGGGTTCTGAACAGTTTTGAAAAATACACTTCACAAGACCAATAGGATAGGCACGGCAATGAAGAGCAGACTAGGAGAATTTACGGCGGACATCACCTGATAAGGTACACTTACCTTAGCAATCTCAAGAGACTCTGCTACTAGGTAGAAACTCTGAACGTTGACGAGGTCCTGTCCGTGAGTTATCCATATCGTCCGCTCTTCCAGGGTCTCGCGAGGCCCCCTTTGTTCGAGCTCGAATAAAACGCGACCATCCTTTGGTAAGCCGCATGGACGGGCTTCCCAGACCTTAACATATCGCTCAAACACTTCCAAGCACATAAAGTAAACTAATAGTACTGGGAAGTTTAAACAAACTGTTTGCTATGAGCATCTTAAAATATGGCTCATTTGGTCAACGAAGTTTCTTGCACCAAATTGTATGACAAAGACAAATATGTAGAAAAAAACTCAGAAAAACATCCATGCGAAACAAAAGAACCAGTTGAAAAACAAACAAAAGAACCAGTTCAAAAAACAATGTGCTACAAAGTCGTACGTACTTGGCCCATGTCAAGAACGACTGCATCTCTTGACTCGATCAGCCAGTAGAGAAAGAACCCGTATTCATCAACTTTCACATGGGCGTTCACTTCCAAGGATGTACTCTCCTGAAAATATTTGAGGCATTGATTGTAATACAAATTCTTGTGATATGAAAGGCGCATGTAACGCGGTGGTCCGCGCGCCCTGCAACACACATGGGATCGATTTCCGCGCCCCTTGCCCGCCAAGCTTTCCATCCCTCTGAGGTCGGTAAATTGGTACCAGACTTGTCTGGGAAGATAGCAGCACTGGCTTGATACATCGGCAAACCACTGCGAGTCATTGTAAAGGCCAGATATGCAATCAATCACTCCAACGATGCTTGATGAAGTCGAACACATGGTGCATCTCTCAGGGATTGATCGACACCGAGAGCTTTATCTTTTTTAACCCACCAATTCTCCAGGGCTGTCTATTGTTACTATGAAATAGGAAGGTGCACAGGTAAACTACGTTATTATAACAATACATATTCTGTGGAATTAAAAGGAAAAACCTAGAGCTCATTGACGGGAAAGAATGTTTCGCCACAAACACCCACGCAATTCTGCAAAAGCCTTTCCCAACAGAGATTAGCTCAAGCTACAACTCGGCAGATTTTCTTCCCGTGATCGTCAATAACAACCCGAGATTTTCGATAAGAACACGGAATGAATGCCCTGAAAAGGACACTGGCTGCACTTACGTCGTCGTAGCGATCGAAAATCGAACCGTGTTGCAGCAGAGTGGGCACGTTTGGGCGCCAGTTGAATTGGAACTCCTTGGCCATTTGGCCTCTCTTCTCTCAGTGCACTCCGAAATTCGGCCAGCTTAATTCCGCAATACCATTGCACGATCCTGAACAGAGCGAAATGATTTCGAGGCAGAGCTGTCTGGTGTGAGGTAAAACGCGAAATCTGTCCGATAGCAAAACTAAAGCTTGAAACAACCACAATGCAAAACATTCGCTCGATCGGGCACTGTGACATTGTGACATAGAGGAACCTATGCATGAACTGTAAACGGCGGTATCAAACACGGTACTTCCGTAGTGTAATTCCGCAAAATGACGTCGGAACCATAATGGTTCCACCCCACATGAGTTACTTTCTCGGAGCATTACTCCAACAACGGAAGTGTTGCGGTGGCTCATATGGGGGAGCGCGTATAGCGCAGTGGTCGGAGGCGCCCTGCAATGCACATGGGATCAGTCCCTGCGCCCGTGGCTCACCATGACCCATCAAGCCATCCATACCTCCAGGGTCGGCAAATTGGTACCAGACTCGTCTGGAAGGATGGCAGCACTGCCTCGATTCATTAATAGGCCACCGCGAGTCACTGTAAAGGCCAGATATGCATGCAATCACCTCTAATGATGCTTAATAAAATCGAATGCATGGTGCATCGCTCAAGGATTGATCAACGCCGAGAGCTTTATCCTTTTTATCCTTTAACTTGTTGGTTGAAAGCGAACCTTTGGCAGAGTTGTTTTATGGGAAAGAATTTAGTCGTTTCCTTCGGTTCAACTTATGTTTTCGGTCAATGCAAGATAAACTTTTGTAAGTGATACTGCAATATCCCTCCACAGTGACCGAAAAGGAATCAAGGCTTCACAAGCTACCGATTTTGATCGCTTTTTGGAAGGCTCTAGCGGCACCGCCTATGCAGAAGACAATTATCCACAGCCAGGACAGGGTACTCCGCAAAAAATACCGTAAATGTACAAAGAGAAGGTGAAAGCCACGAATTCCACATATAATTCACTAGAGTGGGCACTCGATAGGTTTCAGCTGTGGACACTCCACAAGTTGTAACTAGAATAAGATTTAAGGACAAAGTCATATAACCGAGTATTTTCACCGAACCTTCCATCATCATTTCGAAGGTGTTCTTGAGCCAACATTTCGCTTCTTTAGCTCTTTTAAACTCTTTACGAATCTCTCACGTCATTGCTTAAATCACTAAGACACAATCCCCACGTTTCCAGTTTCTGTTCACTCTCAGATAAATTCACAGGACGGTTGAACTATAACCCCCTATCCTAAGACATTCGAAATTTATTACATATTGTAACCACTTCCTGAGCGTATGTTCCTTAATATATGGGAACTAAATATATGTCGTTGTTTATTTTAAGACGACTATTTTATTTGGGATTTGGTGGCCTAAAAAATTACAATTAAAAAAAAGGCCGATGCCTTACCCCCAAGAACCACCTCTCGTCTCACGTTGTCTTAACCCTCTTACCCCTCTTACCCCCTTGTCCAGCTAGCAGTTCGTTACGAAGTCTGTGGATCCGTTGTTCAAATGCCGTGGATGAAATATAGCTAACTGTTAGCATTTAGAACAATAGTAAAGATTTGATTTCCATACAAAAATGGCGTCGCTCCACATTTCGCAATCGGTGTTAGTGAATGAATGAACCACCACATCTATGGGAGATAAATGGGTCGTTGTGGTCAGCATGACTGGGCTGCGAGTAACCCCCAGCTTAACACAGTGCGACCTTTCTTCCGTTGCTGTGAAAATCATAGTTAGGAAACAAAAGGGAACTTTAAAGCAGGTAGTCATTTCTCAATAACCCTGAACAATTACTTCATAACCAACGGACTTAAACAAGCCATAAAACGATAACACGATACAAGGACACGCTTGCGACGAGTAGTCGGCATGTGTTATATGGGAAAGGTGATAAAAAAGATTCTTTGTTTATAGTTAACTTTATGGAAAGGAAATTTATCATCTCCACTGTTCTTTAGAAATACTTCGAAAGACTATGTTTATCTACTGTATGAAACTGAACAGAGACAGCCAACATGACTACACAATGGACGGAACTCAAAGGTTCAGAATACGTTGAAGTTTTTCACTACTTACATGCAACTTAACAAATCTACTCTTAAGAAAAAATCCGCTCCTAGGATTTGTTTCACTTCAAAATAGGCGCATTTCGTCAAGCCGTAACACCGTCTTCGGAATTTTCATGAGGCAGTAGATCAAGGGCACTTGTGTGTGCTGACTAGAGGTTCCCAGCAATGCACACGTGGCCATTCGTGCGATCACACGAACTGAGCTTACCAAGTTCTCCATACCTCCGGGTCGGCAAAGTTGGCATCAGACTTGTCTAGGAGGATAGCACCACTGACTTGATACATCTGTACGCCATCGGGAGTCCTGGTGTATGCCAGATATGCACTCAATCACCTCCACTTGATGAACTTGAATGCATGGTGTATCCTTCAGAGACTGATCAACACCAAAACCTTTATCCTGCCCTTTTACTAGATAATCACCAACCACTTAAATGAGTACTTATTTAAGTCGGAGTGTATTCAAATATCAATATCTTTCAAAATCCTTCCATCTAAAATCCTAGCGCACTCTGAATCAGTAAGATTCGTAGTGGAATTGATATTAGTCCCGTGTAATTAAGGCACTGGGGCCGCTTGAGTTTTCCAATTCAGAGAGCTTATCCATCGCAGAGATAGTGTGTCTAGCGAAGACCATTAAAAGCTGCATTCTACACGAAATACTACGCAAAAACTGAAATTTAGGACACATTACCGCCGTGATGGGAAACCAATGAGGAATGCCGAATGTCAGGGTTTGTGGCATGAAGGCTTTGCGCGCACAAAGGGCGCATTTATCAGTGGGTACAATGGACTTTGGGAAACAATAAGCTATCTATCCTTATTCTCATTACTTTTCACTATTATTCTCAATGCTGAACACAAATATTTTACATTAACTTCTACAGTTGTTGACTATATATAGTTAACATCGTTTTGAGCATAGATTCCGAGAAATTTGGCTTCACAACATCCGCACTTACCGTAACGGTTCAGACGTCTCTGTTTCTTTGCCCGTTGATGGCCCCTTTAAAAACACGGTTACTTGAGGGTTTTTCTTGAACACATGCATTCTGTTCGTTTGAAATGAACTCGTATGGATTTCGCCCTTGAACTCATGCATCTATACGTTCTGTAGTGTCACTTATGTAGGATGTATTGTCGGAATCCCAATTTTTCTCCAAAAGACATGGCGAACTTATTAATACAAAGATTTTGGTCAAATCTAAACCTTTGTGTACGAGTTTGACAAACTGACTGATCCTGTATAGCATGTCTCCTTCACCACACCTGTCATTATTACACAAATTAAGCAGACTCAACACCTCTGTCTATTGGTATAACTTGAGAACAAGAGGGGGGCGTTCATAAATAACACGGCAACTACAAAAATATCCCACTCGTGACAGCCTATCATTTCTTATTTCAAGGTACGAAGCAAAGAATACAATGACTTCTTCAGCGGTTTTGAGTTCTTCTTCCCTTTATAATCGCCATGACGAGTAAAGTCATAGTAAGCAATAAACATAAGGGAAAATGAGGCAAAACCAAGTGTCAAAAGTGCGAAATGCTTGAAAAGCACTTGACAACGCACAGAAAACCATAACACTCGGAGATTGATATCAGTGTTTCAGTAACTGCTAAAAAATTTTTCGAACCTAGAACACTTCAGGGTTAAAAACAGGTACCGGCTTGCAGAACAGACTTTGACGTACCTATTTAAGAGTTAGTATATTTAGACACTTCGATGGGTTGTCTTCGCTGGTTGTGCGGATCCCAGGAAAATTTCCATTTCTTATGAGATTTGCTGGTTTAGCCACTTGTGACTCCCTAGTCCCGAGGTCAGCCCAGTCGAAGTCTTCCTCATTTCGTCACCACCCCCAGACAGTTACCGCTTCTGTGGGTCAGAGGGAGATTTGCCATCATGCGACTAGTTTGGTACCAGGACGGCGGTGGATCCTGGTATTGATTTACTCTTAGCTGGGCTTCCCAGATGGAAACACTGGACTCCTTCTCAGCTTGAGAGGCCCTCCTGGGACGAATTCCCCGCTGTACATCGCAGCCCGGCACCCAGGAACACCTCCCAGCTATCACGAAGCGTTAGGTGGAAGAGCTAGTAGAGCTAGTATAGTTCTTTAAAACTGCTATCTTATTTTTTAATAGTGGTTTATAGTTAAAAATTTCTGCAAAAACTGAAAACGAAATCGAACATTTTGGTAATCCAAGCGAAATACGGATAGTTTAGTGAAGAAACGTCCACAAAATACGGTTTTGTGGGATCCAGAAGATCATAACTTCGTCACAGTAAAACAAAAGAGGTTTTATTCCGTATGGAATATTTCCACGACTAAAATGGACCCATTTGAGTCAGAAAGAGTGAACTTGCTTGCAAAAAACACGTGGTTCTAGCCAACTATTTCAGAACCAAGGTGTACTCCTAGGTTTAAATTTGAGAAATTAATACATTAATATATTCGCGTTGAAGCTGGTTTTCCCACAACTGCCAATAATAAAAGTAATTCCCCGATAACTAAAGAACTTGAGGAGGTGAAGAATCGACCGATATGCCTGAACTACTTCTCTAAGACGCCGTTTTAATCGTAAACTTGTTTAGATCTCAAAATTATAAGGGATCGGAGACGAGAAATACATACCTAAAATTCAGAAAGAATTCAAAAAAACCAAGCACACATCAATGTACGGTAGGAAAACTGGTACCAGAATCATTTGGGGAGATAATCCCCCGAATGTTACTATATAGGGCAAATTACCATCCGACCACCGCTATGATAATTAATGGACTGGAATGCATAACTCATCCCTCGAGGATTGATCAACATCGAACGCTTAGTCCCTTTTTTCAATGTTTTTTATCCATTCTTTATGGCTTTGTGCCTGCTGGTATATATTTCAAAGTTGCTTCACCAACAAGATGCACACAACGTTTGGCCTCTACAATAAGCAGCAAACTAAACACGTTTCACTAATTTACATCTATCTATCCGTAACCATCAGATTCCAGTCATTTCAATGAAAACCTATACATGGCTCTTATTCTGAATTCTAGATACCACTTGATCCTGGCACTGCTAGAGTTTTTCTTTCAAATAAGGAAGGCTACTTAGCTCATTTTAAAACCTCAATTTATTTCTTTTATCTTGCTTTCTGACAGCTTTGAAGGAGTTACAAATGCAACGCCAACTACTCTTAGTCTTCAAAGGTACATGCCATACTCACTGATACTAAAGCGCTCAGAATACTAATTCGGGTTTCCGTTTTTCTGACTGTGATATCTTCGTTCCAATTAAATCTTCATTGCTTTGCACTCACATTGAATGAGAATTGAAGCGCAGGCTTCGTCTCACATCTTTATATAGCTGATTTCATTTGTTGCAAAAGTGGAAGGCAAGTAAATTCGAAAAGCTTCGATTTATATGGGTTAAAACGTGGAGCAAAGCAGAAAAACACCTCATAATATCAACACCGAAATTCGACAGAGCTTAAGGTTAGTTTCAGGAGCTCTGCGATGGAGATGATATTCCAGAAAACTAAGGTACGGCCCAATGTCAATGATGATCTCTTGAAGACGTCATTTGAAGCGTATTCACTTAAAATCTCTAGAGCATGTGAAAGGACTAAGTGCACATAAAGGAAGATTTTTGGAACACCATAATATAATAATAAAATCAAATAGTGTCGAATGATGTTTGCAGCATGAACTGAATTTGAACACTCCGACTAAACAAACTCTGTTTTGATCTTCTTTTGTATCATACTTACTTGGATAATTGGACGGCCCGCCGTCAGTGGTTGTGCGGGCCCAGCATAATCTCAGTTTTTCGGTATTTTGCTAGTTTACCCATTGTTTTTCTCTGGTGTCCCGAGGTCAGCCTGGCGAAAGTCTGCCGCATGTCGTCATTACCACAGTCATTCACCACCCTTGTGGATCAGAGGAAGACTTTCCATCATGCGACTAGCTTGATACCAGGACGGTGGTGGATCCTGATATTGATTTGCTCTTAGCTGGACTTCCTGATGGAAACGCCGGACTCTTTCTCAGCTTGGGAGACCGTGCCGGAGGATGAATCCACCACACCACTGTGCGTCGCAGCCCGACAGCCAGGAACATCTTCCTGCCGCGATGAAGCGGTAAACCTTGGGTCTTTTATGTTATAGAAACAATAAGGTTCTTTTATTGAAATGTGACCTGTAATAAAGATTCTGTACGGCAACTGATGACCTTTTGTGCAATAACAAAAACATCGAAACACCGGAGGCGATTTCACAAGAGTATGACAGCATTTGTATTCTCAAACATTAATCATTAAGACTTCTTGAAGCCTGATGAGAACATTACAGCAAAGAAACATTGTCAGCAAAGTACATCAAGAGCTGGAAGAACTTCGAACGGCATTGATCAATTTCATAACCAACTCGGCTGTGTGAAAATGCCTGACCCACACTCCACATCAGACATATTAAGGTTTAAAAAATCAGCTGCTGCTCGCGACAAAGAACTCTGTTCACGTTCAGGTTTATAAGTCAGAATAAAAACACTTAGAATCTAAAGACCTCAGCCTAAAACCTTCAAGTTTTCTAGTTTCGCCAGAATGGAATTCTGGTTTTGTTGACCCTAAGAGAAGTTGTTTTTCCTATTTTTTTGCATCAACGCTCGTATTTTGAGCACGAAAGCAACTGAACAATAGGGATTCCATCCAGGTAGACATGAAGGTGTTCTTCAGTGCACAACTGCTTTTCGCGACTGCCACCTATGTTTGGGATTTCTCAAAAAATTTTTGATTTCGTCCTAATTTTTTCGAAAACTTTAATTCTAAACGAATTAACGGTTCGAAAAAATATACATAATCTTAAGAGTAGAGTAAAGTCTCCTCTGTAAGTAAGCAAAGTTATTAACTGCTCAACCACCTTACTAATAGAACTATCGTGTGCTGTCGAAAAAAGCCGCTTGGTTGCGGAAATTCTACAGCACTTTAACAGCATTCATTGGCTCCAGAAGCAAAGGAAGTTACCGTGATGAATCGAATAAACTTTTATTTTCTTGGAGCAAAGATGTGATGATGGCGCAGGTTTCTAATTCAATTAATGAAGTTTTCTATTAGAAAATGTAGACTTTTGGTGGGAGATTAGAAGGGTAAAGCTATGTGTCATGAAAAACCATTTCAGCCAGTCTTCTTTTTTTCTAGTTCTTAATAAGCATGGGATAATTATCAGCACGGATTTCTTCTGAACTGTATAGTAAGTTGGTTAAACGACAGACCAACACCATTCTGGAAGGATGTTATCCTAGGTTTGAGCAAGGAATTTCGAAAACTATCACCATGTCATTCAAACATTTTAGCGTTTCGCTGTTAATCGGATGCCAGAACTTCACAAATGTAGGAGTAAAGAGTGACTGGTCACAACAAAGCCTTTGCTTACACATGACATTGTACTAATGAAAGAACCACCAGTCAAGCGGAAAACATGTTAGCCAACATACGTTTGCAACTGGATCTCACAAAGACTACATTAATGAAAAATGACATCACATCTCCAGGCAGGTCCAGGCAACTGTTCCTGCTATGTAAATAAGAACTGTAAAGCCTGACATGAAAAAGAACGAGATTGGAAGCGAGCGAGAGGAAAGCAGAACGTATGAACGTTTCAAACAAATGGAAGGAACTAAACACGGAAAGAAAGAGAGCCCGGAGACGAGTACTAATGGAAAAATGAGTTAGGAGAAAAACGTAGCCATGGCCTAGCGTCTCAACCTAGAAAATCTTGTCTGCTCAAATGCTTCAAAAAGAAAGTGATCACAGCATTCCAAGTGATGAATTAGGTGTAAAGCTATTACAAAAAGTGATTCCTCAATGGTTATGTTTAAAAATGACCGCTGGCAGACACAGCTCCGATCAGGAGGGAAAGACTTAGCATGTTGAACGATTGGAACGTACTGTTGTCAACAATCAATTTCATCAATCCATACTATGTTTTGGACAGTGCGCAAGCTGAATACAGTGAAAAAAAGAGTTCGAAGTAGCTCTTCTTTCCTTATACAACCATGAAAACATTCTAGGTTACAGACATGACAGAACATTTTTAATTACAAGTATATGTGAACGCCTGCCAAAGTTTTCAGGAAAACAACCAGTTTTCTTGAAAAGTAGAAACGATTGACGGGACAGTTCCAAAGGTGATCATGAAGAGTGAATCTGCGAATGAAATCTAAGAGGTTAAGGCTAAAACCTGGCACTTTAAACTGATACAAACGTATGCAACACTGGTGCATTATCTGTGAACTCATTAAACAATGAACTGACTAGCATTCACTTCAAAAGGCCAGCTGATAAGCAAGACGCTGTCCTACACGAAGCTGCTTTCAATCCGTTGTCCGAGAGGGTTCGAAAGCATGAGTGGACCTAAAGGCCTACTTTTACTGCAGTCGAATACATTCGAAAGAAGATGAGTTCCACATACTCCTCGCTCAGCGGGCCGTAGCTTTGCTGATGCCCTCAAATCCAGTAAATACACTAAACGACTGCTAATTGGAAAGACAAGTTTCTTAATCGAACCTGACTTTTTCAGCATCACAGGAAAACTAAGAAGCTGGCGAAGACATAAAAGTATACTAAGAGCAGAACGAAACAAAAACAACCACAATGATGTTGAGTTATTTGCACTGGACCTCAGGCCAGCGTCGAACGAACTAGCGATCACTCTTTCTAGGGGAATCTGGCCTGGCGTCCAAGTTTTACAAATATCAGCATAATTGTGGTTGTATTTCACAAAATACCCTAAAAATTATGGGCAGTAAATGAAAAGTTATACATTGTGACTTTCACCACAGCCTCAGGTTAGCTGGGTTCAAGGCCGATTTGTGCTCTCACATCATTTCCGTTGAAGGGTGATTGCTGATGGCACCGCTAGGGTAAAAAAAAACTTGCTGAGAGAAAGGCAAAGCGATAGGCTCAGCGGTGCAGTGGGTAACACGTCAGATCCCAGAAAGGGTAACCACAGGTTCGAATCTGGATAGAGTCCGAGTTTTGCAAATAGCTAAGTAACATTGTGGTTGTCTCCAACATAAGACCCTGCCACGAGAAAACTACAAGTAACAAATAAAAAGTTATACATTGTGAAACAAAAACAGTTTCTTCATCAATGAAAGCAACCTATTATTTGGAGTTTCAAGAGCATTCTACAAAGTGATATGAGAGATGCCATAGAGTCTGGTTTTTTGCACATTTTCCAAAAAGAAAAAGCGCGTTACATCTAGAACAAACGAATATATGATGTAGCCCTGATGATGTCAGTGATATTTGGACAACTAAACTCGAACTGGCCACTATGCACTAACAAGATCTTTGGTCAAGCACTCTGTTGATAATATCGATAACAGCTGGCTTTTGCTCGAGAGATAAGAGAAATTTTTCGCACCTTGTTTTCCACAGTTAAAATACTGAGGAAAAAAGTTTTCATCGTAACCAAAACCAATGTGCTCACTGACATCTTCATTGCAATTCTGATGATTTCAAGTGCGCTTGTAAAATCTCTTTCTCTTAGACTGACGAAATACGAATTTCAATAAAGGACAATCAAATTAACGTAAACATGAGCGCTGTACTACAGCGATGCGATATGTGAGTAAAATAACCACTTTCAAACAACCAGTTCCTAGGCGTCTAGTAAACTAACGACTTCCACTCCACGGCAAAAAAAAACTACAATTGCTTTTTCATGAGCTGAGTACAACTAACCATTAGATCATATCACATTCACCGTCTGGAGATAGCGAAATGGCACGTGCCTAAAGTACTACTCAACCTCAAATCAAAGCAGAATGGCACATCTCCAAAGCACCAGTCAAATTCAAGTCAAAGCGAAATGGCACATGCCCAAAGTACTACTCAACCCCAAGTCAACTTCGCACTTTACAATTCACTATACCTTTTGCACGTACCGATTTGAGAGATTAGCAGAACTGATTTAATATCCTCGGCAAAGAGGTGACGATTCATCAAAACACAAAAAATTCTGTGTACATGGGGGGTAAATGGAAAGACACGGCACTTCTCCATCAATGCGAAGGTTGTCCTCAATAAGCAAAAAAGAAAAAAAAGAAAAAATGTACAAAAAAAACAGACTATTCTCACTTTGACAATAAATCTTAGTGACAAGAAATAAAAACAATGAGAAGTGAGATCGAACACAACACGTGTTTAATAATTCAGTATTGAAATTTTAAGCAGTAAAAAAATAAGAACTAGGAATTTTTATTCAATCTACGTATTAATTTCAACTTTGGGACGAGTTCTGAGATTAGCGGAACAATGCCAATTACATACGAGCAACATAAACAGAGGACATTGATAGGGCCACGAAATGGCGGCCAACATGGGGGGAGTGGGGTTGGTGTAAGAGGAGGACAAAACAGATGACACGGAGAACCAAAAGAATGATGGGATTGGCTTCTGGACAACACACATCGTACACATCCACGAAGCACTGCGACAATGAATACATGGAGATGTTCACCCACACTGCCCAAAACTCACTGCTGTCACTGTTGTTGTTTCGTTCGTGGTTTGTGTTTGATCTTCACCAGTAGGATTTCATACCTCAGAATACATCACGTACGACAAAAAGCCCTGCATTTCCAAATTAACATGGAGCCATCGATGTAGTGAGTATGCTCGGATGTACATAGAAAGAAGATATGAAGAGAATTTAACAGATACAGACCAACTTTGTATAGCACACTGGGGTCGAACCAGAGTTGGAGTTATTTTCGCCAAGTTTAGGGATAAAAAAAAGTGTTCTCCAATTTTTTCGATCCCACATGGAAGCCATTGAAATTGTCGAAACAACCGATGAAGGAAATTGAAGCCGTGTTTCCATGAAAAACTTAGGGAAACAGTAGTTGAGTTCTATAGAGACATGAGGATATGCCTCTCTCATCGATAACGAGCGTTTGGTACGGATGAGCAGCTAGCGCATGTCATCAGTCAATCCAGCATTAATATAAACCATTTTTTTTCTGTGGAATCGAAGAAGATGCAAAGGGAAAATGGATTATTGATTCTAGACAGCAAGCAAAGCATAGGCTAGAACTGCCAGTGACTGGTCATGCAACTGTCACTACTTGTAATAGCCGTTCCAAAGACTGTATTTATATCTTGAATCCATCTTAGTACGGTGCCTTATCCGAAATATTCGCATGAATCGTTGCCATCTGTAAGAACTCTGTGAAGACAACAAATCACGTTCTGCTCCGCAAGGCTCGCTGCATGCTTGTGGTAAGATGTTGGCAGATCACATTCACTACAGACATCTGCGCGTCGTGGAGATTATGTGCTCAAACAGTTAAATTCCGTGCAAGGAATAAAAGATTTCAGGATCTGGCACGAACGGTTGAGATGGTGACAATACTGGTACTTAATGACAGACTCCATGGAAGGCTATTGAACCGTGGCGAGCAGTAATCTGTACACAAACACAAACAAGTCGTGGAGGAATGAATGCGAACAAACGTTCTTCTAAACAAATTAAGGAGAAAAAGCGAGCAAAAGCAATTCACCCTAAAGAAAAATCACTATTACCTTCAGACTAGGTAAAAGTGGTTCTTGGAGACTTAGACGGTCCGTCCTCACCGGTTGTGCAGGCTCCAGCATCTTCTCCAATTTTTCAGAGTTTCCCTAGTTTATCCACGGTGTTTTCCTGGAGTCCCGTGGTCAGACTAGCCAAAGCCTGCCCTAGGTCGTCACCACCACAAGCAGTCGCCGCCCTTGTGGATCAGAAGGAGATTTGCCAGCACGCGACTAGTTTGATACCAGGATGGTGGTCGATCCTGGTATTGGTTTACCCTCAGCTGGGAGGTTTCCTAATGGAAATGCCGGATTCCTCCTCACTTTGGGAGACCTTGCTGGAGGGATGAGACCCCCTTCACTCCACTGTACATCGCAGCCCGACACCCAGGAACACCTTTCACCCATGATGAGGCGGTAAACCGTTGGATCTAGGTCATGAGCTTATAAAATCTTTGAATACAAGATAGAACCGTGTGACGTCTATTTGGGTTACCTAACCATAAAATAAATGTGTTGTCTCAGATGTACGATTTCTATAACAATTACTGATATGATCTCAGGAGATGAGGTTGAAGTAGAACCACTGAAAGATTTCGCATAAAGTATACATACGCCAGTCAGCAAAACCAAAGAACCTTGTTTATTATTGAAAACATGCAGCCATTAATCACTGTTCTTTACATTACTTCTGCCAGAAAGGTTAATGGATCTTTTTGCTATTGAATATGTTTGAAATGAGAAAGTAGAGGAAACGAAACAAGTAGGAAAAATAAGCCTAGAGGAAAAAAATAGGTCCTCGCTACTTTCTGTAAATGAAAAAACTGAACTCGAACTGAAGCGACACCCCTCCATTATCTTCCAAGAATTACTATAAATTAGAAACTTTGAAAATTTCGAGCCAACAGAAGGAAATCACTCCTCTGTGTTCGTCGAATGAATAAATGGCCCTCAACTTATCACGGCAACACCTCGACTGAAGTAAATTTCAAGCTACGTCACCAACGGCGATTTGTTTTCTAATTTAACCGCCGTCATGAGAAAACTCTTCTCCGCCCACTCTGTGAACAAAAAAAGCCCCTGGACTGTTATGGTCTCGACAACAGAAATCGATAGATTTCAGTGAAGACGAATAAAAACAGAACAAAGAGTGTTGCCGAACACTAATGCATAATGGCGGTTTCAAATTCACGTCGTAGCCAAACATCAGGGCAGGATGTGTTACGAGCACAACACACGAAAAACGAGAACTGCAGCCTGGATCTAAACGAGAGCACTGCAGAGGAGCGAGCATAACAAACCAAACTGTAACTACCTTTTTTAGGAAACAACAAAACTCTGTGCTTTCATCCCGAAAAATCTGAATTGATATTGTTCAATTATTTTTTGGATGGTGCTTTAAATTATCCAGCTGTAAACATGGTGCAAAAAAAATTGATCGCTACCAGCACCCTATGCGTTTGTCAGAATTTATACGTACTTGAAGACATCACAACAAACGAACCACCCACACCGACTGCTCTTACGAGCAAAGTGATCTACTAGCAGGACGTCTCCAATCCGACAGCTGAAACGGAAAGTGCTAAGCTGATCAATATATGTATGTATATGTGTATATACATATATAAGTGATAGAACATTACAGCACCAATCAAGTGAATACGGTATCCATGTCATCCTGTAATGAATAATTCATGAGGAGATAGAACAGGCGATTCGCAGTGAAAAAGCTAGGAAACAAAGACCACAAAAAAGGCAAAATTAAACTAGGAACATTAAAAGCATTCACACGTCTTCTACACCAACGAGTCCTATACAATAACCTCAACATCAGGCCACTGATTTACTCCTAGAAAAGCAAGCCGGAACTTGAGAAAACCTTAAAATCTGTGTGTAAGCCAAGCGCACACTGGAAAGCATTTTGAAGTACGTGGTTAACAGAAGCATAGAGAAGAGTATAGCATGCAACATACGATGACAGTTAGGTGCATATGTGAGTGGGCGGTTACCACTATCTACGAACTTGGGCACACGCGGGATTGGTGTAAATTAGGAGCTAATATAAACTCGGTATAACATCTCGGAAAAACTCTGTATAACAGTTGGAAATCATGAGATGACAGGTAGCGATAAGAGCGGACGTGAAGTGTAGGTTGCGTGGGAGAAATGTTGTCTTTTGCATAACACGATCACCGAAACCGGTGTTTGTAACTGGTGTGTAGTTGTGCATGTGATGGCGAGGAGAACATTACAACACCTCAAAAAAGGAAGATAAACTGTCTCTTTTCCACTTCAAGTAGAAAAACTGCATCCGTTACCAGTACTTCTCGCTGTGCATCAACGGTGTAAATGGCCCATGATTTGAGGATATACCGACTTTCACAATAGCAGCTGCACTATCGTCGCACCATAAACCACCAGTGCTGACATGACCGGCGCTGGAAAGGCCTCTGCCCACTCATGTTCACCTGGATATGCCATTACAACATACCAACTGATTCCATGCTTTAGATTTCTATTCGAATAAAACCATAAAGGAAGCCGACTCCTTATATACATTTTTATACGAAAAAAGGAGATATTAAAAGAACCGGGAAATAATTTCTTCCCGGCAAAAAACTACTAGCGCAATCAATTTTGGTTGTAATAAAACTTTGAAGAGATATAATAGTAGCACAAAATTAATGGAAGTACAAAGGACAGAAATAAATTATGTTAACAGATCCCACTTTGACGTCAATTCGTAGTAGGGCTCTATTCCCTTCATTTAAATTCGCCAAGAAATGGAATGTGAAACTCGCCTATGCAATGCATTGGGCAGGGATTTCGATATCTTATCTTCAACAAACTATCCTACTATATGTAGCAAATCCGAAGATCGACTTTCTCCTGAACTCGGCATTCACCAATTATTCACCATTTTCGCTGATGAACAAACACGTGGTTATTACTATAGTATTTATTAACATATAGCAGCTTTCGGTCTCTGACCTTCCGGCGGATTTAGTCCTTTCCAGAGCCTGGAAAGGTCGAGTTAAATGGAAACACCTCCGTAACCTCAATAGAGAAACTATTATGTCTCGTTTCAACCTGTTGTCGGAAAAAAGTGGTTGAGAGAAAAAAGAAGTAGTGGTCTTGGTGATGCGGTGGGATGAGGGTGTAAAACAGTAAATTATCCTACTACAAACTGAAAAGCCTCTGAAGTGTACATGCTGTGCCAGATGACAGCACCACGATCCATTGTGAGTTGCACCTTATTCAAGCAGGCCAAATACCCTCATACACAGTTTGGAAATATTCGCTTCCTGTAAAACTCTTGGCCATTTTTGACATATAACATTAAATAAATAAATTCCTGTAGACAATAAATTTTACTAGTTAAAATAAAAGCGAGAATTCAATGAGAATAACAGGGGAAATAGATTCTCGCTTGGCTCTGCAAGATATGCTCGCAAGTCCTCGTGCGACAGAATTGGCCTCTTCCACTGATCGCTTCCGCTGACTTTGCAAATTCTGGTATGTTTTTCCCATTTCTCAGCAATCTCGTAAAAATTTTAACATAACATTCCTCAGCAGGACCATTGACTGTTACCTGACCAAATTCAGAGTTGATATTCATACCAACAACAACCGCCCTGTATAAAGGAGCATCGTCGGGTGCGTATGGATCATTCGAGAGAGATGCTCCACTGAGAAAGATCCAGCTCGATGCGCGACGAAGGCGCCACCTCGAGAACATGAACGATTGTGGACCATCGAGTAAAGGATCATCAGCTCTGATGAAGATGAAACCGTCGACACGTTAGGGGGAACAAACCATATTACCAACATCGTTTAAGATCAACAATTTAAACACAGTTTTTCAAACTCAACGAGAATGGAATTTTCCCAATAATTAAATAATCACTGAAATGGAAATTTTGTGACATCCTCACGATTCTCACTAGTAGCGAGCACGTGCTATTCAAGAAACTGTAAGCAAAAATCCCATGGAAAAAGACGCTCAGACTTGTTTTGTTTCTTATTTATGCTCGAAATGTCCACAATCAATACGAATAAACATAGGAACGAAAAGGTTTGGACGAAAATATATTGCGAAGTCTGTGTTATAACAGCTAGGCAACATGACCACCAAAGCATAATTCTTTAGAATCGACGATGCCCTAAAAACAATCTAACCTACCAAATCACCCCTCAATAATACAAGTTTAACGACTTATTGAAGAAACAGCCTGTAAAAAGAAGAACAATAAACCATGTTTGTTCGACCGTATGGCACTCAGGAATGATTTCGCCGACGCTCCGAGTTGTAAGAATCCATTAGCATCAACCAATCACTGAGAAACAGAAGACGTTCAAGTGCTTAAATCAGAACGACGCCAGCAGACTCAGCATTCAGACGGACCGAACGAGCATAGTGAACTTCAAATTTGCGAAACTACACAGGATCTTTGGAACGAGTCTTAAACCTGCCCCCCAAAATTTCAAATAACTCAGCAGAACTAAGCACGCCGCGCGGTTAATTATAGGCCAAAAATTACTTTGAAAATTATTGCGCGGTCAAAATCCAATGGCAAATTACCAGGTAATCAAATTTGGAGCTATAACGTTGAAGAGAAGATAGTATGCGTTTCGTAGAGCTAAGGAAAATAAAAGCTTTGGATTATTCTCCCTAAGAAAATGCAGTGTGATGAATTTGACGATTGAGAAAAAGAACCGGGCATAACCATTACAGGCGTTTCCTCAATAAATCATTAGATAACAAGGCCTCAACAATGAAGGTGACAGCACATTCCGAATACATGCGGACGAAACTTCCAAAGCCGTCAACCGCAGGAAGAAGTTCTACTCCAACCTCATAGAAACGCAAAAATGTGCCTTGCTAGAAGCTCGATAGTTGATAAGGTTAAAACATATTAGATTGTACGTTGGTGATAACCGTGGACACATCAGCAGTAATTACTCGTCAGTTAGATGTTCAGATAACGAAAAGGCATCTCGAAACTGCTTCCCTTTATCGGCCACCGCCTGGTGCACAGGAAGAGAGTAGAATCCCTGAAACTGGTACGGCATATAACCATTCCCAGTGGCTATGAAACTGCAGCTCCTCGGGATAGGTGTGGAGGAAAACCACGACCCTAAGCGGTAACTCTAGCGATAACAAGGTCCCCTTTATCCTGCGGTTCATCTCAAATAAGGTAAGTGCAACTGTAAAACAGTGCTTAAAAACAGCTGGCTTGGAGAATTCGGTAACTGTGAATGGAATACTACCGAACACTCTGAGACGCCAACCAGTTCGTAACCGCCTGCATGACTGTCTGTGCACAACGCAAAAGTGCATGGCATGCCCTAACGGTAGAGACGGTGATTGCAGGAGTTGGGGTACGAGGTAACTAATCTCTTGTAAAGCGTCACAGATGAATACATTGGCGAACGGGTAGACCACTGTCTGTCCGTAAAAAGGGAACACCAAGACGGTAAGTGTAAAGTCAAACCAAATACTCTACTAGGCGCGCATAGGACACACAGACATAACGGGAAAGGTTTTGAAGTGAAAGTCATAATTCTCGCAAAGAAATCTGAAACTTCAGCGCGTAAAACCCTCGAAGTATTCCAGATAGATTTTAAGAATCCAAAAATGGACAGCAGTAAGGAATGCCCCCGTTATCACGCATGATCTCACACAATACCTCAGACTGCTATTTTAATGTGGGAAAATATCACATCACCCATCCGTGTGAACTCATGCGCGTGTGGATGGTCTCCACGTGGAATACTCAATGGAACGAATAGTCACAGAAAGTGGTGAATGCGTGAAGAAGCTGCTTGTTTTCCAACGCGATTGAAATCTTGGTCTCACTATTTTTCTGTTGGGGCCACAGAGATGTTTGGTTGACCAGATTGCGGTCAACCTGATCTCTCAAGGCTGTGAAGAAAAAGAAACCCGCCAAAATAACAGCTTTTTTCGTGAATAAGGAATAAAATAACGGCTTAATGTGTGCTTTTCAAGAACACAGCGAAAGAGGTGAGAGTAGGAGAAAACGAAAAGAAAAAGATTTCAGCACAGCAGATTTGGACACGAACGATAGAAGAACGTTGGCAGCGGAAATGGTTAGTTTTATAGTTACCCGCCTTAATTTCTTTTTAACATTAACACATACGCGATGAATGACCTTTATAGGAGTCATATGAAGCGCAGATAATGGCCGCTTTCAGCTTTCAATCAACATTTCTCAGCTTGTAGTGAATTATATTGATTTCAAAAAAAATTATTAGAGTCTATAAAGTTCTGCCTACAGGATGAACGTGGATGTGTTTTACTATGACGGACTACGATCTTTTGGAGCCCATGACATATATCCCTTCAACTTTATTACTGCAAGATTGATATTTTGAACACAAAACATGTGTTGCTGATGTTTTCTACTGCTGCTTTTCCTTTAGAAACTTATAAAAAAAAACTAATATCTCCTCTCCTTGCCAACTGTTTGGTAGCTCCAATTCTTAACTACATTAAAATCTAAAAGGACACTCCGCAGAAGCCATGTATGAGAATAGTGCGGTAGAGATAAATCTCCCCTAATAATTTATACAGTTCTGACATTTCGAAATGCTCTAGTGACTACGAAATTATCGTCTGCTGCCGAAAAATCAGCTTTGTTGGGAATCCGCTCAGCAACAGTACAGGAGTCTCCGCATATCCCTGAGTTATCATGGAAGGAAAGCACGGATATCTAGGATCCCTCTAGGAAGCACAGACGTTCACTGTCAAATCAGAATCGCCTTAATTGTAATCGATGTTGATGGTTACAAAACGGAAACTGTAATGGTCCAGATCTCAGGTACTGATAACACCATTTCCATGGTAGGGCTAGAGTAGTATAGTGGTCAAAATCTATGCATGGATGTAAGCGTGAAGATTTTTCAGTGAGGTTGTAGCAACAATGAACTCGTGAGTAACATGTGTCTTATTTAAGGATGAAATCTGTAAGGAATGAAATGTATGTGGGTATCTAACACAAGGCCATTCGGTTCCGGCTTCAAATGTAAACAAACTGCAAGCATAGACGACTCTTATTAGGTACAATCTGCTTAACACTTAACACAACAGCAATAGTACAGGGTCAGAGTAGGAAAAATGAACGAATGCGATTGTATTTCAGAACCGACGGCTAGAGCAGAAAGTACGTAGGAATAAGAAAGCGCGCGAAATACAAGTCACGTGGCCGGAAGAGCGCACCGCGAGTGCGGACCTGACGGACGCGGCCACCGTGGCACGGACCACCTCCCTGCCTGGTCAGGAGACGTTCAGCATTCGGAGAAGGCCCTAGAGGGCACTGAGGGCTCGATGGACTCGAGGGTGTGGTCCGTGCACGTCGAGGCAGATCGCAAGCGAGGCGGCAAGCCAAGGGAAATCAATGTGCGGCCGGCGGCGCCCGCATACGGATATCAGCACCGCCGGCATCGCCGCGAACGAGCGCGACGCCGCGCCTCCACCGCCGCGACGGGACGGGCGGCGCGTGCGGAGCGGAGGCAGCACGCGTTGGCGGGAGGACGGCTCGGAGAGACAGACGGCCAGACGAAATTCGTAATGTCCCAGATGAACGAACAATAGGCAAAATAGGCGCACGAAACACAAATGCGCTTAAAATTGGTAAGCCGTCCAATATTCTGGTCACCTCTATGGGAAAGGGTAGGAAGACAGAAGATCGCAGTGGCTACTCGGAAAAGGGCAGGCAGGCAGACGGAGTTCGCCAGAGATCTCTGTGGATAAGCATTTGGGTGGATATAAAAGCAGTGTGGGAGCTAACTTTTTGTCACTATATCTTTAAAGGACGATATGTGCCACTTACGAACTAGCTCTTTTTTTCCAATGGTTTATGCGATTAATGGTAATTGTTACTACTTGTGTATCCTTATACATCACCGATTTAAAATGCTTAACTAAAAAATAGAATATTCATTCTACAATTAACTTCTAACCCTTCCTCTGCCGTATGGTGGAGTGGAGCGTACACCTGCGAACCCGGCACGGCCGAACCACCGTCGGTCGAAATTCAACTGGTTTCCGTTTCAGACTGTATGATAATATCCCGATATTTGCGAATGTCCTGCTTATTTTGCAGATTTCTACCAGTTACGGACTTCCATTCACAACGTAAATCTGCGGAAGACTAGTACGATGGACATCTAGTCTCGCAGCTTCTGGTGTTTTGGCCTCGTATATGATGAATAAACACACTTTCTCCTTATAACGCAAAAAATTACATGTAGCAAATAGTTCCTCGTTGGTCTAGGCAAAAAAAGAACTTTGGAGCAGTTCAAAAACTATTCATTCTTAAGAAACGCCATCGACAGCTATGCGTATGTTCCTCTCTATCAATCATAATGCACAGAGATGGAGCTACCATCATATCCCACTATGATATGAAATTGAGAACGAAAAAGCTAAAGTCCAGTCAATTACATCTCCCAACTGTCCGAGTCCCAAATCATCCCTGAAGAAAATGCATCTAAGAGTCATCCGTTTGTTATCAGGGTTAGAGAAGTCTGTTGGAGGCAACGTCTACTCCCTTCCCTAGTATTTTTTAAGGTGGGCCGGACACGTAATGCGTATGAATGACAACCGATGGGCAAGAGCCGTTAGTGACTGGATTCCTCGGGATGTCAAACGTACTGCAGGAAGACCACCGACAACGATGGTCAGAGTTCCTCACAAAGAGGTTTGAAGAAAGATATGATGCCCTAGAGCGAGCAGAACCCACTGGGCTACTCTTGCACGCGACAGGGGAAAAATGGAAGACTTACTGGCGCCCGCTCGAGTCACTCGACGATCAACGGGACTACAGGTGATACAGGGGATACTCCTTTCCCTAGTAGTTTTTTTTAACTTTTCAAGTGTGCAACTTAAAAAGTGTTTAATAACGCACCTACATCGCGATTCCTTCCTTTCCTCTTCTCCTGTGCACACATTTTTAGCCGTACGGTACATGTTTTTTTGATAAGTGCTTTTTTTCATGGGTGAAGGATGAGAGGAGAGGTAGTGAACTAGTATGTTCTTTCTGCTTGGCTTACGATACCATTTTGTTACATAGCCACTTTCTGGGAGCTTTATTTTGATGTTTAAGAATGGAACCCAATTTTCGGTTGGTTTTTGTCGTGTAAATTTTATATACTCTGACTGTCGGTTTAGCAATTCAAAGCACTCATCCATCTGTTCTTGTGTGGAACAGACGATGAACCAGTCGTTTATGTATCGACAGTAGAGTAAGGGTCGGTGGTCGAGAAATGGAGCTTCTACCTTAGACATGAAAGCGATGGCAAGGCTTGCTGCTAAACGCTGTCCCATGGCCAACCCTCTAATTTGTGCAAAATATTTTCCAGACTACCTGAAGATTGAACAACTAAGACATTGTTTTAAGAGAGTCATTAGTAGCGCAGTCGACAAGTCGTACATTTTTATTTTCTTTTCGTGCTCTACGAGCAACTCGAGAATGGTTTGCATTGCGGAGTCATTCGACACGTTGGTGTAAAGTGAAGTAACATCGAATGACGCCATTACATGCGTGCAGTTTGGTTGCGCACACCGTAGGTGGTCTAGAAATATTTTGGTGTTAGGTAGATAGGTTGGAATGAATTTTAGCAACTGGGTCAGGATAAGGTTTAGGAACCACGTTATTCTATCCATTGGCCCGCCTATACAACTGATGACAGGTCTAACTTTAAATGATGATGGGTTCGTTGATGTAATATCATCAGTTGAAGTAAGCTTATGTGTTTTAATAGGCAAGTAAAGGACAGGGCAAATTGGATGTTCGTTTTTAAGTCGAGAAATAACTGAAGGCTCTAAACCTGCGGCCTTTGCCGTGTTGACCCATTCTTGGTTTATTTTCCGGTATTGATTTCTATATTCCTTTTCAGAGGGTGCTCGGTAGAGAGAAACATCATTGAGATGCTCCTCTGTTATCCTAATATCCAACTGACTAGGAATAACTACAAATTCTTCACCTTTATCACTAATAGAAAGTCTAACGGATTTTGAATTCAAGAGCTCTCTAACCTGGCGCGTACCACATTTTTTGTTGGTGTGTGTGGTTGGAGTTTATTTTTCTTTTTTGGTAGTGATTAAGTATGCGGAGAATTTCGTCGGAAAATAAACGAAATGTGAGGTCAATATTGCTATTTGGTAGCTCTTGTTTAAAGAGAGTTCGGGCAAAAGGTATTGAAGGTAGTTCCTCCCTTGGCACTACTTTACCTAACCTTTCTAGCCTAACCCTGTAACGTGGCTGATTTTGAAGTTCATGCAGACTACACGTCATCCTGTGCAGGATTGGTTTAGGAATGGGTTGACTAGGCGCGAAACTCGGACCCAATTCTAACAATGAACGCGCATTTTCCGGAAGCGTTATGCCTCCTAGCACAGTAACTCTGGATGTTCTTGGTGCGCAATCTATTTCAGGGATTTTACTTGCAACTTGATCAGCAGTGGTCCTTTGATTTGACCTTTTTTGAGCAGCGTGATAGATCTTCAAACTTTTTCCTTAACTTGCTCTTAATATCACACCGAATCTTTTCGCATACCGGTTCAGACCCAGCTACTATTCTCTCCCAAGGATTCCTCTCCAAATGCCGAGCACACTGGTTTTCTTTGTACACACATTTGTTTAATAGTGATAACATTTCGTTTTGTGTGCACCGCAATGAAATGCGTAGCAGTTTTATTTCGATGCTCAGCATTTGTTGGGTAAGCCAAGCACTAAGAACATACTAGTTCACTACCTCTCCTCTCATCCTTCACACATGAAAAAAAGCACTTATCAAAAAACATGTACCGTACGGTTAAAAAATGTGTGCACAGAAGAGGAAAAGAAGGAATCGCAAAACCCGGCACGAAAAATTGCCATTTCCAATGGCTACGACGTAGAAACCACTCGGGTTAGACAAAAACGTAGGGTAGTTCCCCCAAAATAATGCTTCGGACGTATGTAAGATCACTTTTAGGCTACCCTTCATATAAAATGAAATAAGTTACGCCAATAAGAGATGCTTAAGAAAAAAGTGGTCTTGACAATTACGTAGCGATTATTGACATCCCACCCAGTAAACTACGCCGTCAGTTAGTTCGCAACCGTCTCTGTGATCTAACGGGAGAGACGGGGATTGCATGAGTTCAGGTATAATACACTTGATCTCATGTAACGCTTGCGATGAGGAATATATTGGGGAAACGGGTAGACCACTTTGTGTCCGCATAAAAGAACATCTAGATAAGAAAGCTAAAATTCGTCAAAACACTCCTCTAGGTCCGCATAGGGCACAAAAGCACAACGGCGATGATTTTGAAGTGACTGTGCGGATCTTAGCGCAGGAATCGAAAACATCAACGCTCAAAACTCTTGAAGCGTTTTTGGATAAATTTCAAAAAAATCCAAAGATGAACCGGAAAGACGAATGCCTCACTATCACACGTGACCTGGCGCTCTATTTCAAAATGATATTTTGACCCCGGGGTGTATCGTGCTCGCGACCCCACGTGAACAACGCGTGGGCCAGTCCCACTCGTTACATCACGGTGAGTAGTCTTTCAGTGTCACCGTAGCATCCTAACCCACCATCTATTTAAAAATTTGATCTTCATTAATACTTTAGCCTTTTCCACCGAATAACTAAAGTATTCTAATATAAAAATACCTCCAGGCTCTGAGGAAGGCGAAATCGCCGAAACGTCAGCCATCGACCAACAACACCAACAACAACGGCAACGACAGCGAAGACCTATACCAACCTCGCATCAACTAAAGAAGATCGGTTTATAAGATCATATAAATAAGTCGGTCTTTTGAGTTATACTTTACTGACCACTGGGTGAGTTTCTCTGTATGACATAAGCCTTGTGGTACGTTTGATTGTTTCATAGAGTTCTACGAAGCAGGAAAAATAACAAGAGCCCGAATGAATTGGGGGAAAATCCAGCTAAGGAAAAGCGTAGGAATGATGGAAAACAATTTAGGAAGAAAAACCTCTGAAATCTCATTATCAACTTATTTATGATGTTCATTAGATATAGAGAATGTCGCTAACGAGAGGAGAGTAGCGTATACCACGTTCGTGTATCTCAGAGTAGATGCCGACCAACTGACGCTCAGGGCTACTCACTTTCATCCATGTGGCTCAACTAGTAGTACCACATTTGCATCTGTATAGCTCAGCTGGTACTGCCGGTGCTTTACTATGCAGGTGAAACGTGGGGTAACATCAACGTCAAATTCAATTACGGCCAGGACTTTGCCTACTTCTCAAAGAATGTTTGCATAATCTCTTTCGAAACAAAGCCACAACAAGGAGTCAGATGACGCACTTCCGATCCCCGTCAAATGTTCTGTCTTATGTTAGCTAGCATATAGTCATATATGTTGTTCATTCCGTCATTCTATGATTCTGTCTTAGTCCATATCCAAAGAGAATTATAGATGAGTCAGTCATTTGAAAAGACGATTCGACGGCTACTTTTAGGAAATGAGCCTAAGGCAAGGAAGATGTCCTTTAGGAAGCTCACCGTAGAAACATGCAAGCTTGTTTGCAGCTTACCATAACCAGTAGTTGGCGTAGCAAAATACGACTTGTAAATCACAGAATGATACTTGTAAACACGAATATCAACGAGTAACTACAGCACCATGCATAACTACTAGAAGGGAACGGAAGAAGTGCAAAGTATGCTTCGTTCACAAGACGATTTGTGTAAATCTGCTGTCCAGTTATCTATGTACGTGCTTTATAAACATTTCCCACTGTCTAGAAGTTCCACAAGGGGTTTGGGCTTTTATTCACTACCCATTGGTTTATAAAAAAGTGTTTATAAGAAGTATTAATCGCATACGACAGTCTGTCACTCTAGGAGAAAATGCTCAACCAAGATTTCAATAGAATGGGAAACGTTTCCTCTAAACACTTTATGTTTTTATACTACGTATTCCTCGTATTGGTTAACAGCAGCAGCGGAGAACTTGAATGAGTGAGGAATGAGCCTTCCTTAAGCTGAAGAAAAACATCGTTTAAGAAAATTTCGCGACTAAAACTACCGTAGATAATGTACCATATAGTTGTACCTGTGCCATACAGTCAAGGGTTACTGTGTTCAGAGACATGACTCCTCCCTGAAAGCGCTTGTACTTTATTAGAGTTAGGTCAAAGGTTCTCACCAGCTCTCAATTCATGCCTAAGCTAATCTTGCGCAGAGTCGCAGGCAGCCTCCCTAAACTCCAACATAGTTTCCGTTACAGCCAATTAGACTTTGTTACAGTGCTATTCTAGTGGCACTAATTAGAATGAAAGCAAGAAATAGGAGCGTTACCACCTTCCCTTTTTCTGAACCGCTCTTTCGGATTCTTAAGATATCAAGATCCCAATGACGAAAGTGGTATGAACACTCGCATTTTTCCCGACGAGACACTCAATACTTTTTGTTATTACTGCGAGAAAAAGTTGAGCTCCAACCCAACAACAACACCATGATGTGGTGTGCGACAAGTTCGAGAGCTTGTAAATTCAAAAGCCATTGACTACCAGTTAGTAAACGTAAACGGTGGAACATTCGTGATTATTCCGCGTCAGCTAGATGTTAAGAAAGCACCACCTTCAAGATGCTTCTCTTTATTGTGCGTAAAAAGGGAAAAAAAAAGAAAAGGAGAGAAAAAAGGAAAGGTTAGTACCAAGAATTGAAAAGGTAGTGTGGGAGTGAGCGGGAAGTGAAAGGAAGGTTAGAGTAACAAGCGAGATAGGTTTTAAAAACTATTGCTTATTTCTCAACTTTTAGGCGAACTACCAAGATACACCGCCCCATATTCGCTTATCAAGCCATATTGGTTAGCATACACCAATCTTGCGTCAAATAATCCATTACCGTTCAATGTTGGATCGATTGCCAACTGTGTAGTTGGGGGCAACGGATAGAACAATGTGATCTTATAATCCTTATGCTCACCCAGATGCTGAAACACATGCTTGCCCACCTTGCTCAAACATTTACGTGACCCATGAACAAGCAACGCTTACGTGATGGAGTCCCTGGTTGTTACGACACTTTCCTCAAAAATGTCGAATGCCTTAACAGTGTAAGCCGACATCTGCTCCTTATGCAACAGGAAGAAGCAATAAAGATCTAAGGCTTATCGATTCAAAAACTTCATTGCTTTTTTTAACACCGTCGTGACGAGTGATAATACATAGAACTATTCCCATAGAATGCTAATCTTTTATTTGCTGCCTAATCTAATTTTTCACGGTAGGGTATGATGTGAAATACAACCGCAACGATGCTGAGATTGATGGATGATAGCTGATGGCACTGGTCGATAGAACCAGTTGAGAGACAGACGAAACGAAGGACCAGCATGGTGTGGTGATGAACGCGTTACCCCCCGGCAAGGGTAATAGTGCGTTCGTTCCCCATCGCAGACACCTCCGGTCCAGAGTTTTGTAAATATCTCCTCATCATTGTGGTTGTATCACACATAGTACCCTGCCACGAAGAATTGTAATAGGCAATAAATAAAAAAGTTAAAATTGTGATGCTGAGACACTAGCTAAACTTGGACCACGGGCCAGATTGAACCACGACTACCCTTTCCGGGGGCTCGCGTATTACACACTGCACCATTGAGACCCTTGCTTTGCGTTCCTCTCTATCTATATCAGCATCGTTGTGGTTGTATTTTTACATCATACCGTGCCGTGAAAAAATTATGGTAGGCAACAAATAAAAAGATTACCATTACGAGTTAAACTACAGCCTCAGCTTACTGAGTTCAATGCCGATTTGTGCTCCCCAAACCAATCCCGCTGACGGGTGATTGGTGATGGCAGCGTTACGTAGAAAAGCAGCCGAGAGGACTGCAAAGCAAAGGCCTCAGTGGTACAGTGTGTAATACGCGAACCCCAGGAAAGAGTAACCGTGGATCCATCTGGCCCAGCGTCCAAGTTTTCTGAATAACTCAGCGTCGTTGTGGCTGTATTCCCATAGACTTTTTGCTATTAACTGAAAAAATTGTAGAACACAGGTGGCATGTTGGACGTAGATCGGTAAAAGCTGTATTCTGCGCTTAGAAATGTACAAAAACCGGTTTTCCGAACAAGTTCACTCACCGGAAATTTGGGCGCTAATCGACTAATATTTAAACTCTAATTGATACCGAGTGATATTTATCGCATGATGATATGAAAAACACTGAAATGGAGATCCATAAGTTTCAAAACACTTCTAAGTGCTGACGGTAATCTGTTTGTACGATGGACCACAATAACATTGTAGCAAATAGCATGATGCGTCCTATTCATACCTACAGAGCGTTAGATCAAAGTCTTTTCTACACTCCACTCGTGTTTACAACCCAGAAGTCCTCTAGTTAGCGAACAATTATTGTTTATTTAAAAAAAACCAGCACGTTCGGAAAGGCCGAAAATTAGCCACCGTCCAGTCCGCTAGTGTCTAAATTGCTCGGTCTTCAGGTGGCCCCTGGGAAATGTTGCTGAAAATCGGAGCGTTGGCAATGGGAAAGCCTGTCGCACCAATTCTTGCCAGCGTGTTCATGTCTAACGTAGAAGCTCAGTAGAAGCACAGCTTTAGGTCTCCAACGAGTACTCTACTGTGGATATACCGATTATTGCCTTGTTATTTGCTTTATACAAGAGGAAATGGACAGTATTTTGATGCGTGAAGATACGTCGCACTACTGACTCTATGAAGGTTTAACAAGCTGGGCTGCGAAAATCTGCCTCATCCACCATTCCCACCACACCTATCGTGCACCAATCGCGAGAGATACTTCAGAACCAGCCCTAAGGTAAAACTGCCTTCGGTGATTTCATCGCCTCCAGAACTCCAGTGTTTTATGCAATGTGAAGTAGAAAATTGTTTTTCTTTGGTTTCTGAGGAGAAATACGCCATTTTGAAAACGGAGGTTGAAACATTGTATTGAGTTCCGAGCATTCTGATAGGTTCTGAATCTTTTGGGTGATGAAAGTATTTGGCTGAGCATATTGCGTATCAATGTGATCCTTTTTAGGTTTTGAAGAAGGCCAAATCTGGCGAAACGTTAACCACCGTGAAATAAACATTGTCATGTAAACCCCCGTGTTGGCCTGATGAAGAGAACGTTAGCGAATTGAGCAACACAGTGTGATAACAAAATGTTGAGATCACTGGAGCAGTTACATCCTCGTGAGATAAAAAGTCAATGATTGGAATACTTTGATACCCGAAAATGAAATTTGAAACTAAGCCCCCTGCCAGAAAAACCATTCTCTACCCAGGTGGATTCCAAAAATGGATGAGATCTTGCGCTGTGTGGGACCGTCAATCAACGTGTCGTAGTGAGGAGCACCAAATTTACCAGCAGTAGTATTATGTAATTTGGTAAAGAGTCTATGGTTTCTATAGTCTATTCATAGTTTTCCCGAGGAGCGCAGCGAGAAGGCATTCATTCTTGTTTTCAAAACCAATTCCGACCCTATGCATTGCTGTATTTGGCAAAACTTGTATTGAAATAAAAGGAAAGCTAAATCAAGATTGTTACAGATCACTTTATTGTTACCAACGTTCTGGCGTAATCGTTTTCTTCAACTTCGCGATTATTCTAGTCGAAGCATTATTCTTTGCGATTCTTGAATCCTCGTAGTTCCATCAAATCAAACTTGGTGTGGAACACCAAGCGAATGAAGCAGTCTTACTAAGCACTGCGCTTTTATACGGGGAAGAATTCTTCCTGCCGAAGTGAAGTAATCTCATCTGGTAGTTCTCCAGGATAATGAACGGTTTTTGGTCGATTACTGGATGCGAGAGTCTGCCTGTGAAGAATATCACCTGCATCATGTATCTTGCCGCTCGTTCACTTACTGGTGCGGACGCCGGCAAAGTCTCCATTTGCCTTAGTGGCATAGCGTGTCGAGTAATCCAGGGAGTTCTGCTGGCTCTAGAGACACGCTAAGCATATTGTTCTTCTAGGATCTTCATGACAAACTATGACCATCGCTTCGGTGGCCCTCCTTCTGTGCGTTTACGAAGAACCCAGTCGCTAACAGCTTTTGTGCATCACTTGTCGCTCAGACTCATCATTTGTCCAGCCCACGTAATTTTGGATATTTTAACATGGTAAACGGTGCCCCTGATCTTAAACCGTTCATCATTTAGGTCGAAACATCGTAGTTCTTCCTTCACTTGCGTGACACGAGATATTCCCACCATTTTGCTTTCGAATTTACGTTCGATAAGATGGAGTGATCTTTTATCTTGCTTATAATTTCCTACGCGAACGATAGGAGAGGAAGAACTGCAGGATCGAAAAAGATGGGCAAGAAATCGTATGTTCTTGGTCCTTTTCATCATATCCGCGATACTTCTGAAGCCTCGTTAAGTCGCTCGCTTCGCCCTGCTCAACTCTGGAGCAGAGTTATTCATCATTTTGATTTCTCGACCCGGATAGACATCCGTTGACCGTGAATGGGCCATAGAAAACCACTCCGTTCCATTTGAACATCGTTTTCGTAAGCTTTAGAGGAAGTCTCCACATCCGCCCTACATGAAAGCTTTGGCTGAGTGTTATCGTAATTACAGGACAAAAAATACTAACAAGCTCTACAACCATCCCCACAGGAAAGGTGTCCAGTAAAGCCATACTATGCCACCAAAGCTCGTTTACTTTTGGGGATGGCCCAGAGATTCTACTTGGTCTAGGGATTGCTGATCATAATATTTCCTTTTAGGACCTTCGTGAAGAACTCTGCCTATAAGTTAGATGAGCTTCCTGCTGTGCCGTTGTTATCCTGTGCCATTCAGTCGTCGATGGTCAGTGAGCTCAACGAGGGGGAAGTGGCAAATCTCGGGACCGACTTCCTTTTAACCGCAGCATCGATGGATGTTTCCTTATTGAGCAAACACTTATTTGTTGTTACAGTACTTATTCAATCATAATAGTTGACGTTTCGACGGCTTAGTCTTCTTCAGACCACGAAAAAGCCAAATTGATCAGCAATCTACTCAGTCAAACGCTTTCGTAACCTCAGCAGATAAAACATAGTACACAAGTATTCATTCGTAAATAAACAGCTCCTTCCAATCAGTCATCGTTTTGCTTTTTTACGTGACCTCTAGTTATTGTTACAGGCCAGCCCAGCAGACTCTTTCATGGATGAGGAGTGTGCCTGGCTAAGGTGAAAAAAATCAGCTTGAGGTATGGCGCGGGGGTCACCACTGATCACAAGACACTCCTACTCATGGTTCACTTTTGGATTTGTGGAATTTATCCAAAATATTTCAAAAGCTCTAGACGCTGGTGTTTTGGATCTTTGTGTGATGATAGTGGCATCTGCTTCCAAATCTTCTCCGTTACGCCTTCGTGTCCCATGATTGCCCAGTGCGGTTAATGGCCGGCTTTAGTTTCCCAACTAGGTGCTCTTTTTACACGGACGCGAGGTGGTCTACCCTGTTTCGCCAACGTATTCGTCACCAGACGCTTTATAAGAGATTAGGTAAACCGTACACAAACTCATGCAATAGCCGTCTCTACAGCTGGACCAGATTATGCAATTCTACGTTTCTTATAAACGGTCATACCATCAATTACGAACTGGCTACCATCTTAGAGTGTTCGGTGGTATTTCAGTCACTTCTACTGATTTCTCTAGAGCTGTCCTTTTTATGCAACGCTTCATAGCTGGGCTTATTTAGTTGGAAATGAAGGACAGAATGCACAGGGTCTTATCTTCTGTAGACATCGTTTAGGGGCGTCGTTTTTTCCCCCGAACTTATCCCGAACAGCTACCGTTTCGTAGCGATTGGAAATGGCTTTTTGTGCCAAATTCGAGGGCTCCTCTTCTGGTCTCCTTCTGTGCACATGCTGGCGGCTATTCGAAACACATTTTCTTGAACTGTCAGGCTAAGAGAAACCGCCGAATATTTAAAGATTTAATCTCAACACGCCTTCCTATTAATCATTGTTAAGATTACTAGATTATGATCACTTGAAGCTTTCTAAGCGAACAACAATGTTGTTCCAAGAATTGAGGCAAGCAGTTTATTAGAGTGATTGGCTCTACCCCTAATTCTATCTCTGGAACATACGAACTGGTGTTCCACAACTCAATCAATACTCCAAAACAATGGTACTCTTGAGCCATTCCCACTCGCTGCAATCGATATGACGGCTTTTTAGTGATTTCCTAATTCGTTTTGTTTTCCATTCAAAGAGAAACATACGGGATTAACGACATCTACGTATAATTTTAATAGGCGCGTGTGGCGCGGTGGTCGGAGGCGCTCTGCAATACACATGGGTCTATTCCCGCATCCCTGGCCCACCAAACCCTTCTATCCCTCCGGGGTCGGCAAACTGGTAACAGGGTTGTTTGGAAGGATAGCTCGATACATCGGTAGGCCACCGCTAGTCATTGTCAAGGCCAGATATGCATTCAATCACCTCCGTACGATGCTTAGCAAAGCCGAATACATGGCCCATTCCTTAGGGATTGATCAACGCCAAGAGCTTTATCCTTTATCCTCTTACGTGTTTTCTTCATCATGTTCAAGCTTCCAGAAATGGACTATGTCTACTCCTCAGAAATCGTCTTTCTTTCGCATACCTAGACTGCACTGCATTTATTAATGTCATTAGTCCATTGCTCCACTATCTGATGCATTTTGCTTGATCTGAATATCTACACTTATCGGGCCAACATTCGTCAGCCGTAGAGAAGCAGTCTTTCCGCGGTTCGCTTTCTTGTTGAAATTTGAAATTTCACTGAAGAAACCTCAGAATTCCTCACCGAGTTCTCACAAAATCTTCTGTTCCAAGGAATCCAGACTACCATCCACGCTCAGCCACTTGTACATTGCCTACTTGGCCAGGAACTGAGCAAATTCTTGGATCAGGGAGTGAGACGTCGTAGAGCTACGATTCACTCCCATAACTGCACCAATAAATGCGCGCTATTCTACCCTAAATTTCCCATACCGCTATATTTAAAACATATTACGTTGAAAAATCGCACTCAATTCTCTCTCAGTTGCTTGCAAGCAGTTCTTTCTCGCAAACTTTGAGATGTCGAAGATTCGCTGTGTATTTTCGGTTTGCAGAATTTGTTCCAGTCAACATTTCATTTGGGAGTGATATAGTGAGCACATTTCTCACTGAAAACCACCAATCACAACACAAAGAAATCCCCCGCAGAAACTGTGATCATTAAACGTCATGTGCCTCTTTCTTCAAGTATACTTAGTTACTTGGGTCTTCCAACGGTTTACCGCCTCATCATGGTTGGAACGTGTTCCTGGATCTCGAGCTGCGATGTACAGCGCGGCGATTCTTCCCTCGGCAGGGTCTCTCAAGCTGAGAAGGAGTCCGGCGCTTCCATCAGAAAGCCCAGCTAACAGTAAACCAACACCAGGATCCACCACCGTCGTGGTATCAAACTACTCGCATAGTGGCAAATCTACCTCTGGGCCAGAAGGGTTGCGACTGCCTGTGGTGGTGATGACCTGGGACAGACTTTGGCTAGGCTGTCCTCGGGACTCCTGGGAACCGCAATAGTTAAACCAGCTCTCCTGAGAATGGAAATTATGCTGGGGCCACACAATTAGTGAAGACAGGCCATTCAACTACGCAAGTATCCAAGTGCTTACTTGGGTACTTAGACTCGTTTTCAATGGTTGTGGCCCCAGCATAATTTTCATTTTTCCGGAGCTTTGCCGGTCTGGCCATTGTGTTTCTCTGGAGTCCTGAGGTCAGCCTAGCCAAAGTCTGCCCCCAAAGTCACCACCACGGGCAGTCGCCGCCCTTTTGAATCAGAGAGAGATTTGCCACTATGCGACTTGTTTGACATCAAGACTGTGGTGGATCTTGGTATTGGTTTAACCTCAGCTGGGCTTCCTATGGAAACGCCGTACTCCTCACCTTCGGAGACCCTACTGGGCGAGATGAATCCCACCGCTGTATATCGCAGCCTGACACCCAGGAACATCTCCCACCCACGATCAGGCGGTAAACCTTTGGAAAGTTCTTTGAGTATAACAAATTGGTAGTGAAAAACATACAAAGAGAGCCTTCTGATGCTTCATCGATTTGGATTCCCGCGACGAATTTGTGGATACGTGGTTCCTGGCGACAGAGCGCCTTCAACTTGCATAGAACAGGCTCTTTATTTTGCTCCTCACACTAACTATCTCTCCACATCATGTTATCCATATCTATACTGCTCTAAACTATTCCGCCCTGACGAATCCATGAGGTATCGGCTTCTTTCACGGCGAACAGCCTAAAAGCAATGTGGTGTATCAGCATCTAACCAACAACGACAAACCCCAGCGAGATTTTTTTCTTCATGAGTTTCGTTCCTACCCACAATGTAAACCCTATTCATCTCATAACAGTTCGATGGCTCAAAACCCTTATCAGTTTTATTCTTCCGAAAAATCGACGCTGTTTTGTACCCTTGCTCTACCAAAAGAGGTATTGAACAATTCCTGCCTATGTCAAACATAAGAAAAGCTCCAGTTTCTAGAAAATTCCTCGAGCTCACCAGTATTTAGTAAATGAAGGAAGAAAAAAGGGAATAGTGATGACTGCAAAGGAAAGCACATGAGCAACCGCGCTTAATTGCTGATTGCTGGTTGAGGCGTGGACGAGGTCCCTGAAACGATAAAGGAGGATGCTCCTACTTTTTTGCCGGATGCCGGCTCCTCTGGCCGTCGATTTTTGCAAACTAGGGGTTTGGGTCTGGTGTGTGGTTATTGTCCAGCTTCGTATTGTTTTCCTCGTAAGTATGCTATCTATTGTTGTCTTCCGAGTACAAATTGCTCGACGTGTCCGTCTTTTCGCACATACTTGGTAATAGATGTCCATGAAGATGTAGCTTGTGTTTAGTACTATGGCCTCTGAAGACGGCACTGGTTCAGGACAGGAAAATGAACAGGTCGAAGAAGCTGTAAGTCTTATTGTCAAGCTTTTTAATTGATGTCTGCTACGATTTTTCACGGTAGGGGATGATGTGAAATACAACCGCAACGATGCTGTGATATTCGCAAAACTTAGACCCTGGGGCAGATCGAACCAAGATTACCATTTCCAGGGGCTCGCATACTACGCACTTCACCACTGAGGTCCTCGCTTTGCGTTTCTCTCAGCTAGTTTTCTACCTCTTCCAACGGTTTACCGCCTCATCGTGGCTGGGAGGTGTTCCTGGGTGTCGGGCTACAATGTACACCGAGGGAGTCATCCGCCAGCATGGTCGCCCAAGCTGAGAAGGAGTCTGGCGTTTTAACTCGGAAGCCCAGCTAAGAGCAAACCAATACCAGGAACCACCACCGTTCTGGTATCAAACTAGTCGCATGGTGGGAAAATCTCTCCCCGATCCACAAAGCGACTACTGCCTGTGGGGTTGACGACCGGGGAGACTTTGGCCGGGCTGAACTCGGGACTCCAGAGAAACACCATGCCCAAACCATCAAAGCTCCGAAAAATGGAGATTGTTCTGGGGCTCGCACAACCAGTGAGGACGGGCCGTCCAAGTGTCCAAGTAGTTTTCTACCTACAGCATCGTTATGGTTCTAACTTAAAACATTCTTGTAGCTCATGAAGTTGTATGTGCTGTACAGGAAGCTTGAATCGTTTTCATTGTGGTGTGGTTTTTTTTGTTTTCACTTGTCGTAAGTGTGTCAGTGTTGCATAATTTTAGCATAAGGGTGCTGGAGATTCTGCCGTTGGTCCTCCGAAAGAGCTGCTTGTACGCCATCCGCTTCAATCAAGATGGGCTTTGTGGTACTTGAAAGCAGATCGAAACAAGGAATGGGAAGATTGTTTAAAGGTTTAGTTGCTAGAATCTTATTGAACCGATTTGAAGGGACTTTTGCAAACTTCTTTCTTTTTTTGTGAAATGTATCTGAATACTTGTTAGAATGTTGTGAAACACCTCAGTTGAACCCATACTCAAAGGCAATATCTAGTTTACGTTTAGAAGGGAAGATCTAAGTTACATCTAACAATTGAAGTTCTTCATCCACTGTGTAGCATACATTCGTGCGGAATTTCGCATATAGTTTTTCCGTTATCATTCATTATAAATATTCTGTAAACAAAAGGGGCATAAAAGCTCTAAACAATCGCAAAAACTTGCAGACTTGTTCTATTTTCAGATGGTTTCCCTTTTCGACACTGTTGAAGATTTTTGGGCGCTCTACAACCATATACAGACAGCAAGCGGTCTTAATTGGGGCTCTGACTACTACTTGTTCAAAGAGGCCTGTTTCTTCAAGTATCATATTTCGGCACAGATTTAACCAACGTACTTATCCTTTTACTAAACTCAATCTGCAGGGCATCAAGCCGATGTGGGAAGACGATAGTAATGTTAAGGGTGGTCGTTGGCTTGTTGTTGTTGACAAACAGGTGAGATCTTAAATCTCTTGAGTTACATAACTGTATCAGAGAAGAATTCTGTAGATTAATTGGGGAAAATGTCCGTGAAATATTTAAAATCCGACAGGGTGACGGGACTTCATGGATCTTGCTTTCACAGAGCAGCGTTTTCACGGTCGCTTCCACAGTTTTGCAAATATATTTGCTGTGTTTTACATATTTATTCCTTCCTTAACTATAAATCGATTCCTAAGGCCGACTTTCCCTTGAATTGATCAATATTCTGCTGTATTCTTGACGAACAGAAACGAGGTTGTCTTTATGCCATTTGTTCACAGTTAACGTTTCGGCGGATTTCGCCTTCTTCAAAGCTTGGCAACGTCAAATTGATGTGCAATATAGTCAGTAAGATACTTCCGTTACTCCAGCTAAGAAATTGTGGACCTAAATCCCATTCCCACATTAAAAAGCTTCTTCAGACATTGAATGTTTCCAGTGAATCATCCGAAAGGTGGAAGATGAGCTGCAGGGGAGAATGCCTTGTTATCACGCTGACTTCGCACAATATCTCAGACAGATCTTTAGGCGTAAGAGAGACATATTACTCACCTATGTATACTCTGTGTATTTGGTCTTCGTCGACAATCAGAATAAGTGGATTACTTGTAGAAAACCGTGATTGGGTGGGGAAGCTGTTTCTAAAGCGATTGAGATTTGTGTGGTGAGTTTTTCTACTCGAGCTGTGGATTGATTTGCCTGATCAAGATGCACATCAACTTGACCCTTCCAGGTTCTGAAGAAGGTGAAATCCATCGAATTGCTAGCTATCGTTAGTAAATAGTATGATTACAATTTCGCGACTGTTCATCAAGACTATAGTAACGGATAAATGGGGATGTACAGTAAAGTGTAAAACACCACAAACCCCTTTTTTCAAACGGTCTGTCGATTAAATAGATGATCCGTCGAAGCACTTATTTTTTTGCATCCATAAGGCCACGCCAATGGTCAGAATGGTAAGGTCACGGCATGTACGGTGACATGTGGCAGCTACGTGTACGAATTGTCCTGAAAGTCGTTGAAGTCTTAACGTTGTAAATAGATTCGGATCTTATACAGCAAGTAGATGTAAATACAGGAGATGCGTTCAACCCGTAAATGCTTGCATGTGCAAGGTATGGGATGTTTTTGTTTCTCTTTTAGTGTTTTTCTTTTGAGCGACGCAGTCAGCTACTTGATTATTACTGGCTCGAGCTCCTGATGGCAATCGTCGGTGAACAATTTGAAGATTTGGGTGAATATATATGCGGAGCCGTGGTCAACGTGCGGCAAAAAGGAGATAAGGTTTGTGCGCGTTTTGCGGAACAAGTACTAGAGATGGTGAATACATAGAGTTTTGTGTTGCTTTGAATTCCTTTTTTATAGCAGGTAACGATTATTTGAAGTAGTGCAACATTATTGATGCTGAGTTATCTTCAAAACTCCGGACTCCAAGTATCTGCGGTGGGGAACGAACGCACTATTACCATTTTCGGGGGCAAACGCGTTCACCACGCCACGCAGGTCCTTCGTTTCGCCTTCCTCTCGGCTGTCCTTTCTATCTAGCCTGCCGTGAAAAGCTGTAATAGACAAAAAACAAAAAGTTAACACTGTGACGCAACACTGTTTTAAAATATTGTAATCCTGATATAGAATACGTCGCATCAACTAGGTTTTCTACATTCATTGACAAGTCATTAGTGTAAGATGTACTAATTCTCTTGGACGAAGAACCTCTCCTGGGTTGTGGTAGGTACTGTGGTGTTGAAAGATGTAGCTCTTAGTACTGCTCAATCTTGCTTACACCATTAACCTTCTGTTCAATTTTTGAATTCTCTGGGTTTATGGTCTAGATTTTCCTTCTCTAATCAGGAGTACCAGTTCGATAAAATGAAAATGCAAATGTTCAGTGTTAGGATTTTAAAATTTCGTGGACCATTAAAAGGTGAAGCAGTGGTCGGAGGCGCCCTGCAATACCCATGAATCCTCGCGCCCAAGGGTCACGAAGCCTTCCATCACTTCCGGCTCGGTCAGTTGGTACCAGAGTTGTCTGGGAGGACAGCACTACTGGCTCGACACATCGGATGGCCATGGCGAGTTATTGTAAAGGCCAAATGTGCATTTAATCATCTCTACAATGTTTAATGAAGTAGAATGCATGGCGCATCCCTTAGGGATTCACCAACCGGGAGCTTTATCTTTATTTTTTTATTAAAGAGGTCATGTTAGTTTTAACTGAGTGTGATAATCGATCCAACGGTACCTAACCGTAGGAGCGCTATCGTTTCGCTAGGACTTCGTGTTAATTCGCATAGCGTAAAATTATCTTGTGATGCCATAGTATTGACTGGTTTACAGTTTTTTTCTTACCTTGGTCGTTTTTGAAGGATTTGCAGTTGGCTGAATAGACAAATTTTAAGAAGAAATGTGGAGGCACGTGTCCACACGATTATTGAGACCTAATACCGGTAACTGTCTTTAATCTCAGCAATATACGTGTGGCCTCACCAGTTCATTTGTAGTTTCTTTTTTATTATCAATTTAAGATTCGATCTTATACATGTTTAAAACTTGGTACCTTTGTATTCACCGTTCAATGGTGGTCCATTTTCAAGTCATTTGTAATTTGAAGAGATATTTTCGATGTAATATTATATACGCTCAGGTTTCGCTATGGACCCGTGACGCTTCTCGTGACGATGTGAATACCCGCATTGGACTCGTGCTCAAGGCAAAACTGGATATCCCAGATTCGGAACCTCTGAGGTAGTTGTTTTGGAGAGTTTTACTGTTGAGTTTCGTCACTGTTTTCGCACTGCGGATATGAGTTTTTAGATACGAGGTGCATAAGGATTCTTCAGTGCGTACTTCATCGATGGTAAAGCCGCGCATAATGATTCCAAATAAGGAAGCAACTGCTACGACTACCCGCTAATAATGCATTTTGCTAGCAAAAATTGTACGAGCTTTAAATTTCTCACCGTTTTGCTTAGCTTTTGTTAAGTTTTCCTAATCCCATTAGTTTACTCTACTTGCTATCTTTGCTGTAGTTGTCTCAATGTATGCCACATGTGCTGTTGTTTCGTCCTTGGACGAGATTTGTACACCTTTTTATAGCATGTCAGTGGTCTCGACGATGTTGATGATGATTTTGTCCTGCTGTTGAGTTTAGCGGTGCGTTGCACTTTTTGACGTTCTTTGCTGTCTCCCTATTGGTTGCAGTCCTCTGTTCAGTAGTACTTAGTAGTATGTTTCGTCTAATATATTGTTTTGTTATTTTTTTTGAATATGATGTACCTGAATAGGGAAGAACGTAAGGAAGTCTGTTTTTTTCCCAGGGTTCGGTTTTTCTCTTTTTTCATGTTCTGTTTTTCATTTTCCTTTTTGCAAATCGCGTGAAAAGTGTGGACAATCACAGCTTTTTGAAATAGGTAACTCATGGCGAAGTTCACTTTAGGGTGATGTTAGATGGCCAATAATCAGTGGTCAGATACGGGGTCGTCCCGGTTTTCTTTCATTCATCTCAGAAAAATAAGATTGTTGTTGGTTTATATTTAATAAATTGCCTTTACTACTTCATGCGGGATTACCTCTATATGTTTCAAAGACACACATCAAGTTTAGAACGAAGCAGAGGGAAGGGATGTACACATGTGCATTGCATCTTGTTCCTTCATCCCTATTAGTAACGATCGTTTAATTCCTTTCACATTACTTAGTACTAAGCTGGTGTACTGCATGAAAATTTGCTTTTTTGTAAAGAAACTATCAGGAGGTCTTGGTTTTAGCCTCCCAGTGGTTTACCGCCACATCTTGGATGGGAGGTGTTGCTGGGTGTGCGGCTACCATGTAAAGCAGGGGGATTCGTCTTCATGGCAGGGTCTCCCAAGCTGAGAAGGAGTCCGGCGTTTCCATCAGGAAGCCTAGCTAAGTGTAAACCAATACAAGGATCCGCCACCGCTCTGGTATCAAAGTCGCATGGTGGCAAATCTCCCTGTAGTCTTCAAGGGATGCGACTGCATGGTAGTGGTGAAGACCTGTGGCAGATTTTGGCCAGGCTGACCTCTGGATTCCAGGAAACGACAATGGCTTGACCAACAAATCTGTGAAAATGGGGATTATGCTGGTGCCCGCACAGCCAGTGAGGACGGGTGGTTCAAGTATCAAGTAAGTTGGTTTTGAGTCTACATTTGTCGGGAGGGCAGAATCAAAAAGATAAAGACTCAGATCGATGACTTTCATGCCATGCTCACGAGTGTTCTCATCAGATTTTGAGGTAGACTCCTCTTCTTTAAGTGACGGGAGGTTCACTAGGTAAAAGTGCCCTCCGACCTTCAGTTTTAAACGCTGTTAATAGTGATTCCGTTTGGTCCGTACCTTATGAACTGAAGAGGACCATGGAGTACCTAGATACTTTGATACTTAGTTGACCTGTCCTCAGTGGTTGTGCGGGCCCCCATCATAATTTCCACTTTTTTTGGAGTTTTGCTGGTCTACTCATAGCCACTGTGGTTTCCTTGAGTCCCGAGGTCACCCAGGCTAGTCTAACCCAGCTCGTGACCACCACAAGCAATTGCCGCCGTTGTGGATCAGAGGCAGATTTGCCGCCATGCGACTAGTTTGATATTAGGACGCTGGTGGATCCTGGTACTAGTCTACTCTTAGCTAGGCATGCTGGTGGAAACACCGAATTCGTTCTCATCTTTGGAGATCCTGCCAGCGAGATGTATCCTCCCGCTGTAGATCCCTAGCCCGACACCCAGGAACACCTCCCGCAGTAAGTATAGAGGTGGTCATCATGTAGTGATGTGTTGTAAGAGAATGCTGACGGGAAAGAGCTACCAAGTAATGGAAAGTTTGAAGCATAGCGATTATGAATACTTTTGTTTAAGCTGTGAGAACCAATTTCACTGTGCTGGTATTGAATGATCACGTGATCCAACCAATATTGGAAAGAATAGTGCGCAACATATTATTAAGATTTCTAACGCCTGTTAACTCTTCATTCTTCTGTCTCATATGCCGAGGTTGACCATTCTGTTCTACTTAGGTGACACGATGAGCGTTGTGCCCTTCATTTGGAATTATACTAAGAACTCTTACTACCAAAACGGTAGCATTTCTGTTAGGAACAGTTAATCTTTTACAAAACGCGATCGCTGATGCCTTTTTGTATGGTAGTTACCGTCCAGGGATATCATGTTTCTGACTTACCTGATCTTGGACATGTTGGAATATGCGTGTTTGTGACTCATTTTCGATCCTAAACGTTGAAAGTCTGGGTTCTTCTCGTCTCGGACAAAAGAGGATGCTTCTGCTATCACACTGTATTATTCAGGCTCCTGAACCAAACGTTAACACACTCGCTATGGTGCCCGATTTTTCGCCACAGTTTATGTGTGAACGGCCAAATTAACGGCGAGACAGACATACTAAATAAGGAAGCAACCGAAAACTAAATGAATCATATATGATTCAAGCTCAAGCTGGCTAAAGTGCTCCATACATGGATCATATATGACATGCCACGAAAGGATGCGAAGGCAGGAAGAAACGTGCCTAGCATAAATACGCCTAGTTGAAGTGTACGAGTATGTTCGTTCTGTTTCATGCGGCGTAGAAAGTCCAAATCCTTTCTAACTGGTTTTTTTGTGGTATATCTTAGTTGCTTAGTTGCAATCGCAGACTGGTCCTCTACACACGCTTCGAAGTCGGACCTAACAAGGATCCAGTGCTATTCCAAGGTGCCCATGAGCACTTCCGTCTTAGTGTAATCAGAGGTCTTGAAGCTTATCAAAGTGAAACATTGAACAATTTTTTTTCTGCAAAAAGTTTTTTGATTTTAGCGCAGGATTTATCCCGTCTTCATGCTGACGCTTTCTCAATTCGAAAGGTCCTTTTTTAGCTAAGAGTTCCATTTTTTTTGAAATATGGAAGAAGCCGTCTTCAGTACCAGTATGGACGTTTTCAGTTCGACATCACGTCGCCCTATTTGGTAAAATATGTAAGAGTGATTGCGTACTGTAAAGAAGTGCCAAGTGACATCTAAAAAACGTGAATAGCAATGAACTTTATTCTCGCCGCACCACTGTAGTCCTTGAAACTAATTTTTATGTTATAGACATCTTTTCGATAATTCACAACTGTATTTGTTTGCCAGCTCGTATCATACCGGCTAGTGAAGTTCCCTGAAAAAAAGTACTCTCGGGTTCCACATCTGTAAGAAGGTCCTGCGCGAGAACCATACGTCTTGACTCTCCGATGTTTCAGTCATCGAAAGCTGATACTTCATAGTTTGGTCATCACTATCCACCTGTAATTGTTCTTAGCTGAGTACATGACTTTTCTGGTATTATTTGAATTTAGTGTTGTATTCACCGTGTGCTCATTCGATATGAGGTTTCCGCAGAGTTCATGCAGTTTCTTATCGAGCTGGATACATGTGAGCTGGAAAAAGTTCATCTCAAACCAAAGTTTCACCGCGTAAGAAGGGAGTGCTACATTTGGATAAGGATTCTTGCCTACATGTCTACCTACATACATCACTAGGTTGAACAACTGAAGCGTAATGTTCAATTTAACTTGCTTCCTACAAGATTTCATCGGTATGGTTGCAAAATTAATTTAGATTTACGTAACACACAACTTAACTGCACTTTTATGGGTTTCCTACTTGGATATTTGGATGGCCCGTCTTCAGTGATTGTGCGGGCGCCATCATAATTTCCATTTTTGCTGGTTTACCTATCGTGGTTCCCTGGAGTCTCGAGGTCAGCCTAGCCAAAGTCATCCCAAAATCTGTATGATTTCCTACCTAGGGAATTGCTGGATATTGTACGCTAGTCTTTACCTCCCTACAAAAACGAGAATTCCTTTTTAGTATCTGACACGCACCGTTAAAGATACAATCTGAGGAACTACGGAATAATCTAGACTGTAAAATTGAAGAGCTTTGAAGTGGTGAATTTCCACTAATGATGAGACGCATGGACCTTTTTGACTTCTTAGGAAATTCGTTTTTGTCTCTGATACTACGAAAAGTAGCGCTGTCGACATAGCTCTAGGTAGTAGACACTCTTATTTTTTTCTTCTTTTGCGAACCTTAGCCGCTGTTTCTTTTTGCTGCTGCTCTTTGATCCTTTCCAGCAGTTGCAGGCGAGTTATCTCCATCCGTTGGGTCACTTCTTGGATTTCGTCGTACTTCTTATCCCATTCCTCCAACTCGCCATGCATATTCAGCATCTCAGTCTTGAGCTGACGTAGCTGATTCTGAAAAGTGCCCAGCATGTTCTTCTTGCAGGGGTCATCTCCTTGTTTTTTTTGAAAGATGAGAGATTTCACTGACGTCCAACCACTTACAATTTTGGATTGTTCTAATTGTTGAAGCATTTTTTGTTCTCAGTACAACGGTTTCATTACTACCCATGAAGCCTACTGTTAAATGGGCTTTGCACCTAAATCCATCCGAACGTCTTGTATACATGTAATGGTTTTTTATCTTTATCCTCATACATTTCGATGGCAACGAACTTCATCAAACTTTACGCACACATTTTATTCTTACTTACTTGATACTTGAATGGCCCGTCCTCAATAGTTGTGCGGGGCCTCAGCACAATCTCCGTATTTGGGAGATTTGCTGGTTAAGCCATTGTGGTTCCCTGGAATCTCGAGATCAGCCTGGCCAAATTCTGCCCCCGGCTCGTCACCACCACAGCCAGTCGCTGCTGTTGTGGATCAGATGGAAATGCGCCACCATGCGACTTTGATACCAGGGTGGTGGTGGATCCTGGTATTGGTTTACTCTTAGCTAGGCTTCCTGATGGAAACGCCGGACTCCTTCTCAGCTTGGGAGACCCTGCCAGGGGATGTATCCTCCCATTGTACATCGCAGTCCGGCACTCAGGAACACCTCCCAGCCACGATAAGGCGGTAAACCGTTGGAAGGTATAATTTTGTTCTACCTTACTGAATATTGAAATAACCATTAACCGAGGAGATAGACACGTAGCTGGTGGGCGGTCGTGTTAATGAAACGTCGAGGAAGTTGTTCGCCTTAAACGTATGTTTAAAAAAAATTCTAAAGTTAGGGAAAAAGTTAGTCGCGGTTAGAGGAAAACCATGGGGTTCTCTTCCTGTACTATCAGCGAAATCAGAGTTTTTTAACAGTTAGGGCCCTGTGGTGGTTTTTCTGGACTGCTAATAAATTGTCGATAGTTAGAGAACTTAAAAAAATCGAGAACTTGGTCGGCTTTTTAGAAAAGACCTACTGTATCTGTTCAGGTGGAATAACGGTTCCTTATATCTGGTGTTCGGTTTTTAAAGTTGTGAAATTACTAAAGCCAACAGCTATGAGCATCAATAACGCATTTGGGAACATTCTCGTGTTCTAATGGGCAAAATACCGTTTGTCCAATTGCTTTCATTTTCGAAATACGAGCGCGACGAAACAGTATGGACAAAATTCGTTTGCGGGACCCGGAAAATCAGAGTTCCATCGTGGTAAAACAAAGAGCTGTCGTATAGACCAAAACTTTTAGATCCCAATATTTTTGTTTGAATTAATAATAATGTTCACTTCGAGCTCAGATATGTTGGCTAAAATTTGAAAGCGGGCGTTATTTTCTCACCGTTTGAGTGGGAATCAACTCACATCGGTCCCTAATTGTTAAGCAGTAGTTTTCAGTTAGAGTCAACGGTCCTTATCAAGTGCTCGTTTAAAAAACACTGAATTAGCACAATATTTGATTTTTTTTCGTTTGAAACGGAGTTTGTATACTTTATGTTCTTTCTTCCTACGCTTGATATCCAGAAGTTTGTCGTTGACTGTTTGTCTCATCTGCATAAGCATGTTGATGTTGTACGCAATGTCGTCGGAAACATTCGCTGATAGGGATCCAGCAGCGTAGAGCCGGGATCCACGAGCCACCATCTGCAATCAGAATCAGAATGTCACTGATGGACGTGTAGAGCCTAGCTGCATTCGATGCACTTTTTCTTTTTCCTGTTTTAGATATTCGACCCATCTCTGGACTCTTTCAGCAAGTTCATTCTCTCTTAAGCGCGCTTTCTCCACGCGATCGGTGAGCTCACATATTTGAGCTGACAACTGAAATGAGTTACGTAGTTTCAAGTAAATCAGAATCTAGTTCCCATCCATCCTATGCACATAGAAGACTTTCATAAACGGTTTCTCACCGAGCAAATCTCATTCAACTGTTTTGTTTTAATTCTATCTTGGACTTCAATTTCCTTTTCAATAGTGGATGTGCAGCCCACTAGTTGTTGGTAAGTTTCTCGAATCTGATTTTCCTGAACAGAAATACATTTCTCAGAAGGAGGTACGAAAAAGTTACTTGGAGGCAAACGCTGGCTACAGCAGCTGCTTTCGGTTGCACAAGCTCTTTTTTACCACCTCTAATTTAATACATGGATATTTTTGTAAACATTCATTTTCATGAGCATTTATGAAATCATTTTGCTCCTCGGGAATTATTCCATTAGAAATATGGACCGAAATCCAGTCTTGTTGCATTGGCACAACACCTATCACATTCAAAGATAAGTATTCATTTTTAGTTTTCTCTGAAAAGATTGTTTAATGACTTCCTCATTATCCCATTTTCTGATCACTTATGTCCCTCTATATTTCGAAAATACACGAGACCCTACTGTGTGCCCTTGTTCACAGGTGGTCGCTGCGTTCAAGTGAAAAGTTAGGCTAAGATTTGTTCCATTTAGGTTACCACTACCATCCTCCCACCTTCGAGTGCCCAGTTCGGGTTGTTGGCTCCAAGAAGTGAGAAATTCTATTATGTGGAAGTTATAAAATAACATAAAAACACGCTGTATTCTCGAGACTCGTAGCTAAGCTTGGATTTTTTCCTAATGGGAAAAGAAACAGGACCACCTAACTTCCAATTTTCAGAAACTGTGTAAACATTTGAGAAAGTCCGTCATCGTATTGCAATCAGAAGGAAGAATGCTCCCTACTTGAATCGGTTCTTGTCCCAATTTCGAGAGTGTTTGTATAAGGATTTCTTCCGTTGCTGTCACCTAAATTTTAAACGGTTATGGCACATTCAACTTCAGATTTTTACAATCACGATGGTCCTTTTATAACTCCGAGTGGTATTCACCTTGTCATTTACTACAATTAAATCTGGAAGTTCGCTGTTCTGTGCTTGCATAATGGAGTAACTGTTTAATTCAAGACGTACAAGTTTTTGCTGACTATAAAAATATTTTCAAGCAGAAAAATACTTGTTGCCCATTTCACTGCCGCCATCACGAATGGCAGAAGACCCATCATCTTTCCTTTCGTGTCTTTCTGACTCAATCGACATCCATGGTTAGGTCTGCTTGGAACATGATGACGTCTGCAGGCTATTGTCTGGTCCATAAATTGTTCTCCGATGCGAATGAAGCTGTTTGACGAAAACCGCAAACATGTTGAACCATCATGTTGGTGGCCATCTCAGATGACGCTTGTGACCCATCTATTTTCGCTCTCACTGTGCATTCTCCTGGATGTCGAAGATAGAATAGCTTTCGGATATCTGGACGGACTGTGCTTTTTTGAACATTGGGTGTGCTGGTTATATTTCAGAAGACAGTGTTCAAGAGTTCTTCGTTGAAGTAGCGATCGACGCCTTTGCTGTAAGTGCTTCCCATCCATGCATCTATTTCTAGATGCTCTTCAACAAGAATATATCTGATCCAATAATTGTTCTATTTAAAGATGAAACAAGAATCCCACCTGATAACTATTATCTGTCTGAGATCCATTTTTGATCATACTTTAATATGTTAGCTTAATTAAACAAAATGTATCTGTGTGCTGCATACACTATGATGGGCAGGGTTCTTTTGTACTAGATACCTATCTGCATTTCGATTAAGATTTTCGAAAACACTGCATTGTTAAGCAATACAACATCGCCATGTAGTAGTGCTCTGCTGATAAGCATGAAACGGAGTACATTAGAACATATCGTTGTCGCATGCTACGATCTTGCCGTTATACTGCCTCAAACTGTGTAGTTGACTAACCTAGAAGTGTTAATAACAATGAAAGAAATGGAGAAGACGCTCGCAAAGATGTGGTTGGATAGCTGATGTATTTCACTCCTCGATAATCTCCCAAATGGCAAATTGATCCTTATTTAGTATGCCGACAACGTTATAAGTTGCGACATTGGTCTGACTGGTTCGAGTTCAATCTTTTCGCACAGGATCTCGAATCACTTGCTCATCACGTCATCCGTTCCTATGTTATGAAATTTTAGCCCTCTAACAATTTTTTTGATGTTTCCACATTTTCAATGTTCTGTTCGATTGCGAGGTTAGATGCATGGGCGCCACTGATAGTTTTTGGACTGTACGTGTGGTTGGTAATGCAGTCCATAAGGAAGCAAGTCGTTAGTTCGACCACATCACCAGCGCCTTCTTCCAATCCACGTGGTAATACTTCAGCTCGGCTATAATACCCAGAATTGCAAGGAGAATTGACTCGACCAGCATTGTACGAAATTCATGAAGAAGACGAAGTCCTCAAGCAACAGCCAAAAAACACGAAATGTTCGAAGAAATTTGTGGACGATGAATGCGAGGAAAACAAATCGAATGCAAGAAGTACCGGGATCCACACAGTAAATTTTGTGAGTGCCTCTATGAATTAGGCTGTGCATGAGCTGTGCTCCCAAAACAAGACTGATTTCTTCTGTACGACAAAAAGCGCAAAGTTTACGAGACTTTTCTAGGGAAAAATCACTCTCTGCAATCCAGTTGGGGCGCTCCAGCCGAGCTATCTCAGAACTCCAAGGAGAATTGCACGACCGACATTCTACTACATCCAAGATGAAATGAAAATCCTCAAGCAGCAACCGAAGCCACACGTAAGGTTGGAAGGTCTTCGTGGACAATGGATGCGAGGAAACGAATTAGATGTAAGACGTGCTGGGATCTGCGCAGTAGATGTGAAGACGGGTCAAATAAAATAAAATGAAATAATAAAAAAAATTTATGATGAAGAAGGTGGGTTGTGCAGTAGTGGTGATGCTGTTCATCACGGGCACAATGCTGGTTTGACTCAGTATCGAACTGATTAAGTCTTGGGATAATGTCGCTCCAGGTTTGGGAAATCGGTAGCAGATTTGCCTGGGAACATTTTGTTCTCTTCAATCCTAGTAAAGACGCTCTGACATGGCTATCTCAGGGTTCCAGGGAGAAGCTCAACCGTCATCGATCAACATTTATAAAGAACACAACAATCCTCAAGCAACAGGTGAACCCATACGCGAAAAGTTCGAAGACCTTTCGTTGGTAATAGATGCGAGGAGACCTATCGAATAGAAGATGTGCTGGGATACTCACAGTAGGCTTGAAGACGGGTCATGTAAAACGAAAAAAATAATTATGAGGATGTTTAATTCCTAGTTTTAAGTGATTTCTATAACTCTACTGTGAATTACTGCTTCTGCGCAACGTCTGTTTAGTGAATCGACTCAGATTACAAACCTTTTTCGACGCGCTGGCGAAGTCGTGATCATTCAGGTACCTACCGTGTTCATCAGACATTACGCTGATGAATGATGCACTATAAATAATCGTTTGCTTTAACGGGATATCACTGCCTTATCGATAATCGATCGAAGTCCTTTATCAACGGAAGCATATCCTTATCTTCATGACGATGACGAAAGATGGCCATTCTTTCAAGTTATTCGGAGAACAATTGCGATTTTGCCCTTCAGCCATCACATCTTGTAGTTTGTATAGTTCTTGCTTTCCATACTAAATCATGGATTATTGATGCACTAATCCCAGTAAACTTATCACAGACAGAAAGTGTTTTCTGAAGATCACTCAACCACACATCTTACAGGAACACTATAGGAGTGTTAAGAATTGGTATGCTAAACACACCTCATCTAGTACATTCACTCAACTTTTCATTAAGCAACTACGTGCTTTAAAATTCTTTAAAAACCAAGCTACTGTTGAAAATGTCTTCGTAGCGTTCGTGGGCCCAAGAAGCGTACTGTCTTAACTTGATGGATCATGCAAAACAAACTTTTATCTTGTTAGCAGTCGTATAGATTCCAATTCCTTCTCTTTTACTAATAAGGTAGATTTGAGAAATGTGCTCTTAAAGTTGATGATGAAGAATCTTTTCGAATTGCTTAACAGTTATTCATGTCTTGTAACAATGTTGAACAAAAAGCAAATTCTCAAAGTGCTCATTCTTTGTGTACAAAAACGAAGTTTAGTTATCTGGGTCATATTTTTTGTTTCAGGTTTCAACTGCTGCTGATTGCAATGCACCCTTTTTATGAGAAAGATGTGATCATCAAATAGCGTCTACGTGAAGCCGCCTGCTGTTTTGCTACCATCAAATTCTGTCTGTGGCCATCAACGGATTTTTAGCACAAAATGAAACCTGATACGCAGCTAATTTGGACATCTTCAAGTGAGATTTTGCACCAAAGCACAACACTCGTCCCCAGTTTTTGTGGGACCCAGTGCAAGTTAGCGAAACGGCGGGTAAAGTTTATTATTATACGTTATTCCCTAGATGTAAAACCAAAGAAAGGTGAACCGAACACCTGTGGCCGTAAAATAAACTGAGCCGCCGACTTCTTTCTTCTCAACATTACCTGTAGCTTAAGATTAGTCTTAAAAAATTTGTGTGAAGACAACAAGTTTTTGTTTAGTATGAATCTTGGCGTTTATCTTGTGGTTAGTATATATATATATATATATATATATATATATATATATATATATATATATATATATATATATATATATATATATATATATATATATATATAAAATCTGTATAACTGCATAATTCATTTTTTAAGATGTACGATTCTTTCGCTTTTTTCTAAGGCTAGTAATCTCCCCGCGCCACTGACTCTTGTCCATTGGTCGGATCCGATCTGATCTGTATTTGGAGGATAACAACTCTAGTTAAGCATAACTGTACTTCTGTATCTTATAATATTTTCGTCGAATTTAAACTACTCGGGAGCAAGCGGTCTTTTGAGATGTCTTGCTTTGTTCTTTCCTCTTTATTTTTTCCTTTTCCCCTCTTCTTAATCAATCGCGTTGCTCGATATCGGTTGAAAAAATTACGTTTTCTTCAACGAAGCTGAGATATTTGCAAAACTCTGGACCGCAGGTGCCTATGGTGAGGAACGAACGCGTTATTGTCCTTTCAAGGAGTAACGCGTTCACCACCATACCATGCGGGTCCTTCGTTCCCGCCTGTCTCTCATCTAGTTCTATCGATCTTTTTTTGATGGCAAAAGATCGATAGAACTAGCTGAAGACAGGCGAAAGCGAAGGGACCCGCATGGTATGGTGGTGAACGCGTTACTCCCCGGAAAGGACAATAACGCGTTCGTTCCCCATAAGCACCTGCGGTCCAGAGTTTTGCAAATATCTCAGCTTCGTTGAAGTATATTTCGCAATATACCCTGCCATTAAAATTAGTAGGCAGTAAGCAAAAAGGTTAAAATTACGTTTTCTCTCATTTTCTCTCATTAACCATCCAGCAATTTTTCACATTTCTGAAAAACCTGCCCTCAGAAATAAGAAGCTCATTTTACAACGAACACAAATGATAGAAATCTGAGGTGTTCACAAATTTGACCGACACACTGTTCCATTGTACAATTTTTTCTGAGAGTTCTTCCTGAACAGAAAGTGCTTTGGGTGCCTCTGGCTCACTGGCTAGTAACCCTTTGTAGTACTCATTTGACGGGCTCAGAAATTCTTTCCCTGATGCTGGGGTGGAAAAATTGGTGTTAGCTTTGTCTGGGAAGATAAAGGCACAGACTTGGTATATCAGCAGACTACAAGTCGCTTCCGCGGTGTTTGATGAACTCGCATTCAAGGAGCATCCCCAGAGATTGATCAATGCCGAACGCTTTATCATTTCAAAGAGTGCCTCATTACGCTGTGCGATTTGTAATTACGTCGTTCCTTGTTGCCTATGATTTTTGCTAATCACTACGTGACGCTTTGGAGAATTAACAGTCTTTACTAGTCGCTGTCGCGCGTAGACGTAGACCGATAGCAGCACAGTTATCGAATGAAGGCATTTTTTTTTGCTTTTGCCGAAATGGAAATCAAGGGTAGCTCGCCGGGATTTGCCCTGTGTATAAAGGGCACTTGCTGATACCTGGTTAGGAGTTGACGTGTGGTTTAGATCCCATTGTTCTCCTTATCCCTTGGACATTCTGGCATGTACCATGGAATACGAATACAGCCATTTGCACTCTCACCTCATCTAGACATCTGCCACCTGCTCTAGTGCCTGAATTGTTGGGCACTTCTCACACAGGGAGCAATGTAGAGTACACTACAAAGAGTAGACAAGGACTACAGAGCACACTATACAATTTGTGGAAGGCTCTTCTGTTGTTTTTCAGCATTCCGTGGTCTTAAACACTTATAAACAGCTGTTCTCTTATCTACAACAAAGCTCTTCTTATCAACGATCTGCAATCAATTATTATATTTGCGCTCACGGTCTTAGTCGTATGTTTCAGTTCATATTACACAATGTTTCTTTTAAAAAAAGAAACCCTGATACTTCTTGCGTGTTTTAAGAAACAGTAAGGCGTTTCAACACTTGGTGAAGACATCAAGAACGTTGACGCAGGAATTCATCGGTCATCGAACGTTCTAGTGATATCGTTATGGATAAGATTGCAGCTTAGTGTGTTTAATTCAGTTAATTAAAAGTTTTTTTTGTTACTCCAGGTTTCTTTTCGTGCTTGAACGATATGACGAGAATATACTCGTCTGTACTGGCCATTCATTTTCTGCTTCATTTCGTTATGTGCCACAAAAGTTCGGTCTCTGTCAAGGGCAGCTTGCATTGTGGAGGGTATCCAGCTGGCCAAATTCTCATACGACTATGGCGATCCGATAAAGGTGAGTAGCTCACTTATTCGTTCTGTACTCCATGGTTTACAGTTACGCCACAACGTAAGCTCTATAGGAGTCTTACTATTCGAAAGCAATGATCGCCTTCAATCTTGAGCCGCTATACTTCAGCTTACAGTAAACTTCGTAAACTGCAAGAAAGGTTTTGCAACTTAACGATCTTTGGCTGTAGGATGTAACTTCCTTTTTTTTCTCATAGTACATTCCAGATTCACTGAAATCCACCAAACATATCTTGTGCACTTTTTTTTGTTTCAAAGCTTGTAATGAGAAAATGACTACGTTTGAAAAAGTGTGATTTCTTCCGGAATGACATCATGTTTTCCCACTCACCCACAATGTGTCGTTGCTTTTGTGGCTGCCGTGCCAGCGTGAGAAGTTTTAAAAAAATTGAGTTTCCTTATAACTCTTTACGGATTTTTATTTTTCAACACAATTAAACTGAAAGAATATTTTACAAAAATTTTGCACACTCTTAATGCGATAGGGTGAAGTCTGCTTTTCGAGTCTTTAACGATTTAAACTCGTTCACTACTATTTCAATAGAGGAATTATCGTGCCTTTTGGCAAAAAATAGCTTCTGCACGTAAGGGTCTCTGCTTCTGGAAAATTTTAGCCATGACCATACAGAGATTTTACTTGATACTTGAATGGCCCGTCCTCACTGAGTGTGCTGGCCCCAGCATAATCTCCATTTTTTCGGTGTTTTGCTGGCTTAGCCAATGTAGGCCCTTGAGTCCCGAGATCAGCCTGGCCAAATTCTGCCCCGGGTCGTCATCACCAAAACCAGTCGCTGCTCTTGTGGATCAGAGGGAGATTTGCCACCATGTGACTTTGATACCGGGACAGTGGTGGATCCTAGTATTGGTTTACTCTTTCCTAGGCTTCCTGATGGAAACGCCGGACTCAGCTTGGGACACCCCCGCTGAGGGATGAATCTCCCGCTGTGGATCGCAGCCCGACACTCAGGAACACCTCCAGCCATGACGAGGTGGTAAACCGCTGGGAGGAAAAAAACATGTTAAGCAAATTTATTTCTGAACTTTCTATTCATAAATGGGAAGATCTTCCCAACGATTCACCACCCCCATCGTCGCCGGGAAATGTTCCTGGGAGTCGGGCCGCGATGCACAGCAGGGTGATTCCGTCCACCCGGCAGGGTCCTCAAAGCCGAGAAGGAGTCCGGCGCCCCCCAACAGGAAGCTCACCCAGGAACAAACCAATACCAGGATCCACCACCATCTTGGCATGAAATTAGTCGCATGGTAGCAAATCTCCCTCTAATCCACAACGGCTGCGATGTATATATATATATATATATATATATATATATATATACATATATATATATATATATATATATATATATATATATATATATATATATATATATATATATAGGTAGATAGACAGATAGATTATGCTAAATTCTTCCTTTCTTTCCTTGGTCATGTGAAGGAGTCGAGTTGATCACACTCAACATCAACATTTTACATAATGGTGCTATTCAATGAGAGAGTTCATACAGGTAAATACAATTTTTCACCGTAGTCGTTTAAATTTTGCAAGCCTGGAATAGTCTTATCACATTGGTAGGTTACGTATACACGAAAAAAAAGAAAAAAGGGGATTTTTTCCTTTAACCCAGAGGATGTATTGGAGCACATTTGAGTGATGAGTGCTTGACATTTAAGTCTTAAGACCTTTAGATAATTCCCCTGCACTAAGGGCCGCTTTTATAGGTTATTCAGTTCGGTATAAACGTTGACTCATTACTATTGAAAGTGGTGGTACTTATTGCTCGTACAAATATAAAGTACATTTACACAAAGTTTTCAAACTCTGTTAATGACGAGTACGACCGAGCTTAAGAAATGAAGTTATGCTGAAATTCTTGGGATATGTGAAGATTGTCCTTCCACGCAAATTGGTTGAAAAAGATTGAAACGGCCTGAAATCTAATGAAAAGTTGTAATCATCATAATCATGTTTTTTCTTCTTTCTAGAGCACAACAGTCATGCTGAGCTGCTTGGGCAAACCTATTCTGATGGTGAAGGAACATTTAAACTGCTAGCACAAAGCAATGCGGACGCGGATTGGACGCCAGTGCTGAACATCTATCACGACTGTGATGATGTTAAGAACGTCGGTACAAAACTTGGTAGTATCATTGTCAGAATGTCATTCCTTTACCTCTCAAACAGTGTTAACATAAAGTATTTTCCTAAATGGATAGTACTTGGATTCGTTCATAACTTCCCTTCCACATTCAAATCTACTTAATATGTTTTCCACTCTTAAAGTTTTACGTTTAATCCATGTACGATAACCCACGAGCTCCGGACCTCACTCGGCCTCGGTCGTTTAATACAAATTTTATACAGTTCTCAAACCTGAGTTGGTTTTCAGTTTGAAGCTTGTAAACACCTTTTTTAAAGAATTTTGTGCATATTTAGAAATAGAAACAATAGCTCTTTTTAGTCTGGGCGACGAAAGCTGAATTTCTTGCTTCCCAAAACCTATGTTGAGGATAGCGAAACACCTAAGGTATGCCCTCACTCATTTAGGAATGATTTTCTTGTAATAGTACTCCTAGAATACTGTAGATTCAGGAAAGAAACGCCCTTAAATCTATCAGAGTTGGTTTATTTTTTAGAGAACATTTGATTTGGGTGTATTTAATTTGGAAACTTATGTAAAAGAAGATGAAGAGCGAGTGGAAAAAGTAACGAAGAAGAAACGCAGCCATTATTTGAGGAGAAGGAAAGAAGTCTCAAATACCAGGTATTTCCTGCTATCCACTAATCTGTTATGGTTGAGAAAATATATTCCCTAAAAATGTGCAATGATTTTGTTCACCAGTAAAATTAAAAGAAAGATTCTTATCTGCTATTAGCGAATTCTGATCCATAACTAATGGAATAAATATCTGGCTTCCACAATAACTAGTGCAGTGATTAGAGGTCCAGGGGAAAATACACAGCATCGTTCGTTGGTTTGATCCTTCCCAGCGGCCTGAGTAAGCCCTCTATAACTCGAGGATCGGCAAGTCTCATCACTGAGAAAGTGATCCGGACCGATCGCTTTTTTACGCATTATTAGTCCTTTAACTAATGAAATCTTAAGAGACGAATTGCCGTCACGCAATCAATCAGCTGTTGACCAATTCTCCGAGCCAGACGACAGAAACGATCCCTGGTGACTAAACAGTTAGAAGACGAGAATGATTGGTTTTAAAATGGTAGCCGTCGAAAAAGAACTGACATCATTCGTTGCATATTTAGCCGAAGTGTAGAGGCATTTGGCCAAGCCTTGTATTTTAGTAATTCAAAAGACTGACTTTCTATATGTATTTCATGTATTTTAGCTTTTCATAAAGCCTTATTCTGTCATGATATGTAATAACTGGAATAAATCTTGTGCTCGCTTACTCCTTCTGGTTTTATGGGAAGTGTCCATATTGGAATTCCAGAAAGCGTTAGGATTTTTTGTTCATTGTAGAACACTGATGTAACATCATTACAGTTCGAAACATCTAGAACAAAGTTTTGTTCTTGCAGACATGCTACTTATGAAGGCAGTCCTTCTCATTTCAGTAAGCTTTTGTTCAGCTTTTCGCAAGCAAGGAGTTGCAGTTAAAGGTCAGCTGATTTGTGGAGAAACACCGCTGAGAAATACAAAGGTCAAAATCTACGATCTGGACAGAAGTGAGGGCTAGCGAGATTTCTGATACCGTAAACTTGCTCAATATTAATTTAATCGATGAACCAAGCTTTCTTTGTAGCCCTATCGTTGGACGACAACAAATAAGAAGTGTAGGGTAGAGGTTGTGCAATCCTCTGCTTGATCGTATCAGTGATTACTGATTATTTCGTTTAATATCGTGTTTGTAAGGTAATTTGGAAAGCGAAATGGACTTCGTCTCTCTATAAATGAAGTAGCAAATACCATTGGAAGGTTTGACTTCCGCCGCCACTTTTAGATGTTAACAAATCGACGAATTTGTCGCTCCGTTTTCTAACGCAGTGTTCACAGTAAATTGTCACCAATCATCATCATCATCAGTGATTCCGCCATTACTTTCGAACTGTATTTTTTGTGCTGTACACTAAAGGAAATCTTTAAGTATAAAGAACATGCACGGTAGAAAAATAAAACCTACTAGACGTTAAGATTTCGGTGACAGCGATGATCTCTTGGACGAAGGTTACACTGACAAAGACGGTGGATTTGCGTTATCTGGAACCACACGGGAGCTGACCGACATTGAACCTATGCTGTTCATTTACCATGATTGTGAAGACGGAATAAGGGTTCGTTTCTTCTCTATTCTTAAGCTGAAACACTCTTCGACATTCCACTTCATGTCGTTGCTTATTTATCTTTTTGAAAAATGTGGTTTATTTTCAAATAATAAGTGGAATCTACTTATTTGGATACTTAGATGACCCACCGTCTCTGATTGTGTGGGTCTCATTACAATTCTCATTTTTTCGGAGTTTTACTGATTTAAATATTGTGGTTCTCTGGAGTTCCGAATCCAGCTTAGCCAAAGTCTGCTGCATGTCGTCACCACCACAGGCACTCACCGACCTTGTGGATCAAAGAGAGATTTTCTTCTATGCGACTAGCTTGATACGAGGAAGGTAGTGAATTCTGGTATTGCTTTACTCTAAACTGGGCTTCCGGATGGAAATGTCGGACTCCTTTTCAGCTTGGGAGACGCTGCCAGTAGAATGAATCCCCCCGCTGTACATTGCAGTCCGACACCCAAGAACATCTGCGAGCCACGATGAGTTGATAAACCGTTAGGAGGATAGAAGCAACTATATACGATAAATGATACTCGACGGCTTGGCATATCTAAGCTCACATAGAGGCTGCTAGTATCACGATCTTTGTTGCAAAATATAAGAATTAGCAAACTTCTGAAATGTAGCATCTTTTCTGCATGGTCCTGTCCTTGCGATGGTGACATCCTTTCCAAACAAGCTGATTCCTCAACTTGGAAACGCGTGGAAGTTACAAAATTATATGTTATAATTTCGTTTTAACTTTTATTTACTGCTTATTGATTTCGAATTCAGCTTCAGCTAACTAGGTTCAATGCCTATTTGTTCTCCTTAAATCATTCCCATTGACGGGTGATTGCTGGTAACGTAAAATCATAGGTCATCAACAATCATGAATCACCGAAAAGCAAAACAAAGGCCGTAGTTGGTGTGGTATATAGCACTTGATCCCTCAGCAAGGGAAATGGGGGTTCGATGAGCGGCCATCTGAGTTTACCATAATAACTAAGACCACTCATAGTAGTTACAATTCCAGAAACCCCACTGTCACGGTTAGATGTGGAGCCTCAATGGAGACTATCATAATGAGGTAATGATAAAAATAATGATAGAAAGTAGGCTACAAAATTGTAATTCGAGAGCTCTACTAACCGATGTCGGTGTTGTCCAAAAATTTGACACGGAATCGAATCCCGTCCTCTTTCGCGCGACACTTCATTTTTCTTGGAAAGGAGAGAAGGCCGCAAGGTTCAAAGAACGAAGTTCCAAGACAACAATGAATTCGGATTTGTTCGGATAATTAGTCGGCTATGTGAAGATACCGTTATCGCTAATATAGAGAGGGAATACGATTGGCTCACTCAGAACGTTTACCTTAACGCTGTGAAAGATGAGAATTTGGAATTTTCCAAGAGACATCTATCTTCAGAAACACTCGTGCTGATACGTCAACGTGTAATCGCTCGAGCTGGAGCACGAGCCAAGTTGAAGCTTTCTAAAAACTATGTAGCAAACGCTCCGTTTTCGATCTGCGGGCAACATTTCGACGACAGTACAAGGTTTTATAGCATTTTATGCGGAACCGGTTAAAATGTTAGAAGGAACATTAAATGGCGTAGACGATAAGGAAATTCGGACATACTTAAATACGGACCTTTCTGCCGGTAGTTTTCGACCACCCCTTTGAGATTAGCTGCTACAGGTCTCAAATCTCACCATGGAATTTTCCGAAATAAATCAACAAAAGTTTGCAGTTACTTTCTATGATCACTAATGGCTGCCGTTCATGCTTCGCACTTAGCCATTTATCACTCTCTTAAGTTAATAGGTTTTTTTCCAGCTTCTGTAAGCTTAACAGGAGAACGTTGAAGAATCAATTACAAGAAAGTGCACCCGACATTTAATAATGTTATGGCGCCATAATTATTAGCGCTTCTATAAAAGTTCAATAACAAATGAAAAATAAGATAATGGCGTTTTATTGCAGAATCCACTGGAAATAATAGCAACGTAGTTATTGTCAACAAATGTCTGCTGAACGCCAGAGATTTCTTACTTCCAGCCTTGTCAGAAGCAAGTTCGTATGACGGTGCCGAAGCGATTCATTCACAGCGGAATTCCGAAAGAATGGTTCGATGTGGGAGCGCTGAATTTGTCGCAGACTTTTCCCAATCAGGATCGAAGTTGCAACCATTAAACACATTTATTTGCAAACAAAATTCTTATATGTGTCGTGGATATGTTGTCCAATAAAGGTTGGCTTCAAAATTGTCCCCTGTTTTCGTGAAAATCGTGACCTTAATTAGATAGCAGAAGTGATTATTAGGTTGAATAGTTTACGCGGTGCTTCTACATCCAATGGATTTCACCTCTACGAAAACTGGCTTGAATAATTTTTGTTCTCATCATTGACGGTCCCTTATGAAATTTTAAGAAAAACAGCTTTACTTCCATTTCTTTTCGTAGAACACAACAACAACAACTGTACACAAATGCGTTTAAAGAGGAAAAAATAGATCCACATTTGGACTGATCAAAAGTTTTGCGAAAATTAGACAACTTGTATAATTTCCAAGCTCACGAGGAACTGCGTTCTCGCCTTTCCTTCTGAATAGTTCTTTGGTGATTCGTAGTTAGGCAACGACTACATTAATAGGAATAGTCAAATGCTAGAAAAATATGGAACAACACGTACATACCGTCGAATATCCCTTTCTTTTCATCTGTTCTGTCAGTGAAGAGCTCAAATCGGAATGTATGGAAGCTCATCAGACGAGTTAAGGTCGTTAGAGCATCCATTCGTTGTAACGAAATTTTAAAATCTCCTGTTACGAAAGTGGAAAGCGCCCATGGGAGATTGACTCAATTCAGGTGTTCACCTCATCAGTATTGCTTTCATTATCCTTTACTAATTATTACTGCTATCCCTATCAATACTACTTTTCTTGTCATTGGTACAAGGTTAGCCACTATTTTCATTATTATTAATGTTGGCTTAATTCCAAGTAACTATGCACCAGATGTGTGTATAGTTTAACAAGGTTAAAAAATAAAGGTTATGGCTTTATGCTTTTTGAGTCTGTAATGGGATACGTCATGCGCCTGACTTCATTAAGCATCACTGGAGGTGGTGTATGCATATCTGGCCTGCAGAAATGACTCGTGGTGGTCTGTCGATGAATTAAATCAGTGCTGCTATCCTCCCAAACAAGTTTGATACTAATTTGCCGATCTCGGAGGAATGGAAGGCTTGGTGGGCCTGAGCAGCGGGATCAAGCCAGTAACACGTATGTTTTGCAGGGCACCTTTTATCACTTCACTGCACACGTCCTTATTAGTAAAGAAATAAGTGAAAAAAAAGCGGCTGTAGAAGGCATTCGTTCGAAAACTATGAGAGGGAGAAAAATGGAATGCATTTTGGACATATTTGAAAAAAATGTTTCGGAGAGCCTTTACACTGGCGGGAAATGACAGAATCAGTACTGGACTGGATTACTTACTAAACAACTAACTACTCTGCCTCTTTAAGTGCTAAGGATTGCTGGAATTTGAGACTTCTTGCCCATATTTATACCAGCAGTCCTTTGTTAAAACTAAGCCCACAGAAAGAAAAATCAGTCATGAGAATGTCACTCATCTGGAGAAAATTGCCTTCACTAAAAAACTAAACATAATCACATCGTTTTCGAAAAAACAGTATCGGAAAAGAGATAGAGCACTGCACGACTAGTAAACTAAGGTGTAATCTGTCCATATTTGCTAAATTATTCCATCTCTAGTAAACAAATCCTGAAGACTGTTTTCTTTTACTCCTGAATATAGAATGTGGGGAAATTCCTTCACTTAAAGATGAAGAGCGTCGTGGTTAAGGGTGCCGTCCTATAATGCACCCATGGTCACTAATTCGACCCTGCCCAGAGCCAACAAAACCTGTCCATTTCTCTAGCGCTGGTAGATTACTAACAGACCTCTCTTACGAGAGCTCACTCCAGTCCATAAAGGTGGGCTATATCTAAGCAAAGGTTTAATGTAGCCTTTTACTTACTCGCTACGCTTGGTGTACCGTATTAGTTATTGAATTAAGTACGTTCTCAGTGTTTTTGTCACAAAACGTGTGAAAATCGTTTGATAGTGATTGCTTCGACGATGAACTACACCTTCTTGCTCCAACAGCATGTTCACGACTAATAAGTCCGTTTCCACGGGTAACAGATAGGCAGTGGGTTATGGGACCGCCTCTATCGCTCGCACAGTTCTTTCAAAAAAGCACACGATCTCTACTCAGCCGGCGTTGCTTTCGTAGGGTCACTTCGATTTCTGTGCCGAAGTGTAGCCATTTAAGCAATATTTGCCAAGCACTGAAGCTTACTGTATCTTTATGTCTTATTTATGTATTCATCTACATTCCAGCTCTGTTTTAAAAAGTTGTAGTTTAAATTTAGAAAAGGATATTAGCGGACTTGTTGACAGTTTGTTTCGTCTCTATCGATAGGAAAGTTTTAACTTCGAATTACTTTTTAAAGCTGAGCTCATTCTCATGAGGAAACATCAGTTATCCTTGCTATCCTTGCAATTTCTAGGCTTTGATTTTTTTCAACAGAAACAGTTGGTTCTCTATCCTTAGATCTTATATTGCTTTGGTAAAATTATGATGTCTATAACTCTTCACAGCAATGGAAGCAGGTTTCAGGTAGAAGTACTGCTCTACAGTTTCTTGAAATTTTACCCTTCACATTTTTTCAATTTCTAAAGTCATTAAAATATTTTTTGTTTTTTGGTTAAACAAACTGGAAACATGTGCAGGCGATTACTTGACATTCTCTAACCCATGGTGGAATTAACTAATTCGTAGAGAATGGAGAGAAGTTTTAACGGGATAGGTTGAGAATAATATAAGACATACGGAAGTTAATCATCGGTTTGCCAATGACGTCGCGTTCGCGTTGCGGCGTCGCGCGAGAATGTCTTTATTACATAGTTTACACCGCGTCTTATTAAAACTGGAGGTGTACTGTAGCCACAGCCAACCTCGCCACCGTATCGGACAACTAAGTGTTCATCCAGTAAGCCAAATATTTCGTCAAGTCAACGTCCCTCTATCTACCTCTCCTAATGAAACGAACAATGTAGAGGGTACAATAGATACTTAAAGGGGGCACTGTGACGCCAAGATCACGTGTAGGAAAAGACAACTGCATCAACAATTTTTCCGCAAAATTTTTTGTTCATGCGAGTTCGTAGGAACCTGTGCTGATTTCACACACACGCTAGCATTGGAATCCTCCATTGTGTGGCAGACAATTCGAGCTAAAAGAAACCAAGCACGACATCATAGGAGTGACCGGGATGAAAAGATATCGCTCATTACGGGACCTTTTATGATGTTGCAAATGATCTATTTTTGCTTAATATGAGACAGTAATCGACTACATTGGTGCCATTTTCAACGTGGTCATTGACAATGAGTTCTTGGATCGACTATCGCCTTTCATCGGATGTTGCAAATAAAAAAAACGTGAACCAATATCGGCTTTGACGATCTTAGTCATCTATGCTAAAACTCAAACTATTGCTACGACGAAGTAGTGGCGTTCTTTGTGGAATTCAAGGAGTTCTTCATCGACGATCATATTTTCTTCACTACGCCCACAATTCCTTAGGGTCCCATTCTCAATGCTGGATGTAGGAGTCTCTAAAAGAGAGTAGAACGACAAAACAAACCACATCATACCAAATTAAAGGCTTTGTCTAATCGGTAGCGTTGTACTGTCAGAATTCTGAATGGTATCAGATCATGGCGGACGATTTTTTTTGTATGAAGAAAGGAAGCACAAAGATTAGGTAGCCAATTCTGGAAACAATCATAAATATGGACTCGTTGTATTTTTTATCGATAACGCTAAGGAAGAATGTAGCCAGTTCATCAAACACCTTTGTGAGAAACAACTCGATATATTTCTTATGAACAAATATAAGGTGTTACCTTATTCCTTATTGACGGAAAGTCTGACGTTTCTGTGGATTTCGTCTTTTTCAAAACTTGGAAAGACCAAGTTGATTGAAATCTACCCAGCCAAACAAGCCCACAACCAAGCACAGAAAGCACTAAACCAAAAAATTTAGTCGCATTGAAAGGATTAGTGAAGAGAAAATTGCAAAATTTAAATTTTGAATAAACGAGTACTAACTGAAACAAAAGTGACCCACTCCGAAACATAATCGTGTCTTGTTCGACGGCACCCCGTTTGTTCTCGGTCTCGCCTTGTCAGGTAGAACCTTGAACGATGAAGAGCAATAAGAACTGTGCTTTACAGACTCGTAAAAGTCGAATTTATTTGCAACACCACAAGAAATCTGCGTTCTGCTGGAAAGATTTATAGACGCCAATAACTTGATTGAACTCAACCAATGAAGAGGAACAATTACTTTCGAATGCTAAAATACAATGAAATTATTTTAGTACACTTGTATTCCAAACAGCCTAAACCATTGTTGTTAACAATTCTGCAAAACATAATAGTTACGGCAGCTTTGACAAAACACGTGTCAGACCAGATGTTCTCACTTTGGTTTACGCTCTGAATTGAAAATTAAGGCGACTATAGCATGGCTATTTCAGAAGGCTATCAAATTCATTTCATGTGAACGTTTCTTCGATCATCATCATGATGATAGGAGATCATCCGAACTCGTATTTAGTACCTTTCTCTCTTTTCGTACCCTCTTAGAATCATTGGAATGACTCTTGAACCGATTTTGACTGCCTTCTCAAGTTGATAAGGATCGCCAGATACGAAGACTACATGTTATGTCTACTTTCATCGCTGGTGCGATCAGTTCTAACCGAACACCACGTTCTTTCCAAAATATCAATACCATTAGTTCTCACAAACTTTTCAGATATCTACTCAATCTGAAATGTCCTTTTTAGATGGAAAGGTGCTGGTGAAAGAGGGATTTTTGAAGTGTCGACGACTACCGGTTTCAGAAATGGGGTTGTGCCAGTCTGCTGAAGACAAGCAACTCGTTCAGAAGAGTAAGGCTATAGATAGGGAAATGATGCAGGGCCATATCGCTCAACAGAAGGTCGTCAAGCTTCTCCTTTTAGGTGAGTTCCAAAAACGTCAATTGATTGCGCCCTGCTCATGAACGCAATGTTTCGTTCCAACATGAATCAGTTGTATAAAATTTGTCAAATTTTTAAAGGTTCATCTGAACTGGTATGGAAGGAATCACAATGTACATCTAAGAATACCGAAAAGATGACAAAATTTCGTAAGAAATCACTGAGGTATGCTGACTAGGATTATGTCAGCCGTTAAGTTCATGTGTTGTTCCTCAACGTAGATAATATTGGAAACTACATATTAGAATAAAGATTAAAGGAGTTCAACAAGGTGTTCGCAGCTTGCTCAGAAATGAGTGGGATGATTAAGCTTCCCAATGCTCTCTCTAAAGTCTTCTTGATCTTAAACCACTGTGTCCAGTTTTAAAGGCAATGAAACTGTGGATTTATCCCCCTATATCTTGAAAATTTCATAATCATGAGAACCACATCAAACTGAAACACCACTTAGGAGCAGATAAAAACTTTGATTCGAATCCTCTTAAACGAATGGAAAGCATTCTTTCCTTTTTTAGTCCATCGACTGGTCGCATACCAATCTTTAATATATCTATAAAATATTCATGTGCCTATCATATGGTACTCGTGTGATTTATAAGTAGACCAGAGTTCTGGCAGCTCATCGATAGCAAGACAGTTGAACATCGTAACACGGTAGTTGTTTCGTGAATATTCATTAGAAGATTGTATGTGTGCTGCAGTAGACCGAACTGCACTGCAATATACTCCGATTCGGTGCTGCTTCGATCACGGGCCTCGGGCCCACTAGCCCGTTAATATTTCAAGGGTCGCTAAATTGGTACAAGGCTTGTTTGGAAGAATAAAAACATTGGATTGAAACTGGTAGAACATCGCAAGCGATTGTGCAGGTCAATATGCCTTCAACAGTTGATGAAACCGATTCTTTGTCGCACCAGCAAAGGATCGTTTAAAAGCCGAGCGCTTTATTCGTTTATACTTTCACTCAATAGTCTATTTAGCCAGCTCTAAAGAATTGAAAATGCTTTTTAACTTGACTCTGTGCGTTTTCTGTCAGTCATCCTGCCATCTGAAGCCCTTGCACACTGCAAGACAATATTGTTTCTCCAAAGTTTTTCAAGCCTACTTGGATGACTTTCTTCCTAGTTTTTCCAAAACAGATTTCTAGACATTTATCCGGCATAAGAATGGTCAACTTAATTCGGGTACTAATCACCTTTATGAAGGTGAAGGTGTACTATCGCTTTTATATTAAGGACAGATAAAAGATGGACGGTTCGGCGTTGATAAACCCTTGAAGGATGCGCCATGCCTTCGACTTAATTCGTAGGGTCGTAAAGGTGATCAAATGCATGCTTAACCTCTAGAATGACTTGCGGTTCCCCACCGTTATATCGAGTCAGTACTACTATCCTCCCAGTGAAGTCCGCAACCAACTCGCTGATCCCCGGAAGCGTGGAAACATGGATGAGTCTGTGGGGCATTATGGAACTAAATATCACATGTGTATTGCACGGCACCCCTGACTACCGCGCTGTGTGCGCCCCAATGTGTTTTTTCACCTTCCTGTTCTAATTGTAAATTCGCTAAAAGAATAGACGCGCTTTTCATTTTAAGTATTTCACGAAGGTCCAATTGGAGAAATGAGTGTTCTGCTCTTCGCTGGAAAATCTTACAACAGTGGAACGTTCGCGTTCACTTCAGATGGGTTGACGGATGCACCGTATTCATATAATTATGCCCTTTTTGAAGCTTTTTTTCAGGATTCAAAAGCTTCAATAAAATATCCGGGTGCTGATTACACACGTGACTTCTTTAACCATGTAATTAACGAACAATAAGAAAAAAAATTGTGATGATTTTCATTTAGGAGCTGGAGAATGTGGAAAGAGCACCGTTTTAAAGCAGATGAGGTGAGAAGTTGAAAGTTGTCGACTTTCTTATGATCTGGCGGTTTTCGTTGCATTTGTTCGAATTAGAACAACTATTAAAGTACGACTGAGGGCAATTGTCGTTATAGGATTCTGCACGATCATGGCTTCTCTCAAGAGGAAGCGGACCAGCAGAAAGGCGTCGTCTACAACAATACTGTGCAAGCAATGGCGATGATTCTGCGGGCAATGAATAGCTTAAAAATCACATTTGATGATCCCGCTAGAGAGGTGGGCACATAGGCATATGAAATCTGTTGTCTCCCTGCATCATAACTCTGTAGGAAAACAAATCAGGAGCAAGCAGTTCACTCATGTCGCATTGACTTGATTTGTTAAAATCATCTTCCTCAAAGTGGTTTGAATTAAGGAAGTCATCACTCCTACAAATATTTGAATTGCTACGCAAAATAGCATTGAGAGCTCTCTTAGGGTTTTGTTAACTATCGTTTTCTTTCCAATAAGCTTGTTGGATTTGAGAAATCGAAAGTCTGAATTATTCAGATATGTTTTTAAAACTGGACCGCTGAACAAAAGTCCGTCGAAACAGTCACACAACAGCACAGTGTTGCTAGAATGACTTCAACTGTATTGTTGGAATTGTAGTGATTGAATGCGAATTTTTAGAGTTTGAAGTTCCACATATACATCAATCACATATATAAAGTTAAAAAAGGATGAAATTTTCGGCGTTGATCAATCGTTGAAGGATGCGCCATGCATTCGACTTTATTAAAAAATCGTTGGAGGTGATTGAATGCATATCTGTCCTTTACAATGACGTGCGGTGGCCTACTGTTGAATCCAGCCAGTGCTGTTATCCTCTCAGACAAGTCTGGTACCAATTTGCCGACCCCGGATGGATGGAAGGTTGGCTACGGGAGCGGGAATCGATTCCACGTGTGTGTCGCTGTGGCGCTTCCAACCACTGCGCCACAGGTCCCTTGATATATATATATATATATATATATATATATATATATATATTAATATGTAGTGTAGCAAAGAATAACGCATGAAGCCCTCGGAATTGATCAGACGCTTAACGATGCTTTATGCATTTAACTCTATTCGTAGGATGGTAAAGGTGAGTGGATGCATACTTGGCCTAGAAAATTTGTTGCGGTTCCTTATAGACTTATCGGATAGATGTTTTTTTCTACGCACTTAGAAGTGTGGCAGCAGTTTGCCTACCTCTTCGGGATGGATGACTTAGTTAACACAGAGGTTGGAAGTGCATCAACCATGGAGTATGTAATGAAGCACACCTTATATCACTTTACTACACACGCCTCACGCAATCCTGCGTAATAGGCCTTCCATATTGTAGTAATTTTGCATAGTGCTTTTATTCTTGGAAAGAAAACGTTAGAACAGTAATTCTTTCTACTTCTGTTTACCAAACACGAGGTGTTATTTTATTTCTTTATTTACCTACTAGCTGACGTTTCGGCGGATTTCGCCTTCCTCAGAGCCTGGGAGGGTCAAGTTGACTGCAATCTACACGGTCAAACGCCTCCATAATCAAACAGAGAAAACGTTCAACCAAAATTTCAATCACATTGAACACAAAGTCTTTGCACACTCACCGCTTGCTATGAGTCTTCCACTAAATATTTCACGTGGAGACCAACCGCACAGAGTTCACATGGAAGCGTAATATGCTCCTCTCATCAAAATAATAGGTTTATATATTGCCCAATATCACGCGTGATAACGAGGCATTCTTCCCTGCGGTTCATTTTCGGATTTCTGGAATTGATCCAGAACGCCTCGAGAGTTTTGAGCGCTTGTGTTCTCGATTCCTGCGCGAGGATCGTGACACGTACTTCAAAATCTTCTCCGTTATGTCTCTGCGTCCTATGCGTGCCTAGTGGAGTATTTGGTTTACGTATGCCGATTAGGTGTTCTTTTTATACGGACGCGGAGTGGTCTACCCGTCTCGCCAACGTATTCGTCTCCGCACGCTTTACAAGAGATCAGATAGACTGGGCCGAACTCATGCAGTCACAGTCTCTACCATTGGGGCAAATTATACAATTTTGTGTTGCACATAGACGGTCGTATAGGCGGTTACGAACTAGTTGGCGTCTTAGATTACTCGGTGGCATTTCAGTTATCGTTACCAAATTCTCTAGACCGGCCCTTCTTAAACATCGTTTTATAGCTGCACTTACTTCATTTGAAATGAAGGGCAGGATAAACGGGACCTTATTGTCGTTAGAGTTATCGTTTGAGGGCCTGTGGTTTCCTCTACACCTATCCCGAGCTACAGTTTCCTAGCCATTAAAAATGGCTATTTGCCTGCGCAAGTTACGGGACTCCTCTTCTCTGCTCTCTTCCAGTGCACACGTTGGTTGCTGTTCGAAACATATTTCTTACAAGCGCCCTTTTCGTGTGAGAGAGGTGAAAGGAGAGGTAATGAACCAAGATGTTTTTACGACTTGGCTTTCTATATCATTTCGTAATGTAGCCGTTTTCTGATAGGCTAATTTACACGTTCAGAAATGGAAGCCAGTTTTTCTTTTGGTTTCTCTCGTGTGAATTTAATATACTCTGACAATTCGTTCAACAGCTCGAAACATTTGTCAATTTCCTCTTGTGTTGAACAATTGACCAAACAGTCAGCTACATATCTACAGTAGAGTAACGGCCCGAGATCGGTCACCGGTGCTTCCACCTTAGACATGAATGCAATGGCAAGGCTTGGTGCCAGTCGTTGTCTTGCCAGCCCTCTCGTTTGTGCGTAATTCCTTGGGCGGACCATCTGAAGATTGAGCAGTTTAGGCACTCCTTTAAGAGTGTCATCAACTGCTGAATCCAGAAGCTATACATGTTTATTGCTCCTTCGTGTTGTGTAAGGAGTTCGAGTACGGCTTGCATAGCGGAGTCATTTTGACACGTTTGTATAGAGGGCGGTGACGGCGAAGGACTCCATCACGTATGCGCTGTTGGGCTGCACAGTACGTAGACGATCCAGGAACATTTGGGTGTTCGTTGTTCTATACGACCGTCTATGTGCAACGCAAAAATTGTATAATTTGCCCCCAATGGTAGAGACGGTGACTGCATGAGTTCGGGTACAGTTTGTCTGATCTCTTGCAAAGCGTGCGGGGACGAATACGTTGGCGAAACGGGTAGACCACTCTGCGTTCGTATAAAAGAACACCCTAGTCGGCAAACGTAAACCAAATACTCCACTAGGCACGCATAGGACGCAGAGACATAACGGAGAAGAATTTGAAGTAGGGGTTACGTTCCTCACGCAGGGAATCGAGAACACAAGCGCGCAAAATTCTCGACGCATTCTGGATTAATTCCAATAATCCGAAAATGAGCCGCAGGGGATGAATGTCTCATTATCACGCTTGATATTGGCCAGTATATGAGCCTGTTATTCTGATGAGATGGGTACAGTTCGATTCCAAGTGAACTCTGTGCGGTTGGTCTCCACGTGAAATATTTAGTGGAAGACTCATAGCAAGCGGTGATTGTGCAAAGACTCTGTGTTCAATTTAATTGAAATTTTGGTTCGGCATTTTCCCTGTTTGGTTATGGAGGGGTTTGACCGTGTAGATCGCAGTCAACTTGACCATTCCAGGCTCTGAGGAAGGCGAAATCCGCCGAAACGTCAGCTTGTACGTAAATAAAGAAATAAAATAACACCTCGTGTTTGCTAAACAGAAGCAGAGAGAATTATTCAATCAATGCCCAGGTTAATAGAAAGTCGGACGTGGGAGTTAGAAGAGTGCTTTATATTTAATGGTTCACATTTATCGCATAGTAGCTACAATCCAAATAGTTATTATCACTACTAAAATGGAATAAGCGGCGCTTGCAACACGCTGCCCAGCAGCAAATACGTGACCATTGGTTCAATCGCTTAGCCCGGGGTCATCAAGCGTTCAATCCTTATGGAGTCGGTAATTTGGTGCCGGACATGTTTGCGAGATAGCGTCACGGACGTGATACATCGGTAGGCCACCGCGAGTCATTGTAAAGGACAGATATGCATTCACTTCCTCTGACAATGCTTAATGATGTCAAATGCATGACTTAGCCCTCAGCGAATGATAAAAGCCAAAAGTTTAATCCTTTTAATTTGAAATACAATATTGCTTTTCACGATGCTACAGATTTCTTTCATGGGACGAAATTCCATAGTACTACACTGCCCATTCAAGTGAGGGTTGAAATTTAGGCCGATGTTCGTGTGGTTCTGGACACGATCAAAGCCGGTCAGGAGTCGGAGCCTTTTACTCCAGAACTCACGCAAGCGTTGAAAAATCTCTGGGCCGATTCGGCAATAGCAAAGGCGATAAGCCGTGGCAATGAGTTTCAGCTGACCGAGAGCGCTCCACAGTGAGTTCTCAGTTAAACGGCAACTCCATGAAAAATGAACCATGATGAAAGGTTTTAAACTGCATGAAAATGACTTGCATTGCTATGGTTATCGAAGAACTTTTGTCGTAATAATACATTTCTTACCTCGTCTATTTCATGGAATTCCAGAAGCTGTTAACAATAGAAGTCTTGATTACAGCTTCTTGAGTTCAATTGATCGCATTGCTGCAAAGGACTACATTCCTAATGAGCACGATATTCTACTTTCTCGAATAAAGACAACTGGTATAGTCGAAGTGAAGTTCCAGATGAAAAAACGTTGATTTTCGGTAAGTTTCGTGGTTACGATTCCGACAATACTTCATGGTCGTTATAAGCCGTAGTGTTTTAGACGACGTTACATTCCATAAAATGATGAGCAAGTATATACCTGGATGGATGTGAAGCATGGTGAACACAAGACCATACATGTTTCAGTTGTTTTTTTAGTTATCGAACATCTATAGATACAATTTAGAAGGGAAAAAAGTAAAGTTTCTCGGTCATCTTAGACTTGGTACGACAATAATCGATTATTTCTAGTGACTGTAGTGTTGGACCAGCATTCATTGAACTTGCTATCAAATCATGAATACTCAGGCATTCATTTAATTAGGATCTTTAAGAAATACTTATTCATTAGAAGGATAGAGCATAAAGCTCTCGGCATTGATAAATCCCTGAGAGATGCGCCATCCATTCGACTTCATTAAGCATCGTTGGGGGTGATTCAATACATAAGTAGCTTATACAATGACTCGTGTTCGCCCACCTATGTATGAGTCAGTGCCGCTAGCCACTTAGACAGATCTGATACCGATTTTTCCGGCACCGGGGGATGGAGGGTTTGGTGAGCACTGGGTGCGTGATCGAACCCATGTGTATTGCAGGGCACTTCACACCAGTGCGCTACATGTGCCCTACTCATTGGTCACGAAGTAGAAGCGAATTCGAAATAGTTCTTTTTTCTTACTGTTTTTGAAATAACAACACTTTCCCGTATAACATTGTATGACACTTTACCGTTTACCGAAAGTTTATTGGTTTTTCATTTGTGGTCAGATCAAAGTAAACGAAGTGTCAGGCGTGCTCTCCTACTTCGAGTATCGTTCTGTAGGAAATTTTGGTAACTTTTTTTCTATAGCAAAAATTATACTTTCCTAGATTAAAGAAACCTTCGTTGTGATCCTAATATGCCCGTAAACTGTTGCGAGGAAAAGCATCAATGTACTCTATTTACGTATCGTCAGAACTTCGATTTTAGACAACTGGCGGTACTAGTTGACAGATTCCTTACAGTTCTAGATATTTTCCGAAGAGTCGATGAGTCGTAAGAATAACAAAGATGAATAATTCTTTGAAAACTGAGCTAAACCCTAGTATTCCATTCGTGTTCAAAGGCCTCAGATTCACGGCTGTGTAACCGGGATGTCGTTCAAACTTTAGCACATTCCTTATCACCGTTGACTTTATTGTTGTTGTCATCGTGATCTTTAATTTCATCGTTGCCATTTATAAAAAGTGGTACTAATTAAATTTCAAGAGAGAGGAACAGAAGATGCACCAGTTTTGTATTCTATACGAAAACATATTTGCCTTTGGTGCCCTTCTAAAGATTGCATCAAGAATCAAAAAAGCTCGCTGTACTTTGATCTGTTTACTGCCTTCCACTTTTATGTAACCCGTCGGTGTTTCAACCAGAAATGATGATCTGAAATAGTATACAAAGACAGCTTTGACGATCACTCTTTCTGACGGCTCTCTTTCCATTATTACTGTCCGGAGAGCATCACCTCAGACATGGACCTCCTTGTCAGTCACTCTCATATTGTTCACTAACTATCTTCGCACCACAGTCCACGAAAAGCTGGTGAAGTGAAGTCTTGTCAGACTGCAAAGAAGTTCTTCTAAAAAAAAGTAAAATATTATATAAGGTTTTAAACAACAAGCGCAGGCAGTTGACGTTTTACGTAGAGATGAAGAATTTGATGAATGTCTCTTTTCTTTTCTTTTAAGCTAAATTGGCATAGCCTTTGTGCTAACGCACTTATTTCCCTACTCTGCCTCTCTTGATTTTTTTCTTACTTGTTTTCAACTTTTCAGAGTGTTTGACGTTGGCGGCCAGCGTTCTGAGCGAAAAAAATGGATTCATTGTTTCGAAGATGTCAACGCCATCATTTTCATCGCTGCCATTTCAGAATACGACCAAGTACTATTCGAAGACGAAACTACGGTTCGTCTTGCGACCGATTTTTAAAATATCGAGCAAAATTCTGCTTAGTTCTAATCTTCATTTCTAGCCAGTTTACACCAAGAGCGTTAGGGAACACGAGCGCATATATACTTGTACTCTTTTTCGATTTCAATTGCAGTTTTTGAAGTCATGGCAAACAAAAGTTCACTGGAGGAATGTGAGTGCTGTTTCAGAATCGGATGATCGAATCGATGAGGTTATTCGAGTCGATTTGCAACAGTCGGTGGTTCATCAATACTTCAATGATTCTTTTTCTCAACAAGAAAGATCTGTTCGCCGAAAAGATTCAACGAACGAATATTACAATTGCTTTTCCTGACTACAAAGGTTGTTTATTGACTTCAACTACCCGAATTTTAAATAGAAAGAAGGATGAAGGATAAAATCCCCAGCATTCATCAGGCCTTTAGAGATGCACCATAGGTTTGACGTTACCATGCATCGTTAAAGGCATAGCTGGCCTTTACAATGACTTACGGTGCCTCACCGATGCATCGCATCAGTACTGCAACTCTCCCAGACAATTCTGTACCAATTTTGGGACCGCGTAGGAATGAAATGCTTGGTCAGCCCTGGATGCGGGATCGAAACAACAACCATATTTGTTTTGCAGAGCTGTTACAACCACGTTACACCGTCTTCTAACTTTCTAAATATAAGCGTGAAACCCATGCACGTGTAATGTAGTGAGGAAAAACGCTCTTAGACAAATCAAATAAACGAAACTAATTTCCTTTTATCGTATTTGTACATGCTGCCTTTCCCGGACTCAGTTTGCACTTAATAGGAAGCAAAAAAGAGGGGGAGGGCGAGTGTAGGATAGGGTTAAAGGTGTCCTGGATTCTACACATGATCGTTGCTCCGATCCTGCTCGCTGTGATCACTAAGCCTTTCTTCCTTCTGGCGTTGGGAAAAATATTACCAGATAGAATTAGAAAAATAACAACACTGATTCAATGCATCGGAATGTCACCGCAAGTCATCGCATTGGCCAAATATGCATTCAATCACCTCCAACGATGCCAAGTGAAGTCAAATGCTTGGTGCATCCTTCGTAGATTGATGAACGCCTACAGCGCTATTCCATTGTTAAGAAGCAGATCACAATGCAAAATTGTGCCGTAAGGAAAACGAGATGCATCTTAAGTATCCAGTGATCCGTTTTGCAACTCACCCGTTTTTTTCGTTTAGTGGAAAACTTGTTTTTGATTCTGATGCCGTCAGCTTTTAAAGCGAAATTTTTTGTGCCCTTTAATATACAATCATGACAATGGTGCCGTCTAAATTCGTGACGACACACCGTTTCTATAGCAACGTAGACACTCCTACGTCCTTTCATTTCTTTACATTACAGAAAATCTGAGAATTCATATCTTTAGAAGCATGAAAAAAAAACATCGTAGTTGGCTGTCCGTCAATGCTAACGATTTTTTGTTCTCATGTTAGAAACGACTCTTGATGACCATTTATAGCAGTAAGGTGCTACCTCTAGAAAGCATGAGGTTTAAGAATCGTCATCCGCTCCGGTCCCTCAAAACGTGATTGTAGTAACGTCTACAGAGTTGAGTTTATATGTCTGTAAATATGGTTTTGCCAAAATTTTGTTAACTAAACGACGAAACTGCGGCTTTTGCGACAACAAGGGTGCCTGAAAAACTTAACAAGCTTGTAGGAAACACTTCACAATCAGTAAAAGCACGAATAACCATTTCTAATAGGACTTTAACGAAGTATTCTTAAAATGAAGGTTTTGAAAAAGTCCATTCCGACTTTTCCTAAAGCAGCGATGCACATGAACAACATGTTTTCTTGCAGTATGCCATATATTTCTAGAGGATAAAATAAGGGAAAAATGACTGATTTGTGGGGTTCGGAAGTCCTCATTCTCTTGCGATGCATAGATTCGAACTGTATTGGGAAAACGCATAAAATCTCATAACGTTTTAACCCTATCAATAATTTTGACTTATTATTTACTGCCTACTCTTTTTAGCGGCAGGTTATATTGCGAAATATAACTTCAACGAAGCTGAGATATTTGCAAAACTCTGGACCGCAGGTGATTGCTGATGGCAAAAGATCAATAGAACTAGCTGAGAGACAAGCGAAACGAAGGACCCGCATGGTGTGGTGGTGAACGCGCTACTCCCCGGAAAGGACAATAGTGCGTTCGTTCCCCACCATAGGCACCTATCAATAATGTTCATCATTTGTAGAGATAATTGCGCTTCAATTTTGGGGGTCAGACGGTTAGACGTCAAAGTTTGATTTGTTCTAGCCAAGTATGGATCAGAATGTCGTCATTAGATTACAAATTGCACAGAAATATGTGAAAACAATTATAGGTGCACAAACGTACGAGGAGGCGACGGCCTTCATCGAGGAGAAATTTGAAGGACTGAATGCGAATCCGGAGAAGACGATATACATGCATCAGACGTGCGCCACCGACACGAATCAAGTGCAGATCATCCTCGACTCCGTCATTGACATGATCATCCAGGCTAATTTACAGGGTTGTGGTTTGTACTGATCGATCTCGTCTCTCTCACTCACTCTTCTTTTGATGACACTAGCAATCTACGCTATACACAACAGAATTCTACTCCATGGTGTTGCCTTCTTCGCTCCATTAAATATTCGACGTCATGAAGACGTAGCCATTCATCTGATAAAACTCTTTAACTCAAGATCTCTTCTGTACATGACTCGGATATCTGGCCGCTTAGACACTTTAATTGTTGTTTTTCAAATCTTTTTTCTCCATATTTTGTGCCGCTCCATTCATATGATTTAACAGATTGATGGTTTTTTACTAGAAAGCTTTTATCTTTTTTCGTTGATGTTTAAGAGCCCAGTGTACTTTTGTGAAACTGAATTTGAAGACAGGTATAAGGCGATTATCGACATAGTCACTTGTGCGCAACATCGAATTCTTATTAGGGCTGATGTCTGTCGTTACATGAAATGCATTATGTAAAGCGAATTATATAACGTTTATATTAAACCCTTGCGTACTACGCTTTCTTCGATAAAAAGGAAAACTAACTACATCTTTGATTCTTTGTCGGCTTAGGGGAATACTTCCTTAATAGAATATTCACGCGATCACTTTTTTTCTTTCCTTTCGTGAAAAAGCTGAGAGATTGCTACAGTTGCGTGGTAAATCTGCGAAGCTGAAATCATTGCAAAGGGTTGCTGTGTCGAGAAAAAAATGATTTCACGGCGTTTTCGCTGCCATTCACCACTATGGAGTTACCATATTTGTAGGATTATCGTCGTATAAGCAAAACTCTGGACCGCAGGTGCCCATGGTGGGGAACGAACGCGCTATTGTCCTTTCCGGGGAGTAACGCGTTTATATTTCGCAATATACCCTGCCATCAAAATGAGTAGGCAGTAAGTAAAAAAGGTTAAAATTATCGTCGTATTTCTTCCCGTAGGTGCGTGTGACGCAGTGGTCTGAGGCGCCCTGCAACACACACATGGTATCGATCCCCGCCCCCCACACCCACCAAGCCTTCCATCACGCCGGAGTTGGCAAATTGGTACCAGACTGTGTGGGAGGATAGCAGCACTGTCTCGATATATCGATAGACCACCGCGAGCCGTTGTAAAGGCCAGATTTGCATTCAATCACCTCCGAACGATGTTTAACGAAGTCGAATACATGGCTCATCCCTCATGGATTGATCGACGCCGAGAGGTTTATCCTTTGACCTTTATTTCTTGCTGTTGTTCAGAATAATCATACCGATACCGGCTTAGTAGATTAAGAAAACAGTCCGGCAAGAAGGAAAAAGCTGTGTACTCCTTTCCACAAATTGAAATTGGCGAATGACGACTATGGAGAGTTGTTTGCTAAAAATCCAGTGTTGTGAAAAACGGTCGAAAATTTCGCTTCACCTAGAAGAAGAACAAAAAAAACGACGATCTACCCAAATTAAAGTCGAACGGTTGCTCATCATTTATCGATCGAAAGAAAAACGGTTTGAAAAAGTTTGGAAATACATTCGAGTACTTAGTAGCACTCGATCATTCTACTAGATCGTATTGGAGCGGGATATCCGAATAGACCGGCTCGCTGAATGCAGTGTTCAGTTGATCCCTGCACTTTGTGGATAGAATGCACTGGTTGTAATGACGGGTTCCAACACATTGCTTACAGGTATTGAAACGACCACAAGAATATTCTTCTTTGCTGGTTCGCCATATTCGGATCAATCGCTCGGACCATAAATACTACTGCGAGATTCCGACCAAATCACATTTTCAAGAGCTAAAAGAAATGTCAAAGTACATTTTTTGTGGGTGCTACCATATTTCCCAATGGTTTTCAAAATCTGACACGTTTTCCAAAAGATTTCAATCTTTAACGAACAGTGTCACAATTAGATGAATAAGTGATACTTGCTATATTAACTCAACAACTTCGATCGCCCACCATGGCAACGAACATACAGCAACATCAATATGAAACGACTCGAAAAGAATTCAGTCGGTAGCGCAATAAATATGGAAAAAACCCGGGAATGTACTGAGAAAATTTGAGGTGCAAGCTAACATTAGTCGGCCTGAAGGAACACATTTGAAACACTGTGAGATGTCCCCCACAGTGAATGAGACATGAATAACTCAACGGAAAACAAGCTATTGAACATCACTTTCTCTAGAGTAAACAAAAGACTGATCCTGGCACATAAAATGATGAAGCATAAAAACTCTCGACGTTGGTCAATCCTAGAGTGATGCGCCATGCATTCGGCTTCATTAAGCATCGTTTGCAGGTGATTGAATGCATATCTGGCGTTTACAATGATTCGTATTGGCCCAGAGAAGTCTGGTATCAATTTGCCGGCTCCGGAAGGATGGAAAGCTTGGTTGGCCATGCGCGCTGGGATCGATTCCATATGTGTGTTGTAGGGCGCCTCCAACCGCTGCCCCACACGCGCCCTTCCCTAGCACACACAGACTGGAAATAGTCCGCTGTTTGTTCAAAGTAAAAAGCATGCATACACTTCTTTAGTTTTACCCCGTTACTATTCTCATGAAGAATTCACGAATGCCAAGAACTGAGACTGTTTCTCTTCTAGTTTAATCGACCTTTTGTTGTTCGATGAGAGTGAGATGTATCGGCTCCGTGTACTCTCCCGACATTTTAATCATTTTCCTCACCGCAGGAATATGGTCTATCGCACTGATTCCTTTTTTAAACCAAACTGGGAAGTTAACGGCGCATAAAAAGCGGCGATGCTAATAGTGGAAAAATTCATGTCATATGCATCACACCAGGGAACAATGTCGAAGATAAACAACGTGGTGAATGGGTAAGTGTTACTGCATTAATGGTAGTGGTGGAGACGAGCAGTCGCATCTCTAATTTATTTTTCCAATTATCTTGCCATTTTTTTCCCAGAGAAAAAGCACCTGAATATAGTCCCACACTGCGAGACGAACGACTGTGGACCATCGATTTGGATCATCGACTCTGAAGAAGACGAAGACCTCAAAACGTTTGCCGAATAAAAGTTGTATAACATCCTTGTATACGCTGAACAGTGTGAGCAAGCATACAAGGTTTCATGTTTCCAGAAATGTGGCACTTTAAACCAATGACAATTAGCAGCTTGAACCGCTTTCAGTGTCACTGAGTCTTTGAGTATCATACCTTACCAGAATTCTGTGTTCTAATAATATTTTTGCTCACTGCTAAAAAGAGTGAAAAGATGGGAGCAGCTTATTAGAACTGAGTTCCTATCCAGTCGTATAGCATTACAAGAACTATTGTTAGGAAATTGATGTAATGTACTCATCATGTTCCCCATGGAGCCTTGACAAATGGAAGGGCTAAGTCATTACCTACTTTCAACTAGCGTCCTTATTAAATCAACATGGGGAAATTAGGTTGCTCTAGTTTCCTGAATCTGAAAAAGCAGGTGGAAAAAAAGCAAAGCGAAATAGGAACCTTTCGATCTTCAAGCTTCCTCGTATCTAGAGATAAAGGTTGCCCACTGCAAATTGTGGCGGGTGACCCGTGTTCACATATCGTTGGTACCCCAACACATTCGTTCGCTCGTTTTGGTATTCCACAACCTCAATAGACATTTCACAAAGGTGCCCAAATATGGATGGCTGCGGCTTGAAGATATGTCGTTTTCTCCATTCACTTACACTTCAATCGTGATTCTCTCTACAAATTCGAAATATCGCTTTCGGTCTTTACCACATGCCGGGTCGCAAGTGAATCCGCTGCGTTGCGAATGGGGTTCTCTCGGTACGACGTGGTAGGGAAGTGAATCATACAATAACTGAGAATCTGCCCAATCACTAAGAGAACCGAATCCAGTGTTGTATAAGGAGCCCGCGGATGGCTTGCATAGCGGAGTCATGCGACACGTTTGTATAGAGGGGCGGTGACGTCGAAGGACTCCATCACGTATGCGCTGTTGGGCTGCACAGTACGTAGACGATCCAGGAACATTTGGGTGTTCGTTGTTCTATACGACCGTCTATGTGCAATGCAAAATTGTATAATTTGCCTCAATGGTAGAGACGGTGACTGCATGAGTTCGGGTGCAGTTTATCTGACCTCTTGCAAAGCGTGCGGGGACGAATACGTTGGCGAAACGGGTAGACCACTCTGCGTTCGTATAAAAGAACACCTAGTCGGCAAACGTAAACCAAATACTCCACTAGGCACTCATAGGACGCAGAGACATAACGGAGAAGAATTTGAAGTAGGGGTTACGATCCTCGCGCAGGAATCGAGAACACAAGCGCGCAAAAATTCTCGAGGCATTCTGGATTAATTCCAATAATCCGAAAATGAGCCGCAGGGATGAATGTCTCATTATCACGTGTGATATTGGGCAGTATATAAGCCTGTTATTCTGATGAGATGGGTACATTTCGATTCCACGTGAACTCTGTGCGGTTGGTCTCCACGTGAAATATTTAGTGGAAGACTCATAGCAAGCGGTGAGTGTGCAAAGACTCTGTTTTCAGTGTGATTGAAATTTTGGTTCAACATTTTCTCTGTTTGGTTATGGAGGCGTTTGGCTGTGTAGATCGCAGTCAACTTGACCTTTCCAGGCTCTGAGGAAGGCGAAATCCGCCGAAACGTCAGCTTGTACGTAAATAAAGAAATAAAAATAACACCTCGTGTTTGCTAAACAAAAGCAGAAAGGACTTCAATGACACTTACAAAAAGACGAAAGACTCTATGGTGATTACATAATCAACAGCTTTTCGAAAAGCTCACTAATTTTTTTTGTGTGACTTCCAATGAGGAAGATTAGAACAGTTGATTATAGTCGCATAAGGTTGATGACTGCATCATCCCACCTCAGAATTTCATGAGAACATACGGGGTCAGGTCGCGTACGAACTCTGGGCATTCATCCCTGCTATTCATTGTAGGGTTTTTCGCAATTATCCAAAAAGCCTCAAGAAGTTTTCGCGCTGGTGTTTTTAGTCTCCTGCGTAAGGATATTGACTTTTAACCATTCAATGAGTAGCAGGGATGAATGCCTAAGGTCATACGCGACCTGACCCCGTGTGTTCGCATCAGTTTCTGATGTGGGATGGTGCAGTCATCAGCCTTATGCGACTATAATCAACTGTTCTAATCTTCCTCATTGGAAGTGACGTAAAAAAGCGGACAGTTTTTCGAGAAGCTGTTGATTATATAATTACCACAGAGTTTTTTCGTCTTTTTGTAAGTGTTATTGAATCGTTTGGCCGAGTAAATTGTATATCAGTATACCCTTCCATGCTCTGAGGAAGGCGATATTGCCAGAAACGTCAGCTACTGTTGTATTGTATTGTGTTTTTTCTGTGGAAGTAAATGTATGCTGTTTAACAACCTCACGATTGCTGAACAGAAAAACGACGCATGCATATTCCAATGCCGAGGTTAATAGAAAGTCGATCCTGGGAACTAAAAACACTAGAGTAAATTTCTCATGCAGAGATCGCCACACTTTATTTGACGTTGCCAGACCCCTGATGCTTCGCCGAATACCAAGAGCGGGAACTCTGGATTCATTTCAAATTGGGGAATTGTTCACGGTGGGCTGTGTAGAGGCTTCATCGTGCACTAACATACTAAGTGTTGTTGAGTCTCGTGAAAGCCTGTCATCTTACCCGATTATTTCAGGTCTAATACCTCTGTGTCTTCCCAACGGTTTACCGCCTCATCGTGGCTGGGAGCTGTTCCTGGGTGTCGGACTGCGTTGTACAGCGGGGGGATTCGTCCCCCGGCAGAGTCTCCCAAGCTGAGAAGGAGTCCGGCGTTTCCAACAGGAAGCCTAGCTAAGAGTAACCAGGATCCACCACCGTCCTGGTATCAAAGTCGCATGGTGGCAAACCTTCCTCTGATCCACAAGGGCTGCGACTACTTGTGGTGAAGACTTGGGGCAGACTTTGGCCAAGCTGACCTCGGGACTCCAGGAAACTATAATGGCTTAACCAGCAAATCTCCGAAAAACGGAGATTATGCTAGAGCTCGTGTATCAAGTACTACCTCTGTGTCAAGAAGAGCACCTTGAGAAGCTACGAGAAAGGTGAATAGAGTATGATGGTAGGGAGGACATAGAATTTGGCAGTTCAGATGAGGGAGAGAACGGAGATGGAGGTAAAGAACGCCTTAGTGTTTTGCAGTTGAACAAAAAATTTTCAATGACAGTTCACTTTGAAAGGAAAGAAAATTCGATTACATATGAGAGTTAATTAAATTACCGGCGATGACATTTTTCTAGGTGATCGATTGTAATTTTACAAGTACAATGTCCTGGCTCGGTGCGGTCTTGTAACAACGTGTACACTTTTCGACCACGGCCTTTTCTTCAAAAAAAATTCGACTTGGCCATAAGTAAGTAGAAACCTCTTTCATCGTCTAATGAGGATAAACATAACACCTGCGGATTGATTACTAGTTGCGGTTGGCTTCATAACTGACACTTTTGTGTTTACGAGCTGCACATTGGGAGTAGCTAGCCATAGGAGAGAGAATGAGTGGGAGTTAGAGGCTGTGAAGGTTTTGTTAGGAGTCTTCATGAAGAAGTATGAAAATGTAGCTAGTAATCATCTCCTATTGAGCTCACTCATAGGTTGCCAGTTGCTACCGCTAGAGGTACCGAGTATTCCCTGCTATGTCAGTTGATTTAAATGGGACTCGCTTGGCGTCTTCGTACAGAGGTCTGACTGCTGGATGTATCACCTTCCTGTTGCACCATTCATGTTTTATAAAAACCAGTCGTTGACACGACATCTCACCACAAGCGGTTGCTATTATGACCACCGAATTTCCTGTAGCATGGACTTAAAACGAAATATGATACTACCACTATCACTTCATGGAAGGGCTCGTTTGAGAACGTTGGCTGCAGTTTCACACCTATGTAGCAACCAAATTTCTGTGCCAAACGTTAATGCAGGAAAATTGCAGAGTTAAATAGGTGAGCAAGGCCAAGCGCGGTTTTTATTTCTGCCCTTGGTGCACTACCTATTAGGGTGTAACATATTGAATATTCGAAAATTTGAATAACCATAACTTTCTTTCATACCAAATTCTATTAATTGAAATGAGCAACAACAGAATTAGCACATTCTTTCAACAAGAAACAAGTTCACTTATTTGAATTGCGTAAAATTCTGGTGTTCTGGAAGCCATGAATTCGTTGAATTGCATTTCTTTGCGTTATCGTGGTTGATGAAGCATTTCATGCCCAGCAAGCTGTCAAGGTGCTTGAAGAGGTGATAGCCGGTAGGCGAGAGGTCTGATGAATATGGCGGATGAGGCAAATTCGTAACTCAGCTCATTCAACTTCTGCAGCGCTGGTTCTGCAGCGTGAGACCTGGCGTTGTCGTGGAGAAGGGTTGGTACTTTTCTGTTGACTAATGCCGGTCGATTTTGTTGGAGTTTTCAGGGCATTTCATCGATTTGCTGGCAATACTTCTCGCCCACGGATCTCCTTCACATGAGGGATCTCGAGCCGGTTAGTCACGAGGTTACATGGCGTATCCCCAGATGGCCGATAGGGGGGTTAATCGTGGACAAAAAGCGACCTTTGCTTCCTTGAGAAGCAGGTGGATTCAGGAGATGGACTTCCTATTTCTGCTGCGCCAATTTGGCACATACTTTCTGCATTTACGGGGCGTATTCATGCACGGGTGTGTGGGTGCGTTCTTGCTTATGCAGATTGTACTCAACGAGTCAAATCGCCCAAAAACCCTGCAATCAAGTGACAGGGAAGTATATGGGAGGCGGTTAGGAGTTGCCTCCAACAAATAAGCTCTATGTCCACTCCGGGAGAGCCTGGCAAGCTACCCGTGAGTATGACCAGCCCCCTATGTTCAACGTCCACCAACCTATACATGGGTATCGAAATGCTAAACACAGTAAGAAAAAAATGGGCCTCATTCCCTTGACCCCAATAGAGCCCCCCAATTCGACAGCGTTGGATAGGACGAGTACGGAAAGGCTGCTAAAATCTCAGGACCAATGGAAGATGCCTGGATCACGAAGAACTATGTGACGATCTGTACCTACAATGCACGTACACTTGCATCTGAGTGTTCGATAGAACACTTGCTCATGCAAGCAAGAAAGGTAAGGTACGACGTCATCGGCCCGGCTGAGACGAGACGACGCCACGCATTCAACGCCGTCTATGACACCGGAAGAAGAACTGTTTCTCGGAACATGCGACAGTAGAGGAGTCGGCGGAGTCGGCGTTCTCGTCAACACGATTTTGTCCATGAACATTGATTCATTCGAACAACTTGCAACCCGAGTCGGACGTTTACGATTAAAAAGATGTGGATCAATACCGGCCTTGACAATCTTCGTCGTTTATGCGCCGACATCAAACTATGATGAAGAAGAAGTCGAAGCGTTCTATAAGGACTGGGAGAAGTTCTACAGAGAAGACCATACATTCTTCAACGTCATCACTGCATATTCCAACGCCAAGATTGGACCAAGAAGAACGTCTGAAGAACGTCACTTTGGGACCCACGGATTGGAATGGAACAAACAGGGTGAGCGGCTGTCTGAGTTTATCATGGCGACCAAGACCATCCATGGTAACTTGCAATTCTAGAAGCCCTCTCAACGCTGGATATGGGAATCTCCCAATGGAGAGTAATATAACGAAATAGACCACATCATAGTAAATAGAAGGTTTTGTCTAACCGATGTCGCTGTTGTTCCAAAATTCTATACAGGGACCAGACCATCGTCTCCTCTGTGCAATATTCTATTTCTCGCGAAAAGAATAAAAAGCTGCTAAATTCAAAAAACCGAAGTTCCAGAACCATCGTAAACTGGGACTTATTCAATTCATTAGTAGGCTGCTGGAAAGATGCCGTTGTCGACAACATCGACGAAGAGTACGAACGGCTCATTCAACATCTTCACAATAGCGCCATCAAAGCTGAGAGTTCGAAAGTCACCAAGAGACGTCTGTCTCCAGAAACACTCGATCTCATACGCCAGCTTGGAACCGCACGAGCTGCAGGCTACCGCGAACTAAAGTCCGAATCTGCGAAACAATGCAGGCAGGCGATAAAAGAAGATGTTAAAGAGAGAAGAGCAGCAGCAATGGTCGAATCTGCAGAGGCTGGGAAAAGCATTCGGAAAGCCCACCGAAGCTTCGCCAATTAAAACACCAAGATGATTGCACTCCGACGCCCAGATGGAACAGTTACGGCATCCAAAGAGGCAATGGAGAAAATCATTCACGAATACTACTCAGATCTCTTTGATAGCCACGTCCACCTCCCGTCATATGAAAGAAAGGAGGATGGATATGCCGCACCACCGATTCTCCCTTCAAAAATTCGACATGCCATTTCGTCGGTGAAGAATCGAACAGCACCAGGTCCGGACAGGGTAAGACCAGAACACCTGAAGAACCTTTCGCCACTCCTCGTAAACACACTGGCTCGACTCTTCACACGTTACCTGTCTGAACGCAAGGTCCCTACCCACTGGAAGACCAGCAAGACCGTGTTGTTGTTCAAGAAGGGTGACCTACACGATTTAGGTGACTAACGCCCAAACTGCTTGCTGTCTGTCGTCTACAAACTTTCACTCAAGTCATCTTAAACAGGATTCACAGAACAGTGGACTAAGGACAGCCATGTGAGCAAGCAGGATTTCGAAAAGGATTTAGTACGATGAACCACATCCATACGATAACAAGGCTCATTAAAGTATCACGAGAATTCAAAAGACCGCTCTGTCTCACTTTCATCGATTTGCAAAAGGCCTTTGATTTAGTTAAGATAGAATTAGTCATGGAAGCCTTGGACACTCATGGAGTGCCCAATCAGTACAAGAAGATATTCCATAAACTGTATAAAAAATTTTACAGCCAAGATGTCAGAATTCTACAACGATATTAACATTGACGTCAAAAGAGGGGTTAGGCAAGCTGATACCATCTCGGCAAAATTATTTACCACCACCCTCTAGAACGTCATGTGGACATTGTAACGGGACAATATGGGAGTGAAAATCGATGGTCGGCATTTACACCATCTTCGCTATGCTGATGATATCGTCCTTATAACATCAAACATTAGCCATGCGGAACGTATGCTTGCCGACTTTGTAAAGCCTGTGGAAAGATTGGTCTTCGACTAAATCTCACAAAAACGATGTTCATTAACAACGGATTGGTTTCGCATTCCCCATTCACGCTCAACGGAACGAATATCTCCGAATGCTCTAGTTATGTCTACCTAGGTCGGGAAATCAACATGTTGGACGACTTAGCTTCAGAGTTGAGCAGAAGGAAAGGAGCGGCTTGGGGAGCTTTCAAGAGCATCGAGGATGTAATGAAGAGGGACAAAGAACAACCCTGACTGCCGTGCCCATCTTTTCGACTCAACGGTACTTCCTGTCCCTAACTTATGCGTCGGAAACCTGGCCGATGCGTAAGCAGGTTGAAGGATCACTCAGCGTTATTGAACACACACTCGAAAGGGACGATGCTAGGGAGTATCCCGCTTCACACACGTAAAGGATGGGATCCGAAGCTCCGACCTGCGTCAACGATCAAAAATCAAAAGATGCCGTTCTGTACGCCAAACAGTCGAAGATGAGGTGGACCGGACACGTAATGTGTATGAATGACAACTGATGGAGAAGAGCCGTTAGTGACTGGATTCCCTCGGGATGTCAGTCATGCTGCAGGAAGACCACCGACCCGATAGTCAGAGTTCTTAACGAAGAGCCTAGAAGAAAGATGTAATGCTCGACGAGTCCCTAGAGCGAGTAGAACCCACTGGGCTACTCTTGCACGCGACAGGGAAAAATGGAAGATTTACTGGCGCCCGCTCGAGTCACTCGACGATCAACGGGACTACAGGTGATACAGGTGATACTTCTGGCCCTAATCGTCTCACCCGAGTTCAAAAAGCTGTGATGAATCAGCCTAGCTGGAGGCGACCAAACGGTCACCATAACCTTTTTTTGTGCATTTTCGACTCTGGGAAGTGCCGTGGAATCTGATCGCAATCCAGCCATTGAGCTGAACGTCACCGGTTGTCGTACAGAATCCGCTTCTCGTCGCTCGTCACAATTCAATCAAGAAAAGGGTTGTTTTTTGTTGCGTAGAATAACAGCATACCACACTTCAAGACGGCAATTTTTTTTTATTATCGTTTAATTCGTGCTGCACCTACTTGTCGAGTTTCTTTGACTTTCTCGTGTTATTCAAGTGAGTGAAAGTTGTTTCTGTGATAACGGCAAGCTGTTCTGCAACCTCTCGAACAGTCGTTCGCGTGTTTGCTTCCATTAGTGTCTTCAATTCGTCATTGTCAAGTCCACTGGGACGTCCGCTTCCTTTTTTATTTTTGAGGTCGAAATGGCCAGATCGGAATTTGCGGAACTATGTTCGCACTGTTGATTCACCAAACTACCTTCACCTCAAACTTGATGATATTGCGAGTTCCTGCCGCAGCATTATGTCCATTCTTCCATTCGTACAAAAAAGAACACGAACATCGCGTTGATTCTAACTAAAGTTGAAGCATATGAAAATGCTAAGGTAACAAATTTTGAAAGAAAACCCAAAAGAGAAAGAGCAGATTTTGTGCTTCAAAAGTTTTTATTAAACAAAAGTGAAAAACAGAAATTTTATCTAAGAAATTACACGAAAATTAAAACAGTAAAAATCGGGCATTTCGTATGTACCAACCTAATACCATCCCCACAATCTCCAGGTTTGATAATAACCCTGTGTAGGCTGAACAATCAAAACCAACGTGTCTCCACAGCATTATCGGCGCTTAGGATGAATGATCTTCACCAATCAGTTTGCTTATTAATATTCAGCCCTGGGAAGAAAATGGCATTGCTAATTTTTCCGACCCCCCACCTTTATATGGTCTCAGGCTATAGTGTTAAATGTATGAAGTAGAGTCAAAGCGTAGAAACGCAGTTTAACCAGGATAGACGTAAATATTCGAGTATTTTCTGTGCGGTACTTTCTAAAGGGTGTTATTACTGGTCTAAGGGAACCCAAGCGATCATTGGAACAAAGATTTAGATTCGGCAATGTTTTCTAAAACGTCAGATTCGTTAATGGATTGTGTCCGAAAATTGGATTAGGAAGAACATTAAAAAGTTGTGGTTGTGGTGTTTTCGTGAAGGTCTCCCTTGTCACGAGCAGGATTAAAAAGTTATAACGATGAGCTTGACTTGGGGAAAGAATGACAATCGTCTCTTCAGTTTTTGCCTTTGCTTTGGCTATGTATGATTTGCTGTTGGCATAGAAATCTGCACATTACATGAAGGAAAGCGGAAGTTTAGTCCAAGTTAATAGTTATGTGAAACTGATTGAGTAAATTGCTAATTTTTCTCGTTCTTGCAATCGAATGAAAGGGGCTCAAGCACGATGGTGAAATAATGACTCTCCTTGTATAACCACAATGTTGCTGAGATATTTGCATTGGACTATAAATGTGTCGCCTTCTTGTTTAGCAATCTCGAGGTTGTTATACAGCACGCATTTACTTCCGTAGAAAAAACACACAATGCAATACAACAGCAGCTGACGCGACAGCATCGCCTTCTTCAGAGCCTGGAAGGGTATGCTGATATACAATTTACTAGACCAAACACTTCAATGGCAAATTGACAATGCGCGCAACATTCTCGAGGCATTCTGGATCAATTCCAAGAATTCGAAAAATGAACCGCAGGGAGGAATGCCTCATTATCATGCGTGATATTGGGCAGTATATAAGCCTGTTATTCTGATGAGATGGGTACATTACGATTCCATGTGAACTCTGTGCGGTTGGTCTCCGCGTGAAATATTTAGTGGAGGACTCATAGAAAGCAGTGAATGTGCTTAGGCTCTGTGTTCAATGTGATTGAAATTTTGGTTCAACATTTTCTCTGTTTGGTTATGGAGGCGTTTGGCTGTGTAGATCGCAGTCAACTTGACCTTTCCAGGCTCTGAGGAAGGCGAAATCCGCCGAAACGTCAGCTTGTACGTAAATAAAGAAATAAAAATAACACCTCGTGTTTGCTAAACAGAAGCAGAAAGGACTTCAATGACACTTACAAAAAGACGAAAGACTCTATGGTAATTACATAATCAACAGCTTCTCGAAAAGCTCACTGATTTTTTTTTCGTGACTTCCAATGAGGAAGAATAGAACAGCTGATTAAAGTCGCTTGTGGTTGATGATTGCACCATCCCACATCAGAATTTGATGCGAACATACGGGGCCAGGTCGCGTGTGACCTCTGGGCATTCCTCCTTGCTGTTCATCCTACGGTTCCTGGTATTTGTCCAAAAACCCTCTAGAAGTTTGCGCTTTGGTGTTTTGGCATCCTGTGCAAAGATATTGACTTTAATATCAAAATCGTCACCACTATGTTTCTGTATCCTATGCGTGCCTAGTGAAGTGCTTAGTCTTGGTTTTTGTTTGCTATCTAGGTGTTCTTTTTATACGGATACACAAAGGTCTGTCCGTTTCACCAATATACTCATCTCCGCAATTATTACAAGAGATGAGGTATATGGTACCTGAACTCATGCAATCACCGTCCCTGGCGTAAGGGCAAATTACGCAATTTGTTGTTTCACATAGACGGTCATATAGGCGGTTACTAATTAACTGACGACGTAAAGTAGCCGGTGGTATTCTAACTGTCGCTACCGATTCCTCTAGACCTGCCCTTCTTAAACATCGTTTAATAACTACGCTTACTTTATCGCTAATAAAGGGCAACATAAACGGGACTTTTTTTGGCCAAGTGTTTTGTTTTAGCGCGTCGCTCTCCCTTCTAAACATATCTTGCGGGGGTTACTATTTCGTAGCGATTGGAGATGGCTATTTGTCGAGCCAAGTCGTGCGATTCCTCCTGTAGTTCTCTCTTCGTGCACAGAGTTCGCTTATCGAAGGTTGTTTCTCACAATCGCCCGCTTCGTGTGTGAAAGGTGAGAAGAAAAGAAATGAACAAGGATGTTCTTATTGTTTGGTTTTCGGCACCATTTTGTCATGTAACCGCTATATGATAAGTTAGTTTTAACGTTAACAAATGAACAATGAACTAGGATGTTTTCGTCACTTCGTTTTCGGTAGGACTTTGTCATGTTACCGCTACTTGATAAGCAGATTTGAATGTTAAGCAATGGAGGCCAGGTCTCTTTCGGTTCTCTCGGGTGAATTTATACACTCAGACTGCTCATTCAATAATCCAAAGCATTTGTTCGTCTCCTCCTGAGTAGAGAAAATGACAAAACAATCATCCATATATCTGCAGTAGAGTAGCGGTCGGAGATTGACAACGGTGGCTTCTATTTTGCGTGAAAAATGAAGCTTTTTAAAAAGCTCCCAAGCCGCTCGCTACCTTCTGCTCAACGCTGAAGCAAGGTCGTCTATCATGTTGACTTCCCGATCTAGATAGACGAAACTTGACCATTGGCAGATATTCATTCCGTTGAGCGTGAAGGAGGCATACGTAAACAATCCGTTCCTCATCAACATCTTTTTCGTGAGATTTAGTCGAAGGCAGGCTTTCCAAAGGCTTTATCAATGTCGGCTAGTATTCGCTCTGCTTGGCTAATGATTGGTGTTATTAGAGCGATGCCACCATCAAAGCGAGGATGGTGTAATTGCCGACTAACGACTTTTGCAGATTGGGCGATAGTTGCCGATATCGTGGAGGACACCGTTCTTGAACAATAGTACTGTCTTGCTGGTCTTCCACTAAGTAGGGACCTTGCATTCAGACAGGTAACGTGTGAAGAGCCGAGCCAGTCTGTTTATGAGAACTGCACTGAAGGTTCTGCAGGTGTTCAGATCTTATGCATTCTAGATCTAGTGATTGATTTTGATTGATTTGCTTGATTTTTCACCGACGAAGTAGCGTGTCGGATTTCGGAAGGCAGATCTAGTGGGACGATATTTTCATCCTTCTTTATTTCATATGAGAGCAGGAGGACGCTACTGAAGAGATCTGAGTTGTAGTCGTGAATGATTTTCTCCAATGTCTTTCTTGACGCTGTAACTGTTCGTCTGGGTGTCGAAGTGCAAACATCTTGGTTTTGTAATTGGCGAAACTTCGGTGCGCTTTGCGAATGCTTTTTCCCAGTTTTCAGCTTTGACTATAAGTAATGTTCCCTCTTTAAGATCTTCCATTATCGCCCGTCTGCATAGTTTTGCAAGTTCGGACGTGAGTTGACGGTTGCTTGTAGCTCATGCGATTCCACGCTGGCGTTTCATCTCGACTATTTTCGGAGACAGATGTCGCTTAGTGACTTTCGAACTCTTTGTATTCGTAGCGCTAATCTGAAAATGTTGAATGAGCCGACCTTATTCCTCGTCATGTCTTCGAGAACAGCATCTTCCCAACATCTGGCTAATAAAATGAATAAATCCATGTTTGCGGTGGTTTTGGGACTTCGTTTTTTGATTTTAGCGACTTTTTCTCCTTTCCATGAGATATATAATCTTGAACGAAGGAGCCGAATGTCTGATCCCGTGTAGAATTTCGAGACAAAGAGCAACATCGGTTAAGCAGAACGTTCGATTTACTGTGATGTTGTCTTCTTCGTCATGGTTCTTTCTATTGGGAGACTCCCGCGTCCAGCATTGAGGATGGTGGGACTTCTGGAATTGTGAGTTGTCATGAGTGGACTTGTTCGTCATGGTAACTAACACAGCCGCTCTCCCCGCTCATTTCATTCAGTTCCGTGGGTCCCAATGTGAAGTTCTTCAGACGTTCTTCTTCGTCCAGTCTTAGCGTTAAAATCTTCAGTGGTGACCTTCAAAAATATTTTTTTCTTCTCTGTAAAAGCTCTCCAGGATCATATAAAACGCTTCGATTTCTTCGTAACAGCATGTTGATGTGTAAATGAGGAAGATTGCAAAAGCTGGTATTGAAACACATCTGCTCAATCGCAAACGCCTGCTTCGGGTTGTTAATTGTTCGAATGATTCGACGTTCATGGTAAAATTCGTGTTGACGACAACGCGGACGCCGATCGCATGTTCCGTAAAATAGTTCTTCTCCGATGTCATGGATGGAGTCGAACCGGTGGCGTCCTTTCGTCACGGCCAGTCCGATGATGTCGTACCTTATCCTTCATGCCTGCATGATCAAATCTTCTCAGATGCAAGTGTGCGTACATTGTAGGTACAGATCGTCGCTTTAGTTCTTTGCGATTTACCTACCCAAAGTTGCCGATAACTCTTTCGCGGGCAGGGGAATGATGACCGTTTATTTCACTGTGCTTAAATCTTTAATAACCATATACTGCTTTTCTGGCTGTAAACATGGTGGCTGGATGTAGTCACGGATAGCTTGCCAGTCTCTCACAGAGCAGATGAATAGGTTATTTGTTGGAGGCGGCTCCTAACCATTTGCCATATATTTCCCTTCTAATTGATTGCAGACTTTTGGGTGAATTGGCTCGTAGAATACAATCTGCATAAGCGACAACAAACTCACACATGCATGCATGAACATGCCCTGCGGATACAGAAAGTATGTGCCAAATCGGCGCAGCAGAAGCAGGGAGTCCATGCACTGGATCCATTTGCGTCTCTGGGATGGAAAGGTCGCTTTTGGTCCGCCACTAACGGTCTATCCACCACTTGGGGAAACCGGCACGGATAAGATTATTTTTTGGTGTACTTAACCATACTGAGGTTAAGAGAAGGTCAGTATTCAAATATTGTTGTGGTGCTAACTGATAATTAGCGCGACTGCAGGATAGAGCTCGGGAAAAATAAGTCATTATCACCTGACAAGCATATCAACAAAAACCGTCCTCTATAAAGAAGCATCGCCGAGTGAGGTTGGGCTCATTCGAGCGAGGCTCCACTGAAATAGATCCGATTCGATACGAGCACGAATGCACCACATCTAGAGCGCGAGGAACTGTGGAGATCGATTCGGATCATCGGCTCTGTGGAAGATGAAGACGTCGAAGCGTTAGGCGAATAAAAGTTTTATAAAAATGTCGTGTATGCTGAACATTTTAAACACATATTGTTTTTCGGCCCTTTTAGGCAACGAGAACTTGTTGGACAACTTCGGCAGGCCACAGGAACAAAAGTTGATCTTTTTAGCACTGGTCAGTCACTTGACGATCAAAGGAAGAACGGGCTACGTTTCTTTTCGAGGTCTCAGTCATCCTTAAGGTAAGCTTTCGGAAAATCATTCATTGGAACGTCGGGATGTGTAATGAATTTATGAATGTTTCACCGTAAGTTGAGCTTTGCTAAGAGTTGGTTTCCCTGTGAAAGTCAGCCTATCAACCTTGTTTTACAAAACAGTTCTGATTTGAGAATTTGATTAGTGGAACATTATAGTTCATTTGCAAATAAAGAGAACTAAGAGCTTTACAACTTAGTGGGGGAAGCAGAAATTTCCAAAAGAACAGGAAAATGTAGCGTTCCTTTAAAGAAATTGCTGTGAGTCTATTTGAAGCTTTGGAACTTCTTTATCTCAGTTAGGAAAATCTTTATTTTATTCCGGATATTCCTGGTTGTTCATTTCTTTTCCTCAAAACTGAGTCAGCCCTTGATAACTTTGCTAAGATTAGTTTTTCTTTGCAAGTAGCCAGGTGACGTGAAAGCTCTGTTCTTTTCCTTTATGGTTTCGTTTTTGTCGTGGATAAGACATTTATTATAACAAGTGAGGAGATGCGTTTTAAATTTTCATTTATTAATAATTACTGAAGAATTAAAAATTGAAATTAATAGAATAAATTAATGAATTAATAAAAAAATAAATTAAATTAATAAGTAGTTGATACTTGATACGTGAACGACCCGTCCTCACTGGTTGTGTGGACCCCTAGCACAATCTCCATTTTTCGGAGATTTGCTGCTTAAACCACTGTGGTTCCATGGAATACTCAGATCAGTATGGCCAAAGTCTGCTCAGCCCTTCAGCACCACAAGCAGTCGCAGCCCTTGTGGATCAGAGGGTGATTTACCACCGACTGTGGATCCTGGTATTGATTTACTCTTTGCTAGGCTTTCTGATGGAAACGCTGGACTCCTTCTCAGCTTGGGAGACCCTGCCAGGGTATGAATCCCAGCTGCACATCTCAGTCTGAGACCCAGGAACACCTCCTATCCACGATGAGGCTGCAAGCCGTTGGGAGAATTAATAAGTTAAAGGATTAATAAGTTAAAAAGGATAAAGCTCTCGGCGTTGATCAATCCCTGAGAGATGCGCCATGCATTCGACTTCATTAAGCATCGTTGGAGGTGATTAAATGCATATCTGGCTTTTACAATGACCCGTGGTGGCCTACCGATTTATCGAGCTGGTTCTGCGATCCTCCCAGACAACTCTGGTACCAATTTGCGGACCCCAGAGGGATGGAAGGCTTGGTAGGGCCATGGGCGCGTGGTTCGATTCCACGTGTGTGTTGCAACGCGCCTCCGACTACTGCGCCACGCGCGCGTTAGTTAATTAGTTAAGCTAATAAATTAAATTGACAAACAAACAAATTAAATAAATTAAATTAGAGAAATACTTCGATTCCACTCTGGACCAACCAAGTCTCTCATCCTTCGGGGTCGGGAAGTTAGCGCCGGAGTTATCCGGGAAAAATCACTCTCTGCAATCCAATTGGGAACGCTCCAGCCCAGACTAATATAAGGACTTCAGGGAGAATCGACTTGACCAGCATTTTACGACATTTAAGATGAAATGAAATTCCTGAAAATGTAGCTCAAGCCAAACCTAAAATTTGGAAGATCTTCGTGGGTAATGGATGCGAGGAAACGAATCAAATGTGAGAAGTGCTGGGGTCCGCACAGTAGCGTGGAAGACGGGTCATATAAACAATTGTTGAAAATTTGTATAAATCGACACTTTCAAGGGTGGATATGACGAAGAAGATGACGAGATTAATCATGTAGGTAGTTGCGAAAGAATTATTTCCTGTGCTTTATATTCTTATTGAGCAAATTCCTTTTTTTTAATTTTCAAATCTTCATTTTTTTCTCAAGCCCTTATCTTCTGTGCTTTCTTCTTCTTTTGTTATAACTCTGTCTGATATTAAGACTACAACTCTGTGAAGCCTACGGTGATTCAGAATTCAACAAGCAGCTTCTTTTACGAAAAAAGTTGTGGCCTAACCGATCTTCCAGCACAAAGGTGGTGCGCCGTTTTTTTCGAGTCACACTACTGTAATTCACAAGTGCTTATGGATCCTCAGCGCATTTGGTTCTGTGTATTCTGACGTCAGCTCAGGCTTCCTATTATATGGATGTCTTCGTCTTTACATTTTCTATACATCCATGTGTAGCTAGAACTCAGCATTTTCTTTCTGAGTGAAAGTTTATTACCGCTGTTTACTGCTTGTTGATGGTCATGTGCGCATACGACACATTTCTACCAGATCGCATTGTTTTCAGGCGATGAGTGTTTTTATTCAATGATGCTGAAATATTTGCAAAACTCCGCACCGCAGGTGTCTGCGGTGGGGAACGAAGGCGCTATTATCCTTTCCGGGGGCTAACGCGTTCACCACCACACCATGAGTGTTCTTCGTTTCTCTCTCAGCTATTTCTATCGATAAGTGCCATCAGCAATCACCAGTCAACGGGATTAATCTGGGTAGCAGAAGTCAGCAATGAACCCAGTTAAGCTGAGGCTGTAGTTATAACCACAATTTTAACTTATTATTTACTGTCTACTCTTTTCAATGGCAGAATATATTGCGAAATACAACTTCAGTGATGCTGAGATATTTGCAAAATCCACCGCAAACATCTGCGGTCTTGAGGTTTACTACTAGTTAGTTCTTCGATTTGAATTATCGAACTACTTTCCAACTTAGAAGAGGATGGACAGATGTTTCACGCAGTTTGACATACAGAGACATAATGAGACGGTAGACCGAGAGAAGGTTGTTGGGAATGAATGCGTTAAATCGTAAAAAGTATTGTGACCCATCTAAAATTATCGGGAGAGAGCTAGCTTGGAGAAAAGCGAAACGAAGGACTGGCGTGGTGCGGTGATGAATGCGTTAGCCTCCGGGAAGGATAATAACGTTTTCGTTCCCCATCGCAGGCACCTGCGGTCCGGAGTTTTGCAAATATCTCAGCATCGTTGTAGCTGTATCACACATATTGCCCTGCTATGAATAATTGTAAAAGGCAATAAATAAAATTTAAGCTTGTGAAATCTGTTGCTTTAATGTAGCGATAGTGCAACGTGTTGTGTCGTTTTATTCCGATGAATTTTGTATTCTTCAGTATCATGCATTTCGTGCAGCTTTCTAGTAAATCTATCACCTGTCTTGGTAACTGAACAGGAACAAGCTGTCAGTCATTTTCTGCAGGTGGTCATTTCCCGGAAAAATTTCCGACCGCATTTGTAATTTTCTTAATGAACCGTGAATCGTTTGAGGTCCTCGCGCTGCCCGCTTCAGTGATTTTTTAATTCAGGAAAAAAAATGAACTTCTTCTCTAGAAACATTTGCCAGCTTCTAACCATTCTTTTCAGAACAAAAGCGAACAATCGATATGAGGATTTTCTTCTAGTTTAGAGATTTTTAAAATGAAATGCGTTTAGACGTGTTATGGTTAAGAGGCGTGGTAACGGTAAAAATGGTGAAGTAATAGTGCGGAGGGTGGTGAAGGAAACATTGAAGTGAAACTGAAATGATTGTGAAAACTGGCACTTCTACAGCTTTTTTTTGATATCACCGAATAATACGAAGTAGTCTTATCGAAAACCACTTCCACATTAGCAGTGTGAAAGGTGGCTCACATTGGTATTCATTCTCTTTTGTCTTCGCTTTTTCCTCAGGCGAATGAACGTAGCAAACCAATTCAGTTCATTTTATCTGCGAATTGGAATCACAGCAAGTTTTCTGGTTATCAACAGACAATTTTCGGTGTTGGAACCTGAAAGAACGTCATGAAGCATTGAAGAAACATTTGTGTCCATTAGACTTTTTAGAACTGTGTTGAATGAAGTTATGACGAAGTCACTGACAATCAAACATCGAACTGACGGCTAGTCAATTCATAAACTTTTTTAATGAATTGAGCTGCTCAGATGCTAAGGATGATCTTATAGAATTCACAACAAAAGCTGAAGCGTCGGATGAATTGCAGCTGAGGCAGAGTAGGGATCAAAACCGTATATATAAGCCAGAACCTGCAAGAGGCGTCATCATTATTTAGCACATGTAAAAAAAAGGATAAGGCTTTGGGCGTTAATCAGTCTATGAGGGATGCACCATGCATTCGACTTCACTGAGCATCGTTTGAAGATGATTGAATGCATATATGGCCTTTATAATAATTCCCGATGGCCTACCGATGTATTAAGCCAGCACTACTATCCTCCCAGACAAGTCTGGTGCCAATTTTCCTACTCCGGACGGATGGAAAGCTTGGTGGGACAAGGGCAAGGGAATCGATCCCATGTGTGTGTTGCAGTGCGCTTCCGACCACTGCGCCACACTCGCCAATATTTAGCATATGTATACTCTAATAATGTAAGCTTATGTTAGCTTGTAACGAATATAAAGAACCATCTTGCGGTTAGGTTGCTACCTTGGCATAAAATTGTTTACGCATATTTGAGCATCGTGGTAAAAACCGCCAAACCGCTGTTTGAAGAACATATGTTGTGCGTTGCAGGTCGCAAGCAGATGATGCTTCATAACGATGTTGAAAAGTTAAAGAATTGATAAAGGCAATAATTTTTGCACCAGTCTAGATATCCTGGTAACCACTAGGTAAAAATGCTCATAGAATCTTATTTAATATACTTACTCCTGTGCTCGACTCAGTCTATTTATCACGGTGAAATGGTAGAACTCTATTTCGACAGAAACAATGGCAATCACAATTATGACCCTAATACAGTCGTAATGATGCTGAAATATTTGCAGAACTCTGGACCGCAGGTGTGTGTATTGAGAACGTACGCGCTATTATCTTTTCCGGAAGCTAACGCGTTCACCACCACACCATGCTGGCCCTTCGTTTCGCCTGTCTCTCACTCAGTTTTCTATCGATCAGTACCATCAGCAATCATCCGTCAACGGGATTAATCTGAGGAGCCCTAAATCGAAACCCAGTTAAGCCAGAGCTTTAGCTTAATTATTTTTTATTTTTCTTAGATTATGAGGCTAATTTTTTCACTGCACCTCTTTTTTTTCGAAGTTGTAACAGCTTCGGCTGGGTGTCTACCACAAGCCAAATGCTCGGCTGACAATGGTAGCTAGGTTGTCCTTATTCGTGCTTCCAGCAATTGCTGCATAATTTCACTTTCTCCTAGAAATCTGTTACAACACTGCGTTTCTATTTCTCTGAAATTAATAGGATGTTCATCATGAATGAAGATTAAGGATTCACTTTGTCCTTTGCAATTTTTTGCAGAATTTTTCGTGGTTACTTCGTGGTTACTGGCGACCTTAGATTATCCGTATCCACATACATTCGTCATTGATATACTGAGTGCTGGTGGAGCGTAATTTTCCCAGCGAACCCGAGCTAGGTGTGTTAAAGTGTTCTGACGTGGCCAGCAAAGCCGCTTGCCAGGAATGGATCGGGGAGAATTTTGCTCCTTTTCGATAAAGACATTCGCAGGACGACAGCAATCCACAAGGTTAATTAATCGCTCGCTCAAAGACGTGTTAGAATCCGATTACCGCGTTAATCTAAAAGTTTCTAGACTAGTTGTTTACATTAAAATCAATCTCTGGTGATTCCTTCAAGTCTCATAAATTCCGAGTTCTTTAATTATTTAAGCAAACTGCACACATTTTTTAAGCATGTCTTCAAACGGTTTTAATCACCCAGTGTATTGAAAGAATGTAATAAGTGTCATAAATTTTACCAATTTTAGCTGAGTTGTTTAAAATTATTTGGATACGAATGATGTGCGAGCCAGAACATCCTCCGATTCGTTTCCGGTAATGTTTGCTATTATCAAACTTCATCTGTAGTATAAATCACTCGCAGTGCTGAATGCTCATTGATGGACGCTCGCATCTTAGTGGAAAGGGGATCCATTCTACCATTGTTCTTCCATCCACAATCTCTCCATTTTATCTTATCTGTTATTCAATATTTTATTGTTATGCAGCGAAACACATTCTGTGTCTCGCACACATCACCATCTTCAAAGTAAACCATCATAATGGATAAGGAATGACTGAGAAAAAGACGAATAGAAGGTGTGCCGAGGTTGCCACCACTAGTGACGATGAGCCAGTCAAGTGTTCAAATATTCTTATCTCGTAGTAGTTCCCAAGATCGATTTTCTATTAATCTCGGCATTGGATTATAAACGCGTCGTTTTCGTTCTCAGCAATCGCGAGGTTCTTAAGCAGAATACGTTTACTTCCATGCAATAACACACATACAACACAATCGTAGCTGATGTTTCAGCAGAATCGCCTCCTTCAGAGCCGTTTTTTTACGTGCCTTGCACTGAGGAAGAGCGGCTGATCAGCGTCGCAAATGGTTGACGACTCGCGATTGTTGAGAAAGAAAACGACGCATTCTTATGTCGCTTAATAATGTAACATATTGATTCTAGAAACGAAATTCACCATTCCTTAACGACGGAAATTAGAACTAACTTAGATATTGTCAGTATAAACTAGTGAACTGATTGACGCTGGTATGACTTTGCCTTGATAGTCTTCTGTAAGCCGAAGCAGAGCAACACCTCTAACATAAAGTGAAAGGTTTTACCTAAAAAATAAGAATTTAGAGACTTAAAGTATCCCAGACCATTTGGAAAGCACTTTCCAATTCTGTGTCGACATCTGTAGAAAGCTGATAGGTGGGAACGGTGGTGTCGAACATGTTGATGTTGAACCGATTTTTTCTATATTTACCAGCTCTAGCAAACCTAACCAACCATTTTTTTATCCGTGATATTTAGCTATTTTAACCATACTAATGATGCATTTGGTAAAAAAATCCGCCTATGTGATTTGTCAAATGTACTTGATGTCTCTGCAGCGGATAATCAGGGATCGCTACCATCATTAGACGATGGTCGACAGGATCCTGTTGCGAGAATCCGACTTGATGAAACATTTTCGAAAAGTTTTTATAAGGACAAGAGACAGAGAGGACAATATGAAAGAAGTTTTCGTATTTGTTATGTTAAGGTAAGACAAAACAGAAAAGAAAACATCCATAGGGAAAACGACATTTTTAGTTTTAACATTCTCTCATCCATTTTTCAGGGACGCAGATAGCACAGTGGTAGTGATGCCCGTCATCACGAGCATGATGGTTGTTCGATCCAGCGAAGGGTCGACCAAGCCTCTCATCCATCCGGGCTCGGTGGTCAATTCTTTTTCAATTCCATGCAGTGAAAATGATGCAAGTTTACTGGGCAGATATTCAGCAATTTCCTAAGCATTCCATAGTAATTTGACTTCCTGAAAGTGATAATAAGTGTGATTTTCCCTCCTGCAAACCAATTTCTGTCTCTTCCGAATAGAAGTGAACTGCCTGGCAACTCGTTTTTTGAACGGTGATTTGATGAATGCCTAGACTGTTATTGTTGATGTCTGCACATACTTAATTAGTACCCTTCATTTCACTTTACTCAAGCGGCGGAATTGTAGTGTGTTGAAAAAAATCGTACTTGCAAGTGATTTTAGCCGGTTGGAAATCCTACACTTAGAAATAGTTATAGTAATTTTGGCCTCAGCCAAATAAATGTTTGGTAACAACCTCGTATTCGCTTGCCAATAGAAGAAAGAATATTACTTAGAAATCTCAGAAGGAGAACACAGCGGAGAGATATCGACTAATGCAGAAAATGCTGAAGAATCACGAAATGAACATTGCTGGGACTCCGGGGAGGGAGGGTGTTGCGTGGCCGTCGGCTTCACTAAGCCCACCGATTGCTCATCCAAATCGTAATTTCATTAAGAGCCATTGTCGGCTTTCCAGGCTGAAACTCACCGCGTCCGTTGCCATGCCGAAATTCCGCTTCGATCCGCCTCAGTGCTCGATGAGATCGGGCGCCAGGCCTCGTAACCCTCGTCCGTCGGACGGCACTCACCAGAGGCTTGTCGCTTTTGTTAGCACTTACCATCTGGGCACAGCACTTTCCATCGTCGTAAACCCAGTTTGATCTAGTAGTTTATTCACATGAGAGATTTCCGCAGGAAATTTTCTCCATAACATTGCTATATCGTTGTAAAAGTCGAAAAAATTTGCGTGTATGAACAGTGGGCAGTTTCTATCGACAACATGAGGTATAGCCGCATGGAATTCTTTATAAAAAAGTTAAATATTGAACCAAAATGGAAGTAAGTCTTTTTTTTGAAATTTTACGACCTTTGTTATATTAATGCTTTTAGCGGCGGCAGTGGTCTACATCGAAAGCAACACTTGTTTTTTTGATCGGATTACTGTTAAGAAATCCGTGGCGTACTATTAGATTTGTATCCTTGTAAGTGAAACAATGAATACCCTTAAAAATCAGAGGCGTGGAAAATGTCACCTCATCGTTTTTTTATTCTAGATCTAGTTAAAATATGCACTTGCTGCTGCATTTGCTTGCGAGACAGGGGTTTTAGCTGCTGTTGACGGACTTTGAAGAGTTTTCAATGAGAAAGTAGAAGTCCGTGTACTGAGTTTGTTCGTTTTTCGGATATGTAGATGCTGTAGCAAATAAATCCGCTTTTTCGTTAATACAACCCCTTTCGTACCCGTCCGTCGTTCTATTACATTCCGAACCATTATAGTGGAAATGAACGACGTTGGTGAGTGGCAATCATCGGCAAATCGCTCCTCTAGCTTACTTTCTCTTTCTTCTTTACTTTTTTTCCCTTCGTGGTTAATCTTTTCTATGATTTTTGGGATTAAATTGACCGCCATTTAAATCGAGTATCTGGCTAAGACTTCTTCAAAAGAAACTTTTCCACAATTTCCTACGCATTTCTTTTTGCTGAGGCTTCCGTACACGTGTTAGGACGGATTCCTTCTCCATAAAGAAAATTGATGAGCGCGCAGATTGTTATTTGTTTTATCATCGCACTTGTCGTCAAATACTTGTAACCACTGGATTCCTGTGCCACTCTTTCCTTGTTGTGAAGAAAAAATGTACGTCGTGACTACTCACAACAGCAATGATATGGCTTGCTATAATATTTTTCACCTTTTTTTCGGTTCCCAAAGGGCATGTGAGCTTCAAAGCAATGACCTAGACGTGTACGATTTAATTTTTTGTACACTGGCATAATGGTGATTATACACCCTGATGGCGATACGAACACTTTGACATCTTCCTTTTCACTTTTTTGGTCCAGAAATCTTGCTGATCGTTTGTTTTTTTCCCTACCGGAGACATTTGGAACTCTCCGTCGTAGTTCAGCCGGAACCATGTGTGCGCCCATCCACTTCGCCGCCACGCATCGCCGCCATCAAAGCCAATTTCCTGCATGGAAACTGATAAGTAATAAGTGATAATAATCCTCATTGATTTTAACCACCACTAAATACAACTCCATGTAAACTGACTTCACAGGAATGATCTGTCGCTACGAATCACAAGGAAGAGCGACCTGGCACGATAGCCTTTTGACTGTTAATTCACAAACTGGACAACAACAAGATGTTTCCTCTGTAGTAGCGAGGTAGCCTTACTAGGGCTATCACAGATCGTCAGAACCTCCCAGTTGGTAATATGCTATTAGAAGTATACAGTGATTTTTTGGCATTTGTTCACTCTTAGCTGAGATTCTTAATAAGGATGTCAAACTCGTTCATCACTGGAGAGACGTTGTTAGGGGGAATGAAACCCTGATTTGGATCGGTTGCACTTCGATATCGAGATACACTCATCAGCCACGATGGTGGAGAAAGCTGTAGAGTGGAGCGGGCGTCTAAATGATTTGTTTGTAGTCGATCCTATTATTTCATTTTCTTTAGTAACCTGTCTTTATTGTTTAACTAAAAGCTCCAAGTGCTTCAAGATCTCTCATTTGCGTTCGTAAAATCAATAATATAGTAGAAGTTCTTGTCAAGAATAGTAACTTTTGCAGTTGAGAAGGAACGGACGTGAATTTCGACAAATCACGCTAAATTTTTTTGGTTTCTATCTTTAATTTCAATGGCAAAAACTACGAAATGAGTACTTTAAACATCGAGCTAGCAAATTGTTGCTTAACTACCCAAATTACTACCCGGTGTTATAGTTCCAGCCAGCCTTTTTGAGCTTGTTGAGCCCTATCATTCGTTGCGGCCGTTGTTTAGAAGACATGGCCAGGTTATCAAATATGTCCTTTTATTCCAGGCGTTTTTCGCAAATTCAGCTGAACTGATTTTTACTGGTAGGTGTCAAATTTTCCACTCAGTCGCACAGTGTTCAACACGAATTTTTTAACTTTACTAATCCAATATTTAAGCAAAATATACCAAATATTGTTCTTCTAGGCCAATACACTCCATGTAAATCCTATTCGTACAAATCAGATATTACGAATTTAATGTATTGTGCGAATTGTCTTAAACGACACTATTTCATCTGATGTGTAAGACATTTGTGCCAATGACAACAGACCGACCTGGTGCTCATCAATCTGACGTCTTCTGTGGCAACTTCACCTTCCGACTGCCTTCCATCGTCCGTTAGAAGGCCCTTCTCGCCTCATCTGACCTGGTTCTCAGATTCTACGAGATAGACGCAAACTTTCTCCGTTTCTCTGCCGTCGTTTTTCTCTTCGTTTCTGTTCGTACTGAAAATTTTTTTTCTCCTTCTTCAATTCAGGAAACTTCTACGTATCTATTGCGGCGATTTTCTCGTTAAACAATCTCTATAAGAAAGTTTTTAAGTTTCCGTCTCACATTTCATATTTTATGGCATACTTCTCGTTAAACAAGCGATATAGAAACAAACATCATTTTATGATGGCTTATTACTATGTTTACTATGCAGGAAGAGCGTTTAAATGGCATGCTATGCGGTGTGGTCGTTTGTTGTATAAGGTGAACACGTATACAATCATCTGAGTGGCAAATGTATGGTACATCTCGAAGACGTAGATAAAAGCCGAACGCCAAACGCCAAGCGCTTCATCCTCAATATTTGAACACCTCTCATCCCTCCGGGGTCGGGAAATTGCTACAGGACTTGTCAGAGAGGATGGCAGCACTGGCTTGACACAGCAGTAGGCCACTGTGAGTCATTGTAAACGCCAGATATCCATTCGGTCACCTCTAACAATGCTTAGCGAAGTCGAATGCATGGCGCATCCGTCAGGGATTGATCAACGCCGAAAGCTTTATGGTTTTTACTCCTTAGTGTCTTTAGAACCGTCTTCGGTAGCTTTTCGGTGTTAGATTTTAACTCAGTATAAGGTTAGCGCCATCATGCCACTAGGATTCATCCAGGACGGCGGTTATTAGTGACACTATTTACTCCATTTTCTATTTAGTCCACGAATTTCCCTCACAGAGGGTGTCAACTCAGTTAGTCGCTCCGCAACATGGCGTGTTCCCTGGTGGTGGATAGGGGATTAATCCCAGACCTAGAACGACCTTAAACATTTCTGAGACGCAGCTGGATCCAGGAAATGGACCCTGTTTCTGCTGCACCGATTTGGCACATACCTTCTTTGTCTGCAAGAGCGTATTCATGGATGCATGCGTGGATGTGTTGTCGTTTATGCGGATTGTATTCTACCAGTCCATTCGGCCAAAAGCCTGCAACCAAGTAATGAAGAAGTATGTGGGAAGCGGTTAGGAGTCGCTTCCATTAAACAAGCTCCTATTACGACGAGTACGGAGAAGCAGCTAAAATTTGGGAGATATTCTCGGCTTATCGCAGATTAAGGTGACGATCTCTACCTACAATGCATGCACACTAGCATCTGAATCCTCGATAAAAGGCTTGTTAATACAAGCGAAGGATAAGGCAAGACGTCATCGGACTCTCTGAGACCATGGGACGCCACCAATTCAATGCTGTCTGTGACACCGGAGAATAGCTGTTCCTCAGAATATGCGACGGTAGAGTTCACGGCGACAGCGTTCTTGTGAACACGAGTTTGGCCATTAACATCGACTCATCCTAACAACCCAAACCGGACACCTGCGATTGAAGAAGTATGGATCTGCACCGGTTTTAGAAATCTTCGTCGTCTAGGCATCAACATCAAACTACGGTGAAAGAAAAGCCGAAGCAGTGGAAGCGTAGACTGCGAGAATGTGTACATAGAAGACCATACATTAAGGCTACCATTGAAGATCTTAACGCAAATATTGCACCCAAAAAGAGGGTCTGAAGAACTTCACATTGAGATCCACAGGAAAGTATGAAATGAGGAGGGGTTGGTGGCTACTTGAATTTGTCATGACGACCAAGACCATTCATGATAACGCGCAATTTCAGAAGCCCCACCCTCATCGCTGGACGTGGGGGTCTCCCAGTGGAGAGTACCATAATAAAATAGACCACATCATAGTAAACAGAAGGTTTTGCCTTATTGATGTCGCTGTTCTCCAAAAAATTCTGCACGGGACCAGACCTTCGCCTCCTTCGTGCGAGATTCCACTTCTCGCGGAAAGGAAAAAAAAGACTAATTTCAAAAAACGAGGTTCCAATACCACCATGCACTGGGATTTATTCAGTTTATTAGTCAGCTGTAGGAAAAATGGCGTGTTTGACAACATCGGCGGGAAATGAGATTGGCTTATTGAACATTTTTTACGATAACGTTATGAAAGCTAGCTGGGAGCGCGAAAGTCACCAAGAGACGTTTATCTCCAGAAGCACTCGAGTTGATACGCCAGCGTGGAATCACACGAGCTACAAGCGACCGCTAACTCACGAGCGAACTTGCAAAACAATGCAGACAGAAGATAAAAGAAGATCTTGAAGAGATAAGAATAGCAGTTGTGATTGGAGCTGCATAGGCTGGCAAGGACATTTGCGAAGCCTACCGAGGTTTTGCCAATTGCGAAACCAAGATGATTGCACACAGGCGCCCAGACGGAGCAGTTATAGCTTCTAGAAAGGCAATGGAGAAAACCATTCACAATTTTCAATCTCCACAATTTCTTCAATTTTTTCAAAACCATTCCCGATAACTAGTCGGATCTCTTCGGTAGCAACGTCCTTCTGGCCTTACACAAAATAAAAGAGGATGGATGTATCGTCCCACCTCCAACATCCAATATGCTGTTTCCTCAGTTAAAAATCGAACAACACGAGACCCCAACAGGATAAGACCTGAACACCTAAAGGACCTTGTACCAATCCTCACCAACACACTGGCTCGGTTCCTCACACGTTATTTGTCAGAATGGTAGTTTTCTATTCACTGGAGGATCGGCAAGACTTTGTTATTGTTCAAGGTGACTTCCACGAAATCGACAACTATCGCCCAATCTGCTTAATGTCTGTCCTCTGCAAAATTTCACTTCAATAATCCTAAACAGGACTGACAGAAAAACTAGACCAAGGATGGCCATGTGAGCAAGCATGGTTGCGAAAACGTTTCAGTAAGATGTACCAAATTCACACGAGAACGGAGCTCGTTGAAAAAAAACGAAAGTGCATGACGCGGCTCTGCCCCACCTTCATCGATTTAAGGAAGGCATTTGATTCAGTTAAGATAGAACTAGTCATGGAAGCCTTGGACACTCATGGAGTGCCCAATCAGTACAAGAAGATATTCCGTAAACTGTATAAAAATTTTACAGCCAAGATATCAGAATTCTACAGCAAACATTGACGTCAAAAGAGGGATTAGGAAAAGCGAAATCATCTCGCCAAAAGTATCCATCGCCACCCCCGAGAACGTTATGTGAACATTAAAATGGGACAACACGGGAGTGAAAATCGATATTCGGCAATGACACCATCTTCGCTTTGCTGATGACATCGTTCCTGTAACACAAAGTATTAGCAAGGATTATCCAATACTAGCCGGCTTCGATAACGCCTGTGAAGAGATTGGACTGCAGCTAAATTTCGCAAAAGCAATGTTCAAGAGGAATGGATTGGTTTCGCACACGCATTCACGCTAAACGGTATGTGTATCCCCGAATGCTCCAGTTATGTCTATCTAGGTCGGGAATTCAACATGATGAACGTCTTAGTTCCAGAGTTGAGCAGGAGGAAGCGAGCAGCTTTGGGAGCTTTCAAGAGCATCGAGAATGCAGTGAGAAGGGCAAAAAACACCCGACTCCGTGCCCACCTTTTCGACTCCACGATTCTTTCAGTCTCAATGTATGCGTAAGACACCTGGTTGCTACGGCAGGGGTGAAGGATCACTCAGCGTTAAAGAAGGGGCAGTCGAAGGGCCGATTAAATGGTATCCCATATTACGCAAGTGGAAGATGCTTCGAACTACGTCACCAGTCAAACTGAGATGCCTTTCTATACGCCAAATTATTTAGGATAAGGTTGCCGGATACTTAATGCGTAGGAACGGCAACCGATGCGCAAAAGCTCGTAGTGACTGAATCTCTTGAAATGTTAAACGTACTATAGGAAGATCATTGACCTGATGGTCAGAGTTTTTCACGAGAAGCCTAGAAGACAGACATGACGAGCAACGAGTCCCTAAGGCGAACACTTATCAATTTCAGTCCACTTTAACTGTTTATCGCCTATATTTTAATAGCAATAAGCATAAAGCGCGCAGCCTTGATCAAACCCTGGGGGAACACGCCATGCATTCGAATTTGTCAAGTATCGTTAGGGGTGGCTGGAAGTATAACTGGCCTACACAATAACTACCGGTGGCCCATCGGTGTATCAAGTTAGTAGTATTATTATCTAAGACAAATCTGTGATGAATGGCTGACCTCGGAGAAATGGAGGACTTGATGTGCTAGGAACACTGGATCGAACCATGAGGGCGGATCTCGTGTGTTTTCAGGCCACCGCTAGCCATTATCCTACACGCGCAATCGCATCAAAGATCCTGGTACTCCACAATAGTCAACATCAACAAGCGGTTCATTCACTGGCAGCGCCAACTTTGCCGAAGAGTTCGGCGTTTTCGCGCAGAAGTGGGCTTGTGCTAACGCAGCGCACAGCGAGCGAGTATTGATATCTTCTCCTCAAAAGTAGTAGGATGAGCGGAGACCTCATACTACTGATACTGTGATACCTTGTTTGTTTACGAGTGGAGCTCTTCGTCTCCACTAGCGAAGGCACCTCTGATGTGATAGAGGAAAGAATGAAACTTTACTGTTCCACGCTCTTGTAATTTGATAATCAAAGGTGACAAACGCGATCAGGTGCAGGGCTTTTAGTTGTTCCTAGTTCTCTCATCATTTTTGTACAAGCCGCGTGTTTCGTTGTTGCTTCTTTTCTCGTAACAGCTTCGTGAATACCAGTGGATATACGAGCTTTACATGGTTAGCCAGGAATTGTTCAAGGATGGAGTTCTTCTGTGGTTGATCAGTGCGAACGAAGGTAGATAGGTAAAAACCCTAAATTACAAGTGGGTAAGAAAACTGTTTTTTTGATGTTTTTTTTTCTGGAATTCAGTACTTTTCGCCTGCTCGTCGGAACGCATATTCTGCCTTATTAAGCATCCGCTCCTCAGAATCTACACATTTTTGAATTAACAAATGATTTTCCGTAAAACAAAAGTTGATCGAATTGAAGGCGAAAGTGGGAAATACTGCAGTGTTAGTGATGCCGTTCAATACGCACAAGGTCCTAGTGCAATCCCGCACTGGTCAATCAAGCTTCAAATCTCTTGGGGGCTTTGGAATTGGTATCAAACTTGTGTGCCATTTCCTCCCATCCACTGCGATTGCTCATGATGAAGATTTGAGAACACTCTAAATGACTGTTCGACGATTCCACAGAGAATCGAGTAAATAAGAATTCAACCATAACCATAAAAACGTCTAAGAATATTTAAACAGCCGAGTCGACCAGTAGATCCGATAATTTTCTTGGATGACGGATGCGAAGAAACGAATCAAATGCAAGCGCTGGGCTTAACATAGTGAGTGATTTTAGGTCGCCTAAAAGAAATCGAAAAAATTTGGGCTTCTTTTCTTAAATCTTCGTTACAGGGAAGTATTCGGCGCTTTTTGAGAGTGAAGCGGAAACGACCAGTAGTGGAAACAGTGTGACGAAGAATTGTAAAGTTTGACCTACGAAGAATTACATGGACTTCGGTGTTACTGAAAACTTACTCAGACCTCTCTCGAAAGTGAGAATGTTTGTGGAGTTTCTTCAATACTTTGCCACTATTATTCGCTTCATCTGAAATTCTAACAGTCCAATGAAATTGAAAGAAAGGTGGGAAGGCAAAGAAAAGCAAATTAAGGGCTTCATGGAGTGGATAACATGTGAGACCCCGGAACGAAAGCAAGCTTGGGATCTGAGTTTTTCAAATATTTCAGCTTGATTGTAGCTGTATTTCAAATAATGCCTGCATGAAAAAAACAATGGGTACCAAATAAAAAGTTATAAACCTAAGTGTAGTGTCCTCGGGTCTCCCTCATATGAGGAATCTTGAGCCGCTAAATCGCGAGGCTACGTGGCCGTCCCGGGTAGGGAATAGGGGGTCAATCGCTGACCAAAAGCGAACTTTGCTTCCCTGAGACGAAGATGGATCCAGCGGATGGGCTCCCTGTTTCTGCTGCGCCGATTTGGACCATACTTTCTGTACTTGCTAGGCGTATTCATGTATGCGTGTGTGGGTGCGTTCTCGCTTATGCGGATTGTATTCTACAAATCAATTCGGCCAAAAAGCCTGCAATCAAGTGACAGGGAAGTATATGGAAGGCGGTTAGGAGTCGCCTCCAACAAATAAGTTCCATGTCCACTCTGGGAGAGCTTGGCAAGCTAAACATGAGTATACCCAGCCCCCACGTCCAGAGCTGAGCAAATTATACGTGGGTATCGAAAAGGTAAAAAACAGTAAAAGAAATGGGGCCCATTTCTCTGACCACGAAAGAGCCCCCCAATTCGGCAGCGTTGGGTAGGACGAGTACGGAAAGGCTGTTAAAATCGCAGGGCCATTCTAAGCTGCCTAAACCCCAAAGAACTAAGGCGACGATCTGTACCTACAATGCACGCACACCTGCATCCGAGTCCTCGGTAGAAGATGTGCTCATGTAAAAAAGAAGAATAAGGTACGATGTCATCGGCCTGGCCGAGACGAGACGATGCCAGCCGTTCAATGCCGTCTCTGACACCGGAGAAGAACTGTTCTCCGGAACATGCGACAGTAGAGGAGTCGGCGGAGTCGGCGTTCTCGTCAACACGATTTTGTCCATGAACATTGATTCATTCGAACAACTTGCAACCCGAAGCGGACGTTTACGATTAAAAAGATGTGGATCAATACCTGCCTTGACAACCACAATAGCAGAAGAAGATCTTAGAGAGAGAAGAGCAGCAGTAGTGGTCGAAGCTGCAGAGGCTGGAAAAAGCATTCGCCAAGCCCACCGAAGCTTCGCCAGTCACAAAACAAAGATTATTGCTCTCCGATGCCCAGATGGAACAGTTACAGCTTCCAGAAAGGCTATGGAGGAAATCGTTCACGATTGCTACTCATATCTCTTCAACAACCACGTCCACCTTCCCTGCTATGAAAGAAAGGAGAATCCACGAGGGTGCAAAGACCGCTCTGTCTCGCTTTCATCGATTCACAAATGGCCTTTGATTCAACTGAGACAGAAGCAATCATGGAAGCCCTTGATGGTCAAGGAGTCCCTACTCAGTGCATAAAGATTCTTCGTGAGCTGTACAAGAATTTCACAACCAAAATATCGCCATTCTACATCGATATCATCATTGACGTCAAAAGAGGGGGTTAGGCAAGGCGATACCATCTCAACAAAATTATTTACCGCCATCCCGAGAACGTCATGCGAACATTGAAATGGGATAACATGAGAGTAAAAATCTATAGTCGGCAATTACACCGCCTTCGCTTTGCCGATGACAAGATTCTGATGCTATCAAACACTAGCCAAGCAATGCGAATGCTTGCCGCCTTTAATAAAACGTGTGGAAAAATTGGTCTTCCACTAAATCTCGCAAAAAACGATGTTCATGAGGAAAGGATTTGTTTCGTGTGCCCCCATTCACGCTCAACGGAACAAGATCTTCGAATGCTGCAGTTACATCTACCTACGTCGGGAAATCAGCATGATGAACGACTTAGCTCCAGAGTTGAGCAGAAGGAAAGGAGCGACTTGTGGAATTTTTCACGAGCATCGCAGATGTAGTCAAGGGAACAAAGGACACGCGACTCCGTTCCCACCTTTTCGACTCAACGGTACTTCTTGCCTTAACGTATGCTTCAAAAAACGTTGTTGCTACGTAAGCAAGATGAAAGATCACTCCGCGTTATTGATCGCGCAATCGAGAAGACGATGCTAGGAGTATCCCGTTTCACACAACTTAGAGAACGGATCCGAAGCTCCGACATCGTCAACGACCAAAACCAGAAATGACGTTCTGTACGCCAAACAGTCGAAGACTGGACCGGACATGTAAGGCGTATGAATGACAACCGATGGACAAGAGCTGTTAGTGACTGGATTTCTCGGGATCTCAAACGTACTGCAGGAAGACCACCGACCTGATAGTCAGAGTTGTTCATGAAAAACCTAGAAGAAACGCATGATTCTCAACTAGTTCCTAGAGCGAGCAAAACCCACTGGGCTACTTTTGCACACGACAGAGACAAATGGAAGATTTAGTGGTTCCCACTGGAGTCACTCGAAGATCGACGGGACTACACGCGATACATCTTGTACTTATTACTATTTTTATTGCAGTTTCTCGAATGAGACAATATTTTCTTAAGAAGTTTGGAGCAATGCTTAAACTGACAGGAGGTGGGCTTTCAAATTCGTAAGGAAACTTGTCCTCGACACGAAACAAGCAGCATATCCTCGGTGACGTTCATCGTCAGACTCTCACTCTGCGACCAATCGGCACAGAACATCGAGTACACCACTCCGAATTTCCGTCTTGTGAAGATGCTTGTCTCTCGTATTAGTGAACGTCGTATTCTTTGGGCTTCTCGTAAAACCCTTTCCGCTTCACCTTTAGCAACGTATAATCCTTAAACCATTCACTTAGTCAAATGTTGTCAGACACAAATCATCAAATACATGGTTGTCTCAGCCACTTCTAACATATCGATTTCTATGATAAGGCCGTTTTCAGAAGCAAGATTTTAGCAATGCATTCGTGTAGTTCTTTCCTCCGTTTATGTCCTTTGTTTTCCCCATAAAATTATATTTCTCTAATGCTTCCTTCTTCTTCATAACTCCATATTTTCTCTCATTCTTCGTGTTTACATTCATCCCCTGAAGTTGACCAATTCCAACGAGCTGGCCGGGTTCACCCGAGTGTTGATTTTGTTTTCCAAAGAAAATTCTACCTACATGACTCTTACTGTTTCACATCTAAATCCACCAGTGGAGAAGCGCTTTCTGGCTTAGTTGTATCAATTTTGGAAATCGTTATTTTAGCCGCTTAACCAGCGCCTTGCCGTAGGCAATAATAGAGCAATTTTCTCGGTTTGCATGCCCTCCATGAATGAGGAAAGCGTTTATGACATCCTGTTTTTTGAATGCAAATTCAACATAGCGGTTCACAATTTCCTTTTTGATACTGCGTGCTCACAGAAGAACAATCTAGAACTTCTCAGTTCTATTTTGCTTTCATAAACTACTGCTTTATTTAGCCTTGCTCAAGGTGCTGTCCTTTATCTGTCATTGCTCACCACACGACTTTATCTTTAGATCAATTTATCAGCTTGACGACTGTCTAAGTTTATTGCAAAGCACTTTTTTCATTGAAAAAGCGGAAGTCGGCTTCAATTCCTTTAAGATAAAAAGAACCACAACAGTAGCCAGTGAAAGAAGGAGATTGGCTTCACTATCGTCTTAAGTGCCAAATGTGTTAGTAAACAAGCCATCGAGATGCCCTCGATTCCAAACGTGGAAAATATGTAATCCAAAAGCGTTGTTTCCCGCTAAAGTTATTTCATTGCCAGCATTATTATAAAAGGATAAAAAAGGATAAAGCTCTCAGCGTTGATCAATCCCTGAGGGATGCGCCATGCATTCGACTTCATTAAGCATCGTTTGGAGGTGATTGAATGCATATCGGGCCTTCACAATGACTCGCAGTGGCCTCTCGATGTATCGAGCCACTGATGATATCCTCCCAGACAACTCTGGTACCAATTTGCGGACCCCAGAGGGATGGAAGGCTTGGTGGGCCATGAGCGCGTGGATCGACTCCACGTGTGTGTTGCAGGGTGCCTCCGACCACTGCTCCACACGCGCCCTAACATTATTGTATGTGTAGAAAATCCCAAGACTATCTTCTGACCTGAGCACTGATCAACAGTTCACCGTTTTCTTCTTCAGCGAGCAAGCTTGAGGTTGTTATTACAGCATTTATTAAACTCAATAACTGATGTTTCGGAGTTTTTTCTTCTTCAGAGGCTGGAAGAGTCAAATCAGCAACCCATCTACTCTACCAAACATTTTCACAACCCTAGGACATAAAACATCGCACATAGATTTGCATTCGCAAACCAAAACAAACAGCTAATTTTGAACATTAAATCGTTTTAAGCATTGCCGTTTAGTGTTTGTAGGCCTTCCTGTTATCTGGTGGAGACCAACCGCACAGAGGCTTACATGAGCGAGGTATGTGTCTGAGTCAGTTCAAAAAGTCAGCCTGAAATACGACAATAGGTCAAACGTCATCACTAGACAGTGCTTTTTTGCGGTGCATTTTTTGGACTTTTGGAATTTGTCCCAAACAATTCAAGAGAGAGTTTCACGGTAATTCTTACGAGAATAAGGTCCCATTTGTCGTGCTCTTCATTTCCAACGAAATAAGTGTGTCTATGAAACGTTACTTAAGAAAGGGTTGTCTAGGAAATTCGATAACAAGGACTGAAATACTATCGAGCACTCTAAGAAGTCAGTTAGTTCGTAACTGCCTGTATGCTCGTATATGCACAGCGCAAAATTGTATACTATGCTCTAATGGTAGAGCCAATGATTAAACGAGTTCGAGTACGGTGTACCTAATTTCATGTAAAGCGTTTGGGGGACGAATACATTGGCGAAACGGGTTTACCAGTGTGCGTCTGTTGCGGCACTGAGATCCCAACTTTATATGAATACCAAGTCGTTGTGAATATTAGTCCTTGTAGTTGCCACGCGCGACTTTTTCCATAGCTGTCGTGAACAATCTCGTGTTTGGGTTATAAGAGTTTATAGCAATAACAACGGTACAATAATAATATCTGATACGAGCGAGATTGAAATGAGAGCAAGTGATACAATTGAAGGAAGCTAGGCGGACACTGGAGTTGGAGCACTGAGGAACTGAGGGATTGGATGAACACTGGACGAACGCTACGAACACTTGAAGACGAGTGCCGATAGGCTGCTTGTATTACTTCTGTAGTGGTGAGGCTTTGCCAGAGGGAACTAAAGACAGCGCCTAGAGAGAGGTTCTAAAGGTTTTTCTACTAGCAGAATCTGATAGGGGCTATATGTGAAAGGGTGCAGGGCCTTGTTCAGGAAACTTCTTTGAGACGGCAGATGCTGGAAAGTACATTCAGCTGACTGCTGTTGATTTAGTGCCCGAACTGTCGGACAAAGAAGAGCAGTTTATTGAAAGAAGTTATAGAATCCCTTTCCATCCACCTGCGAGGCATCTGCATGAGATAGTGGCTAAGAAGCAATTAAGAGAAGATGCGAAGATAGATTTAAGATAGTTACAGGTGAACAAGAAACACACACCAATATAGAAAAATAAGAACAAGGTCATCGGGAACAGTGGTCGACATGTTTCACATACAGAACATTCCTATGTTGGTGAAGAATGTTCTTCATAACGTCCGTTTAAAAAAAACACCTAGTCGGTAATTTTAAAGCTAAACCAAATACTCAACTAGACCCGTAAAGGACACAGAGACAAGAGACGTAGCGGGAATTTGGAAGTAAAAGTCACTATCTTTGCGCAGCTACCCAAAACAACAAAGTGTTGTAACTCTTGAAGAGTTCTGGATAAATTCCAAAAAAATCCGAAAATGGACAGCAGGGAAAAGTGCCTTGTATTCACGCGTGGCTTAGCGTGACACCTCAAGCTGATTTTTTGACCTGGGTTAGGCTCATTCCTCACTCATACGTGAGTCTCTGAGGCTGGTCACCGCCAAATAACTGGAAGCTTTAGAAAGAACAAAACTGTGAGTGTTCAAAAAATGAGGTTTATCATGGGTATGAAAGTCTATGTATCAAGTTTTACCTGCTGAGGTGTCGAAAGTGTTTGGTTGCGTCGATTGCATGTCAATTTCACCGTTCCAGGCTCTGAAGAAGGAGAAACCGCCTGAACATTAGCTATTCTAAATGAATAAGAGCTGTAGCAGCAAACGCGTGTTTGCTCGTTAAGAAAAAACAGAGAAGTATTACTTTTTAGACCTGCTTATTTCATCGTATTTCTGTTCCTCAAGGAAATTCACTTAGTGAGTCGATCTAATCTATTTCGATAAAACCGCAAAGATTCTGAGATGTGAGCTGAATTCGGAATTTCGGAGGGATTTGAATCCCGAGTTTAGCATTACCTGTGCTATCCACCACATAAACCAAAGCCCTGGTTTGCATTTCTCGCAGCTATTTAACTAACACATTTGTTTACTTAAGAAAACATTTCGTATTGTTTGCACCGCAGTGTTTTGCTCACATCCCAGCACTCTTGTGGTTGTATTTCCCATAGTACTTTACGATAAAAATAAATAGGTAGTAAATAAAAAGTTAAGTTGTTTTATTTTGATAATTCGTCAACAATTTTCATTGCTAGAATACAAGTTTCCCTGCAATGTCCTTGAAGCAGTAGTGTTTGCAACTTTTTCCAAATGTTAACCACCGTATTGACAGACGGGAACAGGTTACGACTTGATATAAGAACGCTGTCCTTTCCCAGCTTAATTTAGTAGACGAGTGATTAACGGAAAATATTCTGACATTGTCGACGGCTGAGCATGTGGTACGCCACATGATCCATGTGGGAACGGCAGTAAAGGCGACGGACGAAATTGCTGGTCGTTCGGACGTGTCGCTCCATCCAACATGTAATCTTTAGAAAATACGATGTAGTCGTAAATCTCCGTGAGCAATCACTCATCTAACAGTTAACCAATTTGCAGCGATTTACACTTCATCTCGAGTTATCTTTAATATGAATGGATGTTATATTGGAAAATAATTTTCTCTCTTAAATGCTTCGTATTTCCTCTTCTTTCAAAAAAACACCTCTAAATGAGGATGGGTCACTATTCACCATATCAACACCAACACTCCTTCAAAACCATTACAAACCTCAAGGAGTCACAATGGCGTTGCTGGGTGGCTGGTGTGACACCTATAGGGCTGTTATAGGTCTCACTTTTTTAGTGGTTTATTTTAACACATAGAACTGTTTTCCTATGCTTTTTTTGTTATCAACTCAGAGCTTGTTGAACACCGATGTTGTGACTACCGTTGGTTTGCAAAAGCTCTATTCTGCATAGAATTATACAGAAAACCGTTTCCGTGCGAGTTTACTCAGCAGAAATCTGCTTGCTAGTCGACTACTATTTCGACTCTAATTAGTATATGAATCGTAGTTATATCATAGAGTGTGCAGTATAAAAAGTACTGAAATAGAGACCCATAAGTTGCAAAACACTTCTAATTGTTAACGGTAATCTGTTTGCATGATGGGCCATATGAGGGACCATAGCAACATATAGTAGATAACACAATAAATATCATTCATACTCTAAGAGCAAAGTTTTTTCTACAATCTATGTATGTTCATAACCCAGGAAGTCTTCTAGTTATTAAAAAATTATTGTTTATTTTCAAAGAACCTCAAGTCCATGGAGGCTGAAACTTGGGCGACGTCCATTGCTTAACAAATCCCTCATTACGCGTCTTCGCGAGAGTGTTAAAGAATAGAAAGGCAAAGGGGTTCGGTTTGGTCAGTACCTGAAGGGAATAACATTCAGTGGATTTCACTCACTATCAGCTTGAATGTATATCTGGCTTTCAAAATGACTTCTGATGACCTACCGATTCATAATTTTAGAATTTCTGTCCTTCCAGACAAGTGCGATACGAATTCGCCGACACGAAAAGGGTGGAAGGCTTGGTGAGCTCAGGCGCTAACCAAACACCTTGTGCATCGCAAGGATCCTTTCAGCACCAGTGTTTTAACACTGTCCAGTTATTACCACGAGTGCATCGAAGCAAAAAAACGATCTCAACAAACCAGTGGGCGAGTGATAATATCAGTCCGAGTAATGTTAAGTGGATACTATGACAAAACAATGATAGAGCAAAGCTGTCGCTGTAGTAAAATGTGCTGGTGGCAAAATCTATTCGTTTTCAAGGCGCTGCATTCAAAAGTGATGAGTTCTTCTGAGGCAATAAATAAATAATAGGATAGCAAAACGGCTAAAAATGAGAAAAAGTTGAAGATATTGCACAAAATAGGAATCAGAAATAAAGGATGGAGGATAAAGCTCTCGGCGTTGATCAATCCCCTGAGGGATGCGCCATGCATTCGAGTTCATTAGGCATCGTTTGGAGGTGATTGGATGCATATCTGGCGTTTACAATGATTCAAGGTGGCCCAGACAAGTCTGGTTTCAATTTGCCGTTCCCGGAGGGATGGAAGCTTGGTGGGCCATGGGAGTGGGATCGACTGCACGTGTGTGTTGCAGGGCGCCTTCGACCACTGCGCCACACGCGCCCTAGGAGTCGAAATAAAACAAAAAATAGAATTAAATGATAGTAAGATTAAAACAATAAGATAAAAGCGAAAGTGGAGATGTTCCTCCACCAGTATTAACATTTATACCCAAAATTCTTTTTTAAATCGTCTACAATATCAACTGCTACTAGAATAAAAATAAACTTCAACACTTAGGAGAAAAAAATGAAGAAAAAAATCTTTGGGGATTAGCTGCATAGATAGAGAAGGAAAAATATGTGAAAAATCGCATCTGCAGAAAACGTTTTGCGTTAGTAGTACTTCCCATCTGGCATCTACACACCATGATGCTTTCGTGTCACCTCATGCCTTCTAATTTTCTGCTAGCCTTGTCACTGAACTCATCAAATCCGTTTCGGCTTTCAGGAGATTCGCTTCGGAATTTACACTTTTCCAACAACTCTTACGACAAGATAAACCGATGTTTGATGTTCGTGCTTTATTGAATCTACGAGAAATCTAGCGAATTGCTTGCGTAATTGCCTTGTGGGAAACAGAAACCCACATTTGTTCCAATTACGTGAAATTAGTTTTGTGTGTTATTCTTGCACCAACTGCTATTACCTTTTGTTTCCCCAATATAAAGGCTTATTTAATTTAGGAGTTAATAGGCAGTGACTTTTGGTATGTTCTCATATTCCTAGAAATTTGTTCATTTTGAGGTGATAGTGATTATTCATAGCCAAACAATTCCATACTTGACGAAGCGGAATTCTTATAGCATTCTTAAGATTAAGGCTTAGTTTCCAAAGGTACTCCATCAAGAAACTAATCGTCCATCAGGAGAAAACCATAGCGGTGTGTGAAAGTTCTCAATGTATATGTATGTATATATATATATATATATATATATATATATATATGCATATATATATGCATACACATATTTATTGTATGCTCTCGGTGTTAATCAATGCCTGAAGGATGCATCATTCACTCGATTTTATTAAGCATCGTTAGAGGTGACTGAATGAAAATCTGGCATTTACAATGACTTGTGGTGGTCTACAGATGTATCGAGCCAGTGCTGCAATCCTCTCAGACAATTGTGGTTGCAATTTGCAGACCCCGGAGGGGTTGGAAAGCTTGGTGGGCCATGGGCGCCGGATCGATCTCAAGTCTATTGCAAGGCGCCTCTGACCACTGTGCTACAGGTGCTCCGACACAGTGACAATATATATATATATATATATATATATATAGTATATATATATAATATATATATATATATATATATATATATGTATATATATATATATATATATATATATATATATATATATATATATATATAAGAACTTTATCTTGTTTTTCGTCCAAAAATTTGCTTTCTGAGTAAAAATAATTAGTTCTTGATGTACTCTCTGTTTTCACCAAGTGGGATAGTTCTGGATTCATCGGAAGGAAGTACCAAATCCCTTGTTTATTCCATAATAAATTTTTTTTGCAGGCCACATTGCCGCATTAGTAACCATTCCTTTAAGATACCATACTTTCTGTCGAAAATAATTTTTTGTCCTATATAGCTCCCAAGTAATTCAATTTTTGGTTTTTTAAGAGACACCAAATTTTTTTTGTTAGTTGGGACGATTCCTATCTCTTTGTTCTCTCTATACAAGCCATAGAAATAACAAATCTTTGAGCAGCTAGCTACTTTGATATTCTTAAGTTTTTTTGCTTTTATTTTCTGCTCAAGAAAAAAAAAGAAAAGTGAAGTTGCCGAGAAATGTCGCTTTCTCGAAAACAGGAAGAGCATTGTGTTCTTGTTATCTCTTAACTCTCTTAGAACTTAGTCGCTAACAGTTTTTATCCCAACCTTGATGGGGATTATCGTCAAGCCGAATATTCCATCCCTGATGCCGCTCTGTCGCTTTTCTTACGTCTTCTAGGTTGCCAGGAATTCCGGATTTTGTCTATTACGTGCACGAGTTAATAAAATTTCAGTATCAGTGTTGTAACGCAGTTGAAGATGTCAAGCCCACGCTGGTCCTACTTCCTAGAAATACGCATGCAGTGGAAAATCCATGGAATCGAAGAGGCCAGCGCGGAGCCTAATGTTATCTCTTTTACGAAGTCCATGACACTCTCAAAATCTATCTCAAAGCTGTCGTTCTCAGCTGTTCACTTTTCAAGCTTAATCGCTTACTATGTTTTTGTCACCGGCGGCTGAACTACATTTGTAGAAGCTATTGGGATCAATCTTATCAGATTTTCTTCTGAAAATGAATCATTAGAGGTAAGAAGAAGGCCGATTTTTTACACATAATAGAAATCCGTCAGCATTTTGTTCATTAAGCTAACATTCGCCTGGGTATGGCTTAGAGTTATAACATATATTATTCGCATCTTTTCATAAATGTCGCCAACGAAGATGAGATGGCCTAGCTGTTGATCATCGACTTATACTCCCATTCAATCTGACTTATTGTTCTTGAATGTACTGGTTAACAATTTTGGAAAAATTACGCATGATTTTTGAACTTCTTTCTTTCCTTTCGATACTTTTTCATTTTTTTCTTGAGTTACTGTGGATAAATAAGAGACTTTTGTTTCTTGAGTAAGGAAGCTCACTCGTTTTCAACACCGTCTTACAACTTTGCATTGACTCGCGCTTTACCAGGAAATGTGTGGGAGGAACAATGTGCAGATACGTTCTTCGAAGATTTGCGTCCGATCCTACCAACCCTAGGTGGTATCTATCTTTTCTAGGATGTAATTAAGCTAGTTGGACGCAGCTGTGGAAGACATCGGCATCGACGTCCTAAGTGGTCCACTGTATTGCACTTCTGGGTGCAGTGAGTCTTCCGTTTGGACAACAAAAAGTGCTGTACATCGCAGTCCGACACCCAGGAACTCCTCCCAGCCATGATGAGGCGGTAAACCGTTGGGAGGTTTTTAAGAATAAAGAAAGCATTTTAAATAATTATGGGAATTGTCTAAATATTTGGAAATCACTGCGGATATGGTAACACTAGTGGGTAATAACTTACGATTACTCGTCTTCATTGTTGCTGGTAGCCTCTATCTGCAAGCGAAAGATCCTTACCTCGAACCTTCAGGAGAGACCTTTAATAGCAAGATGCAAGTGTCTCTTTTTATACTCATGAGCTCAAACAACGTCCAAGCCTATTTACTGCATTCCAGTCTTATGAAAGGTCTTCACATAATTGCCGAAAGCAATCATGTTTTGGTGTAAATTCGCGTTGGATTGAAGGTGACGAAAACCTTAAATATCTTAAAGGCGAAATTAGTCTATGACGACGAACTTGAATCGTCGATTTTTTCTAAGGAACCACTGTTGAAGGTGTTGTCAAGAAGTTCACCTCTACTGGCTTCTCTAACAGTGTTTAGTCGGATTATCTGAGGTGAAATTTGTCTGTGTTCTCACAAACGGATTCTATTTCACAGACTTCTCGTTTCATCCAGCCAAATGACGGCGCGCTTAATCTTATTAGACTGCCATAGGTTCTCATTGAAAGTACCTAGTGTTTTAGCGTACATCGATTTTAACTGCAGATATTCACTGTAGTCATTACTGAAATCGGCATCCTTCCCTGAGCTTTAGCAGCTTTCCGGTGGTCTTTGTGCGGTAATGAATTTCCCCTTTTCCCCGGTTCTTACTTTCGCGTCTTTATCATAGAACATTCAATCCGTTGGAACAACCTCATTTACTTTTATTTTTTAAAGGGTATCCACATCAATGGATAATCGTAAATTTTACTTGTAAGCTTTGGCAGAGGACGTCCATCAGTATCTTGATGTGCCTTGTGGACACGGTGTATTCGACGGTGGCTTTCGGTGTTCTTCCGGTCGTAGAGCCTGTGTGTTAGTGGTGTTCCAGAAGCATCCATCTTATGTTTCCTATTCACTTGATTCCATAATTCAGCTGTGCAAGGCATAAAGTAAGAGCTCGTTTTTGGCCTTCATTTAAATCGTTTCTGACCGCTTGAAGAAACACCAGCAGCTTTATAATTAAACCGGTCGTGATCGAGGCAAAGCTGCAATCAAGCAAGGTTTAACTTTTTTGCTTCATTACATTTTACACACGAGTGTAAACACCTAGTTGGTTCGTTTTTACACGCCGTGGCAGCATGTTTTTGCATTTTATTATTTTTTTTCCACTGTCAGCTGTCATCCATAAAGTAGTTGAATTCATGCGTGAGTTTGGCTAGTGTCTGACAACTTGTCACTCTCTGTGCTTATTTTTACACACCAATTTTAAAAGGCATTTCCTTAACAATAATTGCTAGGAAGTCTACTTATTGCTACTCGCGAACACATCTACTGCTTTCGACCAGATTTTTGTGGAACTATTAACGCAGCATATTAAAAAGTGGAGCATGTGGCGCAGCAGTCGAAGGCGCCCTGCAATACACAAATGGGATCTATCCGCCCTTGGATCACCAAGCCTTCCATTCCTTTGGAGCTGGAAAATTGGCACCAAACTTGTCTGGGAGGATGGCAGCACTGGCTCGATGCATCGGTAGGCTACCGCGATCATTGTAAAGGCCAGATGTGCATTCAACCACCTCCAATGATGCTTAACGAAGTCGAATGCATGGCGCGTCCCGCAGGGGATTTCATCAACGCCTAAAGCTTTATCCTTTTTTATCTGGTATTAACATAATAGAGCTTTGCTATAACCAGGGTTTTAAGTAGTTGAACTATCTTTATACACCACTTTTCTTCAAATCCGCCGCCACTTATTGCCTTCGATTCGTGTCCTCGAATATATTATCCATGGATGTCTTCGAAAATTTTGCTCTTGGATTCAGTTGATGAAAGAGAATTTTTATATTTATGAATGTCTTTAAATGTTGACCAAGTCGACTCTCCCTGGAGCTCTAGGATAGCCCGGTTAGAGCGTTCCCACTTGGATTGTAGAGAGTGAACTGTTCCTGGAGAACTCCAGTACCAATTTCGCGAGCGCGGAAGGATGTGAATCTTGATGAGCTCAGGACGACGTCGAACGAACATCATACTCGTAATGAACGGCACTAATGCTACTAAGCTATCTTCCTGTATAATTCACTTGTATCACCTGTAGTCCCGTTGATCGTCGAGTGACTCGAGCGGGCGCCAGTAAATCTTACATTTTTTCCCTGTTGCGTGCAAGAGTAGCCCAGTGGATTCTGCTCGCTCTAGGGACTCGTTGAGCATTATATCTTTGTTCTAGGCTCTTCGTGAAGAACTCTGACCATCGGACCGGTGGTCTTCCTGCAGCACGATTGAAATCCCGGGGAAGCGAGTCTAACGGCTCTTGTCCATCGGTTGTCATTCGTACCATTACGTGTCCGGCCCTCCTCATCTTCGACTGTTTGGCGTACAGAACGGCATTTTTTGATTTTTGATCGTTGACGCAGGTCGGAGCTCCGGATCCCATCCTTTACTTGTGTGAAGCGGAATACTCCTAGAATCGTCCTTTCGAGTGCGTGTTCAATAACGCTGAGTGATCCTTCATCCTGCTTACGCATCGGCCAGGTTTCCGACGCGTACGTTAGGGACAGGGAAGTACCGTTGAGTCGAAAAAGATGGGCACGGCATCGGTTGTTCTTTGCCCTCTTCATTACATCCTCGATACTCTTGAAAGCTTCCCAAGCCGCAAGTTTCCTTCCACTCAGCTCTGAACCTAAGTCTTTCAACATGTTGATTTCCCGACATAGATAGACATAACTGGAGCATTCGGAGATATTCGTTCCGTTGAGCGTGAATGGGACATACGAAACCAATCCGTTCCTCGTGATCATCGTTCTTGTGAGATTTAGTCAAAGACCAATCTTTCCACAGGCTTTATCCAAGTCGTTCAGCATACGTTGCGCTTGACTAATATTTGTTGTTATAAGGACTTTCACATCAATGATGATGTGGTTGCAGAATGGTGATATTTTGGTTGTGAAATTCTTGTACAGCTCACGAAGAATCTTTATGCACTGAGTAGGGAGTCCTTGACCATCAAGGGCTTCCATGATTGCTTCTGTCTCAGTTGAATCAAAGGCCTTCTGTAAATCGATGAAAGTGAGACAGAGCGGTCATTTGTACTCTCGCGATACTTCAATGAGCCTTGTTATCGTGTGGGTGTGATCCATCGTACTAAATCCTTTTCGAAACCCTGCTTGCTCACATGGCTGTCCTTAGTCCACTGTTCTGTGAATCCTGTTTAGGACGACTTGAGTGAAAGTTTGTAGACGACAGACAGCAAGCAGTTTGGGCGTTAGTCACCTATATCGTGTAGGTCACCCTTCTTGAACAACAACACGGTCTTGCTGGTCTTCCAGTGGGTAGGGACCTAGCGTTCAGACAGGTATCGTGTGAAGAGTCGAGCCAGTGTATTTACGAGGAGTGGCGGAAGGTTCTTCAGGTGTTCTGGTCTTATCCTGTCCGGACCTGGTGCTAGTCGACTCTTCACCGACGAAATGGCATGTCGAATTTCTGAAGGGAGAATCGGTGGTGCGGCATATCCATCCTCCTTTCTTTCATATGACGGGAGGTGGACGTGACTATCGAAAAGATCTGAGTAGTATTCGTGAATGATTTTCTCCATTGCCTCTTTGGATGCCGTAACTGTTCAATCTGGGCGTCGGAGTGCAATCATCTTGGTGTTTTAATTGGCGAAGCTTCGGTGGGCTTCCCGAATGCTTCTCCCAGCCTCTGCAACTTCGACCGTTACTGCTGCTCTTCTGTCTTTAAGATCTTCTTTTATCGCCTGCCTGCATTGTTTCGCAGATTCGGACTTTAGTTCGCGGTAGCCTGCAGCTCGTGCGGTTCCAAGCTGGCATATGAGATCGAGTGTTTCTGGAGACAGACGTCTCTTGGTGACTTTCGAACTCTCAGCTTTGATGGCGCTGTTGTGAAGATGTTGAATGAGCCGTTCGTACTCTTCGTCGATGTTGTCGACAACGGCATCTTCCCAGCAGCCTACTAATGAATTGAATAAGTCACAGTTTACGGTGGTTCTGGGACTTCGGTTTTTGAATTTAGCGGCTTTTTTCTCCTTTTTCGCGAGAAATAGAATCTTGCACGAAGGAGACGGTGGTCTGACCCCGTGTAGAATTTTGGGACAACAGAGACATCGGTTAGGGCAAAGCGTTCTATTTCTATGATGTGGTCTATTTCGTTATGGTGCTCTCCACTGGGAGATTCCCACGTCCAGCGTTGAGGGTGGGGGATTCTGGAACTGCGAGTTACTATGGATGGTCTTGGTCGCCATGATAAACTCAGAAAGCCGCTCACCCTGTTTGTTCCATTCCAATCCGTGGGTCCCAAAGTGACGTTCTTCAGACGTTCTTCTTGGTCCAATCTTGGCCTTGAAATCTCCAATGATGACCTTGAAGAATGTATGGTCTTCTCTGTAGAACTTCTCCAAGTCCATACAGTAAGCTTCGACTTCTTCTTCGTCATAGTTTGATGTCGGCGCGTAAACGACGAAGATTGTCAAGGCCGGTATTGATCCACATCTTTTTAATCGTAAACGTCCGACTCGGGTTGCAAGTTGTTCGAATGAATCAATGTTCATGGACAAAATCGTGTTGACGAGAACGCCGACTCCGCCGACTCCTCTACTGTCGCATGTTCTGAGAAACAATTCTTCCTCCGGTGTCATAGACGGCGTTGAATGCGTGGCGTCGTGTCGTCTCAGCCAGGGCCGATGACGTCGTACCTTACCTTTCTTGCTTGCATGAGCTAGTCTTCTATCGAACGCTCAGATGCAAGTGTACGTGCACTGTAAGTACAGATCGTCACCATAGTTCTTCGTGATCCAGGCAGCTTCCATTGGTCCTGAGATTTTAGCGGCCTTTCCGTACTCGCCCTACCCAACGCTGTCGAATTGGGAGCTCTTTTTGGGGCTCAAGGGAATGAGGCCCATTTTTTTCTTACTGTGTTTAGCATTTCGATACCCATATATAGGTTGCTGGACGTTGAACATAGGGGGCTGGGTATACTCACGGGTAACTTACCAGGCTCTCCCAGAGTGGACATGGAGCTTATTTGTTGGAGGCGACTCCTAACCGCTTCCCTATATACTTCCCTGTCACTTTATAGCAGGCTTTTTGGCCGAATTGACTCGTAGAATACAATCTGCACAAACCAGAACGCACCCACACACGCGTGCATGAGTACGCCCCGTAAATACAGAAAGTATGTGCCAAATCGGCGCAGCAGAAACAGGGAGTCCATCCCTGGATTCACCTGCATCTCAGGGAAGCAGAGGTCGCTTTTGGTCCGCGATTAACCCCCTATCCGCCATCTGGGGATACGCCACGTAGCCTCGCGCTTACCGGCTCGAGATCCCTTATATGAGGGAGATCCGTGGTCCTGTATAATTAAAATAAGAAGATAAAATGATCAAAAATGAAAAAAAGCGTAGTTCCAACTAATACTGATGCATATAGTAACACATTTGTGTTTAACACACTTGAATTCCAAAAAGCTTCCTACAGTTTATCGCATCATCGTGGCTGGGAGGTGTTTTTGGGTGTTGGGCTACGATATGCAGCGGAGGTTCCATTCCATGGCAGGGTCTCCCAAGCTGAGGAAGAGTCCGACGTATAAGCCCAGCTAAGAGTAAACAATGCCAGCATCTGTCACCGTCCTGGTATAAAATTAGTCGCGTGGTGGCAAATCTCTCTCTGATCCACAAAGGTTGCGACTGCCTGTGGTGGTGACGACCTGTGGCAGACTTTGGCGTAGCTGACCTCGAGACTACAGGGAACACAATGAATAAAACCAGCTAAACTCTGAAAAATTAGAGATTGTGCTGCTGAGGCCCACGCAACCAGTGAGGTCAGACCATTCAGTTATCCAAGTATCCAATTATCCAAATAAGGAATTCGAAAACTGTTGAGAATAAGAAATGCGCAACCGAATACTGGCGCCAGTTCTGGTTTTGAAGTATTCCTTCTCTGTAACAGTTATCTACCACCTGGTATCTACGGAGAAAGAGTTTCCAGACATATTTGCATATTCTCTTCACCGCTAGTATTGCAGCCTTTGCTCGAAACTAGTAATAAATGCTGCTTCCATATTATTCCTAAACCGTGAGTATGCATTCTTTACATCTCGGTGACTCATCTTGGTGTAGACGTTCTTGAATTCTATTCCTTCTTCGAATTAAACCACAGAAACTACTTGAATTTGTTATCTTCTTTGGCTAGTTTAGTTAAAACTTTGATTTTCTCCTCCCTATACAACCAACATTTTCTTCACTTCTATTAGCCTTTACTTTAACAACATCGCGGCCGAAGTGCTTTGCCGCTTTAACCGAACTGTGTTGGCTTCGTTTAGGCCCACTCGAAATGAAGGTGGGTTTGACGTTTCTATCTGAAGGCCGAAATCCGAAAAATCAAAAACCTAGTTCAGGGGTGGCAACACTGCCCAAATCTACAGTGATCTGTGATTTAGTAGTTACGATGTTTTTAGTAGTAAAGATTTAGGAATGGCTTAGATTGTGATTCTTAGCCCTTCGTAGGAAACAGTAACAAAATCAGCAACGTACTCACTTGGATAGTTTGACGGCCCGTCCTCACTAATTGGACGGGTCCCAACATAATTTCATACCAAAATCAGCCTGGCTAAAAGTCTGCGCAAGGTCGTCACTACCACAATCAGTTTCCGCCCTTGTGGATCAAAGGAAAATTTGCCACCATGCGACCAGTTTGATACAAGAACCGCGGCAGATCCTGGTATTGATTTTTTCTTAGCTGGGCTTCCTGATGGAAACGCCGGATTCCTTCTCAGTTTAGGAGACCCTTCTGTGGGGTGATTCCCGTGCTGTACATTGCAGTTCGACACCCAAGAACACCTCCCAACCACGGTTAGGGAGGTAAACCGTTGGCAGTAATCAGCAACCTACCAGTTTAAAGGGAAACTTGCTGAAATGTGGACGATTCTCGTTAATGTTTCATGTGAGTAACAGAACGGAGCTGAATTTGACTACGCTAATGACGCATAAAATAATAAAGACTGCGTATTTGTAAGGTCAACAACATTTAAGGAATTGGTATGCAGTGTTATTTATTTTTGAGCTTAAAAAACCATAAGGCAATGTTTCGTCGTAACTAAAGTGTATCTAACTTCATCTGCTTCCCAGGAAATTAGATTTGCAAGGAAAGCATATAAATCTAAAGAAAAGGAGGAAGCAACGATATGACTTGTCCTCGTTCAGAGCACTGGCATCTTAAGGTCATGTTTCCATTTGAAGTCTTTGACTCTAATTGCTTCCTTCTTGCCGAAAATAGACTAATCGAATACCCAAAAATCTTTTATGCCTTACGCGAATGTGATCTTTTCATGGGAGTATTGTTCCTTTGAACGACATAGCTCTAGAGTTGAGTAGAAGGAAACTTGCGGCTTGGGGAACTTTCAAGAGCATCGAGGGATGTAATGAAGAGGGCAAAGAACAACCGATGCCGTGCCCATCTTTTCGACTCAACGGTACTTCCTGTCCTAACTTACGCGTCGGAAACCTGGCCGATGCGTAAGCAGGATGAAGGATCACTCAGCGTTATTGAACACGCACTCGAAAGGAACGATGCTAGGAGTATCCCGCTTCACACAAGTAAAGGATGGGATCCAAAGCTCCGACCTGCGTCAACGATCAGAAATCAGAAATGCCGTTCTGTACACCAAACAGTCGAAGATGAGGTGGGCCGTACACGTAATGCGTATGAATGACAACCGATGGAAAAGAGCCGCTAGTGACTGGATTCCTCGGGATGTCAAACGTATTGCAGGAAGACCAGCGACCCGATGGTTGGAGTTCTTTACGAAAGCCTAGAAGAAAAAATATGATGCTCAACTGAGTCCATAGAGCGAGCAGAACCTACTGGGCTACTCTTCAACGCGACCGGAAAAAAATGGAAGTTTACTAGCTTTCGCTCGAGTTACTTGACGATCAACGGTACGACAGGTCACAAAGGTTCTTTTTACTACTCTACATTCAGTTTCTCCTAGGAAAATGGTTCTTGATATAACATTCAGCGAAAAACGACAAACCATGGCAATCACCATTCATGGCCTTGCATTACAAATACAGCTTGCTGAACTGCAATTTGTTCTCCTCCTCAAAGTTGAGATTCTGTTGTGAGATTTCACATTTATTATGATATATATGGTCTCTCAGGATTGGCATTTCCGTCAGGAAGCCCAACTAAGAGTAAACCAATGCCACAATTCACCACTGTCCTGGTATCAAACTAGTCGCATGGTGGCAAAACTCCTCTGTTCCACAAAGGCGACGAGTGTGTGTGTGATGGTGACGACCTGGGGGCAGACTTCGGCTAGGGCTGACCATAGCACTTCAGGAAACCACAATGGCTAAACCAGCGAAACTCGGAAAGAAACTATGCTGAGGCTCGCACAACCAATGAAGGCCGTCCAATTATTCAAGTATATGGTCTGTCACCTGGAAGACATTGAAAAGCAAGCCAGCAGAATAAGTAATGAGATGCACCGAGGCGATGGTGGACGAATTAGCTATAAAAATTTGTTCATTTTCAGGCCAGCGTTTTTGCAGTGGCGAGTTTCAGCCCACTTACTAATTTTCCACGTTTTGTTTAATCACGGCTTCTTCAGATTTTGTCTACTCTTAGGTTGTATTTCACATAATACTCTCCCAAGAAAGAAATAATAGGAAGTAAACAAAAGCTCGAACTTTGTTTACTCATAGTAATTCCCACGACCGACCTTCTATTAACCTCGGCATTGATTGAACAATTCGTTGTATTCTTGTTTAGCAAACGTGACCTTTCCAGGCTCTGAGGAAGGTAAAATCCACGAAACGTCAGCTTGTGTGTAAATAAAGAAATAAAACAACACCTCGTGTTTTTTTTAAACAAGAATACAAAGATTTGTTTACTCAGTTCAGATATTTAGACTCTGCCTCTTCTCATGCCATTAGGGTATTATTTGCTTCCTTCGTTCTTTTCCTTCTCTTGCGACCGTGATGCATAGACTTGTTACAAGCTGTGGGCGGGTGCAACTTGAGGATCTGCGAACTACTCTTCTTATTGACTAACTGAATGCAGTCACGCGTGATTCTCCCAGGAAACCCGAGACAGCCGTGCTAGCACTTTCTCAGGTAGTCTCCATACCCTCCATTCGACGATGTGAAAGGCTAGACCCGATTTTTCGATGAAGGCTTTATTAAATGTTAATATTATGTACTTCCACAATACAATGAACATTTCGTTTAACTCATTTTCGCAATTCTTTCCGTCATTTTCTTAGTTTTTCCCCTATTTTTTTTTGCACATTTTTCAAAGCACTAGTGCAATCCAAGTCCTACGTTTGGGTCAAAACGTTGACCGCAAGTAGCTGTTGTGCGCCAATTTCTCTAGAAATTTCAATCAAACGTCGCGTTTCCCATAGTCACCGAAGTAAAAATTGACGAGGTAAAAACACGAACCTTTGTACATGTTCATAGAAAATGTACATGTTCTTCGGCTTTACAAAAGAGCAGCTGCATTGTAGATGTGTGAATTGAGCAACTGAAGAACTATTGCAGTTTATAGCAAACGACAATCATGGCCCAGGAATTATGGATTACTTGGATGTCGTCTATCTTCAACCATAATACATCATAGCAGTTAATTTCCCTAATTCTTCAAGATTTGCCCTCCGGTGAGGCTTTTTTATCCTATTTTATGTGAGCCGTCTTCACATCTATTGTGCAGATCCCAGCACTTTTCACATTCGATTCGTTTCCTCGCATCCATTGTCCACGAAGATCTTCCAGCTTTTACGTGTGGCTTCGGTTGTTGCTTGACGATTTTCATTTCATCTTGAATGTTTTAGAATGCTGGTCGAGCAATTCTCCTGGAGTCCTGAGATAGCCAGGCTAGAGCGTTCCCAATTGGATTGCAGAGATGTTTTCCCAGACAAGTCCGGTACCAATTTCCCGACCCCTGAGGGATGAGAGGCTTGATTGGCCCGGAGCGGAGTCGAACTAGACCATGCTCGTGATCATGAACATCACTACCACTTGCTATCCGCCCCTTTTCCGATAAGGGTTACTTCGTACTTGTGAATATTTTTGGTAATATTTGAGAAGAGTGGTAACAAAGACTTGGAAATACGAGCGATAGCATGATTCCATTCTCATCCAAGCAAACCGTTCTCAGCGAAGAAGTATGAAAGATGCTAGAAATAAAAAGCAGTATATAAATTTAAAACACCTGCTTTTCAATTTAGGACATCTTGTGGTTTCCACTTTAGTTTATTTTCGGTATTGCATTAATTAAAGATTGACAGTCCTTGAGTCCTTGTGCTCAGATGATGGATTAAGGAGTAAACAGGGGCCAGAACTGAACATAGAGAACATCTGTCGTGAAACACAGGAGAAATCAAGGAACGAACAAGTCGCATCTACTTCTGTGGAGTCACATATAACTTCCGCATAAGCACAATTGTGTTCACGGGTATGCGCAATCGTGAAGTGCTACATAACTTTCGTAAGCAGATGGCTAACGTTTTTCATAACCGAAAAATGCTAGGATTCAGAAGTGACTTCTTCGTTGGGAACTCTTTTCAATGACTACTTGGCGAGTTTTTTTGAAAAAAATCATAGTCGATTGACAACTAGTGCAGAAAGTACGCCGGATGGAGCACAGTTTTTTCTCTAAATTCTTTGAACTTGTTACTCTGTTAGTTCTGCCACGTGCGGTCAAGCGTTGTGACGAATACTTCAAATTATCAATATCGATCTCGGACGTTGCCATCCTCTAAGTATGCTTTCCAAATGACGTTCCTGACAATAATTCTTCGCTGTAATGCTCCTACGAGGATTCAAAAAGTTATAGTGCATGACTCCATCTGCCGATCGTAGTTACTGCAAATCTTCCTTCGATGAAGTATTGGCTTTGGAAAGTACCTTTTAATACTTTCCAATCTGCTTAAGTGATCCGAAACTACTGCTTTACACAGAAATAATGTCTCCAGTTGATGATCGTGTATGATAGCCAGTAGTCCTCTGGCGTTCTAACCCTTGAGGCACCATCTGCATGACGATCGTTTCAAAACCACTTTTGCATTGTAAAAATCCTTGAAGATTCACTTGCAAAACGCTACATTGTTCGTCCTTTCTGCAAACAAGCAGAAGGCTCTGAATGCGAGCCACGAAAATTCACCTGCTTTTGTCGATCGTTTATTAGTTTTCGCGAATTTCAAGTGTTCACATCTTCGGTCCAAGAAGGGACTAGGAACTTAAAGACCCCTAACAATATTTTGATGGACATTAAAACCAAACATGAGTCTCTCTAGCCTTGAATACCAAATAGCTTCAAAGAATATAATAAACTGTTTGTGTCTGTCACTAGGAAAACAGGAAATGTTTGGTGATTTATTCTTCCGTACGGAGGCCACTGAGCGAAGTGGATCTTGTTCACAACGAAAAATCGAGAATTCAAGCGAAGTTACCGCTCCTCTGACCGAATTTTTACTCAAAACTTTGTATCTTTTCGTAGTGCAAGGAAAGCGGACTGGAACTTGCCGCGAAGTGAATATTCGAGGCGAGCTGTTAATGCGTTTTCGGCCCAAAAACGGAGAAAGACGGAAAAAAGAAATGGAAAACTCCACGGATGAACAAATTCTCTGCGAATTATGCTCATATCCTTTATAAATTCGCTGAATTGCACAACGAACATTTTAAACGTATAATATAAATCACTAACTAAGACTTCCACCAGACCCAGGGTCCAACTCGGCTTAAATTAGTGTATTTCTGCAAAAAAAAAGAAGCCATTTCAGAGAGAAAGATGGGATAGCCGAGTTGAAGGTCGGCTTTCGTAATTGATCTAGCTGCTCCTATCTTCTTTGGCAATATATTTCAAAAACTCTTTCATCGTAGGCCAAACATGGCTCGCTGCGCATTCGACGGCACCTGGAATCTGAAGGCAGCTTTTGCTTGCGTTTTCGTGGGGGGCCGTAGATGTTTACCTTATCCTGAATTCGATTTCCGCCTCGATTCTAACGTCTAATGTGTGCTTGCTACCCCGCAATAACCACCGTCCAGCTGTTGACTCATTCAAAATGAAGGTTTTGCTGGTTGCTTTCGCTGGCGCTTCAGAAATCAAAATTGAAGTAGCAAGCAAGACTTGTACGTCTTTTACATTGCTTTCACCTATTGTTTTATATGGCCTGATACAACCAATTCCGTCATGAATCATTCATTAACACAGAACTAGACCTGTCCGCTCCTCTGGCCTCGATGAATTATTAATTGGGGGTTCTCTTTAACTGGCTGCATAGCTAAATGGCTTTTCAAAGTCGCCTCACGACTGTTCGGTCAGAAGCCTAAGTCGATTTATAAGCTGAACCTGAAATTCGAAAGCAAGACTATCGATATATCAACATCGATATGCATGTTTTTGTCAACTCCATGAGCCACTCCACAACAGGAGCGGAAAATGCCGGACTCTATCATTCTAATGCCAATGAAATCTCCCATTGTACATAAAGACATCTGTTCTCTTTCTTACGAGCAACTGCCGCAAGCATCACATGAGGAGTTAATGAGATGCTGGAAATATTCACTTTTCTCCATACCACTCTTTTCCTAAACTGACAGCTGAACGGCGTTAAATTGTGTGCTGGTTATCGGATTTCAACCATGGTCGTTAAGTACAGTGTGAGAGCTTACAGCATTTCATCTATTTTTTTCACCTTTTTCTTCCTTTTTTCCATTCAGAGTATATGTGAGAGTCTAACTAGGTCCCAATAAAAACTATAAGTTCATAATAAAACAAGATTTGTGCCAGGATATTCAGTACGCGGGCGCTTGGTCCCATCAATATTTTTATGGTATGAAAAACTAAAAAAATTGAAAAAATAAGATAATAAAGAAATCAATATAAATGAATGATGAATTAAACAACTACATCAAATTGGTGAGCGTGAAAAGTATAGATTCAAAATAAGTGAAGTAAACATAGATAATTAACATGTACTCTTTCTTTGAAAAGCCTTCACGAGGTTGATAAACGATTTTTATTGGGCAAACGTTTCCATGTCTTCGTCTTCACCAGAGCCGACGATCCGACTCGATAGCCCTGGACCTGGAATATAAATAATTAATGTTAAACAATTATAATGAATGTAAATAGCCAAGTATTCATTAATTATTAAATTAATCGAACAAAGCTAATGTTGAAATCATTTGAAATAAAAGTCTCGTGTTGTTTCGTGATCACACATTTATTTTGAACATATTCATTGTGTCAGAACATAATACTCTAGGATTCTGGGCTCTATCCTTTATTTTAGGATTCTGGACACCACGCTCCTTTTTCATCGTTACACGCCCAGGTTGTGACTTAGAAATCGCTGAGATAACGTTAATATTGGCCTGGTTACTAATTTGCGTTATCTAGCGTTATACTAACTAATGGATTACAAATCACTGGCCTCGGTGATTACACATATTGTGCTTGGATATACACAGTTCTGGCGCATGGTCAATTCCATATAGGTCCAATCTGTCTATCATTGTAAAGCAGTTATCCACATTTCACCATACCTTTTACCCCCATGTAGTCACGTAATCCCTTCATACAGCGCGCTTAGGCCGTCAGAGAATAATTATTCAATTGGCGTAACCATAAATGAGGTTTTCGTGGAAATTACGAAAATTGCGGCTGAAGTTAGAAAAAAAATTGCAATAGTTCCATGCGATAAGTTTATGTTTCTACTGCAACGTTACTCAAAATTTCTATAGCATTCATTCAATGAAGTTCACGTCCCCCTACATCTTCTAGATATCATATGCGTGTGTGCATATGCATATGTGTTTGTGTGCATATATATCTGTATGTGTAAGTACATGTGTACGTGTATGTGTAAGTGTATGTGTCTGCATCCGTGTGCGTACATGTGTATGCGTGTGTGCGTCAGCGAGCGTTTGTATATATATATATATATATATATATATATATATATATATGATATATATATATATATATATATGTATATGTATATGTATGTATATATATACGTATATATATACCTATGTTTATATATATAATATGTGTATATATATGCATATGTACGTGCTTGTATGTGTTGTTCCTGTGTATATATATATGTATATATATGTGTGTGTGTGTGTGTGTGTGTGTGTGTGTGTGTGTGTGTGTGTGTGTATGTGTACGTGTGTGTATGGTATGTGCACTTTTAAATCATTCAATGCCGAATTCGTGAGCGGCTGGGGTTAGCAGGATGACACCGGTGAGAGACCCTAGAAGTAGTTCCTTGACGGTGATTCCCTACGGAGGGATGGGTGGTTTCCGGCAGGATGTGGTTTGGAGACGATGGGCGGTGCTCTAAGCAGAAACCGACACTGGCTCGTCACGGCCCGTCACACACTACGAGCAGCTGACAGCTTTCTGAAGGAAATTGTTGAAAAACCCGTCCATTCCCGGTCCTAATGAAAATGGAATTTTGGAGTGATGAACATCATGGGCATGTTCTATTTTGTTACCCATTATTAACAATTGAACTTTACGAAAGTTCTGGAAAACCCTTTGAAGAGTGTTTACGGCGCCTTTTTCCTCTTATTTTTCTCTTCTATTGTCATGTGGAAATGTCTCTCTTATATTGGAAAAACAGTCTTAGTTCTAACTTCATTTTGAACTTATACGCATAGAGCATATTCTTTTTTCCCTTCAGCGGAATAGTAGAACTCAGTGATACTAATAAGAGGTGACGATTGGGAACGTTGAAGTTTACTGGAAAGTATTTCTGCTGGTGCCCTACATCGCAATATGAATATGTGCGAATTTGTGCGAATTCGTGGAATCTACTTGTTTAAGTCTAATTATTTCTCTTTTCTCACTGTATAAAGGCGGTTTTCTAGCTCGTTCTTGAGGACTTTATAATGGAATTAGCAATTCGCACACATTTTCATCTTAACAGTGGAGAATTGTCGTTCGCTAGAGCTACGCTTTTCTTTCGTACTTTCTAAATTCAGTTTAACCTTTTGCATCACCTTATGTATACAAATGCTTCAACTGCTCGTCTGTACGAGCAATGCTAGCCGAAGCACATTCCTCACTCTTTTCTTTCTCCTGAGGTCCTCGTCATGGGGTCGTGGTACGTCATGGTACCTCGAGTTGTGCAACTTATCATCAGGTGCTCTATAAAGCAATTGCCGCTGCAAGTACTGCCAGGTCACGTAGGCTATAAACCAATTCGCCCGTCTTTTTAGTGGTCGTCACACAGAACATTTAAATCTGTCTTCTGGGTCTTCCGTCTTTCATTCTGCTGTTTTATCGTCTATATTTAGTCGATTCTTTCCATTATACGAATAGCTCATCCATGTCATGGTTTCGAAGCATATTGTCTTGTACATCAGAGGCAAAATATGAATTGTGAACTCTGGCTTGATATTGTATGCGCCGATTGCATTCCAGAATCCATTGTCAAGCGCTCTTTCAGTGGCTAGCGAAATTCTCGGCTTGGTCGAAGAATCTCAGCTGAAACGCCAAGTGCAGAGAATTGTTGAATCGAAAAGGTGAGCCTCGAGTTTTGGGATCTTCATTTCAGCTGTGGTTTTGCTGATAGTTCCAGGTTGCTCTCATTCTTTCGGATTTTCTATGGGGATCTTTATGTTTGCAGAACAACTTAGTTGAACCATAGAGATCATGTTAACAACGAGAGAAACAGCTACCTTTATTTTTTATATCATCCACTATGTGTTTTTCTATAAACTGAGTTTTTATTCTGATTTATGTTTGGTACTCTTCCGCTTTCCGTCGAGCTCCTTTAGAGACGTCTATGCTACAATGGAAGGGCGCGTGTGGCGCATTGGTCGGAGGCGCCCTGCAACACACACGTGGAATCGATCCCCGCGCTCATGGCCCACCAAACCTTCCATACCTCCGGGGTCGGCAAATTGGTACCAGACCTGTCTGGGAGAATAGCAGCACTGGCTCGATATATCGGTAGGCCACCGCAAGCCATTTTAAAGGCCAGATATGCATATTGCATTCAGTTACCTCTAACAATGCTTGATGAAATCGAATGCATGGCGCATCTCTCAAGTCTTGATCAACGCTGAGAGCTTTATTCTTCATCCTTTTATGCTAGAATGGTATTTTTCGAAGAGTTATCAGTGTCAGAAACAAAAGAAGATTTAACTCGTATCCCGTATTGTGGAGAACCTAAATTAAAAAGTGGACCATTTTTTCTTACGCTTGCAGTAACTGGTTTCTCACGCAACGGTTTATCAACTAACAATAGCATTTCTGACCTTCTAAAAGTCAGTTGCGAAGCAACTTTCTTTTTCCAAAGTCACGAAATGTCGAAGTGCATATCGGACCATTTGTTATCGAGGCAGTGAGGTAGATAGGTCTAGAAAGCCCACTCTCTCGGGAATATCGGCCATTTCAGTGGCCCGTGCTGGGAGTCATTGAATGATTATAGCTCTTGAGCTTTAAAGCCTTTCGTATTGATGATTTCTTCAAATGTTAATACGCGAAGAAAAGCCGATTTTTTCGCATAAATGTCCAAAGAAGTTTACGGCCATAAGTTGTTGAAGTTACACCGTCAATTTGTGGCAGAAAATGGCCGACTAAAGTAATTATTTTGCTTATTATACAATTTGTAACTTGATGTCAAGTGTATGCAAATATTTTCAACAACTGCTCAGGGTTTAAACCCCTTAGAAGCCCTTGAAAGCGCTGAATTAGACGAAAATTTGTAAACATAATGTGCGTTTCTCGTAGGTGTTTCGGCTCGGTAAATGAGCTTCATCGTTGCCGCTGACGCGGTGCTCAGCAACTGATGGGATCTTTCGCTGATGAGCAATTAATTGTTGGCAAGACGATGGCCTCGTGAGGGACTTCATTCATCGGTTCTCCTTAGCAACTCTTTACTTTGTCCTATTTTACCATCTATCTTTAACCTTATATTTTCAATTTCTGTGCAGGAAGCTGAACTCATAAACTCTACTGAAAGTCACTTGTTACTCTGGTTCAAACATTCTAAGCAGAGCAGCAAAAATATCATTACACTAAAGCTTTACCTGCAACATTAGCATTTGTCAAAGTTGAGCATCTTTCTGTTTAGGAATGATTTCAAGAAGGCGCTCATCTTTGAGTTGGTATTACGAACAAGAACCTTTTTTCCAATTTTTTTTCTCTTTCCATTTGAGCTCTCTCACCTCTTTCTTTTTTCAAAGATTCCCTACAAATTCTGAAACTCTTGCTTTTATTAAGACGTTTGGTATTTTGCTGTTCACTACGACAAAGTGGTCTCAATTATCAATTCTTATTTCTATGAAAAGGGATCGGTCAGTGATTTCATGATCACGTCTTTCACATTCTTTATCTTCCGTCAGTTGTCGCTGGATAAAGTGTAAAGAACTAAATCTGAATCCCAAGTGACAATTATGCATCGTGACGTCCCACTAGATTGCAAAGAAACCCTTTTGAACAAAGAATGCTTACGAGTTTTAGTGAAGGGTCATCTTGATTGCAAGAAATGAATTTTTGGCGGTTTTCAGGATTCTTGCGTGTGCATTGACGTCAGGAAATTTGTTCCATCTGTGTTCTCGTCTAAGTAGACACCAATTATTTCAACAAGCAATGTAGCTGGAATCAAACCGAATGCTGAGATTTTGCTTACAAGCTATGGCTGTTCCCGTTATTGTTCTATATACAACGAGATTTATTACCATTTCCTTAGAGTGTTTTATTGCTTAGGCAGTGAAGTAAACTAAGTATGTTCACTAAATATCCATCTAGTCTCTGAAGACAATCGCTCTAATGCATCTCATTATCTCTTATGCTAAAATGTTCTAGTTTAAACTTTGAAAAATTATCCTCTAGATCTTCATCATGCTCTCAGTGATTCGCGGAGAAGCCACGCTGCGTGCTGAGGAGTATATAAATAGCCTTTCTTCATCTCGCAAGGTCGAAGTCAAGGTTGCCACGTAGTCGATCGAATCTCATCTCCATTTAATTCCGACATTTCCTTTGAGTTTTTGTAATGCTTCGAACCTTTCCTCTTATTCGAACCTCATCATGTAGTTTCAAAAACAGCCACCCATGGCGTGGTAGAGTAATTCGGAAAGTAGAATAAGTTTTAACTGTGCATTCAGATAAACGAAAAACGATGTATGCATACATATATATGTATATATATATATATATATATATATATCCATAATGTTTCTAAAATATTTGCAAAAACTCTAGACCGCAAGGTATCTGTGGTAAGAAGCGAACGCTCTATTACCCTTTCTGAGGGATAACACGTTCAACACCACGCCATGCAATTGTAGGCGCGTGTAGCGCAGTGGTTACAGGATTCCTGCGACACACATAGGTTCTATCCCGCACCCTAGGCTCACCAAGCCTTCCATTCCTCTGGTCGGCAAATTCTTAGCAGAATTGTCTGGGAGGATAACAGAACTGATTCGATACATCGGTAGGCCACCACGAGTCATTTTATAGGCTAGATATTCAATCGATCACCTCTCCGGTGCTTAATGAAGTCGAATTCATGGTGCACTCCCTCAAAGACTGATCAAAGCCGAACACTTCATCCTTTTATATTTTAATAGGAGAATCGTAGAAAAATGTTGATGGGAAGACTGCAGACATAGGCATGAAGTCATAGGCGTGTGACAGAATTTCTGAAACTGGAGGGTTAGGTGATCCCAAGACCGACTTTCTGTTAACCTCGGCATTGATTAATAATTCGATATTTTTCTTCAATAAGCAGACACGAGGTTGTTATTACAGAATCTATTAGGGATACAATAGCTGACGTTTCTGCGGTTTCGCCTTCTTCAGAGCCGTTTATTTGTTGTTAGTATTTAAGTTAGTTGTTAGTTAATAAACGGCTCTGAAGAAGGCGAAACCGCCGAAACGTCAGCTATTGTATCTTAATAAATCTATAATAACAACCTCGTGTCTGCTTATTGAAGAAAAACATCGGCTAGGTGATATTTTCATGCGATAATGCACTTTGGGAAAAGTACTTTTTGTTTGAGGGCTCAATTCTCATGCATTTTTGATGTATTCCTCAACCCAAGGTGGGCAACCTAGAAACGAAAAAATATGTTCAGGAGAAAAGCTTCATTTGTCGTCATTCAGAGGAGCAAATTACTGCTACAATGCGAGTAATTTTCCAGCGAATTTTTGTCATTGTTCTGTAAAAGAATCCTCATAGCCTCATATGGCCCCTGCGGTATATCTTTCACACAATATATTTGCTTTGTGGCGTATCACCTAAATTACTTCTAGTCTCACCGATGATCGAGTGGCTCATACTGACATCAGGAAAATCTCTTTTTTATTTGAATTCAGATCCATCCAGTGGCTCCGTTTGCTGGAAGGACATGGCAACGTTATATTTTTTCGTAAGAGGCCATTGCTTTTAGTACTCTTAGTGATAGGAAGTCAATGGCGAACTCTTTTGTGGAAGTGAAGGGAGAAAAGAATTTTTGAACTCTCATAGAATGTATGTGGGATCTTTTTTATTGGTAATAGTAGACGACTAGTGGTGTTCATTTAATAGTGATGTCGCGTAAAAATCCTTCATAGCTAACCTGATTTATTTAAGTACAAAGAGATTCTTTTGTTATTGTTGGTATAGAAGGTCTTCCAAAGTATCATACTTAGTGGAGAAATCAGAGATAACAGTCTGATACCCCTCGTTTTATCAGTTTGTTTTTTTGTCATACAGTTTTCACTAAGTGTCACTATGTATTAACCTTGTTTAGTTTTCTGGTGTTTCCTCTATTAGGATCACTTCGTGTGGAGAATTATTTGCACTTTGCTTGTCATGCAATTCGTATCCCCACCTATAGGACCTGAATCATTAGCGAATAATTCGCTCACATATGAACAAAGTCTATATTCGTCCTCATCGTCCATCATAACGACCTCGCTAAATCGGAGGATATGAAAGCCATCATACCATAGGGTGATTTTTTTCCCTTCAATTTTCTTTGACGAAATCATAGTCCCACGGGTAGCTCACATTGCTTCTGGATAGAAAAATCAAACTGCTTTTTCAGTTTGGGTGACCCATGATGTGGCAATTAACCTCCGCTCTACATCGTAGTTCACCATTCACCATACAAAGACCCTCTTGGCCATGATTAGGGTGAGACAACTTGGGAGAAAGTCAAACGGACGTTTTTATAATGATATAAACTCTGCGTCCAAACTAATTCTTACGTTTTAATGGTGCTGAGATATTTGCAAAACTCCGGACCACAGGTGTCCGTGGTGGGGAACGAACGCGCCCTTTCCGGGGAGTAACGCGTTCACTACACCATGCGGCTCCTCCGTTTCGCCTGTTTTTCAGCTAGTTCTATCGATCTCTTGCCATTTTGACCCGCATGGTGTGGTGGTGAACGCGTTACTCCCCGGAAGGGACAATAGCGCGTTCGTTCCCCACCGCTGACACCTGCCGTCCGGAGTTGTGCAAATATCTCAGCATCATCAAAGTAATATTTCACAATATATACCCTGCCGTTAAAAAGAGTAGGCAGTAAATAATAAGTTAAAACCTTACGTTTAAGTTTCGACTTTGTTTTGTTTCGCAGCATAAATTCTTAATGTGCTGAGTTTCTCATAAGATTAGTCAATATGTCCCGGAATTGAATAAGGTCGGAAGTTTTCCTATTTACTAGGGATTCTTTGAGTCATAGAAGAACAAAGGAATGTTGTCTTGTTTCTGATTCAAACACGGAATCAATGGATAACGAAGAGTCAAGGAACTACCTGGATTAAAATGAAAGCGATATTAATTGTACCAGTTATATGAAATTAATTTAATTGTAAAATATAATTACTGGTAGGTAGTCATTATTCTAATACAAATGGTTTAATTCACTTAGGTGATTTAATGTTGAATGTCCTATTGTTCTGTGGAATGTGGTGCTGTTGCTTCCATACATGTAGAGCTCATGCAATAAAAACCGGCACTGATAGGGCATAGTGGCTTTTCCTTCTTATACAAATCAATTTCCACTTCCTAATTAGAGCTGGATAACGAAACTTCAAAGCTCAGACTTCACTTCTTTTTACTACTCGGAAAGTGGAGGACGTGGAGAGCGACGACACTTCGTTTGAAGATCTTCTTTTTAATCAACAGAATTCGTGATTACTCATGCCTCTCTTCGTTGTAACCGCGACAACGCTTAAGGTAAACATAAAGGTGTCGAATATCACTTGACTTAGTGCTTATTTTGCTTCCAGACGAAGAGATCTTATCGAAATTATCAATGGCAGCATGTAAACGTCAGCACAGAAACCTTTTGTGAAGCCTGTTCTCAGCTTATCGATGAATGTGAAATTCAGTTTATTTCTCAATCAAAAAAATCACACTACACCATATTTAATATTTCATCTTTTCCTTTCCAGTGCTATACCGCCTCACCGCCGACAGTGATGTCAGTGAGCACCCAATTGTTAAAAGCACCAGAATATTCGTATTGATCAGGGTCTTTCAACTTGAGAACGAGTCGATATTTTTTATCCGAAAATCGGGCCAATGGTAAACTTTTGCCAAGGCTAGATCGGGCGTGCTTCACAGTTTTTCTTGCACAGGAAATTTGAAAGAGTGCGCATTCGCTGATGATGCAGTCCATCAGGAAACAAGGTGCAGCTTAAGCCCTTTTCCCTAAGGCTTTTTTCCACTCCCCGTAGGAATGCCTTGGCGTTATTATGTAAGTCAAAGCTTTTTTTTAAAAATTTCATCTGTGAAACGTTTGGTGAGCCCATATTCTCGACTCCACCAGATGATCGGGTAAGAATTTTGTTCGATGACGGCGTCGTAGTTGAATACTGTTCAACATTAATGCTCTGTTGCTCATCTTTGACTTGAACTAGGCGCGAGAGTGTTCAGCTTCACGTCTTCCTTTTAAGTGGATAATATGCTGCTTCCTTAATAAACAGCGTGGCGGCTTTAGCTCTCTAGCCATTTCAGTCTTTACGATTCGATGTCTCATAGAATGGAAATTAATTGCAAACGCGAGGCTATTTTCGAACATGTCGAGCCCGCTAGTTTTTACTCAGAGATTTATTACTTCATTCAATTAATTATACATCGCTACCACATCGTAACGGCAAAAAACATCTATGGAATTAGAGGTAGCAAGAAAATTTGGTAGTAGTGATAGTATGCAATTTAAGGTAGGGAATTACCTTGGTGTTAAAGACAAATCTGGCCCGAATCATGAATTAAAGGGTAAAAGGCAGGATAAAAGATTTTTTCACGTTCGTGTCTGGTTCAGTGAAAAGTATGCCTTTTGAAATTTTCCTGATGCCTTTTATATCAAAGGAAATATCGTACCTACGTTTAATTCATGAATTCATTGTGATTATCATAAGAATTCCCACTACCTGAAATACTTTCTACTACTTTCTTGGATTATTAGGTTGACACGAGGTAAATAAAAAAGTTTAGCTGTCTAAGTTTCGATGCCTTCGTCTTCTTCAGAGTCGGATTGATCCGAGTGATCCACAGCTCGTCGCTGTCGCGATGTGGTTGTTCGTTATCGCATTGAGTAGAATCGAAAACAAGGTGCACTGCTCAAAAGGAGAGCTTCACTCAGCGGGCCCTTTTATACAGCACTGGTATCGATCGCCTAGCGTCTTCTATGATTTATTTTGGGCGGGAATTGCATACTGCAATAGTCCGTACTAGATTAGATAGCACATAACATTTCAAAATTTTTTGTAAACCGACCAACATTTAACTTCAGGACTAGTAATCAATACCTCCTTGGATCATTAAGCCAACAGGAGGTTGACACTTTCCCTACACACGTAAACGTCAACAGTGAAAAGAAAATGAACCACGTTTCTACTATCTTACTTCAGCTCTTCATCGTCTCATACGAAGCTGCTTTGTGTAGCGTGGAATGGTTAATGGAACAGAATTCTGCAATTTCACCATTTCTCCTCTAAAGTTCATAGAGACAGTTTGCCAGAAATCGCTTAAGCGGAACAGGTTTTGACGATTTTGATCCCGCTCGTGGAAGAGAGAAATACTCATGGAAGATAAATTTGTCACTCACTTTCCAGTAATGAAATTCCCACCGAAATTAACCGCAATATGCTCCAAATTTACCCTCTTTATTTAGGTTTCAACATGGTCCGAAACAAAAGTAAATTGGAAAAAGCGATGGAAGTAAGAAGCTGTCGAAAATCAAAGTGCAAGCAGTAATGCTTTCCCTGTAGTTTTATCCTCTAAGACAAATCTACTAAAACCTTACAACCACGGAGTGATTAGGAACCCTAGTTAGTTCTTGCGATATCCTAGGGCCCCCTATAACCAATACGCTAAACGAACATGAAATACGGAAAGAACGAAAGCTGTATGAAAATATTGTCCTAGCTCTCACCTATTTTTCCTAATGACAACCTGAGAAAAAACATAAACAGCGTGAAACCTCATACACCCAACCAAAGTCGTTCAACCTTCTTTAATTGGTGCTTGGATGTGATCGCTGTAAGTGAATTTCGCTCGCTATTGCACAAGACATAAACGGAAGAATAAAGCGTTCGGCTATGACCAATTCGAGAGGGATCCGCCAGGCATTCGACTTGATCAGTCATCGTATGAGGTGACTGAATACATGTCTGGATTATATGATGGCTTGCAGAGGTTCCCAGGTGCATCACTGTTGCTATCGTCCCAGAGAAGTCAGGTGCCAATTTTCTGACGTGAGAGGGATTGAAGGTTTGGCGAGCATGGGGTGCAGGATTGAACCAACGACCACGTGTGTATCGCAGGACACCTCTAACCACTGCGCTCCGCACTCATGAGTTAAAACTATGGTGAACTGAATTTGTCACGTCATGTAGTCGAACGACAATCGCTGCAGAGAGCTGCAACTGATTGGGATTAGCACTCGGCTGCACTCTCTTCTTAATAACGAAAGCGTTGCAAATGAAACGTTACACACTTTGTATTCCTCCACGGGAGAGTCGCCTATTTGGCATGAGACAGGAAAAGACTAGAACACCACCGCTATCCTTGTGATTCATTGATTCATATGGTGATGAAAGGATCCACGGATGATGTAACAGTTGATTTTTCTGCACCTTCTACATAACAGAAGAAGTCCGGAAAGTGTAGAATGGTGAAGTTTTGGGAATGTTGCAGTCTAATTGTTTTTGCGCACGGAATTGAGCTGTTCTCCTTTAACATTCACGGACGGCGCATTTACTTACCTTTAAAAAAGTGAAATCTAGTTCAGCAAGAAAATCCGTTCGATTATTGCGAAAACCAAGAGTATCTTCTAAGTGTTCTATCTGCTAAATTCGTTCTTTCCGAGAAGTTCTTACTTTCAATAGCAATATTAGATATCCATCTACTTTGTGCTACCTGATAGTAACACAGACTGCTGTAGGATGGATTGTCCGGGAAAAAAAAATTTTTTTATTAACAGACAGTGACTATCATCATCAACCGTTCTTTATAAAAGAGCACTTTCGAGTGAATTTGCCTCATTTGAGTCGTGCTCCATTGAAGAAGACTCCACTCAATGCGAAGACCACGACCCCACAAACGAACGACTGTGGACCATTGACGTGGATCATCGGTTCTGAAAAAGGTGGAGACATCCGGAACGTTAACCGAATAAACCTCTTTATCAAACTTATGTTAGCTCATCAATGAAAGAATACCTGCCAATATTAGAATTTAACAGCGAAAGAATGTCTATTCGCTCGAGATAAAATTAGAGCCAAATATTATATATTTCACTAAAATTAGTCAAATATATAACAAATATACCACCATATTCACCATTCTACGAGGGAAACTGCAGTGAAAAAAATTTACCAGCGCTAACTGGAACTTTTTTTGACTTCCTATGCATGCGTATCACCGAAGATACGAAGGGTGATGAAGGATTTGTTGAAAACGATATTTTCTTGACATTGTCGCCTTAACATATTTGTGACGATATGAACTCCGTCGGAGTCGTAAGACGAGGAAATAATGGACGTTTGAACTTTAAACAAAAATATCCCAGCCATCATCATCTTTGATCGTATTAGTTGGAACATAAATGATTGGGGTTTACATTGCCGCTAGGAAGAGAGTTCACTTTCAGCTTTAGCACGATGAGATCCTAATTTCGTGGACCCTTCTACAGATATTTCGTCCACTTTATTGCTCCGCGCTCATATTTCGAACAAAACGCAAATGTGCGAGCAGAACTTCGTCCAACATGACACCATTGTGCTTCCTAAAACATCGCTTATGTCTTCAGCTGCCGTTGTTCGGTGGGAAATTCCAAGGCTTAAACATCGCTATCAATTTAAATATATGTAGTACAAATTTTGTTGTATATAATGTATAATATATATATGTCGTTGTTGAAATAGAGCAAGGTTTCTTCAGTAGACGTGCAATGTTTCTAACTCCTGAAATACTCGAGTAATCGAGAATTTGTTGTCTGCTGTCGAAAAGCCGGCATCGTCGTGAATACGTTGTTCGGCATACTAAAGCTTTCGGAAAGCTGGCTACTTCTGATTTATTAAACAAACTGCCTCTACTAAGTTTCCATATGCTGTTTGACATCTATATTCACTTGTTTGTGATTTCCCGTGCTCTTGTCTGCATCGTTTCGGGGATTACTCACTCCTTCACTGTTGCATTGATGTTTTGCGTTTCTGCTAGATTTTTTGTATGGAGTATCACGAAGCTGTGTTTAGTTCGTCCAACACTTCATATGGAGCTGTTTCAGCAAACTGGTTAGAGGTGCCGTGCAATACATACACCGTCTTAAGTTCGATACCGCGCCCTGCGCTCATCAAGCTTTCTTTCTGTCAGGGGTTAGTAAACTAGCTTTAGACTTCTCTGGGAGGATAGCAGCACTGAACTTGATACACTGGTGGACCACAGCAATCCACAATGTACGCCAGATACTCATTCAACCACTCTCAATTATGCTTGATGAACTCAACTGCGTTGAGCGTGGAGCATCCCTCTTTGATTGTTCAGCACCACGAACTTTACTACCTTTTCACAGTTCGAACACATCACAGCATTATTCTACATAATAGCTGATGACGAAACATTAACAACGACAATCTTACTACAGAGGTTTTTGTGATGAGGACAGACGTTTGTATTGACAAAATCATGTCATTCAAAAGCTGCCTTCATGAATCTAATGTACGCTCTGAGTTGTAACATATTGACAAAGGTGACACTACCTGTACAGAAACTATGTTTCAAGGATATTCAGACTGGTCTTTTACTCATTTAGAATGCTAAGGTAACCTGGAGATTACTGGATACTCTCACGTGATGATTTTTATTCTGCTTTACGTTTTTAATCGCTACATTAGTCCAACTACAAAGTACTGTACCCGCAGCACTTTATATGAGGGAAAGTTAACAGCTACGTCCCTCCTCTTTACTTGTGTAAGCTTATGTAATTGTGACGTAATATGATTTATTATGCATTGATTCGCTAAAACAAGGCATTATTCGATGAATGATTCTACTATGCTGCTGTGAAATGGGCTCAAAATATTATTAGCCATTATTTTTTTATAAAGCTTGCTCGCATCTAATGAACAGTATCCTTGAGTATTCCAAGTAGTCCCATTAAATATGCGCAGTGGTTTGCGGAACCAAGCGATGTTAGGATAGAGTGACTACTGCAATCTGCGGCAATCACTACGCTAGAAGTATTTGAAGACGGCAAACATGAAGGCGAAAGCCACTCATACTTTCCGTGACTGTGAATGTACAACAGCTTTCGGCGGTAGTTGTTTGTCCTTTCATCGGTGCCGCGACAGGTCTACTTAGCATACTGTACGAGTCCCGTCTGTATGTAAGTCCCCTCTGATAACTGGTTGTAGCGAGTGTGTGGGTTTGTGTCGTTGTTCGGGTACTTGTGACAAGAGCTTCGCCTCTCACTCCGAGCAGCCGTGCGTGCAGCCTCTCCCATCTTCGCCAAGTGCCAACAGCTCTATCCGTTCTTGTACGCATCTGTAACAGCTATAATTGACAATATCGTTGATCAGCCTATCAAGCCGGCTAATATAATGTTTTTTCTTCTCTGGAATGAAAGAATATTCACGTTTTCGATCAACAGCCATAACAAAGCCATTTCACTGATGATGAGTGATTTTTTTGAGGAAAGCATTTTGGCCAGATATCCACCAATTGGATCTCATTCATAGCGCTAATTTCAGCGCTGTTGACAAATGAACAGCATCGTCAAAGCCGTTTATACGTTGAACTTTCTAGTTGTCTTCATTTTTTTGCAGAATTCCCTGAACTCGTTCAAGTTTGCGTCGATCTAAATCCTCTCTGTAAGCTTTACAGCTTTATAACCTTAAACATAATTCACAGGAACCTCTTGAATTCACACTCGTAAATAACACCATTGTGTTTTTTATTTGCTATATTGCTATACTTCAAGATCGGATGGAAATAGCCAACTGTAAAATTGCATTTAAATATCGTTCAACAATTTTTTGAAATTCTATGGGGAGTTTTCTGCCAGCGAATTGACATTTTCTCAGGCTATCCATAATGAAACTGGATTATGCTAATGAATATAAAGTTCTTCGTTTCGTCCAATTTACCAATCATTCATAGATTAACTATAGGAGTTGGAGCGGATAAGGCAAATGAGTCAAAAAAATCAATAGTCGTTTTCATCAGTATAGAGGATAAAAGGATGAAGCTCATGGCATTGATTAATCCCCTGAGGTATGCGCCGTGCATTCGACTTCATTAAGCATCGTTGGAGGTGACTGAATGCATATCTGGCCTTTAAAAAACACTCGCAATGGCCTACCGGTGTATCGAGCCAGTGTTGCTATCCTCCCAGACAAGTCTGGTACGAATTTTCCGACGTCGGAGGGAAGGAGGGCGTGGTGGGCCATGGGCGCCGGGATCGATTCCACGTGTGTGTTGCAGTGGCGCCTCCAACCACTGCGCCACACGCGCCCTTCAGCAGCACACTCCAGGAATTCTATCCAGATGATAGTAAACGAATTACAACTCAACGGATTTCTATAGTATGTCATGATCGTGTGCCATTGTTTAACAGTACAACCTCACCAACTATTAAAGGTTTTCGGATGAACCTTAACACCTCGTTGAAATGTTCTTATATCTTGGATACCTCTTATTACCTTAGGTGGATTTGCGCAATGGTGACGGCGAAACCCAAATATGAGATGAAATTTCGTTCGTATTGAAGTGTCCTTTAAGGGAAGCTATTCTACAGGAAACTGCAGGAATTTGTTGACAGGAAGCAAATCTTTTAAAAAAATACTGCTTGGCAATGCTGCATTCCCTTTCGATCACAGCTGAAACGTTGTAGTGATTGGAAGCTGTTCGCCGTTCGTAACTGGAGAACAACATAGTGTTGTAGACGTAAGCGCTGTAATGTTACGTAGCTGTAGTGTTTGCATAATCGGGCAGCCTGTCGAATGATGCACCCCAGCAACAATCCCAGTGCCTCGTTACCCGTAAACCGTCACCCACCAACCGCTACTCATCAGATATTCTCGCAGAACACGTAAGAAGGCGCTGTTACTTCATTTATCCTTACCATAACTGTTTTGCACAATTTTAGCCTTACAGTCTTCTTTTTGCTATTTAGTACATATAGCTTTAATAACACAAAAAAATCAGAGGACTTAGTACTCATCGATTAAATGTGAAAACGGGATTAAAAGTCAAAGTAAGTACCCAAACACCAATTCCTGTTTCCTCTTTTTTTCGTCCAAGTATGGTCTATCGAATTTTTGGGGGATAAATGAATTTGGCAAATTTTCGCTTTCAAAGCATCCTTCGTTCTCAGACTGCTCTAGTGTTGCTTCTGCTCTAACCTAGTAATGGTATGTCGCCGTTTTTTTTTATTTTAAAAAAGTGCCTAATATTCGGCTACATTTCCTATCTAAGTCAGATGTCGATAAACTGATTCCGTGCTTTGACTTTCAATAGAAATCGCAGTGAGGAGCGTAGTGAAGGAGGAGAGTTGTCGCACTTTGACAACGTGCGTGTTTGCCCTCACCTGTCGATCCTCCAAATCTCATCATCTGAAGGATCGATTGTCGTCTCGGACTACGTGGTTTTTGCTCTCACTTATTCCCTCTCTCAATTTCACTACTTTCCTTGTGATTCTGGTCATTTGCTCATTAACATAAACTCCACATTCACACAAAACGCTCGATATGATTGAGAACATTGCATTTAACACAAAGGAAGCCCGTATAAAACCACAAAAAGCTGTCGGATTCTTTTACCAAACGGATGCAGGTTCTTATTTTAAATTCCATAAATCGTGCTTTTCCGATGACGCTGACATTTCGAAAATCAAAGTATGTAAAAGCATGTGGGATTTCGCGCAGCTGGACCGTATGGTGATCTTCATTGTAAATCTGGTCTCTCCTGCTGTTCTGCTTGCGTTGAGATTTCAGAAAATTTGGTTGCCAGTCCTTCGGTAATTTCCACTTTAAGTAGATTTAAATTTGCAAGAAACTTTTATTTTAAATGCACAGAGGTCAAGATAATTGACCAAGTCTCTTCCATTAATCTATCTCTTCTATAAATCTGAGGTATTTTCTATAGAGGATGATAAAGCTAAAGCATAAAGCTCTTGGCGCTGATCAATCCCAGAGGGATGCACCATGCGTCATTAAGCGTCGTTTGGAAGTGATTGAATGCATATCTGGCCTTTACAATGACTCGCGGTAGCTTACCGATGTATCGAGGCAGTGCTGCTATCCTCCTAAGCAAGTTTGGTACTAATTTGTCGACCCCGGAGGGATGGAGGACTTGGGGGGCCATGGGAGAGGGGGATCGATTCCACGTGTGTGTTGCATGGCCCCTCCGACCACTGCGCCACACGCGCCCCTAAATTCGTCTATATATAAAGAAATTCTCAACTCGTCAAAAAAAGTGCTCTAGTGATAGAGTCGTCATTTATCGAAAAAAGTAGCGTTGGGAGTTATGCGTTACGCATGAGATTACCGTCCACGACCACTGTAACTGTGAAAACCTCGCTTGACAATATCTGTGGCTTTTTTCGCCATATTGTTTACATACATTTTTATATACATTTATATATATAGTATTGTTATTCTTCTAAATAGTTGTGCCCGGAAACTAATTTTATCTCCTATCTCAACTAATTAGTGCATAGAAAAAGTGACTAAGAGGACTCGAAAGAAAATTCGCGTAGTTGTGGAGTTGACAAATGACAGCACCGACACTCACCGCATGGCCAAATCGGTCTACCACCCACTCCTCATTCGGTATGGATTCGCTCCATATACAGGCTAACCAAGCCTGATAACCCTCTTCATTCAAGTGCTTTATTCCCTTTTTATTCCATTTTTTTCCACTTTTTTGTTTCAGTTCTTGTCTTCATCTAAGACTACTTCTCTTCATATAAACCGCTCTGTATAGCATCTGTTCGCAGTTCTTCCTAGTTTATGTAATTGAGGTATCCAAAATGATTAAGGTTAGATGCTTTCGTCAAACACTGCATTTAAATTAATGTTCTCAGAAAATAATAGCCATTGCACAGACAAATTATCCGAAGCTTGCCAGTTGTCACCGCTCACACCGGCATATGGTACTGATTTGAGATGGGGAGAATTCTCACTGCCCATCGATCACGGATGACACGAAGCACGGAATTTTCTCCTTCTACTATGATTTTCTTCTGAATGTAATGTCTTCTTTGCTACTTGTTATTTCCACATTAAATACGCTGCTTTTTAAAAAGCGAAAATGTTCAACTTCTAGGCATCCGGCTCAACCATATTTCCCTCAGTTTTTTAAGACGAGAGGGGGTTAAATTTTCTAGGAGTGTCAAGATGTCAGGGTACAAATATAAGCGGTGATTTTTTACTATTCCTCACGCATATTCGGTTGAAGACTATCTGATTGCTAAGTGATTTTCTAGTCATGCACTATGCTCTCTAACTCAACCTCTTATTATTAACATGGTGTCTTGTTACAAAAAGTTTATGAACTACAACGATGCTGAGACATCCACAAAACTTCGACACTGGGTCATATCGAACCACGAAAGGCAAATCATGGTTCGATCTGACCCTGGGTCGAAGTTTTGCGAATGTCTCAAAATCGTCGTGGTTAATCTCACCTAATACCCTGCGGTGAAAATTATATTAGGCAGTAAATAAAAAAGTGAACAGTTTATGAACTGTGATAAAATCGAAGAGGTTCAGTTTAACCACATTCCTTCCTTAATCTCCTTGTCACTTGTGTTAGATGACTTCTTCTGTAGTAGATCGTATTAGATTATTTCTTATTCAAGATTTTATTCCAAACAAGCATAAGTTTTTGTCTGTATTGCTACTTTTTTTTACAATAGTTAGCTGACAGTCTTGTAACCGCTTTTAATACGTCATCTAGGATTCATTCATGTAATAGAGCCACTTTTTTTGTCAATTTGACTCTCCTGTGGCCTCTATCACGTACTCATGCACTTTTGCCGTGAAATTCTACGTTAATATTCTTCAATGAGCTCCCATCGGGTCATTACTTACATATTTACAATATCTTTTCACTCAGGTGTTTTTCGAGTGAGAAATGAAGTAACAGTCGTGGCTTTTTTAAACTGAATTTCTTATTATTTCGAGATTTGCACAGCACTTTCAACACGCTTTATGAGTACTTCGCAAGGTTCTAGTAAAAAAAAAGCTTGAAAACCAGCGTTCTATCCTAGTCTTCATTGCAGGGTTACATGGCTCGACTGGGAGCCGGCTGGCCCATGGCCATCGTAGTGGCGGTGGCCGTGATCGACTTGGCTCAGTCCACGAACTGCTCGGCCGCTGACGCCACCAAGAACTGCGTCGACGGGCTCGTCGTGCCCATATGGTGAGCTCGTCGCCAGTATCTGTGCTCTAGGCCTCAAACCACGCAGGCACCCGCGACTGGTTGCCAAATCGATCGACGTTGGCTTCAAAAAACAAATCTTGGAAGGGATTTGGAATTTTACACCGTTGAGAAAACGTGTAACGTTCTTTTTTCTGCTTGATATCAAACTGAAAATCAGTGTTATAAATACAAACAAGATCCATTTCATACTTGCTCGTAAGTGGCGAATCAAAGATTTAACGCACGCATCGTTTTCAATGCGTTTGAAAACAACTTTATTTGGATAATAGACGCTTTTAGCTTCGTGCCAACATATCGTAGAACACTCCGAGCTCCGTTTAATTCCAAAGAAAATCGTTAAAATCTTCAGGTTTTTGTCCACAAGAAAATACAAATCGCCTTACTCTATGCGAGTGAAATTACGACTTTTTGGAACCCAACGAACTTTTCCACTTTTTTTTTAAATCGAAGCTCATATTTTGAACACGAAAGCGATCGAATGAGCAGGAGATTATGCTATTCTCAGCCCTTCCGCTGGGACTCTTCTCTTGCGTTGGGGCTTTTCATTTCGCCCTGGATTTTTTACACTTTAAAAATTAAATTTATTTAAGCAAATTTAAACTTGAGACAGTATTTCATAAGGGTTGCTTATATACATTTGCGACAGAGCAAAGTCTCTTCTGTAAGTCCAAGAAACTATCAGCTTCTCAAATGCTCGGCTAGGGGAAATTACCACAAGTTGTCAGAAAATCAGCATCGGATGTTATCTGTTGAAAACGCGAAAAGAAAACAGGACGGTAATAATGAATTAAGTGTGGAGCCAAATGGCCATGCACTCCACCATTAACCTCGTCTACCAATCCGGCGATACTAGCTCCTTTTAGTTAACAGAAAAAATTGACTAACAGAGTCATTCCCAAGAAATAAAGTCGCAATCGAAACCGAGATGTAGATTCTCACTTGGAAAAGCTCTCGGCGTTGATCAATCTCTGTGGGATGCCCCATGCATTCGACTTCATTAAGCATCGTTTGGACGTGATTGAATGCATATCTGGCTTCTAAAATGACTCGCGGTGGCGTACCGATGTAAGATGGAGGGCTTGATGGGACAGGGGGTGCCGGGATCGATTCCACGTGTGTGCTGCACGGCTCCACCGTCCACTGCGTCACACGCCCCCTTTGATTTCCACTTGCCTAGCATTTATAAGAATGGTATTTTGGAAAATTTAATGTATCAACAACGGGCTCATGGGTACAGTTCCATACTAGAAACATTCCAACAACGCAATTTTGCTCCCAACTTCGCCTGCTCACCTGGTGTTTGTTGTCCTAGCGAAATTTCCTTCAGTTCTAGCGTTCAGTTTACTGCGAAAGCATTTTCCAATTTATTTGGCTGTCTTATGGCCAAACTATGGAATTTCATTATTCTCGTTACGCGCACTTTCTTCGTCCCTCCCACTTGCACTTTTTCGTTTCTCCCAAGTGCAGTTTTTTCGTACTTGATATTAGTCGATCATATTTAATGCACTATGCAGTGGATATCCGTCATTCCACCACAAACTGATGAAATCATCCATTTATCATTCCTTCTGTTTATCACACAGCAAAGGAAAAACCATGGAGCAGTAGGCCTCGACGATTTTTCATGTGTTCTGAGCTACGCCATTGTGGTCAGTAAACGATGTGCTTTTCAAAAAACTTCGACAAATTATGCACGAAAATAGACTATCTACATAAGTTGAACTACACAATGCCATGCCGTGAAAAAAATGATGGGCAACAGATGAAAAAGTTATACATTATCTCCAAGAGGTTCCACCTATAAGTAAAAAAAGATGAAAGCTCTCGGCGTTGATCAATCCGAGACATCGTTTGGAGGTGATTGAATGCATATCTGGCCTTTGGATTGACTAGCGGTGGCCTACCGATGTATCGAGCCAGTGCTCGTATCCTTCCAGACAAGTGTGGTACCAGTTCGCCGACCCCCGAGGGTTGGAAGGTTTGGTGGGCCAACGGCGCGGGGATCGACTCAATGTGTATGTTGCAGGACGCCTACGACCACTGCGCCACACATACCTATATGCTGTGCAAACATTTGAATAGCGTGAAATTTCAGCGTTTCCACGATTAATGGCTTGACATATTCCAGTGAGCATGTAGTAGTTTGGAACTTTATTGAAAAACTGCAAATGTTGATAATTTTGCTGTAGAGTTAGGATTAAACTGGTAAATAAGGTTCTTTTTGCACTTACTTTCATTTCCTCTTGCTGACTAACTCTAATCAATTTCATACCCTCAAGGAACTTCCCTTGCAGAGCGTCTTCGCATTATCGTCTACACATTGTCAGAAAGCTGGTGGCTTGCTTCTTTATTTTCTCGCTCCCTTAAGTAATGATCACATATGCTTTGAAAGCTCAGCACTTCACCACAGATCTACGTATTCGAAGGAAAAACACTTAAATAGTTTCTTGATTCTTCGTTTCAGTCCTGCCACAACACAAAAATTTATGGGCTTTTAAAGATGCACTGATGCATTGAATACCATGATTTAGAATACACAGAACTTCTGCTGTTTTTAGTATTCTTGGGAGAAATATGCACGTCTTTACTCATTGGGAGTAATAACAAGCAGTTTGATGGATGACTAAGAGATTATAATTGTTTTTATTCTGTGTACTTTCGTGGAGTTCTATTATGAGCGAGAACTTGTCTAAACTATTCTATATTTGGCTGAATCTTCTCCTTATTTATTTATTTAGATCGAATCAAAGATAACACATACATCTGATTGTTCTCAGATTTGGTCAACGTCGATCTGCCCCATCTTTCTAACACTGAATCATTCAGCTCAGGACATTTGTTCGTTTCCTCGTATCCTGCTAGTTGCAACTGTCAAAAAGTCGGTTAAAGCTTCAAAGATCGACAACTGATAGAGTGCGATCGTTGCTCAGCACATCTTTGATGTGATGTCGCCATTCAGTTTTACTATCGCCATGAACAACTTTTTGTAACGAAATATCCAATCGTTTAGCCGATTAATAGAAAATGAAGAAATGTAAGCCTAACTTTGAGTGCGTGAAGCAAGTTTTTTTTTCTAAATAAGGAAACGTTTGAAGAGTAGAGGAAGCAATATTTTTCAAACCGGACCTCATTTCACCTCGGCATTAATAATCAATACCTCCTTGGAATATTAATCTAATTATAATCAATACCTTCGTGGATTACGAGGTTTTTATAAAGCTTTTGTTTCACCACGTCCATCCACTTGGCCGAGGAATAGAAAATGAAGAAGATCGTTATCGGCTGTGAGGAAGACGACGTCGAAATGGTAGCCGAATAAAAGTATATAACAACCTTGTGTAAGCTTAATAATCCAATCGGAAAGCGTTGAAATTTCACAGTATGCGGACTGGTGGACAATTTTATTAACGATCCGTTAAAGAAAAAAAGCTCGAAGGTTTCTTGATTTCCGGGAGCGAAAGCTTAATAAATTCTTTCGAGCCAAACTATTGAAAAAACGAGCACAATGATTTGCAAAACTTCATTTAGGCGCCCATTCATGGACTTGACTCCAGGCGACAAGATCCTCCGAGGTCTCATCTACTTCGTCGTAATTGCCTATTGCTTCCTGGGAGTTTCTATCGTAGCCGATCGCTTCATGAGCAGTATTGAAGTCATCACAAGGTATGAGTAGAACACGTTTTCTTCACACTTCATCATAAATTGATGCTGAATATTTCAACAAGAGTCCGATGGTACTAAAAGTTAGAACTCAATCACAGACAGCAATTTTATGAGTGCGATATGAAATTATGGTCCGCCTGATATTAAATTGTCCTGTCGGTTTATTATGCCTGAGAAATGCAAATGCTATGCAGCTATTGGAAGAACCAAGTATCTGTTCTCTCAGTTAAAAGAAACTTTGCTTGAAAAATTTTTATGGATACATCCTGGCGCAAAATCTAATCGACTTTTTTTAAAGTGTAGAAAACGACTCAGTCACCGTCTTGTTATTCGCCGTTCAAGTATCTACGCACATTAGCTAATAAAAACGATTTGAATATCCGATCAAGGAGCCTGTAAGGGAAATCTTTCAGTATGGAGCGGAGGATCATTGTAAAGCGACCAGGTCTCGATCCAATGGAAGTAAATGTTCGGATATGGAATGATACAGTATCCAATTTAACACTGATGGCTCTTGGTGAGAATTCGTGCGAAACTTTATATCTCCGTAGTGTAATCCAGCTTCTCCCAAGTCGGGTGTCAATGTTTCTGCCCAACACAATGTGTTATAGCTTTTGAAAGTTCTTTTACAAGCCCTAGGGAAATTTTTCATTGTTCGTTTGTATGGAAGGACACGAGAGCTTTTTCTCTCTGAGCAAATTTATCAAATTTCCATTGATTGACTTGTTAGCGTAGTTTCAAGCTGTCCTCTTTATGCACTTAAATATACGATCCTTTCAGGTTCATCAGCTCCTGAAATTCTTCTTTCTATCATCGAGGCTAGTAATAGTTTGTTTTCGTTTTTCCCTATTAATAAAAAGGCTGTTCAGTTGTGTTGAAAACACTGGAAATTTTGTAGCATACAACAAGCTTTTTTGATACCACTCAAGACAAACGACTACCTCAACGACCTAGTGTTCCGATCTTGAATGAAATCTAAGGTGCTAAGCAAAAATAGTGAAGGTCATAAAGAGGATTGAAAAGAGCGATAAAGACTGACAGATGGGAGCTATAGTATTTGACATGATCATTTTCACACAGCATCGTTTCTATATTGCAGAAGACGGAGAGGTCGAAACATAGCCAAATAAAAAATATAACAACAGCCTCGTTTAAGCTGAACAGTCTAAAAAGCATATTATTCCTGCACTTTTCTTGTCATTTCTGTTCTATGAACTACTTGATGATTAAGGTTGCAGGTAATCGCGAAGAAGTTTGAGGCAGGTGATCTGGGTCCGAACACGATCGTCGGTTCTGCTGCCTTCAACCTCTTCATGATCATTGCACTTTGTGTGGCTGTCATTCCTCCCGGAGAAGTGCGTAGACAGAAACATCTCGACGTCTTCTTCGTCACCGCCTCATGGTTAGTATGTCTACTATTCTCAGGAATCTATATCTCTATCTTTCCGGAAATGATTTCCATTTTAGAAGCATTACCCTATCTGTGATTTCCATCAATTTCGAAACTTCAATAGAAATTGCTTGTTCATTTTCATATTTAATGTAGTCCCTTTTTTTTCTCCAATCTGAGCAATTCATCTGCAAGGAAGGCATGCCAATAAAATGAAGTATATTTTTTGTGCGGCTTAGGTGATCGGAGTTAACATGCATACATTGCAACGTCGGAAGATGACGAGAACTCACGGTGAAAAACGTTACGCGGCAATTCCTCTATGAGATTTTTTTCCACGTTTCACTACTCGTTCATATTTTTTGACAACGAAAGATGAGTGTTCATCACTATTTTTTAATTCTGCTACTAATATCCTACTGAGAAAGCCGAATATTCCATTCATTCTAAGGGCAGTAGAGGGTAATCAGTGATGAAACTATTTACGTTTTTGTAGAAGCGCGGTGAAGACGAATGAAGACCCTGGGAAGCACAGCCGTTACCCCCTTGTCTATGAGAGCGAGCGCAGTTTTCGGGTAATCACATACATGAACTGCTTTGTATTTATCTCATAGCTAAAATCGTTTTTTAATAGCAGTTTCGATGAGTCGTTCAACGAAGGCTGTACAGACTATTTACGGCAGAAATGCTACTCAAAACGATCTCCGTGATGTACAATCACAATAAAGGATGAAGTGTTCGGCGCTGATCAATCGCTGAAGGATGTGCCATGTCTTATACACCATTAAGTACCTACGGATAATAGGACGCATCTGGTCCGTCAATGAATGACTCGCAAGGTTTTACTAAGGTGTCAAATCACCATATCTTTCCCCCACAAACAATTTTAGAAGGTACTAATTTTTTTCGACTCGGATTGGACAAGGTGCTGTTATGTACTCCACGTTACCTCTAGCGATACCGCTATGCATGGCTCTGATAATCACAATAGAAGTTCATAACTTATTCGTACCCGAAGGTTCTATTAAATAAAATGTAGTCTTACGAAGCAAGTGTACTTTTTGCTGAATTTCTTATGAATACTAAAAATTTTTTGCTGAATTTCTTATGAATACTAAAAACTTTTCACATAAATATGGCACGAGGGGCGTATAGCACAGTGGTAGTGATGCCGGTCATTACGAGCATGGTGCGAGTTCGATTCCGCCCCAGGCCAACCAAGCCTCTCATTCCTCCGGGGTCGGAACAATGGAGCAGGACTTGTCGGAGAAGAAATCGCTGCCTGCAATCCAATTGGGAACGCTTCAGGTCGCCTATCTCAAGCTCGCCTATCTCAAGACTCCAGCGAGAATCGACTCGACCAGCATTACGACATTCAAGATGAAGAAAAATCCTCCAGCAGCCGAAGCCACACGTAGACGTTGGAAGAACTTCGTGGATAATGAATGCAAGGAAACGAGTCGAACTAAGAAGTGCTGAGATCCGCACCGTAGACGTGAAAGCTGGTCATAAAAAATTATAGTACGGCTTTTTCTGTCACTTCTGAAATTATTATTAATGTTGGTGCTGCTTACAAATAATCTCTAGAGGTAGCTTGAACACATCTGCACGACCACTATCACCTAAGCAAATCAGTGATAAAAAATTGATGGAGGGTGTTCTAATACAATTTTGTTGGAGAATTGTCTGAAATTATGCGGTGAAGTCGAAAAAAATTACTTTTGTCGATGAAAAAACATTGGTAATTCAATGTTTTACCTTTTATTTCCTGCTTACTACAGTTTTCGCGTCAGAGTACTAAGCGAAGTGCAGCCACAATGTTGCTGAGATATTTGCAAAACTCTGGACCTCAGGTGTCTAAGGTGGGGAACGAACGAGCTATTGTCCTTTCCAGGGAGTAATTGATAGAACTAGCTGAGAGGCGAAACGAGGAACCCGTATGGTGTGGTGGTAAACTCGTTACTCGCTAGAAAGGACAATAACGCCTTCGTTCCCAACCTTAGACACCTGTGGCCCAGAGTCTTGCAAATACCTCAGCAACATTGTGGTTATTGGTAATTCAGTTTATTAGCCTCAGTTACTAGATTAAGTTGGATCCGATTTAATTTATTAGACGTTCAGGTCAGTTTTTGCCTACATTTGGATGTACGTGATACTTGCTGTCACATCACCGGGAGAGATCGAAATCTGGGAAGGCCTTCTTACATTCGCTTTCTTCCCCTCTCACTGTGGTCACAGCCTGGATTGCAGACATCAAGATCATTCAGGTTTACAACCATTTAAAAAAACATGTTGGCAAACAAACTGTTTATTACTTTTTTACTAGCCCCGACTTTTCTCGGAGTCGTTCCTATGAATTGAACTGTTCGATAGCAAATACTCTTCAGCTAATCATTTTCTATTACTTTGTCTTTTACTCGAGTAACAAATTCAGACACGTTTCCTTCCCCGTCGCTATCGTCGTAGTTCGCATGGCGTGATTGCAACTGAAGGGGAGGAAATGAAGATGCTTGAAAGCAATGGAATCACTCAGGCTTATAAGGATTTTACTCAGGTATATTGTCACCGTACAGCAGTTCTTCTTTCCTGTCTTTATGTAAACTTTTTCCTTGCGTGACTGCTCAAATGGGTGAAATTTTTTTCAATTTAAAGGTTTTCGTCCTATTGCGAGGGGGAATTCAATATCCTTTGTTTATTTTTTGAGAAAAAAGAAGGTAGACTGATTCGTCCAAGTGTATGCTGAAATCCATGTTTCAGCCGGATTTTTGTTGACCCCTGCAGTGCGTGCCTTCGAAGAGCATCGAAGAGAATTCATAGAACTTATGAGGGAAATTAGGAAAAAGAATCCTCACATCTCTCCTTCCGACCTCCAAAAGCAGGCCGAATACGAAATGATCACGAGGTTCGTCAGTGATTCCATACTACATATTCCCTAGAATCCGCTAATGTATTACACTCAGTTTTTAAAGCGAGGCAAAAATGTGAATGAGAAGTGAGGACGTGCCAAAGAATAAAAATCGTTGTCGACAGTGGAAGACAAATTAATGGAGCAAAAAATCCCTAGGAAGAAAAAAACTAGTGGATGATAGATATAACCACGCTGATTTTTGTCTACCTGTCGTGAATTCCTTCGATTCTTCAGAGGTCCTAAATCTCGAGCGTTTTATCGAGTGCAGGCCACGAGACGTCTGGTCGGCGGTGGTGACATTGTGAAGAAGAGAATCGATAAAGAACACAATAAAGCCATCGATATGGTGAGGATTTACAAATATCCCAGTGCATGAACTTCTTACTGTCGTAATTCTTAATGCTAATATCCTTTTTTCGAAATGTGTTTGCAACGGCGTTGAGTTAACTCGTTCAAAAAGCAGTTTATCACTGTCACTTTTAATCGAGAACGCGTCGTGTTTTTGAGAACGTGCAGCACTCCAGCCGATCTGATTTCGAAACGCGTAGAAATTTGCAAACTTTGAACACCACGTACCAAATGCTCACAAACTATGTAATCTAACTAGCACTTGTAGGATCTGCTTCATACTTGGAAGCAAGAAAGAGGAAATAATTCATTTCTTTCTTTTTTTTTGCATAGCTTATCGATTATGTGGTGGGTAGAAAAAAGAAGTGCGCAAGTAGAAGTCGTAGCTCCCATGACTTAAGGGCGTTACACTTTTAGTTGCTGATAGCACTGTGAATGATTCTGCATTCTTCCTCTTGTGTTTGTATAAATACTCTGACGGTGATTCTGAGAATGGTCCAGTAATTTTGTGTGCTGTAGTACGATTATCGAATTCAGTGAACTGCCACAACATATATGATCAAGATCTGCGCGTGCAGCAACGTAATAGTTTGTGGTGCCCCGCAATGCACTTATTGGTTAGTTCTCCCACACCTAGCTCACCGAGCCTTCCATCCTCCCGGCGTCAACAAATTGGTCCAACCGGAAGTCATTGTACAGACCAGATATACATTCAACCACCTATAACGATGATTAGGTCGAATACATGCCAAAACCGCCAGGGATTGATGAACGTCAAACGTTCCATCCTTTGTCTTTTATCCAATTAAAATTACTCTATCTATGAAATGTTATCAGAATTAATGCAGTCACTTATCTGTTGATGAATCACAATAATTTTCAGTGTGATCTGCTACTAACCCAATCCACGATCCATAGTCTAATGTATTTCAGTTAGTACAGGCGCAAGAAAAACAGATAAGGGAGAACACTTGCAAAATATTCTTCGATCCAGCTCACTATACCGTGCTAGAAAACATCGGAAGTTTCGACGTAGTGGTTGGACGGTGAGCTCTTCCAAAATTGAATAGCTAAGAGGAATTCCATGCTTTTTTCCATAAAACGCTATTCACTCCTCTTATGAATTGGGAGCGAATAAACTGAAGTACGGATAAACAGTCTAAGAGTAAACAGAAACATTGATCATGTTCTGTTTTGAGGAGATTGTGTGTTATTTTACGGATACAGGATAAGTTGTTGATAAGACTTTAGTCTTTGCCCACTGAACATATGGTCTATTCAAAACCAGGCAATAAATGTGACCACTTGCAAATTTATTTAAAAGGAGTGTTCGCCTTTTCAATTCAAGGAATTAGGGTAAATTAATGGAACAAAAACAAAATCACTGGGAATTTACTGGGTTCAATACCGGTTTGTACTCCCCAGACCAATCTCGATGACGGGTGATTGCTGATAGCACCTTTAGGTTAATAACATGGCTGAGAGAAAGGTGAAACGAGGTAACTCGTATGTTGTGGTGCTGAAAGCGTCATCCCCCGGAAAGGGTAATAGCGTGTTCGGTCTCCACCGCAGACCAGCGGTCCGGAGTTTTGCAATTATCTCAGCATCATTATGGTTATATTGTCAACTTAGTTAACTAATAGTTTTACAGTAAAGGAATTTCAGTGGTATTTCACCTCGTATTTTAGAGATGGAGGTCCACCTGGTCTTACGGTAATGGTGGACTATTACACTGAAGATGGCACTGCAAATGCTGGATCGGACTATATCCCTGTTAAAGGCACTCTCACATTCTATCCAGATGACAAACATCAGGTGTTAAGAATACTTTTCTGAACTTCTGCAGTGAAAACTATGTGAGAGCGTTACGTGCAAATTACTTGGCGGATCATGCAGTATCTAAACGATCTTTGCAATGGTATTTTGTAGGGGGAACCCGATAAAAACAGTTTAGATTCTTTAACTTATTTTTCCTGCTAAAGGACAAGAGGATCCATATAGAGACGGGCGAAACGAAGGACCCGCATGGTGTGGTGGTGATCGCGTTAGCTCCGGAAAGGCTAGTTGCGCGTTAGTTCCCCACCGCAGACACCTGCGGTCCGGAGTTTTGCAAATATTTTAGCATCATTGTGGTAACATCTATACATTTAAAGAGAAGTAAGATATGGTATTTACCAATCTACTTGAAATTCATAGTCGACTTTCTTTAAAGTAGAGTGGTCTTTTCACGTGTTTTTCGTGTAGAACGTAGATTTTTTAGTACTACGCTACTAGGCACTACACTGGTCTCTGATGTAGATTAGCGATTAACGATAATACTTCGGAAGTTTTTCAGGAAATCACCATCGAAATTGTGGACGATGATGTATTTGAGGAAGACGAACACTTTTACCTCCACCTGCGCAACCTTCGCGTTCGTACAAAGGACGGCCTCATTTTAGACCCTTCCCGTATCGGAGGGATGCCGGTGGCGCAGTTGGAAATGCCAGCTACTGCCACCATAATGATTTTAGGTCGTCACATATTTTATACTAAACGAATTATTTTTGCTATTGCTCTACTTGTTTATTACTTGCACTCTCGGCTAAGAACGCTTGGTTTTGAATTATTAAAGAGAATCAACAAAGTATGACGGCACAAGTCATCATATCAAGCAAAAAAGACCAAATGGAGATTTTTTTAAACGAACTTCGATTCGCTTTTCATAATTCGCCGTTTTCCACTCAGATGACGATCACGCTGGCGTGTTTTCTTTCGAGTATGATCATTTCGAAGTCATTGAAAGTTGTGGACATCTTTCTTTGAGAGTTCTCCGGCATTCTGGAGCGCGAGGAAAAGTCATCATTCCGTTCAAGTACGACTTTTTATTCAGTGTGCATGCTCATACACTTTTTTCAATTAATCCATCCTTCTTAAAACTTCAAAATGATATTCTGCAGAACTGTTGATGGATCGGCTATTGGAGGAAAACACTACGAGGCTAAAGAAGGAGAATTGGTTTTCGACGACAACCAAACTGAGTGAGCGTTTTATTTTTACGACTTAGTTAAAACGAAAAGCAGAAAATAATATCGTGGGACTGTAATACCAAAATGACTTTTCGTCATATTCCTTTGAGCGACATAGTTGTCGGTGACTGAATGGAAATCTGGTCTATACAATAACTCTTCAAGGTCTACTGATGTATCGAGCCAATACTGCTTTTCTCCCAAATATGTCTGGCACCAATTTGCCTACCCCAAAGGGTTGAAGGGCTTGGTGAGCTTGGGGGCATGGGGTCGAACACATGTGTATTGTGGTGCACCTCTAACCACTGCACTACAGGTACAACTGGGAGTTCTCTTCTAGAAAAAACCACTTCTGAAGTTGATAGCGCTGCAAATTAACGTGCTCAATAAGTAACGACATCATCGAAATTTCGAACAAGGTGATGAGAGCATAGTGTGAAATTCGCACTGCTCGAACTTTGAGGATGGCTGGAAACAATTGAGGGTGTTAGTTTTGTCTTCATCTTGTACTGGAGTACTCTGCACAACACGGGACGCATGTACTCATGGTCTGCTCGTCCTCTATTACCACGTCCTTTCGTGCTCTCTCGACAAGACTGAAGAGGTCGCTCAAGTGTCTGGCAATACTAGCTAACAAAGCAGACGTCAAGTGATATTACTCGTCCATTTTCTCCAATCGGAGCAGAAGTTGGTCGAAAGCTAATAACACGGTTGTCGCCGGGGAACATACTCTGTTTCATGGGCAGAATTTTTTAAGTTTATTTTTTCAGAGAAGGTAAATCCAATGTAAATAAACAACTATTAAAAAAATAAATGCCCAACATACACTGAACATGGACCTTGAAGGCATTTCACGGAAGAGGGAAACATAAATAGCGTGTAGCGCGTTATTCACAATTAACCACCTACTGGCAACTAAAAAAAAAGACAACATCAAATAGTAATGACAACATAATAATGCTAAATTTGTAGGTGTTCATCAGGAAAACACTGAGTTGCTTTCCACAATTAAATATTTAGTAGCGTCCCAACGACTTACCGCCTCATCGTGGCTGGGAGGTGTTCCTGGATGTCCGAATGCGATGGACAGCGGGAGGATTCATCCTCCAGCTGGATGGCCCATGCTGAGAAGGAGTTCGACGTTTCCATCAAGAAGCCCAGCTAAGAGTAAACCAATGCCAATGCCAGGATTCACCACCGTGCTGATATCAAACTAGTCCCATGGTGGCAAATCTCCATCTGATCCAGAAGGACGGCGACTGCCCACGGTGATGGCGACCTGGGGCAGAATTTGACCCGGCTGACCTTGGGACTCCAGGGAAACACTTTGACTAAACCAGCAAAACTCCGAAAAATGGAGATTGTTCTGGGGTGCTGGGTCCTGCACAACCAGTGAGGACGGGCCGTCCAGGTATCCAAGTAAGCAATATTTAGTAGACCAATTCGATACTAATTTTGTACGACGCAGTTGCATTATTTGACAGCTTCGAAGGCAAAAGTCGGTGGACCGCAGCTAAGCTGTATTTATCAGTTCTGCGCAAATTGCTGTAGTATAATTGGAATTCCATTAGCTTCAGTTTTTCGAGTGGAGAGCATCAAATTTCCTCTTCAAAATCCATGACTGCCATGAGAGTTGAACACCTTTTTTTTACACAAGCATGACAAATCTTTTATCGACTCCACATTGGGGTTCCGACTTTCTTTAGATTTTCCCTAATTTTGAAAGTTTGTGTTTACTTTTTAATATTTTTTTGCTGAAGAGTAACCGGTTGAATTGGTTTCGTTTCGGAGCTTTTATCGAACTTGGAGTGATGGACACTGAGCAATATGAACGATTCGACTTCTTCTTCATTGAACTTGGCCCTCCCATCTGGGCTAAGAAGATGAGTGGTACGCGAAAAGAGCTCATATTACAATTTATTGAACGTTACGACGGAAATTTGAATCTCTACGTATTTCTATTAACAAGCGTAAAACAAGATTTCTTCTTCACATAACAACCACTCGGGCATTTCTTCTTTCTAGTTGAAAGTTGACTCTTTCTGCTTTTTGTTAGCTTCTAGAGAGAGCATTCAACGTGTCAACGAAGTTGTGTCGTGATTGTGTTTGTGGAAAAGCCTGCACCAATGTCACATCTTTCTTTAGAAGCCTCGCCTTCAGAAGCATGTTACACTAGGAATGCAGCCGAAATCAAGAGAAAACAGTAGCATCTTGAAAGCAATTAAACCGTCTATGCTTTAGTTGTTTATCCGCCTATAAGTGCAAAGCAAATGTCCAACTTTGGACATTTTTGGCTTCATTCACCTAAGCGATGAAGAAAACAGGTTCTGGAAGCCGATGGTTATGTTATTTGCGCTGATTAGAACCTAAATCCGCGGAAAAAAAATAGAGCTCTTATTGAATTATTTTATTTGAATGAAATAAAGCTCTGGTATGTCACCTATTTAATGAGCACTTGATTAGCAAATTTCAACCGTAGGACATGTGGAATCCTAGAATGCCATTTCTAATTAGGATGTCTTCATAAAGAATGTCATTCGTAGTTTGTCACGAAAATGAGGCGTTTCTAATCAGCTTATTATTCGAAACATGACGAGGCAATTGAGTGCTTTAAGAAAAGAAAAGATGCGAAGTGGCTCTCTATCTAGACCGTTGAATGTCTCTCTAGCTTAACGTGTCGTGATTGTGCAGATCTGAGCAAAGTGCAGGAGCGATTCCAACGTCGATTGGAGCAGAAGCGCAGATCATCCATCGCTTTGGACCTCAAAGAAAGCAGTGAGCGAGGTTTATCTCATCTCACGTTTCAACCTCTTTTGTCAACACGTTTCCATCGAATTAAATTTTCTCTTTTCTCATTTTAGAATCTTTTGTTACCTCCCTCTGAAGACCACAAACAACTCACTGCTTTACGAGATCCTTGCATGTTTCAAACCACTTTTTCTAAAACTTCTTAAGACCTCTATAAAGGTACAAAAATGAACACTTCTTTAGCAATCGTACAGAAACTCACAGGCACTTCTATCCCTGCACGCTCTGCGACACGAACACCAACCTCCGACTTTCTCGCCTTGGATCCAAACAATAGGGCTGTCTCTGCCTCTCCAACTCTTAGCAATCGTTTCAAAACGCGAATGGGATCGTGGATCGCCGGCATGAAAGGTTCTTAACATCAGCGAATTCATGCATGATTCTTCTCATACCATTGCTTGTTAATTGCATGATACACCCATACGTGAACTTTCTACACTGTCATGTGCCCTCCTGGACACTATCGACGATTCTTCGTACGAAACAAACGCATCGAGTGTTCTAGCGAGTCGACCGCTAAGGATATTGATGAGGTTAACTGCTGATCTCCTAGATATGCTTAAACTTTAGGCCACAGATAACCTGGTACGCCATGAAATAGTTGATTGAGTCATTCTAGTTGCAGTCAATGTCTATGTTTATAACGCGTCTTGCTTATGACGAAGGGAATAACGACTTCTATAGGAGACGAGAAAAAGGTTTTTAAGAAAATGTTTTTGGTGAATAACAACGTCCTCATATAGTCCGTTATGTTGTTGTTTTTTTCACTAACTCTTGATTCCACAACTATAGGCTTCTCGGTGTTCGCGACCTACTGTGAAGTTAGCGCATAAAATCAAAATTCAAGTGAGCTTTAGCTTTGGTTTCGTTTAGCAGGCTTTTTGGATTTCGTTGTTTTCTCAGACAATGTGCAAATCGACAGTCATTGAATTGAATACATTCATGCCTTACTAGTAAAGTCAAAATAAGCAATGCCAAACGGATACCACAAGTATTTCTTAACACAGATTTTCTTCAGAGTGCTGTAAAAATTGAAAAATGGATATTGTTGACAAATATGATTTTGTGGAGGGCCCATTACAACGATGTTGTAGGGATCGACGACGGTCAAGTAACCAATTTGACAGCCGACCAGCTGGAAGTCGCCGAGTTAGGAAAACCACGGCTCGGCGACTTCGCGAGGTGCCAGATAACTATCAAGGAAAGCAAGGAATTCCAAGTGTGTTTTTAAGCGTGTGTACATGTTTTATTCTGACCTATGAAGCTTCAAAGCAACTCACAAACGAATTGCCAAAGTCCACAATTGAAACGATCTAAATAATGAAAAGGGCTAAAATTCTTCAGGCCTTCAAACTGCTTTGGTTTTGATGCACACTCTTTTTGTTTTAATCGAAAAGGCAGTCGATGTTGGTGCTTGCGGTCCTGAAACATCATTATATTCCACGTTTAGGTACTCAGCAGATATAAGTGTGAAATATGTACATATTCAGGTATTTTCTATCCATGTTATCTGCGCTTTATATTATTTCTGTCAGCAAATTACCCTGATGAGGGGGATCCATCGGATGTGCATATGTATATGTGGTTTTAATATGCATTACTTGAAGCATTGTTCCGGAGCACTATTTCTTGTAATTCTGAAAAACTAGTGACATTAATCTAAGTAGAGTTTCTATAGACGCAGAATCTTGATAGGGACTTGTCTATTTTTTCCGTCTAGTATCTTTATGAAAAGATCCGATGGTGTTGCGTATATGCACTTGACGTCCCGTGTGACATAGCCGTTAAGTGTTCTTGTTCACGGGTTGTGTCTAAGACGAATGACGTATACGGCCCACTTGACTTTCTTTGTTGGCGTTGTGGCCAAATCTCCGATCTCTGATCTTGCACGTAAGTTGAGGCTTCGCCAACTCTTCCTGAATTTGGTGATGAGGGATGTTGTTAGCGTCATCTTTCACTACGGCGTTCGATAGCAATGACTAATCCATGTTAGGCTCCAGGTTTTTAAGGGTACGCGTCAAAGTAGGAATAAGCGCAAGGTGGGTAAGAAGCCGGATATTCTTTGTGTTCTTCATTAAATTATTCATGTTCTTACAAACCCGCGATGCTATTCGTTTAAACCGGTAAGACCTAGAGCCAAGTTTTTCATGTTCACCTCGATGTGACGGCCCCGAAGACCATCACCGTAAGAAGAGGAGCTGCCGTGGACACTCGATCCGTATTATCGTGGCTCTGATGATAGCATTTGCAAGAACAATTTATCTATCCTCGTTGGGATAAAATTAGCTGTTTACGACATGGATGTCATGGACGATCTACTGTACTGTAATGGAGCGTGTGGTTTCTTCAACTGATGTTTCTTACAACGCTGTGTCAACTCTTAGGCGTTGCTGAATGATCTCTAAACCTTAAAGGAATGCAAATCTCTCTTATTTCATGGTGTTGATCGCTAATCTAGCTTTCAAATTTTGGTTAAAGTCGGAAAGCAACGTTGTAAAAGAGCTAACAAAAAATTAGAAAAAGGAATTTATCTCACTTGTTTCTACATCCTTATTGGACGTGCAACTGCCTCTTAGAAAGTATCGATATGAGGAATCGAGGCGCTGTTTCAACTGAATGCAGCTGTGTCGAAAAGGAGTTGGAAAAATAGACGCTTTAATTAAAGTGTTGAAATATTTTTTTTCGAAATATTGACTACTTTTATTACGGTACATTTGGGTAGTTTTTCCACTTTGAAAAGACTTTGTTCATGAAAATTCCTTAGGTTTACCTGTATCACCTGTAATCCCATTGTTCGTCGAGTGACTCGAACATGCGCCAGTAAATCTTCCATTTTTCCCCTGTCGCGGGCACGAGTAGCCCAGTGGGTTCTGCTCGCTCTAGGGACTCGTCGAGCATCATATCTTTCTTCTAGGCTCTTCGTGAAAAACTCCGAGCATCGGGTCGGTGGTCTTCCTGCAGTAAGTTTGATATCCCGAGGAATCCAGTCACAAACGCTTCTTGTCCATCAGTTGTCGTTCATACGCATTACGTGTCCGACCCACCTTATCTTCCATTTTTCATCGTTGACGCATATCGGAGCTTCGGATCCCTTTCCTTACTTGTGACACGGGATACTCCTAGCGTCGTCGTTTCGACTACGCATTCAATAATGCTTCCTTAGGTTATGCTTGAAAAACATGCGACCTTATGGGTTATATGTGATTCTTACGGTGCTAAATAGGGGGGTGCGCTTCCACATTAAAATGAGGACATTTCTTCTCGCAGTGAAGTTTGTTTATTGAACCAGAAACCAACAGAAAGTCCAGGTCCTTGCCAACCAGAAACAAGTTCCATTATTCTACCAAAACGAAATTTTGAAATCCTGAAGCATACTAAAAGGCTTTTATCCCTTTTTGTTGTCTCCTATTTCTAGAGTCCACAAAATATTTTCCACCTTTTTTTATTGAGAAACGTAAATTTTAGGGCATTGTTGACCGGATGATCAGAAACGCCAACACGAAATTGATGCTGGGGACGTCGTCATGGAGGGAGCAGTTCATCGACGCCCTCACAGTGAATGCCGGTGGGTACCGCCATCGGATGTCGCGACTATCAAAAGCGCAAATCCAGAAGCTCATCGCTGACTTTGTCTGAAATTTTCTTTAGACGACGGCGACGATGACGGCAATGAGGATGGAGAGGAAGGCATGGAAATAAAAGATAGAATGCCACCGAGCTGTCTCGACTATTTCATGCATTTCTTGACGATGCCGTGGAAACTGATTTTTGCCACTATTCCTCCTACTGGTCAGTGGTGTCCAATTCTCTCAGCAATTAAAATAATTATTCTTTATTTAGTGGCTAGACTACCTTAATGAACTTATAGAACATCTCCTCTGATCTGTAACGGAAAACGTGTTCAGGAATACCAATACCTTATTTTTTGATAACATTCGTCTATTGAAAATGAAATTGCTCAATTTCAAAGAAACTGCCGCGTCACTTGTGTTTTGCTTCTAAGAAAGATTTATCAGGAAAGTTTTTTATAAAGTGGTTAATGAACATGTTTATATGCATTATAGACTATTGGGGTGGATGGGCCTGTTTTATGGTGTCGATTTTCATGATCGGTGTTCTGACAGCCTTAGTGGGCGATCTTGCTTCACAGTTTGGCTGCTGGGTTGGTTTGAAGGATTCCATTACTGCTATATCATTTGTCGCTCTCGGAACTTCAGTACCAGGTGTGTGACGTTCTTATTTTAATTTTCCTCTGACGTCTTTAAGTTTTTTTTTCATTATTTCCGCGCAATGATACAAGATATAAATGATACACGTGCATGACATTAATATATGCATATATATATATATATATATATATATATATATATATATACTTGATACTTAATACGTGAATGGCCCGTCCTCACTGTTTGTGCGGACCCCAGCACCGGCGTTTCCATCACGAAGCCTAGCTAAGAGTAAAGCAATACCAGTATCCACCACTGTTCCGGTATCAAAGTCGCACGGTGGCAAATCTCCCTCTGATCCACAAGGACGGCGACTACCTGTAGTGGTGACGGGGGGGGCAGACTTTGGCCAGGATGACCTCAGCCGGCACTCCGAGAAACCACAATGGCTAAACCAGCAGAACTTCAAAAAAATGGAGATTGTGCTGGGGCCTGCACAACCAGTGAGGAAGGCCGTCAAAGTATTCATGTATATACGTGTACATGCATAATTATATATATATACATATACATATACATATACATATGTACTCAAGTTGAAACCTACATATCTTAGCTTGTAATATTTTGGAATATTTGATTTGGAATAAATAGAACTAGAATCTGTGGAAACCTGCTAACCAGATATAAGTTTTTTTGTTCCACCAAGATAAAGTTCTGATATTCCAAGTTAGCAGAACCTAATCGTTTCAATTTTTCGTTGTAACTCGTATTCCAAAAACCATAGCACTGAGCAAGCGAAATTTTGCTCAGAAGTATTTCATTTCAGAAATCCTCGGTAAAGATGTATTTTCTAATGAATCAGTTGCGTTTCTTTCCACTTACGCTGAGAATTTTACGACCTTAAATTCAGTTCTCAGTCATTCGAAATTCTTGGTACTAAACAGCTTTTAAATTGAAGGATGCATTAAGCTAAAGCGAAATCAAAAAGTGAAACAAAGCGAAAGGAAAATAAAGGAGAAGTGAGCTCAGTGGTAGTGATACATTTCATAACGTAGACGGTCCAACATACACGAGCTCTGGTTCGTCCCCGCCTCATATCCATCTCCTAATCCTTTCGGCTTCGGGAAACTGTTACTGAACTTACCTGGAACAACCTCACTCCCATGTTCCATGTGGGGACGGCCTGGCTTGACTGTCCTAGGATTCCAGGGAGAATCAATCGAAAAAAGTATAAAGCGACATTCCTGATGAAGACGGAAAAAAATCCACAAGCAGCAGCCACAGTCAGCCGCAAAAAAAAACCGGAAGTCTTCATGTATAGTGAATGCCAGGAAACGAATCGAATGCAACATGCGTACAATGTGGTACATGTGATGTTGGGTCATAAAAGGCAAAGGATAAAGCTTTCGGCCATGATCAATATCTCAAGGGTACACCATGCATTTGACTTCAGTAAGCATCGTCAGAGGTGACTGCAGGCTTCTCTGGTTCATACAACAACTTGCGGTGCCCTCTCGATCTACCAAGTTAGTGCTGCTATCCTGCAAGACAAATCTGGTGCCAATTTGCCGATCTCAGAGGGATGGATGGTTTGGTGAGCTCTTGGCGCATGATCGAGGCAGAGACCACGTGTGTGGAAGGATATCTGTAACCACTGCGTCACACGTGATTGTGTCCGGTCAAGTGATAGGTAATAAATAATAAAAGCAAAGTGTTTTCTATTGATGTGCTGGAACTTTTCAACACCTCAACAACTCCTGTGATTGAGAAATTAACAAGCAGTCATCGAAAAGCCACCATTGTTGCGAATGTGCTTACCCATGACGCCTGGCATGGACACTGCAGTGTCCATGCGTCCCTTGTCCATTGGACAATATGGGCACAATGGTGTCCATTTTCAGTTTGATGTGTTCGGAAATTTTTTTTTGCAGCACAATCACTATGCTCATTCCATAGAATGCGTGGATATAAAAAAACACCAAAGTAGACTCAGTAGAAGTACATAATACTTCCAAATGCTCACAGCAGTGTATTTGTATAATGAACTATAGCGACACTATTTTTAACTGATTATTTACTGCTTACTCTTTTTAATGGCACGGTATATTACGAAGTATAACTTCAATGATGCTGAGATATTTTCAAAACTCCGGACCACAGGTGTCTGCGGTTCAGAACGAACGCGCTTCGCGTTCTCGGCTAGTTCTCCCCGAAAAGAACGAATTGTCCTTTTCGGGGAGAACTAACCGAGAGAAAGGCGAAACGAAGAACCTGCATGGTGTGGTGGTGAACGCGTTACTCCCCGGAAAGGTCAATAGCGTGTTCGTTGCACAGCGCAGACATCTGCGGTCTGGAGTTTTGCAAATATCTCAGCATCATTGAAGTTATAGCAACACTGAGTAAATAGAAGCTTGCACATCATTCACACTCACAGAACGGTAGAACAAACTCTCTTCTACAATTCTGTCATGTTCTACAAGCCCTAAGGTGCTCTGGTTATTCAGAAATTACTTTTTATTAGAACAGCCAGGAAATCTGCTGCCGACGATGTTAGTAACATGTCATGCGCGTCAACGATGCAGAAGTGTTCTGACAACACTGAATAACTCTCTCGGATAACATTGAACCCATAGCGCACACAGGATGTTCTCCGATGCTAAACGGAAACACGTATTTAGAATAATGTGCGGGTGACTTTTTCTCTCAATGAGCCAAAAAATGGAGGCACGGATGCTTTGGGTTTGAAGAAAGCAGGTTGTTTCGAGGGGTGTATTCATTGCGAATAAATTTTAAATTTCACAAAGTATTCAGGTTGTACTGTCAGCCCAAATAGGAAAGATTATATAAAACAATGTCCGCGATATCTATTTTGTCCATTTCTAAAAACTTCCATACAAGAAATATTTTTTAGATACTTTTTGCATCTAAAGTATCTGCTGTGCAAGATAAGTACGCGGACAACTCCATCGGAAACGTGACGGGTTCTAATGCCGTTAACGTCTTCCTGGGTATAGGAATCGCTTGGTCAGTCGCTGCCACCTACCACTTCTTCAACGGAACAAAGTGAGTTCTATGGTAACGCGCTCTTAGACAGCATCGCGATAAACCGCTCCCACCTCGCCCAGCCTTAGTAAGTTCATGGCGAAGAAGTGACATCGCTCACCAATAAAATTGCATCTGATTTATAGAGAAATAGAGTATCTGATAGCTTTTCTGGGATGAAGAAAATCCACTTTTAAAACTCACCTAGCGCACTCGTCCAACAATATGGCGATGAACTGTAAGCCATAGTAAAGTCGTAAAAGTGCACTGGATGTGGAGTAAATATTTCGACGAGTTAGTTAAATTTTTGCACTGAAGTTGACTGAAGGAAAAATGCAACGAGAACGTGGTGTCAACAAAAATCCACATTGTGGGGTCACCAGCCCCAATCTAAAATTCTTTTTTCATAGTAGTTCATTAACGAATATGTCCCAATTAAAAGGTTCCTCGTGGATCCTGGGAATCTCGGATTCTCCGTTCTGGTATTCTGCCTCGAAGCGTGCGCCTGTATTACAATAATAGTGTTAAGGAGAGGAAAACTTGTCGGTGGAGAACTAGGAGGTCCCATCGGATATAGGGTATGGTCATTCTTTTTATTTGTTCTGGAAATTGCCGACACCACAACACCGTTGTTCTTTGTTTGTTATGGCTTATCGATTGGATGGTGTAATCCAGTTTCGTGTTCAGTTTTTCCTCCTGTGGATTTTTAGCAGGTTTTCTACATTTCTTGATTTGTTATAATTACCTTTTCATGATATATCAATATGGGGTATAGGGACATTTTCAATGAGTTTTCTAACTTTCGAAATCTAGCATTTGCAGTAGCTATAAGTGAGAAGCTTTTACCTTTTACGTAATTTCTGTAAACATTGTTACCATCCCACTTACGCTTACTTTTTTACGAAACAAAATGTATATGTCCACCACTTCGCTAGGGGCTCGTGTGGCACAGTGGTCGGAGGCGACCTGCAACACACACCTGGAATCGATCCCCGCGCCCATGGCCCACCAAGCCTTCCATCCCTCCGGGGTCGGCAAATTGGTGCCAGACTTCTCTCGGATGATAACGGCACTGCCTCGATACATCGGTAGCCCACGGCAAGTCATTGTAAAGGCCAGATATGCAATTAATCACCTCCAAACCATGCTTAATCCAGTCGTATGCATGGCGCATCCCTAAGGAATTGATTAACGCCGAGAGCTTCATCCTTCAGCCTCACCACTTCATTATTGCATAGAGTCGACAATGACGATGACGATGATACTAAATCTGTCACGTGAAGCTACTAAGCATGATTTTTGTAGAAATTGATTCTTGAACTTTTCCAGGTCCTTACATCTGCCTTCTTCGTTTCTTTATGGTTTTTCTACCTAACTTTATCAGCACTTGAAGCCTACTGCATTATCCATTACTAAGGATGTAGTATCAATCTAGACGAAGTTTTGGCCGATCTCACTTCATCGGCTAATCAACAAATAATTTTGTTGTTTGTCTTATTGTACTGCATGTCAAGTGTCTTAATGTGGATGCAATTTTCAGCGACTATTTGTTTTCTGTTATAGGTTGAATAGGATTCTTTTACGTGTACAATGAGCAGTACTTATAATCTTCGTTCTTCATGTACTTTTCGTTCATTAGCATTGTTAATTATTTTTATGGTGCCTTCAGGAATTCTCTACCGACAGCAATGGTACGTTTCCATACAAATTTTTACTTTTCCTTCCGAACTGGGCATCAGAGCAACCAACACCGATGTTTTTCGCAGCACTTTATGTGCGGCTTTTCGCTGCTGCCTGGAATTTATTGAGAAAATAGTTCATAGAATAGATCGCATCAAACATGTTCCCACTTCTCGTCTTTGAGCGAAATTTCACTATATGCAAGGATACAGGTTCTCCCAGACAGGTCATCAGAAAATGATAAGCACTTTATGAGTGCCTCTGTAGTGTTCTGCTTGCCCTGATGTCCTGTTGCATTAGGAATTCACATGTGTAGGACCATTTTTAAGATGTGCCATCTCGTTCCTAATGACCCGATATCATTTTCCTCATTTCAGTTCTTTGAACCTCCCCGTTCATTGTTTTCGACTATCGAAAACTTCTATCCGGCCTTTGCATTCGATTTGTGATCCAGATGTTTGAATAAATATTTTTTATCTTTAGGAAAGGGATGTACGTTTGCCGTGATTCCTGTTCCAATACGAAAACGAAACATTTAATAAAATAAATAGCGATTTGAATTCCTGATGTAAAATGTACCTTATGGATTCAGCATAAATTTACTGGTTAGGTTTTAGTACCTATTAAAGTCCACTCTCGAGCAAGTAGGTTTATGTAGACTTCAGCGTTTTCGTCCCAAAAAGGTTTCTATCTAGAAAATATTGCACAAAGGTTTAGGCAAAAAGTAATCACGACTTTGCATCTTTAACGAGTTCGCAGTTTAAGGAGATTTTTAAGCGAATTTAAATAAAACAATGGTGCTCAGATATTCGCAAAACTCGGACCCCAGAACAGTTTCGAACCCAATAACAATAACACTTTCCAAGTGGTTTGTATTTCACATAATAGCCTACCACGAAAAAAATAATAGATAGTAGATAAGAACTTAAACATTGGGATTTCGAGTGCAGCTTCAGCTTAGGTGGATTCCCTGCCGACTTGTGCTTGCTAGGTGATTCCTGCTGACGAGTGATTGCGGATAGTACTGTTAGGCTAAGGAACTGGTTGAGAAAAAGACAAAACAAAGGCCTTAACAGTGCAGTGAGTAAGCCGTGAGCCTTTGGAAAGAATAATCACGGGTTAAATCTGGCCTGGAGTACAAGTTTAACAAATATCGCAGCATCGTAGTGGTTGTATTTCACACAATACCCTGCTATGAAAAAAATAATACGTCCTAGATAAAAAAGTTTAACAAATTTAAATATACTGCAGATAGGCAGAGCATGAGAGTTCCTCGACTTTATTGCTATATTAAAAATGCTAATGTTGATGGAACATTAGTGATCTACTGCTATTTTGTTGAGCAGCTTAAGAATAAAGGATAGAAGGACAGAGCTCTCGGTGCTGATCAATTCCCCAGGGACGCGCTATACATTCGACTTCACTAAGTATCTTTGGAGGTGACTGAATGCATATCTGGCTTTTACAATGACTCGTGGTGGCCTGCCGATGTATCGAGCCAGTGCTGCTATCCTCCCAGACAAGTCTGGTACTAATTTGCCGACCCAGGAGGATAGAAGGGTTTGGTGAGCCATTGCCGCGAGGATCGACCCCATGTATATTGCAGAGCGTGTCCGAGCACTGTGCTACAAGCGCACCTTCATGCCAGGCTTGACGATACGAATATTTATTCTTACCATAGACGCAAAACCAATCCATGGCATTCCCTATAGTTGTCCACTCTATGAAAATCAGCGTAATCAATGTTCTCTATTTTCATTGTTTGAATAGAGTGACTGCCGAAAAATATGTGAAGAAGGAAAGGTTACAGAGAAACTGGTGCATCGTTAGGAAAGCTGGTACAGCAGCATGCTGATATGGTCTAGTAAGTCGAAGCAACATATCATTAACACGCCGAGGAGCTGCATAATACTACGTAGTAATGGGTTGGCCAGAAATCATTGTCTTCTGGGAATCAATGCCCTTTGACTAGAATTATTTCACCACCTTTTAAAATCATTCTTTCAACTGTGGTCGTACTTTTACCTGCTTTAGAGTACAGAATTCGCTGTAGATTTGTTTTAACTTTCTTTCGTGACAACCTGTTTGTCGTTGCTTCTACGACAACGATATTCAATTAAGCTACCTGAAATAAACAGAAAAAAGAGATGATTTGCCGATTTTTTGTTCAGATCCAAACCTTGTTAGTGCTCATACCGATGTAGAGGGCCCTGACTAGAAACGGATGTACGGTGCATAGTTGGAAAAGTTTGGTGATGGGGATGAATGTCTCAAACAAGAACAGGGTTGCAAACGATCCGCTTCCATGCAATGGGAACGAACAAACGTTAACAGAAGCAGATCATTGCACAGCAGTTCGAAAGCTTGAAGAAGACCCACAACCACAGCGAACAAGTCGGAAAGTCAAGAAGCGAAATTATTCGATGGTATGACGACCTCTGTCAAATGGATTCTAGACACACGGTGACTGACAACGTTTTTTCACAAAGCAAACACGAAAGAACCCAGACTCTTCGAGGAGTAAAATAGCTATCCCGAGTTTGTGATGGCTTTTTCATGTTTAGCAGGTAGGATAGTCCACTATAACATAATGAAATCCGACGGCGTCATTAAAACGACAAGTACGGATCTCTAGAGATCCACAAGGTGCAATAAAAGTAGCTACGTCGCTAACAGCATTGATCAATCAGTAAAAGGATAAAAAAAAGCTATTGGCGTCGACCAATCCCTGAGGGATGCGTCATGCATTCGACTTCATTAAGCATTATTTAAAGGTGATTGAATGCGCATCTGGACTTTGCAATGACTCGCAGTGGCCTGCCGATGTATCGAGCCAGTGCTGCTATCTTCCCAAACAAGCGTGATACCAATTTTCCGACTTCCGAGGGATGGAAGGCTTGGTGGGCCAGAGGAGCGAGGACCGATCCCACATGTGTGTTGCAGGGCGCCCCGAACCACTGCGCCACACGCGCCCTTGATTAGGCAGTATAGAAAATAATTTTTGTGTGGCCTGGCTACACTGATTTTTTGGGGGGAAAAAATCGTGAAAGAAAATTGTGGAAATTGAAAACATTAGTCTAGAAGGTCCATAATGGTTGCAAATGTGTGCAAACTGAGCGTAAGAATTGTTCTTTGAAGAGGATACGAGTTCTGGTTGTGGCAAATAAACCGCAGAAATGTTAGTTTTTACATGATTAAGCTGACACGGTGTCGGTACAAAATCTTTTATTAGGTTAACGTTTCGACATCTTTGTCTTCTTCAGAACCGTACTGATCTGAGTCGATGGTCACAGTTGTTCCTTCTTCCAATGTGGGTCTTCATGATCACATCGAGTAGAATCCAGTGAAAGGCGCACCGCTCGAAGGACTGACTTCACTCAGAAGTGTCATACAGGACGGATATTGATCGATTCTCTCCATCCAGCACGATCTCCATTTCGGTGGCCAATCCGTCCTGGACCAATCGGTAGTTCATTTGCTCGCATGTAGCGTGGCAAAGTCTCAGAAACTGACTTCCATTAAACCTCAATAGTGTTCAACAGATTTTTTATCAGATTGGATTATTTTGCATGCAAAAAATATTTAGGGTCGGAGTGGAATCCAGTACAGAGGCCTTTCAGGAGACCGTTTACAGCAATGGTGGACGGCGTGAATATGGGTTGAAAATGTGGGACCTTCCCAAAGTTTCAGTCTAGACATTAATAAGTGCATACGTTGTGCACAGGGCGCTTGTAGCGCAGTGGTAGGAGGCGCCCCGCAATACACATTGGATTGATCTCGGCGCCCGAGGTTCAACAAGCTTTCCATCCTTCAGGAGTCGGCATATTAGTACCAGACTTGTCCACGAGGATAGCAGCACAGGCTCGACAGATCGGTAGGTCACCGTGAGTGATTGTAAAGGCCAGACATGCATTCATTGCACCTCCAACGATGCTTAACCGAGAGCTTTATCCCTTCTACTTTGTGTGGCTCTAGATATTCTGCTTAACACCAACATCTCTATAGAAGTCTCCTCTGTGATTTCACATCACATTTGGTTTGGAAATACACCGTTTATACTGGCACTCGCCACGGAACAAAGTCGTGCTGAAAAAAGGTCCTTGCAAGTCATGGTTTTTTTTTAAATTTTACATGAATCGACTTCACATATTGTTCAGATTTCTTTCAGACGGTTCGTTTCGTCGCGCAAGTCATCCGTGATGGTCTTCGGTTTTCCACGTCAGTTTGGTGCCGCCTGAGGATTTTGGTCTTCTTCATAAATATCCTTGAAAGCCGACCGAATAGATTCTCTCTTGAATTATCTAACAGCCTTACTAAGGTGTTCCTAGGTCTTCACCACAATCAGCCATTCTTTGTGGATCGCTAGGAGTTCCCGAGACACGATTGATACCAAGTTCCCGACCACAGATGCATGGGGAGGAGGGCTAGTTGCCCTAGCGCGGGATCGAAGCAAGGTCACACGCACATTCTTGAATGGCATCTCTCACTTTGCCTTAGCAGCGTCCCCTTTGGAAGTTACTGAGGGTTGTGAACAGCTTTGGCGGCCCATTTCTAGCACATCAACCGTGTTTGGTGTTGTAGGCAAATTATCTGTTGAGTGGGAAAGATGTTGTAAAAAAAAACTAATTTCGACAAAATAAACAGCCCGATGAATGTACCCCTTTTGATCGTCGAGTGACTCGAGTAAATCTTCCATTTTTCCCTGTCGCATGCAAAAGTAGCCCAGTGGTTTCTGCTACATACATATGTATATATGCACGTATATATGCATATATATGTATATGCATACATGGGTGTTTCACTTCGCAATCCAAGGATATAACAGTGGACCCCCAGCATTCACACCAACTGCGTGACCACGTCATAAAGTGGTCGTGTTGATTGTGTATCGATTCTGTACTTGCGGTCAGTGCGCATTGCGTTCCGCGCAAATAAATTAGTGCCCTCCTTCATTGCTCATTCTCGCTATTATTTTTCAGGAAAGGATGGTTATTTGGTAGGTGTTATGTTCTACTTTTCTAATCTCCCTTTACTACTGTACTGTCATGTTTCAAACCTTCGTATGGTGCCGTGCATGTGAGTTTCAGGATATCTTGCTGAATATGGCAGTCGGAGATGAGGGAAGTAGCTGTTCTAGTCTGGACAACACAATCGGTACCCTGAAGAGATGTCTGCGTATCGCTCATGGTCGAGCAGTTTCTGAACCGTGCAATTCTAGCGATAGTCCATTCACTTCGCTACCAAATGAGGCTTTGTGGCGCTATCCGCGCTTTAATGAGGGTTCTAAAGGGAATGAGAGAGCTGCGTCGATCATACTCGTCGACTACAAGGTATTTACTTCGTACCCCATTCATTCGTTTTCATTGTTTTTCTTTTCATTTTTCTTTTACTATTTTTCGGTAGTCCAGCCAGTCTCTTTTTCGCGATTGTAAGTTTCTTCACCTTGGTACCGTTCTTTTCATTGTTCCTAGACTCCATTTGAGTTCTACTGAGACTCCATCTAAATTTTCAGACGAAATTTATTTCTTCACTGTTTCTTGATATATAGCTGGAGGTTAACACTGTGAATCGTCCTAGCAACGGTTTATGTTGATCCGCAATTATTTGACACTTTTCGATAAAGTGGTTATGATGTCAACCTTTTATTTTTGCCTAAGCAAAACGTGGACTCCGGGCCAGATCAAACCACGTTTTCCCTTTTTCGGGGTGCTCGCGTATTACGCACTGCACCATGGAGGCTGTTGCTCTGCATTTCTCTTAGCTAGTTTTCTACCTAGTGCTGCTATAAACAGCCACCCGTCGGCGAGAAAGTGGTTATATTTTTTGCTTCACATACAATCGTCAGGGGTGGGTAGCGCAGTGGTATTGGCGATAGATGCTGTTGTCATTTCTGCATTATTTTAAAATGACTTGTTGGACTTTGGAACGAAGATGTTTGTTAATGTGATGTCGATGCTGCTCAATATGGTGGATCGAGATGGGAATGTGGTTCTCAGAAAGATTTTACTAGAGGTCTTAAAATGAGCTTAAGTTTGGAAGTACTTAGTCCACCACCATTTTTGAGGACAGCAGTCCCTTTACTAGCGCCTTTTCCAGAGATTCGGCGTTTACTTGGCATGCTTTTTCAATTTGGTAGATTTGTCACAGTCCTCAGTTGAGTAGTGATGTGCTACGCTTGGTGCTTCCTTTCCATGATTTTGTTGGTGCAAATGGTAACGTGTTCATTAGGTTATCGTGTTATTCAGTGTTGACTAAATGTGTCTTTTGTTCGTGATCTAGGGGAAAGTTCTATGGTTTATTGGTTTAGTTTGGTTTGGTTCAGTGCACCCTTCCAGGATCTGAAGAAGGCGACACTGCCGAAACTTTAGGCTACTATTGTATTGTATGTGTTTTGTACGGGATTAAACGTATGGATACCTTCCAACGGTTTACCGCCTCATCGTGGCTGGGAGGTGTTCCTGGGTGTCGGGTTGCGATGTACACCCGGGATTCATCTCGCGGCAGGGTCTCTTAAGCTGAGAAGGAGTCCGGCATTTCCACCAGGAAGACCATCTAAGAGTAAACCGATAACAGGATCCACCATCGTCCTGGTATCGAACTAGTCGCATGGTGGGAAATCTTCCTCGGATCGACAAGCGCGGCAACTGCCTGTGGTGATGAAGACCTGAGGCAGACGTTGGACAGGCTGACCTCGAGATTCCAGGGAAACAGTGGCTAGACCAGCAAAACTCTGGAAAATGGAGATCATGCTGGGCCTCGCACAACCAGTGAGGACGGGCCGTCCAAGTACCCAAGTAAGTAAACGTATGCTGTATAACAATCTTGCGATTGATGAGAAAGAAAGCGGCGTATCTGTGGTTTATGTTATGATAACAGTTTTAGTTTTCTTACTAGGTTTCATTTCGACTATTTATGCCATGTTTTTAAAAACGAGGGTTAATACGGGCGGAGTAAAAGTGCTAGATTCAAGCATCCTTAATCGTGGTTGTAGAGTTCTTCAGGTGTAGCTGTCATTTAGGTCTAGGCTTGGAGGTGAACACTGGCATTGTTGAAAGCGTAATTTCCTCTGCGAAATACTTTCACTTCTTCGTAGGATGTCTACGATTTCATCGTTATTACAGATGGATACAAAGCTGTACGCGCAGGAGTTGTCAGTACAATGAATAATCCGTCTTTTCTAAGTCGATATATTTGGTATAGGAGTGGTCATACTCGTTCTATGGACTGTAACTCCAACAAATCATTTTTGGCCTGTACTAAATGTTTTCCTGTTCTCATCATCTTTACTTCTTCATTCCTCTAATTTTAGGAATTTTTGTTTGAATTGCTTATTCATCACCTTTGTTCTCGATTTTACATTCTGTCTTCATGCAACGATTTTAGTGCCGTCTCTGTATTCGACTTCCCATGAGTCATCTTTTGATGTGGATGCTGGGTTAGCTGACCAATGTTCCCTAGATGTAAAGCTGGTTTTTAGGGTTGTCTTTGAAAAGACATTATTTGCTATTTACTCATTAGAAAGCAAGTTTTCATTTGGAACACCTCTAACACATTGAGTCAACTCATAGACACGCTTCTACACGTGCTGGAGGATTTCCACCTGCGTGCTGCTCGTATCAATCCTATGGCAGAATCAAACAAAAGGTTCCATTCGTCGATTCATAAAGTTCTCTGGAAAGAATACGGTCGATTGTCGATATCCGTTTAATCCATCCAGCATCCTTTAGTAGGATGCTTAATGTTACTTTCTTCTATTCGGTTGTGATTTTAAACAGACTGTATTTGGGGGCGGTTCTAGTGTGTAAGACATATTCCTCATCCGAAATTTGAGCTTAGTTTTATTAATAACACTGTCCAGTCAACGGTTTACCGCCTCATGGTTTCTGAGAGGAGTTCCTGGGTACCGAGCTGCGATGTACAGCAGGGGATTCATCTCCTGGCAAGGTCTCCCATGCTGAGAAGGAGTCCGGCTTTTCAATCAGGAAGCCTGGTAAAGAGTAGACCAATACCAGGGTCCACCACCGTCCTGTTGTCAAACTAGTCGCGTGGTGGCAAATCTCTCTCTGATCCCCAAGGGCGGCGACTGCCTGTGGTGACGACCTGAGGCAGACTTTGGTTAAGCAGATCTAGGTACTTCAGGGAACCACAATGGCTAAGCCAACAAAACTCCGAAAACTGGAAATTATGCTGGAGTCCGCACAAAGAAGACAAGCCATCCCATTATCCAAGTGATAACGCTGTCATAAAGCGACCAGTTCCGTAGACTTTACAGGGGATTTTGTTCAGTCTTGCAAAGTTTTCAAGCGAAAAAAGAACTTATTACTTCTTCTTAACCTTACCCAGATTGCAGGAGATCACTCTTTTTAATAGTATTAGAATGGAGGGTCGAATAAAATATTAGGAGCTAAAATGAAACTGCTTGTTGAGGGTAAGGCAAAGCAAGGGCCTCGATGGTGCAATGTGTGGCATTTTAGCCCGGAAACGATAATCGAGAGCAATGCTAGATTGGGGTCCGAGCTTTGCAAATTTCTCAGCGTCGTTGTGATTCTGTTTCGCATAATACGCTGTCAGGAAAAAAATAATAGGCATGAATGAAAACATTAAAAAGCTTTATTGCTATACTATAAAGTCACACTTTTACTTACTCACTCACAATCACTTAAATCAAAATCACAATCACAATCTTAATCACACTTTTCATTCTAACATGTGAATTCCTTCGACGAGTACTTCGTTTAGGATGAGAATCAAATTGGCGACATCATGCGTCTTATAACTAAGGACCTTAGTGAGCCCTACTCCATTTATACATACAGATATTTCATACACAATTGGCCAGAGCTCTGTATTCTGGTATGTCTTATTTTCTTCATAATTTTAGCAGAATCTTGAAGGTAGTGTCTCCGTGTTAAAAGTTTTCGTAGTCACGTGCGACGTCACTTTACTTTGTTTGGCGGAGCTTTGCGTCATAGTATCGTAATAGGTGTTGCCACTCCACACGGTTGGAAAGGGTCTGTGGTGTTGTTATGTTGCTTTTTGAAATGGGTCCATGCCCAGCTGTATTGTTCTCGAACGTTTCGTGTTGTAGGTGAAAAACGATAGGGAAGCTTGTGGTATACATATATATATATATATATATATATATATATATATATATATATATAGCATATATACATATATGTTTGGCCATATATGTGCATATATAGCACAGTATAATATTATACGTTATATACAGCTTATACTTTGTATTATCTTATATTATGTTATGTTGTATTATGGGGCGCAGGAGGCGCCCTGCAATAAACATGAGATCGATCTCCGCGCTCCATGGTCATCAAGCCCTCCATACCTCCGGGTTCGGTAAATTGGTACCAGACTTGTCTGAGAGGATAGCAGCACTTGCTGTATACATCGGTAAGCCACTGCGAGTCATTATAAAGGCCAGATATGCCTTCAATCACCTTCAACGATGCGTAATGAAGTCGAATGCATCGCGTATCCCTCAGGGATTGATCAACGCCGAGAGCTTCATGCTTTTATGTTGTATTATTAAATTACGTTCTATTTTTATCGTTATTACGTTGTATCATCGTCATTACCTTATATTTCTTACATTATCACTGTTGTATTATATTATTACTTGATACTTGGTACTTGAACGGCCCGTCCTCACTGGTTGTGCGGGCCCCAGCATAATGTCCATTTTTCGGAGATTTGCTGGTTATGCCATTGTGGTTCCTTGGAATCCCAGGGTCAGCCGGGCCAAAGTGCCCGAGGTGTTCACCACCACAGGCAATCGCAGCACTAGTGGATCAGAGGGAGATTTGCCACCATGCGACTTTGATACGAGGACGGTGGTGGATACAAGTGTTGGTTTTCTCTTAGCTAGGCTTCCTGATGAAAACGCCAGACTCCTTTTCAGATTAGGAGACCCTCCGCTGAACATCGCAACCCGACACCCTGGAACACCTGCCAGCTACGATGAGGCGGTAGACCGTTGGGAGGATTATTTTATTTGTATACTTATATTAGTTTTTGTACTATTCAAATGCTATATAGTTCATATATATATATATATATATATATATATATATATATATATATATACATGTACATAATTACTAAATAATAGTGTTAAGAATTATATTATCACCGCATAACTCTGTATGGAGATGATTGGTCGTAATGAAAATGATACAAAATTTATTTAAGGCATATGATACGATTTCGGAAGTGTATGTTGGAGCAGTTGTCTGCAAATTGGATAGAAATGCTGAAGGCCGACGAAAAGGATATTTAGCGATGCTAGCAATCGACGAGTCGTGTAGGAAACTGGGATTAGGTATGCTTCGTCTCCTTTCGGATTTTGTAGCCTCTGCTTCCAACTGCTTTTTTCTGGCTCTTGGGCGTCTCAGATCTTTTTTGCTGCTTATGTATTTAGTTTTTTTGTTTTTAAATTTTGGTTTCCTTACTTGTTTTTCCAATAAAGCTCATTAGTTCGAACGGCCATTGCTTGACTTTTGTTGTCGACACCATCCGTCTGTTCAACGGAACTTTCAGAATTCGAAGTTGGCCATATTAATTCTTGGAGTGAGTATAGCTAGCACAGTAGAAGTGATGCTGTTCAATACGCGCAACACCGTGATTCAGTCTAGCAATTGTGCGTTTTACAACCGTTTTATTTACTAATTTGGAGGACTGGTGCTAGACTTGCTTAGAATTGGTTCACTCAACATTTGTTCACACCGCAGCAAGGCTTTACTCCTGGGTATCCAAAAAGAATCGAATTCATTGACACTCGCAAATTAGACAAATGTTCTCAAGCAGCAAAAAAACCCACATGTAAAACCGGAAGACTTTCCTGGATTATGGATGACACTAAGTGAATGAATTGCAAGAAGTATTGGGATCATATAAAAAATCATTAGTAGCCACTTTTTATTTACTGCGTATTCCTTTTCATGGCAGGGTGTGATGTGAGATATAACTACAGTGATGCTAAGATATCTTGGGAACTCCTAACCACAGGTCCAGATACATCTGCGTTCAGGAGTTTCGTAAATATCTCAAAATCATTGGTCTTTAAATGGTGTTTCTGCCATCAGTACTCCTAGAAATGAAGATTTCTGTATACTGGTTTTATAATATACCTTTGTCTTTTGGTTTAATTATCCTTCCAGCGCTTTTCACCTTTAATACATCCCTTTCTTCTGGGAAAAGAAGACCGATTTTAACAGGATATGTGTTTTGAGTGGCTTATTTGACCTGGTTTTAATTTTATCGGATATCAATACTTAGCTTCCTTTTATTTTAAGAAATGTGTTTAAATCTGTTACTTCACACTAAGTATCAGCTCAAACCACTGTTCAACTCAAAGTTTTGCTACCTATGTTCAGTGGACCGCAATAACTCGGAATGGTTTTCGAATATGTTCATGAAAATAACTTTAATAACTACTCTATGTTGAACATCTGGAAAGCAACCACTGTTGTCCCATGGTTAGGTTTGCATAGTGGAAGCTGTTAAGTCTTCGTCATGCCGACATTTCTTGCCAAATCCCTACGTTAACGAAACGTAGAAACGAGCACTACTTTCTGTTTCTAATTGTCTAGTTTTGCTTATATTTCGGCTTCCTTGTGGTTCTATTTCACATATTGCCCTCAAATTAAAGGAATAGACAGTAAATAAGTGTTAAAAGATTGTATTTCTAACTGTAACTCGGTCTCTATCGCCTTGTGTTTCTGTAATCATTAAGTCCTCACAAGAGCCATTTTAGATCCCTTGATTTTCTTGCTAACTAATGGGACAATTTTCGTATATTTTTTAGGAACGCGTCTAGTTCGTCGTGCCATTGAAAGAATGCAAGCCCAAGGATGTGACGAAGTTGTTCTTGAGACGGAAGTTTTAAATGTGAACGCGCAGCGGCTTTATAACAATTTAGGTTTCATCAGGGAGAAACGCCTCATGAGGTAAAATATGTCCCCACAGTTACTTGGAGTACTTCGTTCATAGATTTCTGTAGATTCAATTACATTCTTTTCTATTACTATGAATAATAGTGTGAAATAACATCTGGTGCAAAGACCAAGGATTTCGCTTACAGGTATTATCTAAACGGTGGGGATGCTTTTCGTCTAAAGCTATTCCTTTCTCCTCCTGTGATTGTTGTAAGAAAGTCTTCGTTTGTATCGACAGGATCACAACATGACAAGTAGTTTCCAGGCTAAGGTTCTGTTTTAGTACTTTGAGCCTCCATCATGTTTGATTTTAGTTAGATTGCCTAGGTAGTTTCTTTATGAGTTACTTCTGGTCTCAGTTCACTGTTCTTGTTCACATTGTTGCTCACAAAGTAATGCATGCCAAGTTTTATGCCATTAGCATCTGTAGTGCGTAATAATTCCTTCATTTCTGTTTTGCGGCTTGCTTACATGAAATAAATTTCTTTGATTAAGACTCGAGATCTGACTTAGGTCTTTATATCACACACAGCGAGTTCGCCAAATAATTCCTTCTTCCAATTACTGCAGAACTTCTACCTGTTAAATGTAGATTTAAAGCACAATGAATTACAAATTTGTATGTCCGCATGAGTCAACTCGTGACTCTAAGCTATTAAATTGTCATTTGCTCAAATCTCGCACAACTCGAGCAGAATCGAAGTTTGACAACAATAGACGTACAATGCTTGGTTTCTTTCCCATTTTACTTTTATTTTGATACTTTGATGTTCTGTCCTGACTAATTGTGCGGGCCCCTTCACAGTCTCCATTTCTTTTGAGTTTTGCTCGTTTAGCCGTTGTGGTTCTCTGGAACCCCGAGGTCAGCCTGGTCAGAGTCTGCCCCAGGTCGTCAGCACCACAGGCAGTAGCAGCTGTTATTGATCAGAGTGGTTGATTTCCCACCATGCGAGTAGTTTGGTGCCAGGACGTTTGCGGATCCTGCTACTGGTTTACTCCCTAGCCGAGCTTCCTGATTGAAACGCCGGACTCCTTCTCAGCTCGGGAGACAATGCCCAGGAACAGCTCCCAACCATGATGAGGCGATAAATCGTTGGGAGGAGTTCTTTCCCATTAGTGGTAGAAAGTTTCTCGGAAGCATCGCTGACACCTCATCTTTACCGCTTTCTTAAAAAGGTGCGCGCAGATTGGTGAAGAACACCTCCTGGACACATGTTCGGCGTTGCACTCCTATTTAAATTAATATTCGTTTTCGGAAATGTCTGCATAACGATTACGTCATTCCTTGGTACTTCAACTGTTGATGCGTGAGTCTAAGTCCACCCATAGAATTGAGAATAAATCATTGAAAGTATTTTAACATACCATTTGTTTTCTTCGGACAAGATCATGTCTGAGTGAGAGGTTAAATCGTCCTAAGCAAAGCAATAGATAGTAGTTATATGTCAAAGATGTGTTGCAGAACTACGTTCCTGAAGGGTACATGGGCAATTTTGCGCGACATTCTCAGAAATTTGTGATTTTCATCAGATTTTTCTGAATTTGAATACTGTGGGGAACTCTATATCTTCTCTCACATCAGTTTAATGGTCATTTGCTGTATGTGGTGTGCGTGTTGGGCGATGGTTGAAGGCACCCAAGCGGTGCTCCACTCAAGAAGATGTGGCTCGATACGACTACGAAAGCCCACAACGCGTAGACGAATGCTTACGGGCCATCGACTCGGATCTTCGGATCTGAGGGAAGACGAAGACGAACGTTAGCAGAAAAAAAATTTGTATCTCGACCTTGTGTAAACTGAACAATCTAGACGAATAGATTGATTATTCTTGACGAGGTTAAGTGGACCTAAAACTCTCTAGACTTTTTCCTTTTCTTTCATTTTTCTTTCTTATCCTTACTCCCTTTTTTAACAGCTTCTCAATTACGATGATTATTTTGTTGGACATAAACTATGGTTTGAAAAGGAACTGATCTTAGAAACATTTTCTGGCAGAACCTTCGCCTTAGACCCAACCGGAGTAGCTGTTGCTTCCTATCCAATTAAGATGGCTATTTGTCGTGTCAAGTATAGCCATTCCTTCCGCTCACCTCCTGTGCACAAGCTCGCACCTGCTCGCTCGGTACATGTTTCTGATAAGTGCTTTTTGGTGCGTGAAGGAAGAGACGTAGTGGATCAGTACATGTCTACTATCTGGTTGCTGAACCACTTTATGATGTAGCCACATTCGGAAAGGGTTCTTGAACCGTTTAAGAACAGAAGGCGGTTCTTTATAGGTACTTTTCGAGCAAATTTTGTGTGTTTTGACTGTTCTCTCAAACAATCTGAGACATCCAAGTATTCTTATGTAAAAGAAATTGGTAAAACAATCAGCCATGGGTCTACAGTAGAGTAGACGTCGGAAATCAAGCATCAGAACCTTCACTTAAACTTCACTTTAAACAGAGGGGGTTATCAATGAAGCCTTATAGCTAAAAAGGTATTTGTTGTGATACTAGACGGACTCATCATCACGAATAGTGCGAGTCTTCACACACTTCCCATTCGTTTCCTTAGCGCAGTTCGTCCATGATGGTGGTCTGCTTCGAACATGGTGATGGCGTATTCATTGATCCTCCAATCGCTGCTATCTGGTAATGCTGATGGTTGATGTGACCCATAAACACGTCTGCCCATCGTGAAGGCGTTCGCTGCAGAATATACTATTGTCTAATAGATACTGTTGTGGTCCGCTGAACAGTCTCATTTTTTCCACAATTGTTCTGTTTTTCTCATTATATGAGTGAACCATCCATGCTTCGCAATCGAATCGTGTTATCCGGATCTCTAAGATGGCAAAGGTTTTGACGATCTGAGCTGTGCGTTATTATTAGACGTTGTGTGTCCCAGTTATATTTTCTGAGACATCGTTCAAATGGTCTGCCTGTGGTGCACAAAATTCCTTACCTAGTTGAAGTATTAGGCCAATACTCTGCTGCGCTATAAAACGCTGGGAGGACCGTTGAGTCGATAAGGAACACGGAAGCTTCGGGTTCATTCGCTGATCGGTGGCTTCTCTGAAGGAGTAGACGTGACCCATAATGGTATCCTTCTAATCTCAGTTTTTATGCTATTATCCTTGTTTACTGAATTGAAAAAAGTAAGCGTACAAGGTGGTCGCTGTAATCAGAGAAGCACTCGATTTGATTTGTTTCCAGATTCAGAGTCGATTCCCCATGAACTGGCTCTTAAACCTATTTATGCGTAGTTTAATCCCTTCCTCGTTGAACTCATTGATTATCACTACAATGCTGCTGAGATCTTTGCAAACTGCATGTGTCTGCGATGAGGACAGAACTCCGTATTGCCCTTCCCGGCGGTTAATGCGTTCACCACCCACACCATACGGGTCCTTCGTTTCGTCTTTTTTCTCAGCCATGTTGTAACTTGTAGGTGCTATTAGCAACCACCTGTCAACGAGATTGATCTGAGGAGCGTAAATTGGCACTGAACCCAGTTAAGCTGAAGCTATAGTGTAAATTTCAATGTCATCACTTTTTATTTATTGCTTATTTTTTTTAATGGCAGGGTAGTGTGTGAAATATAACCATAATGCTGATGGAGCTGATCGATAGAACTAGCTGAGAGACAAGCGAAACGAAGGAACCGTATGGTGTGGTGGTTAACGCGTTACTCCCCGGAAAAGACAATAGCGACAATAGCGCGTTCGTTCCCCACCGTAGACATTTGCGGTCTGGAGTTTTGCAAATATCTCAGCATCATCTTAGTTGTATTTCACATGATACCTTGCCATTAAAAATTATAGTAGGCAGTAAATAAAAAGATTAAGATTATAACCATAATGATGCTGAGATATTTGCAAAAGTCCGGACCGCTGGTGTCTGCGGTGTGCACCGAACACGCTATTACCCTTTCTGGGGGCTAACACGTTCACGGCCACACCAATGCAAATTTATATATATATACGTATATACATATACATTTATCTACACATATATACATGCATATATATATATATACATATACATATGTATATATATATATATATATATATATATATATATATATTTATACCATAGTTATCTAATATCACTAGACTTGCCTGTCATCTCTTGTTCCGTTCATCAGCGAGTGACTCTATCGGGCGCCAGCTAATGTTCCATTTCTTCCTGTCCCGTGGAAGAGTAGCCAGAAGGGTGTTCTCGCTCTAGGATCTCGTTGAACTTCGCAGCCATTTTCTAGAGTTCTTACAAGAAAGTCTAAGTATCCGATCGGACCTGGTTTGTTTTTTAACATTCCGAAACATGGAGTCGCTAAGGTGTCCATCGGTTATCGCTCAGATGCATTAGCTACCGACCCCATCTGATTTTCACAATTTCGGTGTATCGTCTGGTATGGAACACTACTTGATTGAGGTATCCTCGTTCGACGAAACCTTTTTATGCAGGATAGGTGCTGATTATATTGTCTAGAGAAAATTGTCTACGGTTATTACTGAGACCCCCTTCAATAGCCACGTTTTCCTGCCGCCATGTGAAGTAAAGGGGGGGGATGGATATATCACCATCAGGTTCTCCCTTCCCAGATTTGACAAGGTTTTTTCGTGAATGAAAAATCGAACACCAGATCCATACATAATAAGACTCCACAAGGACCTTCCACTACTCCTCGTCAACGCATAGGCTCGGCCACTTACACGTTACCTGCTAGAAATCACGGTCCCAATTCAGTGGAACACCAGCAAGCCATATTGACTGTCTGCTACTCAAAAACTTTGCTCGATTCATCTTGAGAGGGTTGACAAGACACTGGATGAAGGACAACCATGTGGGCAAGCAGGGGTTTCGAAAATGATTCAATACAACAGACCACATCGACACGGCAGCAAGACTTACTGAAGCAACACGAATGTGCAAGAGACCTCTATGTCTCACTTACATCGATTTAAGGAAAACTATTGACTTAGTTGAGATGGAAGCAGTTATGCAAGATCTCGGCAGCCAAGGTGTATATACAAAGGGTCAAGGGGTACTGTTAGGATTCGAGGGCTACTGCACTGTATAAAGATTTTTTGTGAGCTATATAAGAAATTCATGGCTAAGATATCAGCATTTTAGAACGATATTAACATCGATGTGGAAAGAGAAGAGGGGGCTCGACAAAGCGATACGCCCTCGCCAAAATTGTTCACTGTCACCCTCGATCGAGAACGTCATGCGAAGACTGGAGTAAGAGAAGGAGTGGAGCTCGATAATCGGCAGTTACAAACCAAATGAAACGAATATAGCCGATTTTGATAACACATGTGAAATACTGGTCTTCGGCTAAATCTGATAAAACAATGTTCACGAAGAACGGATTGGTTTTCTATGTTTCATTCACGCTCAGCAGAACGAATGCCCTCCAATTGAATCAGGTATTTCTTCGTATTCTTGTTGAGCAAACACGAGGTGTTATTTTTTATCCTTTATTCACGAACAAGCTAACGTTTCGGCGGACTTCGCCTTCCTCAGAGCCTGGAAAGGTCAAGTTGACAGCAATCTATTCGGCCATACACCTCCATAACCAAACAGAGAAAAGCTAAACCTAGATTTCAATCAAATTGAACACAAAATAGCTTCTTTGCACACTCACCGCTTTCTATGAGTCTTCCACTGAGTATGTCGCGTGGAGACCAACCGCGCAGAATTCACATGGAAGCTTAATGTGCTCCCTCTCATTAGAATAATAGGCTTATATATTGCTCAATATCACGCGTGATAATGAGGCATTCTTCACTGCGGTTTATTTTCGGATTTCTGCAATTGATCCAGAACGCCTCGAGAGTTTTGCGCGCTTGTGTTCGCGATTCCCGTGCGAGGATTGTAACCCGCACTTCAAAGTTCTCCGCGTTATGTCTCTGGGTCCTATGCGTGCCTAGTGGGGTATTTGGTTTGCGTTTACTGACTAGGTGTTCTTTTATGTGGACACAGAGTGGTCTACCCGTTTCGCCAATGTATTCGCCTCCGCACGCCTTACAGGAGATCAGATAGACTGTACCCGAGCTCATGCAATCACCGTCTCTATCTCTACCATTAGGACAAATTATGCAGTTTTGCGTTGCACATAGACGGTCATATAGGTGGTTACGAACTAGCTGGCGCCTAAGAGGAGTACTCAGTGGTATTTCAACTACGTTTACCGAATCCTCAAGACCCGCCCTTCTTAAGCAACGTTTTATAGCTGCACATACACCATTTGTGATGAAGGGTAGGATATACGGGACCTTTCTATCGCTAGAGTTTTCGTAAGGGGCCCTAGGATTTCCCCCACACCTATCACGAGCTATAGTTTCGTAGCCATTAGAAATGGCTATTTGCCGCGCCAAGTTCCGGGACTCCTCTTCTCTGCTCTCTTCCCGTGCACACGTTGGTTGCTGTTCGAAACATATTCCTTACAAGCGCCCTTTTTCGTGTGAGAGATGTGAGAGGAGAGGTAATGAACCAAGATATTTTTACTACTTGGCATTCGGTACTACTTTATAATGTAGCCATTTTCTGACAGGTTAATTTGGACGTTCGGGAATGGAAGCCAGTTTTCTTTCGGTTCCTCTCGGGGTAAACTTGATATACTCTTGACTGTTCGTTCAACAACTCGAAACATTTCTCCATTTCTTCTTGTGTTGAGCAAAGGACAAAACAGTCATCTATATATCTACAGTAGAGTAACGGCCCTGAGATCGGTCATTGGTGCTTCCACCTTAGACATAAACGCAATGGCAAGACTTGGTGCCAGTCGCTGTCCCATTGCCAACCTTCTTATTTGTAATAAGTAGTAATTTCCGGACCATCTGAAGATTGAGCAGCTCAAGCATTCGTTAAAGAGTGCCACCAACTGCTCTATCTTGAAGCCATACATGTTTATTTCTCCTTCGTGTTGTGTAAGGAGTTCGAATACGGCTTGCATTGCGGAGTCACTCGGCACGTTTGTATAAAGGGCGGTCACGTGGAAGGACTCCATCAGGTAAATATTAGGGTTAAAAACCATGTTATCCTATCCGTTGGCCCGTCTTCACAGCTAATGATAGGTCTAACCTTAAACAATGATGCATCGGTAGACGCAAGATCATGGCTGGATACTATCTTATGAGTTTTTATAAGCAAGTAGAAGACGGGATATGTTGGTAAGTCAACTTTTAGTTGAGAGATAACTGATGGTTTTAAACCAGCAGCCATTGCCATTTTTGACCCATTCGTGGCTCAATTTTCGGTATTTACTTTTAAACTCCTTCTCAGATGATGGACGATAAAGTGAAGCATCTTCAAGATGCTTTTTCGTCATCTCAACATCTAACTGATGGGGAATTACGACAAACTCTCCACCCTTATCACTAACGGATAGTCTTATGTTTTTTCAATCTTATCAGCTCTCGTACCTCTCGCATACCACGTTTTTGCACTTCAGTGAGGTTGGAGCTGTATTTTTTCGCGCGGTAGTGATTAAGGACTTTGAAAGTTTCATTTGCAAACACCCGGATTTTTAATATCAACTTCATTCCTGGGCTCTTGTTGTCTAAAGAACGGCTGAGGAAATGGTGCTATTGGCAGTGCCACCATTTGGTGTTGTTCGCACCTATTTTGCGTTTCGTCTCTAGCTTTTTTACGGAGTCTATCTTAAGGACAACCAGTGGACTAGTGTTACTGACGACTGGATGTCTCATGATTTCAAACGCATATCTGGAGGCCCATCGATCGAACAGTCCGAATCATTCACGAAAACTGTCGAAGAAACTAATACGAGCGAGGAGTCCCTGAAGGGAGCAGAAGAGCTGGGCTACTCTTGCTCGCGACAGAGAGAAGTGGAAAATCCAGTAGTCACTGGACGATTAGCTGAACGATAGGTGATACAAGTGATTCAATGTTGCAGCCGAACATTGCCTAACTGATTGTATTGGACACCTGTTTCCAAGTTAATTGGGTCATAGTAGGAAGCAGCTCAAATATGTGTTCAATTCGAAAAGATTTTTTTTACCTGTTTTCTGCGTGATGTAATGCTACATATCCGGAAAAAGCGTTGTTTTCGAAGGTTGAATGTATATGCACAGGCTTCAACCAGGCATTTCTTGGCGCTTCCTTTGAGTTACTGGAGCATAGAAACGGGTAAGGATTTGTAGAGAACATGTCCCAATTTTTTGTTGATAGTTTAAGGGAGCAACTTTCACGTATCCTTAAGTAGACGTTAAGTTGGTCGTTCCACTGACTCAAGACAAAAGATCTGGCGAAGTTGTTCTTGAGATGGAAGTTTTAAATGTGGACGTGCTGCGGCATTAGCATTTTAGGTTTCATCTAGGCAAAAAGCCTCTTGAATTCACTATGCTTTTTACGACTACGAATGAAGACTGTTAGGCGAACCAAGCAGCCTTTCAGATGACGGCCACCAGTACTCTACATCGAAAAGCGAGTGCTTCGACCCTGTCTACAAAATGCAAAAAAACAAGATGCCCGCTCAATTGAGGAAGGGTGCTACGAAGAAATACCGTTGTGGTCAATAATTGGAGGACCGTCATTAGAGGAGAATAGTGGGTCGGTCATTGTTGACTTGCAATTTTATTAGGTCAAATGCTAAAGTATATTTAAGCGAAAATTCGATAAACCTTCGAATTAATTGCATAACACGGCTTTAAGAAGGTATAAAAAATACCGTTAACACAGATCAGATGAGCCAGAAAAGTCGCGGGTTGCCGGATCAGGGGGGTCTGGCTCCTCGTGGGATGGCTAGTTCGTAGCCTTTGTACGAACGTCTATGCACAAGGCGAAATTGCATAATGTGTCTCAGCTGTGGAGTGGTGATTGCATGAGATCGAGTACGGTGTACGTGATTTCTTACAAAGCATTTAAGTAAGGATCTATACTTGGGACGGGTAGACAACACCGTCTCCATATTAGAGGAACATCCAGTCAGTAAGCTTAAAGTTAGTCCAAATACTTCACTGGGCATACATTGTGAGGGCAAAGCCATAAGGGAGAAAATTGTGAAGTAAAAGTCGATATCCTAGTCTAAAAATATTGGCGCATAAAACACTTGAAACGTCTTGGAGAAATCGCAAAACTCCAAAAATGAACCACAGGGACGATTGCTTTATAATGCGTGACCGCTCGCCAGCTGATTTTTTGACCTGAGCCAGCCACATTTCTCACCCATGTTAGACTCTGCGGAGCTGCTCTCTACTAAATAACTTAGTTACTTATAAAAAAACAAGAGGGTTAGTCTTTTTAAAAAAAGCTGTTTGCTACGCGAATGGAATTTATGCATAGAGCCTCTTCCGCTTGGCTTATAAAAGTGTTTGACTGAGTAAGCTGCATGTCAGCCTAACGTTTAACGCCTAAATGACAGCCAAAAATCACGTGGTTAAGAACCACGTGTCTGCTCCAGAAGAAAAAAAGGCAATAACTTATTGAACACTGCCGAGATTAATGGAATGTCGGCCCTGTGAACGTTCAATCCTGTAGCTTGACTTTTTGGATGTAGCTATGTGCTTTCCTCTTACTGTGAATCGTAGTATGAAACAGTGTTCGATGCAAAGGCGACAGCTTTCACCTGCAGGTATCATTTAGACCTTTCTCATCTTGCGGCTATTAATTTAAGGGTTCCGCTTTAATTCATTGAGCCTTCATCATATTTAATTCCCCGTGCTTAAATATCTTTCCAAGTCTGAGTTACTTTTGGTTGGCTGTTGTTGTTCACGTTGTTGTTCACAAAGCAATATGTGTCAAGTTTTATGACATCAGCATCTGTAATGCATAGTAATTTCTCAATTTCTCTTTCACAAATGTCTTACATAAAACAAAATTTGTTAGTTAGAGGATCGAGACCTGAGTAGACATGTATGTCACACCGAGACCAGCAAATACCTGGTACCTCGAACTATTACCCATTAAGTGCAGATTTAAAGTAGAATGGATTAGGAATTTGTGTGTAGGAAGTAACGTGTGATTCTAAGCTATAAAAATTGTCGTTAGCTCAAATCTCGCACAACTCGAACAGAATCTAAGTGTGGTAACAATAAGCGTACAATGCTTGATCTCTTTCCCATTAGTGGTAGAAAGTTCCTCAGAAACATCACTGACACCACTTCTCTACCGTCTTCTTGAAAACGTGCTCGCAAATTGGTGAAGAACACTTCTCCTGGATACATGTTCGGCGTTTCACTCCGATCTCAATCAGTAGTTGTTTTCTGAAATGTACTACATAAAGGTTACGTTATTCTTTGACACTTCAACCGTTAGTGTGTGAGTCTAGGTTCGAACACGGAAAAGCGCCCGCAGACAGCTTTGACGAAACCATCAGAAATTTATGATTTTAATGAGACTTCCTTGAATTTCAATACTCCTAGAATTGTAAGCCATCTCTCACAGCAACTTAATTTCGTTTTCTGAATGCGTCTTATCCTTTTTCCACTCTAATTATACTCACACGTATACATATATACGTGTATATATGTATGTATACATGTATATATGCATATATATAATATATGTATGTATTATGTATACATGATGTGCGTGTGGGGCACTGCTTAGAGGTGCCCTGCAATTCTCAGGTGGTCCTTGGGTGGACCCATTCAACAACGTTCCCCACTTCTACAGTGTCAGCAAACTAGCACAACGCACATCTGGGAACGGATTCTTCTGATCCACAAAGGGCTGCGAGTGTTCTGGTGGAAATCAAGGAAGCTTCAGCAGTACTTTACTAGGATTTTCAGGAGAACATCGTTGGACCAGCGTTTAACGATGCTTAAGAAGAAGAAGAAGTCTTTAAATTATAAGCGGATCCACTTGCAAATCCGTACACTTTCACGCCTTACGAATGCAAGACAATGAAACGAATGCAGAAAAGATGTGCTGGAATCAGCCCGTTAAATGATGATAGGTTATTCAAATAATGTTAGAACCTCGTGTTTGCTAAACAGAAATACAAAGAATTCTTCAATCAATGCCGAGTTTAATAGAAAGCCGGTCGTGGGAATGTTAGGTTGGTTGGAAATTTATACGGGAACATATAAGGCATAAAGCATAAGGAATAAAGCTCTTGGCGTTGATCAATTCTTCAATGATGCGCCATGCATTCGACTTCATTAAGCATCGTTAGAGGTGACTGAATGCATATCTGGCACATACAATGATTAGTAGTGGCCTATCGATGTTTCGAGTCAGTGCTGGTATTCTCTCATGCAGGTCTGGTACCAATTTGCGAACCAGGAGAGATGGAAGGCTTGGTGAGCCTGGGGCGCGAGATCGACCCCGTGTATATTGCAGGGCGCCTATAACCATTGCTCTACACGGGTCCCTACATGTTATGAGGAATATGAGGAGACTTATTTCGCCCTACATGTTTAAGCAACACTTTCTTTCAAATTGAATAACATTATCTGTCAATACAAACCTTGTTTTATCCACATTGGCTCTGCGTAATTGAATTATAACATGATTTTTTTTTCGACAAGTTTTGCAAGTTAAAAATTGAGAACAGCCATTTAGATAAATTTGTTTTATGAGTTCAAAATCGGTCGCAATGCAGCGCATACACCCCGAAACGTTAACTTGGCATGGAGCCAAGGAAGTGTGAATGCACAGTGCGATGTTGGTTTCGAAAATTTCGTCGTGGAAAATTCGACGTTGACGACGAGGAAGGTTATGGATGTGCTTCCGCTGTAGATGACGATGAATTGGAGAGTTGTAGAGGTAAATGCAAAAAAAAAGTTCGAAGACTACCGTTAAAAAATGCGACATAAGCATCCCATTTGTATCGAAGCAATTGAAATATTGCAAAGTCGAAGAGGCTCGAGACCGTACGAATTCGATGGTCCTTCTCCACGATAGGACACAGGCATGCGTCGTACTACCGATGCTGTAAAGGTTGAGCGTGCTCGGCCGTGAAACTCTTATTCTTCCAGCAATCTCTGCAGATCTCATCTACCAATTACTACTTCTTCAAGCGTCTCGATAACTGTCTATGTAATAAATACTTCAGGAGCAAAGCCGAGGCCGAAATTGACTTCAATGACTTCATCACCTCTAGAACTCCAGTGTAAAATGTTTGTTTCAGCAGTTTTTTATTCCGATTAGTAAAGTTTGTTTTGAGCTGAAAAGATGTCACTTGAACATAAAAATTGAAACTTCTGCATGATCTTCCGATCACCCTGATATATCATTGATAACAATGTGTTTGTTACAAACATAGTTCTCCACAAACCTGAGTGATTTTGAGAAAATAAGGAGTAGATAAAGATTGAGAGCAGATTTGGTGCAAAAGATGAGCATCACTAGAAATCCTGACCATTTCCCATTTCCCGTTCCAAAAGTAATCGCCACTTGTCCGACGGAGAACACTGCCATGTTGATGATGCATGGAATTAGAAGCCTGTAAGAGCATACTTTCGAATAATATTAAATTCTCCACTAAGATTTGCAGAGCAGTGCAGGACGGAGTAATTTAATTCCGGATTTATAAAGTCTTGGTCATCGTTTATTTTAGCTTCGTCTCATTGCTTACCGATCAGCTGTATCACCACCAGTCGTCTTGTTGATCGCCGAGAGACCCGATCGGGCCCCCAGCACATCCATTTCCTCGTGTCGCATGCAAGAGGTGCTCAGTGGGTTCTGCCCGCGTTAGAGACACGTTTAACATTATACCCTTCTTTTAAGCTTTTTCATGAAGAAATTTTCCCATCCTTGACAATTTCGCTAATAGAATGGCTCCTTTATCGTTAACGTAGATCGGAGCTTCAGGTCTATTCTCTCAATAGCGTATACGATACCTCCTAGCATCGTGCTTTCGACATCACGTTATGCATTTAAAAAGGAGTGGTCTTTTATCCCTGCTTACGTGGCGACCAGGTTTCCAACACGTACTTTGTGAATCGTAGAGTTAAAAAGGTGAGTATGGAGTCTTGTGTTCTTAGTTCTCTTCACTACGTCCTCTACGCACTTCATAGCTTCCCAATCAGACCGCTATCTTCTTGCGGGCTCTGGGACTAAGTTATTTCATATTATATCATATCATATCATATCATACTGACGTCTCAACTTAGACATAATGCTTGACTTTCCATATAATTTTTTATTATTTCTCCACGGCAGGGTATTATGCGGAACACAACAACAAGGATGCTGAGATATTTGCAAAACATGGACCCCATGCCAGATTCGAAAACGCGATTAGCTTTTCCGGAGACTCACCTATTACTTATTGCACCACCAAGAGACTTATTCTGCGTTTCTCTCAGCTAATTTTTTGCCCCAACGGTGCCATCAGCAACCAACCGTCAGCGGGAAAGATGTGGGGAGCACAAATCGGCATTGTACCCAGTTAATGGGTTTTTTTGATTTCCACTACAAACAGCTTAAGTGGCTTCGTTGCCGATTTGCGCTCCCTAGATCAATCCCGTTGATGGGTGATTGGTGACGGTGCTGCTCGATAGGACTAGCTGGGAGACAGACGAAACGAAGGACCCGCATGGTGTGGTGGTGAACGCGTTAGGCCCGGAAAGGGTAATAGCATGTTCGTTCCCCACCGGAGACACCTGCGGTCCAGGGTTTTACAAATATCTCAGCATCATTGTGGTTGTAGACAAAGATGACCAGTAACGAACCTCTTGCCAATTGCCAATAGCATCTCTTAGCTAGCCTAAGTCCACGACTAACAATTTACCAATCAGTGATTTGCCTACTCACTTATTCATTGAGCCTTGGTTGAATCGTGGTTGTTTCTTATTGTGTTCCCAGTGATCATGCTATTATCATTATTTTGGTCCTTTCTAATACAAATCTGTTGTTGCCACAATTCGCCCTTTATGGGTAAGCACACATTTCGTAGTACGTTTTGCACCTTCCCATCTGGATGTAGCATTTCGTCCACCCGCAGGTCGGCCATTATCAGTAACAGTACCCTATCCTACCCTTCCTCCCGATCATGCTTCGTGTCCAACAACGTCTGATATCATTATTTCCCCATCATATCACTAGCACTACTGTTCAAGGTATTTTAGCATTGCCAGTGCTTCTTATTGCTCTCTATACCAACTCCTGGTCATGTTATTGTTTATATTTTCACACCTATGGTCCTCCTGTCATCATATTGTTGTTTTTTATGATTCTTGTTATATAATAGTGATTTAACTACTCAATTCTGGTGTTACGATGACAACGAAAGACCGGCATGACAGGAAATATCCCACAAACAAGCAACTTAACTATATCTCTGCGTAGGTTATGAAAGTGTTCGACTAAGTAGACTGCGTGTTAATTCAACGTTTCCAGGTTCTGAAAAAAGCGAAACTGCCGAAACGCCTGCTATTGTGAATAGATGGTGCAATAACAACTTCCCATCTGCTCTTCAAAAGAACAAAAGAAACTATTGATCAGTGCTGAGATCAATAGAAAGTCGCTCCTGGGATTTCCTCTATGAATTTATAAACGAAAGACGAATATGACCGTAAAGCACTGCGCATTTTAATTACTTCATGGAAGAGTTTTGCGCTATAATACTCCAAGTGTTTAACAGGAAGGTTTGATTTACAGAATTTTCTCCAACATTTACGTTTTTTTTCGAAAGAGTTCTTTGTAAAAGTGGATTTTTTGGATACGCCATGGACTACATGACTTCATTCACGGTGCACTCGGCTTATGTAGACTTTGATGATGTCGTCTGATGTCAACATTACGTAGGGCACTTCGACCCAGCCTTCCTACCTAGGGAAGGGATGTGCGAAAATTATTGCCGCTGAGGTTCTCGAAGTATAAGAGAAAAGCTCACCTTCTCTCGACGTTGGTATATGTCGTGTGCATGCTTTCACTTGAAACCACAGATCTTAGCTTAACGAGAAGGATAACTGACCACCTGGAATTTTCTTCGATGGCAGTAATTTATGCTATCCCAACACTTTAACTTGTTTTACTTAATTGTTTTATTGTTAAACGAGGATGGAAAGTACTGGAAACATTTCCGGGAGTTCGACGTGCGGAAAAATGGAGAGAGGAATGCCGAGGTAAGAAAGCTTCTGCTTTAAAGGGATTAGATGCATCTCACATCTATACGATGAGTTGAAAGCAAACAAGATACGTACTTAGAGAAACTATACTCAATACATTTGAGACCTAGACAAAACTTTTACATCTGTATCAGCTAATGAATAGGCTTCCCAACGTTTCATTTGCAGTGGTTTCTATCATTAGAGTCAATCTCTCCCATACATGTTGAGCTCTCCCTCTCATCTTCCAGATGTTCTTTCAAGCTACAAATAGAGATGATCAAAACGGAGTGGCTGTCTGCTAATCCTATAACTAATTTCTGTTGAGAACAGCTAAATGTTCACAAGATCATTGTTTATTTTACATTTTCAACTTTCAACCCTCTCAACTACTTTTCGCACTATGTCTTCGAAAATGGGTCGAAATAGCTGCGAAACGGTATCATCTGTATCATCTTGTAGAACACCTCTCTTTACTTAGTGATAATATCGTTGTAGCACTACAAAATTCTGGTCGTTCTGCATACTGATCTTATTGTGCAGAACTTCCATGAGAGATTTGTCTCAGTTGGATTGAAGCCGTTGCATTAAGCCGAGAGAAGTAAAGCGAAATGAAATCTTGTACTTTAGCGACATCTCAGTTCTTCACGTTCATACAGTTTATAGTATTAAGTGGTTTCTAAGCGTCTTCTTGAACGCAGAGCTGCACTTCATTAGTGAGCTGCTAGCGGTGTTGAAGATGATTCTAATGAAGAGATTGTGTATAGCAGACAGCAAGCAGATTTCGTGATAGTTCCATCGTTTAGATCTCTCCTGTTCACAGCACGATCCAGCTAATTGTTCACAAATATGGAGCCTTGTATTCCAACGAGCAATGACTGTAAAGCTGACCCAGCATGGATTGGAGGAAAAGCAGTGGGTTGCATGGGTATTCGGCTATAATAATTTCAGGAATGGATACCGTATAGTTTTGACAGATGAAACACCATGTAAGCCCCCTGGAAGGACAACCGTTTAGAGTATATATCCATCCTGCCTAGCATGATATGGAGCTAGTTAAGCGTCACGGTTGAAGAGATTGGAGCACAAATCGTTTGCAATTTCGTTGTCCTTGATGTAGTTAATATTTTGATTGGGTACTAGAAGGCGATCATATTGGTATTACAAATGGCAAAGTATCGACGGTGGTGTTTACATTCTTCGCAGCAAGCAGTCTTGTTCTTTTCTTGTGGTCTACTTCTATCACTTATTTGCAGAGCTGCTTAAGTTCGGAGTTATGACGGTGGTTTTTCTGTGTGACTTCGCGTTTTCGCATGAGCACCAGTGTTCATGAAGACCGATACCTCTCAATCGCATCAATGGGCAATTCATATGCTAGTTCTGTATGAGTTCTAAGTACTGATCGTTACCATTGTTCTCCCAGATCAAGAAGGTATGATGACCTGAGATTTTAACGCTCTTCCCATACGGAACGCCGCTGTATCAGAGGCTCTCTCGGGGTTAGGAGAATGAGGTCTTTTGTTCCCATTAGTTCATAAAATATTGCGAAGCTACTCGTGTTTTTGCTCTCTTCCTCATCCGTACCCTAATGAATTCAGCGTTCCCAGAATGCTTGGAAAAGGAACTCTGAGCTATTTAAGAAGTATTCGAAACGGCAACCACTTCATGAAATTTATAGTTGGCTACGGAAAGCAGAAGAGAAGGCTTTATTTATTATGCAGAATTGGACTTGGAAATGGAGATTTAAAATTGAACGCGCTTACTGTTTTAGATGTCTTTTCCGCTATTCACAATAGAAAATTTTTCCTATTCAAAAATCAATGTACTAAGGGCTTTTCGAAGCAAACTCACTTTTGATCTCATAGCTGCCATCTTTAACCCTTGGCCGAAAATGAGCTAGAATTTTTGTTAAAAAACTTCACCAACAGTGCTAATTCGAAGTGTAAATTTCACTCTGCAGAATGGAAATTTCCTTCAAATATTGAACGAAAAAAAATCGAATGGTTCTAAACCAACGTGTAGAATATTATAGCAGGAATGATGGCAATCAGGTTGTTGATGAGGAACAACGTCGACTGTCCACCAGATAAGTAAAGTGAAATATCCTCAGCCAACATTCCGTACAACGATGGTTCATAGTAAAAGGTTACGTACCACGACTGAAAGTGTGTTGCCAGCACCTAAAATATAGTTCAGACTTTTATAAATGCGCTAGTGCTATGCATCAAATCGTAACAACAAATATTCTCATTAGCTTGTCGTTTTATGCAATCTTTACTTGTAATCTTTTTTTCCAGAGAGGCTGTTACGTTCCCGGGTGTTGAGCATGGAGAATTCACTGGCTATAATGGTCGCCTAAGCCAAAATATTTCAATATTTATATTAAAAGATCTGTACAAGTGCCATAAATCACTGATGCTGCGGTATCAACTTAGAAGCACCAGTTTACGGGCTAGGCCAAATGTAGTACCTCCTAGTATACTTGCTTTGATTTCGGAGAAAAGAAGAAGTGATTACTTCAACTAGCAATAAATATGCTTCAGTGCTACGCGCAACAGACGCTTCTTTCAACGTTCTCAGACGGTAAGCCATGAGGTAAGAAGCGACCGAATCTTGTGTTGCATATGGTCACAGCGGAACCGGATCACAGCAGTGGGTCCACGACAAACCGTGTACACTGGATCATAACCCGTATAACGTAAGTTGAGTCAAATTCCACGCACTCCTCCTACAGCAGACATAAGGTGCCGAAACCTTAACACAATTGACGAGAATTTTATTCTGCAATTTAAATGGCGTATTTCACGAGAGAAAGATTACATTGCGAAGTCTCAGTAAACGAATTCTATGAGCGCTTGGAACATCAGTCTTCACCGAAAGTGATTTCTGCAGATTTGTTGTCAGAAACTCCCTACGTCAGATTATGGAAGGACGGTGAAAGTGAATAAATCATCGGAGAATTGAAAACGATATCGATTGCATCCCCACAATTGTAAGATGATGTGTACTTTCCGAATACTGGACCTGATTACTATCTTCTACGTGTGGTGATTCGTTTCAGCCACTAACCAGGAAGGAATCTATCACTCCACAACAAAGGACAAACCGTGTATAACGGCGTTGTTTCGAATAAAACTATTTCAGAACATGATATGCAGACAGAATAGAGATTATCCGACTAATGTCGATCTTCTGCGTGTGACCAGCTAATACTGTCGACTTGATGTTGGGAAGATCAACAATGCAAGGCACAAAAAGGGTCTTAAAGACAGCTCAAAAATGATCCAGTCTTAAGGAGTGCACTCACGCACCACAGCAATGAAGTGCTTTTTACGTAAGTTCTGATGAATGAAGATAACATTCGTACAACCTTTTACCATGATATAGAATTGACAACGGAATAGTTTAACCCCAAGTCCTCGGTCGCTCCACCCTTATCTCTAATTTCGAAGTCGCTGTTAAAACGAAAACATGGCTAACTTCTGTCGAGATAGCAGCGACGAGCTACGTGATTGCCCCCATGAAGGGTACAATTCTAAGACGATTCCATACGATCCTCATAGAGAAGTGGTCCTAAAAGTGCGGCATTATTCCACCTAAGCTGCTCAGCGCTCCACCGAAGTGGGATCAATGGTAAATTCACCGGATTTTGTGGAAAAAATGTGTAAACACCAGCGGAACTTTTTGAAAATGAGATCGACAACTTTATGAGCCAATCGGTAGAATGAATAGGACCAAGATTCTAAGAAAATCAGTAGTATGTCCATTATACGAAAATCGTGTATAAAAACACGAATCAAGACGAACGGCTGCTGATTTCAGAGGCCGCACCAACTTTTTGGTGTCCGGTAAACACAGGAAACACGGTTGTCCTAGTGCTACGATGTGAGAGGTGGAAGGGGGTGCCTTGATTTGGCCGCGATTTCTAGTTAAGAATACAAAGGAAGTTTCTCAAAGAATTATAATCGGTGCATTAACATAAGTACATGCATGCATACAGAAATACACGCATACGGATATAAATATGTATATATATATATATGTATATATATATATATATATATATATATATATATATATACACAAAACACACAAACACGCACGCACGCACGCAGAGCGATAAGCAATATTGGCCTGTGAGAAATATCCCATCTTTGAGCTACGAAGAGCTGAACACGTCCAAACAACGGGAACGACGACCAGTTTTGTAATGGAAGTAATTAATGACGGACGAGAAGAGCGACAGACTGAGTCGTAAACGTATACATCCGCCGTGAAGCGCGTGCACCAATATGTTTATGGCTGACGTCAATCTATTGTATTCTCATCATAGCTCATGAAATGACACTCATCGGCGCCATCATACTTGGAGCAGATCACCACCATTGGCGGTAATTGCAAATGGGCAGAAGGGACAAGCCAGTGAAAAAAATGCTGCCCTCCTTCCCATAAGCCTTGTTAATGCAAACTTTCCAAGTTGTTTTTTTATATTCCAGATGGGTTCCTCAACGGCGCACATGTTTAGCCTTATTTCGCCTCACACATCTCTCCGCTGATAGTTTTTTTTCAGAAAAGAGCGGAAATTAACTGTTTGTTCGCCATTCTAGTTATTCTCTCTCTCCCAGCATTCAATCTACTTTGTCATGATTTCTTTTCTTCTAGCTCATACTTACCCAAATGAGCAAATTCCGCGTTTAACTGATGAAATAAAACTAGATGAAGATATAGTCTTATCGTCTTATCTATTCCTGTTCATGTAAAGAACGTGCCTCTGCTAATGAGACGAGAAAGAAACATCCGCATATTGCATAAGAGTGCAGTCTTCGTTGATATTTATATGAATATGGTGATCGAATCGCTGACCATCGAGACCAGGCGACGAGGGTTATGTGCCATACCATAGCGAACCACGCCCAGTCCAAATAGAACTGAAAATTCTTTGAAACATCGTTGATTATTAAGTTTCACGAAATCAATTCTCTTCTACTAAAGTTACCGGAAGATATTCGCAATGCACATATAAACTGGAAAGCGAAAGTCAACGAAAATGAATTCAGCTATGCTTTAGTCACGGGCAAGGTTTAAGCATTAAATGAATAGAAATACGATACCTGTAACCAATGTCGCCACTCCTTAGGAATTATCTCTGATTTTGAAACAATAGTCACTCCTGGCCAAATTCCATAGTTGAACAACATCAAAATGTCGAGGAATCCTGCCGACACTAAGAATCGGTAGCCGATGATGACCTCAAGTCAACTATATTTAGCTAGCAAAGATGCGATCTATCCACAATTCAGTACAATCATCTGAATGCAATATTGTTTCTATTCAGAAGGAAATGCCATCACTTCTGAGAGCCCATAACACAGTTTATAAGCAAGTAAATAGTACTTCAGTAAATATCAAGTAGTGCACTGAATTGCAGCTTCATAAATAGACCCTTGGATATTTGGACGGCCGACCTCGGGATCGTGCTGCAGTATAGTTCTCACATTACTGATATTTTGACAGCTGGGCAAATAGTTTCTAATATATCCACGCCAAGTTCTAATGCTATGTCTTGCTCTTATGAACCAGAAAGTGGTTCACCACCGTAAGGCTAGGCTTCTCTAGAAAAAGCGGACATTTGTACAAACTTTTTTTGCTAAATGGATCGAAATGTGCATGCTTTTCCGACTTTAGCTTGTGCTACCAGATATTGAACCATTTGAATCTAGAGGTTGCAGTTTGATTAGTGTGGTGGTAGCTTTTTTAAAGAGGACATGCCTTTGCCAAACCAATCCTCAGCAAATTGAAGGTCTTCATTGAAGTAGCACAAGTTTCCTTTCCAATAATCAAAAAAGATAGAATGGTATAGAGGTTTCGGACGAATATGGAAGTCATCTCGTTAAAATGATCACTTCAAGAAAGTATGTCTTTCATTGCTCCTGGACAAGCTTGCGCTGGTATTCAAGAGTGCTGGTGAGATTTCCGGATCATGCTTTTGAAGTGAGGACTGGTCCACTAGAGGACAGACCTCTTCGATATGTTGGCCAAGTACTTTTGCGCAACGATTTCCAGCCTGGAATTCATGAAGACTAAAGGTGTCTGGTCATCAATGAGAAGCATGGCCCAATGAAAAATTTTTATCTCGAAGATCGATTTTACTAACGGCTATTTCGATAACCGAAGCATTGTGAAAATAAGACGTGGTTTCGTCCCTCCGTCAACACGCGAGGCTTTTGAGACGGACGGGCAAAGATTTTGTTACATCCTTAATGTAGGAGCTTGACTGGCAATCCAGTTTAGTTGTTTACGAAATATATTAATTTGATCTCGATGCGGCTACGAACAACCACATCTTCATAGCGACCAGCATGGGACCATCCATTCGGACCAACGTGGCCCTGAAGAAGGCGAATGCGAGCAAAAAGATTAGCCGAACATAGCCGAATAATAGAACATCATTGTTTACGACGACCTGTTTTGAGATTGGGACCTTGGAAAACTAAATGCTTCACTTGATGCATGAAAAACCGGACTATGCTGGCGGGCACTACTTGATAACCCCATCCTCCTCTTCCTGATACCAAACTCTTGACAAAATCTCTAGAAATGGCAGAAGTGAAAACGCTGTTTAGATTGTTTTTACTTTTTCATTTTCTGCCTACTACAATTTTCACGGTAGGGTACTAAGCAAAATAAAACCACAACGTTGCTGAGATATTTGCAAAACTCTGGACCACAGGTGTCTAAGGTGGGGAACGAACGCGCTATTGTCCTTTCCGGGGGAGGAACGCGTTCACCACAAATATCTCAGCAACGTTGTGGTTGTATTTCGGTTAGCACCCTGCCATGGAAATTGTAGTAGGCAGAAAATAAAAAGTAGAACATTGTGGTTTCGAAATCTACAGCCTCAGCTTAACTGGGTTCAATGCCGGTGTGGGCTCCTCAGATCAACCCCGTTGACGGGTGGTTGCTGACGACACTGATCGACAGAACTAGCTGAGAGACAGGCGAAACGAAGGACTCCGTATGGGTGGTGGCAAACGCGCTACTCACCGGAAAGGATAATAGCGCGTTCGTTCCCCACCTTAGACACCTGTGGTCCAAAGTCTTGCAAATATCTTAGCAATGTTGTGGCTGTTTAGATTCTTGGAAGAAATATAGCTAGCACAATTGTGAATAGGAGCCAGCATCGTGTATTCACTCGTAAATTTAAAACTGGCTGAATTTAATTTTTTACTCGATTTTTGCGTCCACGAGGAACTTCCGAATTGCTTGCGAGTTCGGCTACTGCTTAAGAAATTGGTCTTCATCAAGAGCCTTGAATATTAGTCGAGTTGATTCTCACTGGAAACTTTGAATAGCTGTGCTAGTCATTCGTAGGTATTCACCACAGGAACCGGCCAACAATTGTGGACTGGAGTGAGGCTTTTTCAGCCAACGCACCAATTTACCAATTTATGGAATGCTAAAAGTAGATAAAGGAACGAATCAAAATAATTCCGTGGGCTAACCTTGTCTTGTCTCTTCATTATTCTTATCGATATCGTATAAATAATAGCAGTGACTACAGAAATTCCGATGAGTGACGCTCCGGCTAACACATCCTGCCAATTCAATGGTCTTTGGTACCAGTCCGGATCAGCCATTACTGCAGTTTCCTCTATAAATTCTCCTGCTTATAAGACATCAACAAATAACAAATTTTTCTCAATGTGCATAACCACAAAGAATTCGATTTGAAAGGAGTGTAATGGATTTGATCTTGGATTGTGAAGAATAATTGTGTTATAGTTAGGCTATTATTGTTTGCCTTATAGACCAAATAACATCGAAAATAGGAAAAACTCTCGAAGTTGATCAATCCTGTAGGATGAGCCATGTATTCGACTTCACTAAGCATCGTTGGAGGTGACTGAATGCATATCTGCGCTTTGCGATAACTCGCGGTGGTCTACCGGTGCATGGAGCCAGTGCTGCTAGGGCAAGTCTTGTATCAAATTGGCGACCATGGAGGGAGGGAAGGCTTGGTGAGCCTTGGGCGCGGGATCCCATTTGTATTGCAGGGCACCTCCAACAACTGCGCCACGGGTCCTCGAACATCGGAAATATTTCTTGTAATTAAAACTCGAATGTAGGACAAAGAGGTGAACAAAAAATCGTCGCTCAACAACTGCTTTGAATTCATAACTGCCAAACATAGCATACTTAATACTCTTTTAGAATACGCGACGGAGATCATTGGACGTCAATTTTTCCAAGGCTATATAACAAATGGGCGCGTGTGGCGCAGTGGTTGGAGGTGCCCTGCAACACACGCGTGGAATCGATCCCAGCGCCTATGGCCCACGAAGCCTTCCATCACTCCGGGCCCGGCAAATTGGTACCAGACTTGTCTGAGAGGATAGCAGCACTGGCTCGATGCATCGGCAGGCCACCGCGAGTCGTTGTAAAGGCCAGATATGCACTCGATCACTTCCAGCGATACTTAATGAAGTCGAATGCATGGCGCATCCCTTAGCGTTTGATCAACGCCGAGGGCTTTATCCTTTATCGTTTTATATAACACATACACAAAGAAAAAGGAATATGAGACAAAAATTACGAATAAATCCGTTCCAGGTTGACATCATTGTAACCTAATCGCTCACTTAGGGCCACAGCAAGCTGAAACCCAGCGGCACTCATCGGTTAAAAAGCTTTGTGCTAAGAGGTTCTAATTTTCTTCGTTTTTCGTGGGAGAAAAACAACAGATATAGGTCACTACAATCTTTCGAAATGATATATCCATTCCAATATATGTGAGGAACGATGGCGAAGAAATGAAGCACATAGAGACTCGTATTTTTCTTGAATACAACTAGATGTGAGTGAATTAACCATTGTTTGGAGAAAATATAAGCAAAAATGGAAAACAAAAAGCTAAAATGGAAGACGTGTTGAAAAATTCTGCAATGGCTTCAAACGACCTTTTCGAAGGACTCATTCATAGCCCTACTTTTGAGAAATTATGTGCTCGGAATAATCCCTTTCTCGAGTACTTCGAAGTTTTTTCGCTCCTTTGCTGGTAATCAGCTTGTTTCTTCGGATTCAAACATCAGCTCTGAACCTTTACGAACCAAAACAAACCGTTTTTTTACGAGAAAAAACGTGAGAAAAATCGATCGATAAGCTATTTACAATGTTTTACTTTTTAAAAAGCGAAAAGTTTATAAAACTACTATTAATTTAGCACATTTCCTATTGCTTCCTCAAGTGTCTTGAAAGCAAGGAGTTTCAGAATTATTTGCGATTACTATGTTAGTGGTACAGGGCGCGCGTGGCGCAGTGGTTGGACGCGCCGTTGCGACAAACATGTGGAACCGATCCCGGCGGCCTTCCATCCCTCAGGAGTCGGCAAATTGGTACCAGACTTGTCTGTGACGACCGCAGCAGTGGCTCGATACATCGGTAGGCCACCGCGGGTCATTGTAAAGGCCAGATATGCACTCAGTCACCTCCAAAGGTCTTTAATGAAGTCGAATGCATGGCGCATCACTCAGGGGCTGATCAACGCCGACAGCTTTATCCTTCATCCTTTTGTCTTAGTGGTAAAAAACTAACGAACTTACACAAATATGACCAATGTTTGTAATCAGACGTGAGATTATGGTTTTAGCCGTTAGTTATGGGTGTTTCCGTTGGTGTATGCGTATATGCGTGGGTATGTGCGTTCATGTGTGTATTTGTATATGTTTATGTGTGTTTGCGTGATGGCGTGTGTGGCGCAGTGGTCAAAGGGATCCCTGCAACACACATGAGATCGATCCCTGCGCCTGTGGCTCACCAAGCCTTCCATCTCTTCGGGCTTGGTAAATTGGTATAGCAGCACTGGCTCGATGCATCGGTAGGCCACCGCGGTTTATTGTAAAGACCAGATATGCATTCGTTCGCCTCCAAAGGAGCTTAATGAAGTCGAATGCATGGCGCACCCTTGAGGGATTGCTTGATTGACGCCGAGAGCTTTATCCTTCTTTATCCTTAATGTGTGTTTGTGAATGTGTATATGTGTATGTGTATGTGTATGTGTATGTGTATGTGTATGTGTACGTGTATGTGTATGTGTTTGTGTATGCATATATGTATGTGTATATGTATGTGCCTGACTGTCTGTCTGTGCCTGTCTGTCTATCTGCGCATTTGTACTTGTGTTTAGGTGCCTGTCTGCAGGTTTATACATAGGGTACGTTTCCATATGTGTACACTGTGTCTACGTGTATTATTAGAGCAACCTTCCAAAATGTACCAATAATCCGAGAAAAGGGGTAATGCCTCAACAGCAGAAACACTGACGGCAAGTATAGAAGGAAAGTACTTCATTAAAGAGTGCAGTGGTCTTTACAACTGGACGGGAATTCTCATAGAAAATCCAGTAAAAGGAGTCTATTTTCAAATTTTGTACTCTGAACTTCACGGATAAACCATTTCAGATGCCAAGGATGACGACACTTTCTTTCCCACTGAATCAAAACACTTCAAAAATTCCACGCAAGCCTTACTGATTTCAGAATTCACATTTCTTTTGAAAACCCCGGATATAGCCTAATCCGGACATCGTTTGCTGTGTCAGATACTTAACGCTTTAAATTGGAAGAAGTTCACGGCTGTATTCATATATGAAGAAGAAGCCACACGCTGGCTTCAATTTTACTAAATGCCACCGGCTTTCAGAAATTGTGAAATAAACCACCTTGACATCATAAGCGAACTTAAGGAAGCATTGAATGAATATGAGAAAATTGCTTCTTTCTGTTGAATGATGCAATAAACAACGCGCTTCTATGTGCGTTTGCTAAGCAAACAGAAAAGAACGTAATCTATTCGTCCAACAAGGTCATCTCGGCGTAGATTAATATATTCACTCATGATCTATAATAATGTGGTAGCTAAAATTCTGTGATGAGTTCTTACTTTTTCTGAAAAACTTGTTTAGTGACTTTATTTATTTCGCGTGAGCCAATATCACATAAAGTGGGATCTCAGTACATCTTTCATTCCATTCGTTTCACACGCTCACTCCTTCATTATAAAGATCAGAACTGCGTATGGGTTCGGCTACTGCATGACATGACATGACAGTTTGGTTAAATGTCATAAATGTTGATCGAGATTGTTATCCCTGGAACCCTGAAATCGCTGTTTTAGAGCGTTGAAGCACTAGGCAAGTCTGGGACCAATTTCATGTACCCGGTCGGATAGAGAGGAATAGTTACCCTGAGGCGGCGTTGAACCACGACATTATTTATGTCGTTTAATGGCGCCTCTTCCAATGCTCTTCGAAAGTCTCTTTGATATATTAAGGTGTGATGACTCTTGTCACTTTGACTATATAGAATTCAGCATCTATTCAGAATACTCTTCAAAAACAGGTGTGGACTAGAATCTATTTTTTTCACTCAGGTCAGTTTGAACCTTGACCTTAGCTTCATAGTTATTTCAACTGTATATCTTGTCGTTCTGATCGAAGGCCGTTTAGTTTGTTAAAAATAATTGGAGTCTAAAAAGTGAATATGTGAAAACCTTACGTTACTACCATAAATATGAAAAAACAAAACTTCTTATCAAATACAACAACGTAGGGATTAAATTTATGTCAAGACATTTGATGGTAGAAAATACACTGAACTCCCATAAGCAGCTACATTAGCCAGTATAGGATCAATCAGTACCAATTATTTCAGTGCAATATGGAATCGACCTATGCAGAAGCTCTAGTTCGCACAGCATAGAAACTCATCTCGCGACAAGCCCCCTGACTTCTCGTTGTGGCCATAGAGCAGACATTTAATTTATGTTATTAAACCACTGTGTATAAATATTACAACAATAACAAGACAACGAAGATAACCACAAGCAACTCGTTGAGACATAAGAATTGAGAGCAACTTCAATATCTAGATATGAAAGATTATGACCACCTATCACAGAGAGAAAAGCATGAATGATTAAGAAGAAGAAACAATAAGCTGGAGGCGACTTTTGAATTCCGAATGAAGGCAAACTTGCTCCAGTCAATACGTTACCATTTCCACTAAGTGTTGTTGCAGTTGTGAAGTTGTTGGCAAAGAAATTGCAAACCCTTTTCACCCAGCCGTAACGCATAACATTAGCCACATCTTGAGTGAAAGGCTGGCTGAGAGAAAGGCAGAACGAGGGTTTCAGTGGTCCCGTGCGCAACACGTGAGATTCTGGAAGTGGTGATAGCGGTTCGATCTGACTTGGAATCAAAGTTTTGCAAATCTCAGCATCATTGTGGTTGTGTTCCACATAACATCCTGCAGTGAAAAAAATATAGGCACTTGATGAAAGTTATACGAATAGTATAGGAAGCATATCACTGTACTTAGAGATAGATAGATAGATCATTTATTGACCAACTGCTTTAAAGACGTGGTGCAGCTTATGTGTGCGAAACAGAGTAGCACGCAGAATTATCTACAAGTAGCGTAAAAAAGAATGCAGTAGTAAGTAGAACAAAGTTAAGTACAGATAAAGGTAGAGAATACTTTTTATGGGGCAGAGACTGCTCTTTTATATTTTCTATTCGCGAGGTGGTGAAACGGTGAAAGGTGAAACGAAGGAGCACATGGTGTGGTGGTGAACGCGTTAGCCACCGGAAAGGGTAATAAAGCGTTCGTTCTGCACCGCAGACACCTGCGGTCTGGATATATAAGTGATGCAACACGTGCAAGATGACGAGGATAACGTTTATGTGGAGACTTAACAATAACTTTGTTGCATCAATGGTGAAGGACTACGATTACGTATTACACAAAAATGATCTGGAAACATCAGAAAGTAAAAAAGATTTCAGAAGCAAATGGCGACTTTTGAAACCAACAGAACGCGGATGTTTTTGCAGTCGGCGTGGCTGTCCTTAAGAATGCTTCTTTGCGGTTGCGCAGGTGTAGTTATGCAGAGAGATTGCAAGCACTTTATGACCAGGTGCGAGGCAAGAACATGAGCCAGGTGTTTGGAGGAATTGTAGAGCTAAAGTTAAAGAACTAAAAGGATTGCACAATAGGATTGCACTTGCACACGATATATCATATTTCATAATGGGCATTTTCTTCTGTAAAATTAGGTTCCTATGACTACAAAATGACAAGGTTCTACGGCCAGCTATCGACGAACCACCACTGAAATCCCTTGTAGTTAATGTGAGTTGAGACACGGAAACTTGATGAACTATCGAGGAAAACGCAAAGATTCGCCAGGTAGACACCCCTAACTGGCTCAAATACTCCGAGAAGCCAACCGAATTCTCAATTTTTTGAGGGCGAAAAGCAACAAAAAACAACATCAAAAAAACTCGGTATACCATGAAAACGGGTAATTTGGAAAAAATCACGGCGAAAACCATTTATAGAGCTGGTGTTTATAGTGAGAGCTATCGAGCTGGCGGCCCTTCCTCTCTTAAATTGTAATCACACATTTCCAATGCTATTTGCCACTGTTCCATGAACACAATTTTCCAGTGAATATGTTATTACAATTACAACCAGTTGGCCCATTTTAGGAGCAGATAGCACAGTGGTAGTGATGTCCGTCATAACAAGTATGGTGCTAGTTCGATTCCGCTCCGAGCCAACCAAGCTTCTCATCGTTCTGGGTCGGGAAGTTGAAAACAGACTTCTCCTGAAAAGAAACACTCTGCGCAATCCAACTGGGAACCCTCCAGCCCGCCTATCCCAGGACTCCGGGGAGAATTGCTTGACAAGCATTCTAGGACATTCAAAAATGAAATGAAAATCTTCAAGCAGTGGCCGAAGCCACACGTAAAATGTTGGAAGATCTTCGGGGACAATGGATGCCTGGAAACGAATCGTATGTAAGAAGTGCTGGGATCCGCAAAGTAGACAAGAAGACGAATGATGTAAAAGAGAAAGAAGAAAAAACTGCTCATTCCACATCTGTTCCTATCTGTATCCATCGGCAAGGCAAGACAGCATGCCACAACGACATTCTAAGCAGAGCATCCGCTCTGCAGCTATATTCTGTTCCGTTATCACTTCCATCCTCTTTTTCGTTTCGAAATTTGGAGAACCACCGTGGAGGAGAATAGAACGTCAGTCATCAGATTACATGAACAATCTTGCTTCGTCTCAACGAAGTAGTTCATATGATTTAAACAAATTGATTTTTTAATGTGAAAGCTTGTTGAGTGTCGATATTTCGAATTACTACTAGATGTCCCGGCTCTACACTTCCGACTTTTTGAGAGACGTATTATAACTGCGACGAAAGGTCATCTCAAACCGACAAAACACCTACTTTCTCTGCAACTACCAAGAAGAAAAATGTTGTTTCTAACTTCATCAAATGTGAGATTACACCAAGTACGCGGCTTAGCAGAGAATTTTCAACAAACACTGAACGTCGAAACACAGTTATTACGCATTTCATTGCGTTGCACGCAAAATGAAATATCTTTTCAAATAAACAAAAATGTATAAAAGAAAATTGGAGGATTTCACAGGTAGCTTCCCCATCTTGCAAAACCGAAATGGCTGTGAAGAACACGAAGTCGCCGAAATTTCAGTCGTCGAATTAAAAGGAGCAACCAGCTCAACACAGGCAACAAATTTAAGCAAATTAAGCGTTAATGCCGAGATTTATCGAAAGTTGTTCATTCGAAATATCAAACATATTTTAGGCGCAACAGATACATATAGGCTATAAGGTTTTTATGATATCGCAACGTTACTTGCCAGCGAATGAGGTACCGACTGGTACAAGACGCATCGCTGGCCAATGAGCAGATCATATTGGATGAGGGCAATAAATCGACATCTGCCCTGTGTAAAAGGGCACCTTCAACGTAAAGTTTCCATTTGGGCGGTGTTCCGTCCACCGGATCGGATTCGATACAACGAGCGTCCACATCGCGACAACGACGACCTGGTGGAACCATCGCCTCGCATAAACCGCGGCTTTAAGGAAGGGGAAGGCGCCGAAACGTTAATCGAATAAAAAACTTTATAGCACCCCTCATATCAGCTCAGTCATTTGGAGGATTATTGGTTATTGTTACCGAGCTTTAATGAGGGTGTTATTTAAGATATGTGACCTGTAACCATACCACGCAAAAACCATAAAACGAGTTTATCCCTATACGATTAAACAAGATTTTTTTTCTGCGATAGGTAAGAAAACTTACTTTTTTCTTTTTAATATTGATCTTCTTCGTCTTCTACTTTAGAATGAATTCCACAAGCGGCGCATAAAGGGCTTCTGACCAAAAATATAACTCGTTAACATGCGAAATCACTGGTGTTCGACCACATCCCCAGCCAACCATACTTCTTATCTAGAATTGTTCGGCAAGTTGGTACAGCTCTTGAAAAGTCTCTCCCATGCTCAAGTGCTGGCTTGTGATGAATACCTGAGGACAAGCTAGCAGAGCGATCTCAGAATTCCAGAAAGAATTTACTGAATTAGCATTTGTCGAATTTCAAAAAGAAGACCAAAATCCCTTAAGCAGCTGCCGAACCCACTAGCAAATCCGAAGACTTTCCCGGACAACGGATACGATAGAACGAATCGAATGAAAGAAATACTGAGATCTGCGCAATAAGTGAAGTCCAATCTTTTAGAAATAAATGCGAGATAATCCAATATTCTGGGGGATTCCTCTGGAAGTGGACAAGGCAAATGACTCTATTGCGGGAATTGAAAAGAATTAGGTTACAACTTTCGTACGTCTTACTAAATCCAATACAATTTCCACTTTTCTTTACCGAAGAACTGTTTTTGCAGGAGATAGCGTTTTACTTATGGCGCTCTGTTGCTTTGAAATACTGGCCAAGGTAGCGTCACACAATCCTTTCTCTCCATTCCTGTTTCTCTCTTTCTCTCTCTCCCCTTTCTTTCTGTACTTTTCCCCTCTGTCAGAGCAGCATCTTACTGACAACATCATCGTTTTCTCGAGAAATACCAATGAAGTAGAGACGACAATCAACGAGCTCGACGAAGCCAAAAGTGGATCATGTTAAGCATAACTTGAAAGAAGAGCCAGTTTACGAAAATCTCGGTATAATGGTGAACGAATCAAACTGGATTCTTCTCTAATCAGAGAGACCAACTAATGTGCGGATCTGGATTTGCGCTACAGATAAAGGATAACATGAAGGAGAAATTAAACAGAAGATTTAGAGCAGTATCAACCGCATTCGAACCTCTCAAGAAGGCTACCGAGCAAACATGTGATCTGACGTCCGCGTCAGCTCTTTCCCACAGGCTTATTCTCATTGCTGTGTTATTCAGCAGATACGTTTAGTGGTACTTCAACCAGGTCAGAAATTCTCCGCATAACGTACAGAACTATTGAACGCTGTCTTCTGAAATATTTATTGTATAAAGGGTAAACACAACGTTTAGTGGGAATGTAAGTTTAGATCGTCGGATGGCATCCTGTTTTCGAGATCCAGGAGAATACACAGCAACGGCGAATATTGATGGTCATGTGATGTAGTGAAAACAGAAAACAACAGGTGAATTTAAGATGATTAACTAAACGATGGACGGACGTGTTTGTAACTAATACATAATTGCACATGTGCGTATACTGTTGAGCTTACACGAGATTGATAAAGATGTTCATTCGGCTAACGTTTCGACAGTTTTCTCCTCATCAGATCAGATGATCGAATCGATGACCCATTGGTTACTACCAAAGTTAAATGACGGTCGGTTTCAAAACCATAATCTCACACTTTCAAATGTTCGAAGTAAACCACAACCATGGCCGATGACATAAGCATAAGGTGGCGGAACGAATGGGAAATATGCTAGGGATACACACCATCGGTGAGCACGAGCCTTTCAAGTATCTAAGTAATAAAAGCCAATGCAATAACGCAATCTCCTCTCTCTCCCTCCCTCCCTCATTCTCTATCGCCTTCCCTTTCCTTGTCTCTCTCTCTCTCTCTCTCTCTCTCTCTCTTTCTCTCTCTCTCTTAACGCTGCATTTAGCGAAGGAGCCATTATCAAATGTGCGGCAAAATCGCGGTTTTATGTTCTCGCGGTAGATCCGAAAACCTTGAAGATGATGAGGATAGCGACGAACTGCTGTCATAGATGACAACCATTCGAAGATATTATCTGGAGAATACCTAGCATACTCATCAATTTGCGAGGCTAAGCATAGGCTACAGCCACAAGGCCATTCCGCAGCATCACAACGAAATGAACTTAGGGAAAACAAATGAACTAAGCGTTCAGTATGAAGACGTTGAAGCCGAACAGACGGCTTTTATGTCGCCTTCTCTGCGCTTTTCTAAGCAATAAAAATGGGTTTTCTTCGTCATAATGTAGTGTTTTATCCACAAATAGGCTCTATGTTGCAGATAATAATGCTCTGTTTAGCGGTTTAACAAATATGAATCATAAAAACAAAGCCCGAAAAGCCTCTTAAATCACAACGGAATCATTCAGCGAGAAGAGAACAGGGAAATAAATAAGTAGCAAAAAAGTGACGGATATAGATAACCAAGGGGGATCAATTTTTGTTGTACGACAATGTTGGGCCAGATATTGTGAATCTTGATGTGGAAGGTTGTAGACTGAGGCGGATAGCACAGTGATAGTGATGTCCGTCATCACGAGTGTGGTGCTAGTTCGATTTTGCTACTGGCCAACCAAGCCTCTCACAGCTCCCTTGTTGGGGTCGGGGGAATTGGTACCGGACTTGTCTGGGAAAAGACCACTCTCTGTAATTCAACTGGGAACGCTCCAGCCCGGTTATCTTAGGACTCCAGGGAGAAATGCTCGGCCAGCATTCTGAGACATTCAAAATGAAACCAAAATCCACAAGCAGCAACCGAAGCCACACGTAATGTTGGAAAATCTTCGTGGACGATGGATGAGAGGATTCGAATATGAGAAGTGCTGGGATCTGGACAGTAGCTGTGTTATTCACCCCACTATCTGAAATCTTCGTAAGAATTTGCAGTTGCAGCTAATGAAACTGGCAACGATCAAGCAAAAAATAAAAAAAATAAAAAGAGCAAACAATGGCGATAACTGATATGATGCGGAAGTATTTATTTGGTTAGATAATGTTTTGGTCAAAAGAAACTTTCTTTCTTTAAGTTTCGAGATAGGAGCCCTGGGGGTTCCGCCAAGTGAGGATCACACATAGTCAAGAATCGTTGTGGAGCGGAAGGAGAATTACCATCCCTCCAAAATGTTGCTATCCAAGAAGCAGCTGCTGAAGCCACTGGTTTATTGTTCAATCATATTACAAAGGAATAAAATGAAAAAAAAACCTGAATGCCAACCTCGTTCTCACTGTGGAATTTCTCTTCTGGGGGTATGAAGCCAATTTCACATTGCATTTTATTACCCAGAAACATCACCTAGCTACGAGGAAGTGGTACACGGTTGGAAGCCGATAGATTTATGTCGTTATTGCATGGATACTAAACAGTCGATGAAGAATTAGTTTTATACGTTTATCTAGGACCACATAGTGCAGTGGTGGTGATGCCACCCATTTTGAGCACGGTCCTGGTTATACTGCGCATGGGCCCACCAAGACTCTCATCATTCTAAGGGCAGATAATTGGTAAAAGGCTTTTTGTCAGAGCAACCCAGTTTTTTAAATAAATGTGGGAATGACCTAGCACGAATATTCCATAATTCAAAGGAGAATCGACTGAGCAAGCACTCAGCGACGTTCATAAAGAAGACGGCATCCCTCGAGCAGCACCCGAACTTGCACGTAAAAGGTTCGAAGACCTTCGTAGATTATGGACGAATCGAATGAAAGAAATGCCAAAATCTGCATATTGAGAGTCAAGACGGATGATCTAAAAAGACGTTCTTCTATTTCTTACCAGTGCTCCAATGGTCGGTGAACGGATCAATGCCGCCTTTCAACCGGGTAGGGTTTCAGTCCAAGGATTTTTACAAGTATGATTTCAGTTGAAAAAATTATCTTCAATCTCGATTGCAGGAACGTCTAAGAGAATTGTGCTGGGTGAACGCCAGTGTACAGGTCACGTAGAAGGTAATGGACCTCGCTCATATTACCATCTAGCAACACCCTAGTTTTTAGCTAATAGTGATCACGGGCTTCCCAAAAACGGTTCCAAACGAATGGTTTCACTCTTTTTGCCGTGCTAATTTGACATGTACTTCTCGCACTTACTTAGGCATGTGTTCTTGGGTACGTTGACGTGTATATAACTAGTATTAAATGTATAAAAGCAAAGGAGTATTTTTTTGAAAAAACCGTAAGACAAGCTACACGTTCGTAACAATTCTCGAGACAGATCTTTACTGATGGTTTTGACCTTCAGCTGTCCCTTAAGCGAAGACGAACGACGGGGATGCTCCTGGATGAGAATGAATGCCGTCCCCCGATAGCGAGTCTCTGTATCATTTGCCTTACTGTTGATCGTTGAATGACTCGTGCATGCTTGCTTCAAGTACCTTTTGCATTTATCTCCTTCGCATGCAAGAGTAGCCCAGTGGGTTTTGCTCGCTCTAGGAATTCGTGAGCATCAACGTTTCCTTACAGGTTCTTTGTGAAAAACTATGAACACCGGGTTGCTGTTGCGCCTGGTTTGCGTTGAATATCCTGAGATATCGAGTCGCTAATGCCTCTCATAGGTCGACTGTCGTTCAGACACGCTGTCTGTCGGACCCAAGTGATTTTTGAAATTTCGACGCAAACAACGCTGCCTTCGATTTTCGATTGTTGATGTAGGCTGGATCTTCGGATTGTCTCTCTTACTTGCATGATGCAGAATAGTGTCGGCATAATTCGAAGGAGTTCTCACCATCGAAGGAGCCATCACAAAGCTAAACGAAGCACTAGTGGATATGAAAGAAAGTCTCCAGAGCAGAATCTAACACTGGAGAGCGATGATGGCAGCGAAATACATTGCAGCAAAGCAGAGGAAATAACCGAGGCAGCAGGAGACTGCTTAGTAAAAACCCAGAAGTCGTATTAAAAGCTTTGAGTTTGCTAATTCTTCAGAAAGAAGATAAGACACCCCCAATAAAGGTGCAAACAGACATCCAAGCAGTCGAAGTTCCCCGAACTACAGCTACAGCAACACGTTTCGAACTACCCACACTCCCGATACGAACTTTCAGTGGTAAAATTTGGAAATGGGATAATTTCTGGTTGTTATTCAAAGCGAACATATATTCCCAGAGCATATCAGAATTATATAAATTCACCCACGTCCGACTTTCTATTAACTTCGGCATTGACCAAGTAACTGTTCGTATTCCTGTTGAGCAAACACGAGGTGTTATTTTTATTCTTTATTCACGAACAAGCTGACGTTTCGGAGGATTGCGCCTTCCTCAGAGCCTGAAAAGGTCAAGTTGACAGCAATCTATTCGGCCATACACCTCCAAAACCAAACAGGGAAAACGCCAAACCAAGATTTCAATCACATTGAACACAGCTTTGCATACTCACCGCTTTCTATGAGTCTTCTACTGAGTATGTCTCGTGGAGACCATCCGCACAGAATTCACATGGAAGCGTAATGTGCCCCTTCCATCAGAATAATAGGTTTATATATTGCCTAATATCACGCGTGATAATGAGGCATTCTTCCCTGCGGTTCATTTTCGGATTTCTGGAATTGATCCAGAACGCCTCGAGAGTTTTGCGCGCTTGTGTTCGCGATTCCCGTGCGAGGATCGCGACCTGTACTTCAAAGCCCTCCGCGTTATGTCTCTGCGTCCTATGCGTGCCTAGTGGGGTATTTGGTTTACGTTTACCGAATAGGTGTTCTTTTTATGCGGACACAGAGTGGTCTACCCGTTTCGCCAATATATTCTTCTCCGCACGCCCCTATAGGAGATCAGATAAACTGTACGAGAGCTCATGCAATCACCGTCTCTATCTCTACCATTAGGACAAATTATGCAGTTTTGCGTTGCACATAGACGGTCATATAGGTGGTTACGAACTAGCTGGCGCCTAAGAGGAGTACTCAGTGGTATTTCAACTACGTTTACCGAATCCTCAAGACCCGCCCTTCTTAAGCAACGTTTTATAGCTGCACTTACACCATTTGTGATGAAGGGTAGGATAAACGGGACCTTTCTATCGCTAGAGTTTTCGTTAAGGGGCCTAGGATTTCCGCTACACCTATCACGAGCTATAGTTTCGTAGCCATTAGAAATGGCTATTTGCCGCTCCAAGTTCCGGGACTCCTCTTCTCTGCTCTCTTCCAGTGCACACGTTGGTTGCTGTTCGAAACATATTCCTTACAAGCGCCCTTTTCGTGTGAGAGAGGTGAGAATAGAGGTAATGAACCAAGATGTTTTTACTAATTGGCATTCGGTACCACTTTTATAATGTAGCCATTTTCTGACAGGTTAATTTGGACGTTCGGGAATGGAAGCCAGTTTTCTTCTGGTTTCTCTCGGGTAAATTTAGTATACTCTGACTGTTCGTTCAACAACTCGAAACATTTGTCCATTTCCTCTTGTGTTGAGCAAAGGACAAAACAGTCATCTATATATCTACAGTAGAGTAACGGCTCGAGATCGGTCACTGGTGCTTCCACTTTAGACATAAACGCAATGGCAAGACTTGGTGCCAGTCGCTGTCCCATTGCCAACCCTCTTATTTGAGCGTAGTAACTTCCGGACCATCTGAAGATTGAGCAGCTCAAGCATTCTTTCAGGAGTGCCACCAACTGCTCTATCTTGAAGCCATACATGTTTATTTCTCCTTCGTGTTGTGTAAGGAGTTCGAGTACGGCTTGCATTGCGGGGTCACTCGACACGTTTGTATAAAGGGCAGTCACGTCGAAGGGCTCCATCACGTACGTGCTGTTGAGCTGCGCAGTACGTAGACGATTCAGAAACATCTGAGTATTCGTAAGATGGGCCGGAATGTGTTTCAACAACTGGGTAAATACTAGAGTTAAAAACCATGTTATCCTATCCGTTGGCCCGTCTTCACAGCTAATGATGGGTCTAACCTTAAACAATGATGCATCGGTAGACGCAAGATCAGCTGGATGCTAGCTTGTGAGTTTTTATAAGCAAGTACAAGACTGGACATGTTGGTAAGTCAACTTTTAGTTGAGAGATAACTGATGGTTTTAAACCAGCAGCTGTTGCCATTTTCACCCATTCGTGGTTCAATTTTAGGTATTTACTTTTAAACCGCGTTGGACGTTGAAGTACAGGTCACGATCCTCGCATCGGTAATCACGAACGCAAACGCGCAAAACTCTCAATGCGTTCTGGATCAATTGCAGAAATCCGAAAATAAATCGCAAGGAAGAATGTCTCATTATCAAGCGTGATATTGGGCAACGTATAAACCTATTATTCTGATGGGAGGGGCACATTACGCTTCCATGTGAAATCTGTGCGGATGGTCTCCACGCGACATACTCAGTGGAAGCCTCACAGAAAGCGGTGAGTGTGCAAAGCTGTGTTCAATGTGATTGATACCTTGGTTCAACCTTTTCTCTGTCTGGTTATGGAGGTGTTTGGCCGAATAGATTGCTGTCAACTTGACCTTTCCAGGCTCTGAGGAAGGCGAAATCCGCTGAAACGTCAGCTTGTTCGTGAATAAAGAATAGAAATAACACCTCGTGTTTGCTCAACAAGAATACGAAGATTTACTTGATCAATACTGAAAGTTCTCTATCTATCTAAACAATAGTATTTGATGTCCATACCACTGCTCCCTAGCATAATTTCCACTCATTTCTTTCCCGCGCATTTAGCGTCTGTGGTGGTGGTCTACATCGAACACGGTGACGTCGGCGAAGCTCATTCCGCAATCGTAAAATCTGCGAATGCAGATTGTTGACCTTAGCCATGAATACGTTCGCCCATCGTTTGGCTGGTCTTTTAAGTGGAGTTTTGCATTTCCCTGGAGAACACTCCACGGTTTAGTAACTATTCCCCGAATAGTTCCTGTTCTATGCATTACTGCATAATTCTGCAATAACTATATTTACAAGTAACCACATTTATCCTTGCACTGCTTAGCCATCTTTTTAGTCGAAAATGCACTCTTCTTGCATTTGTGATCTTCGTGACAAAAATGCACGTCTTGCTTTGTCATCCTCACACCTGGAAATGCACTTGTCTTACACTGCTCAGTCATGTCCAAAGAGTTAAGTTCTGTCACCTCTCCTCAAAACTATTTCCTCATCTACTCTAGTTAAACACCGCCTGTTATAGTACGTATACAAGCAAATTCCTCAATGCGTTAGTTTCAGTCTTGGTCTTGCTCTTCCGCAGTCTCCTCCACAGTCCTCTCCATATCTCTCTACCAGTTCTCCTTGCCAAGGTTCCTTCTTAGTACAAGCACTTATATCCCCTCATCCTCCTGTACATCGTCATATTGTTGATTAATTCTAAAAACGATAATAACTCCAGCTTATGATTGTGCTCTGTAGAAATGTGAGAAAGTCCCGCGTGACAAATTCGTACAGAGTTGAGCATTCTACTTCGAGCTTGTAATTAATGCATACCGAATACTAACTCGAAGACCCATATCCCACTGACCAACTTATGCATATTCTTTCCTTCTCGTCAATCTTTCATCTCTGGTTCTAATTTTGTAACTGGCCCATCTGTGTCTCGCTATTTCCTGAACCATGAAGATAGGATGGGTTTCAAAGATTTGAAAGAATTGAAAAGAAAGAGATGCGCGTTTCAGCTAGCCGATGTGAGTTTCGGTTAAATTTCAGAAAACATCGTTCTAGCGCTCTATTAAAAGGTCGTAGATTTCTTGACGTGGTTGAAGTATCATGTCACGTTTCTGTTACATAATAGAACGCCGGGAAGTGTGTTGAATCCTAGAACCGTTTTTATAGTCTCTAGAAATCTCGCTGGTCGAAAAAGGTGAGCGCGGAGTTTTGGACCCCTTAGTTGGTCGGCAGCTTTGTTGAAGGACCCGAATGCCAGCCGCACCCCCGTTCTTGGTTTGTTTAATTTCTCCTTGATGTTGTTCTGTATGTTCACTGAACGCCTGAGGTATAGAACCATCCATTTGAATTTTTCCGCCTCCGTATCACGAGTTCCCCCATAGCCTGGGTCTTCATGCTATTTTGCGCAGTCCAGTGCTTCATTGGCGCTCCTCGAAAAAGAATGACGTTGGCATCTGCGAAACGAAGTTTTGAGAAAAAATTTCCCATCATTACATGAGTCTTTCTCGTCCAAATCAAGTGACTTCATGCACTCAATGCGGTAATAAGCAGCTTTCGCGATGTTGTGTGGCATCTTCGAACCCTTTTTTCCTAGGGTTTGGGTCGATGAAAAGCTGAACATTTGTGCTGCAGGTCCGATTACAGTCTTTCAGCGTTTGTATAATATATAGGACTAGTCCACTCTTTGGCTGACAAGCGTTGAGAGGATTTCATTTGCTTTGACGCTGTCAAAAAGCTTTATCGTTGTCGATAAACCTTACTACAAGGAACAGGTGATACTGAAGACAAACTTCTACGGTGATACAGTCTGGATGTGGGCTATGTCGCAGAATTTTTTATCGGAATCCTGCTTGATCAATTGGTTGTGCTTCATTGAAGGTCTTCGATATTCGCAAAAGAGTAATCTTCCAGTTTGTAGAGCAGACTCAAGAAGCATATCGGGCAATGTTTACAAAGATCCCTTCAGTCATTCTTCTTGGGTAGCATGACCGCGCCCGAGATTGTCCACTGGTGTGGTCTCTTTATGAAGGTAGGATGTTATATAGGCTGCGAAAAGCACATGTAATTTGTGGCCACCAAATCTAAGCAATCGGCGGTGATTTCGGGTCCTTGAGCTCTACCTGTCTTCATTGTTTCCATCGTAACTCGAACTTCAGAGAGTAAAATTCGTTGCAGTTTTCATCTGCCGTAGTTAAAGGCAAAGCGAAAAAGGTTTGGATAGAACTTCCTCGTTATCAATCCCATATCATGACGGGATAGAAGAAATCCGACTATGTTTTATTAGGACGGATAGCGAGAAACATTACAACAGCATTACAGAGACCGGCAAACCTTCTTAATACTAGATTGTTTTTGAGTTGCTTCCAATAAATTTTTTCTGCTTATGCTGATAAAATTCCTTCTGCAATGAACTTTTTGCAGCGATGCTTTGTTGGGTGTGTCACAGTAGGATCAATCTACAGTCCTTTTCTCTTATAGAGCAACTCCTAAGTGGTAATGAAGATGCGATCCGAATTTCTTGTTTGAGGAACTGAGCCGAATTCGGCACTAGTTTTAAGTCCATCGATAGCAGCGTATAGTCTTCGATCAAGTCTTTATTTATCTGTCAGTCATATAAGGAAAGGATTTTATTCCAAGTATCTCGTCATAAACGATTCGTTTCCTTTTTTCTTGGACGATAATAGGAGATCTTTTCCAGCTTATAGCTGGATCGAATTTTTCGCATAGAGAACGCGGTGATCAGATCTAGTACAGCATCAATGTACCAGTTAGATGTTAAAGCGGCACCATTTTTTTGTTTGTGAGAATGTGATTGATCTTCTAATGAGTCGTTCACTTAGGGTGCTTTCATGTCCACCGGTGATTTTCTGTCTTCTCGAAAAACTAGTTCCCATGGGAGAAGATTGCTGAGGACAAAACTCCAAAAAAGCGGGGTCCATTCCCATTTCGTCCTCTTTTTTCCGAATTTGCCTATCCTGTGTTCATTTCCGTCGACGTTTCTAATCTGACGTTGTCTTCAATAACGAATTCATTGGAAAACTTTTCGTCGCTGTTTACTTCTTCCAACTGACTGTAGAGCGCGTCCATTCGCTCTCATCAGCTGTGCGAGTTTTTGACTAGGGAAAGCTGGTGGTATTAGCGTCATTCTCATGTCGAAATGGAAGGCGATGAAAAGCCGTGAGCGGCGGAAGGATTTCGGAGGTGACTAGATGGGAAATAGATGGGTGTACGACAAAGCTGAAGCCTCCGACATTTCGTAACGGAAATTTACCTCCACAAATGACAAGAATTCCGTAATGTAATTTGCTTATATCGGTCTTCTTACTTTTCGTCTCTTGTAGGGCAATAAAGTGGAGTTTGATGCGACCAGTGATTTGAAGAAGAGTGTGATTATTGTCGTTCGACGAGAAAACGTTGGCGTTATTGGTGAACAGCAAGAAGCAATCTCCAAGGCGTGTCGTGGGCATGCTCGTTTTGTCCATTTCCAATGGCATCCTGTGAAACCTGAGATTAAGTCACCTCTAACCGATTGTCTCACTTCCTGATGTCGTAGACAAGAGTGCCCGGTGTACGGCGCTTAGCCTAAACGAAGCTTTCATTAGCTACTCATCACCACGAGCAATCGCCGCAGTTGCGTACCAGAGCGACATTTGCTACCATGCGACTAGCTTGATACCGGGGCAGTGGTGATTCCTGGTATCAGTTTACCCTTAGCTGGAGTTCCCGATGGAAGAAAGGCCGGACTCCTTCACAGCTTGAGAGACCCTGCTGACGGGATGACTTCTCGCTGTATATGGCAGCCCGACATCCAAGGCCACCACACACAATGATGAATGGTTATATGCACATATAAATATATATAATATTATGCACACATTTTTTTTAATATGGCCTGTTTTCACGTCTGCTGTGTGGATCTCAGCACTTCTCATATTCGATTCGTTTCCTCGCAGCCATTATCCATGAATATCTTCTAACTTTTACGTATGGCTTCGGCTGTTGCTTGAGGAATTTCATTTCATCTTGTCTGGTAGAACGCTGGTGGGATTGATTCCTCGTGGAATCCTGAGATAGCTCGGCTGGAGCGTTCCTAATTGAACTGCAGAGTGAGATTTTTTTCTCAGACAAGTCCGGTGCCAATGTCCCGACCCCGGAGAGATGAGAGGCTTGGTTGGCCCAGAGTCGAAGAGCGGAATCGAACTAGCACCATACTCGTGATGACCAACATCACTAGCACTGTGCTGTCCGCTTCTATATACACACATAGTATATATATTTGTACTTCATATATATATATATATATATATATATATATATATATACTGTATATTGATAGCTGTATTGGAAGCGTAATTTGTTCAAAATAGGGAAAGGCTTGTATTGCTCGATAAGCGTGTTGCATTTATGATCGAGGAAAACGAAACATATATCGAATACGAAACAGCGGTAGGCAGATAACGTGTTGAATGGAGAGACAAAACAGGTGAGCTGGAACTTAAATGTGTACCTCAGAGCGATGCAAAGATCTTCAAAATCTTCCGCGGCACTGCCACGGTCGCCGCTGAACAAAACGAATCGAAGTTGTAAAGGCGCTCACATGAACGTAGAGGTAGGCTATTCATTCGTTCTGTGAAAAGATAGAAACGCAAAAGCTTTAGAATGTCACGGAATTCCCAAATTGTTTTAACCTTAACCTTAACCTTGAAGGTCACGATAAGTTTTGGTAACCATAAATCGTAATTGAAATTTTCCTAACATGTTTCGCCTCATATATGCACTTTAGCAAACAAGGCGTAAGAACTCTGACCGCTTTACAGATCACGAACTACATATAGATGAAAGAAACTGGTGTTACACTGATAGGCTTTACCACAGGACATCGACTAACGTGTGTAGGTTTCGTTCTGTATTAAATTCCTCGCTTAAAAATGAAAAGATGAAGAAATCTATCCAAAAGAAAAGTAAAGCCAAAGTGGCTCTAGAAAAAGACGAAAAAACTTTGATGGAAGACTTATCAGCATAGTAATCGCGATTAACGATGAGGTGGGAAATGAATTGATGTGCGTTTGAAGTCTGATAATTTCCGCCTATTTATCGAAGCAAACAAGAAAAAAAGACTAAGCAACAGTTATTTATTTTTGAAAATATGTCAGAGCTAAGAGCAAATTTGTTCCAGACCATGTTTACAATGACCAGACGTTCAAGTTCTTTAAAGATCGGAAAGATTTTCTAAAAGGTAGTAGAAAAACACGCATGCACAAACACAAGTAAATATACGTACCTCCATGCATGTATGTATACATACATTCATACACACACGCACACACAGACAGACACAAACACATATATACATATATATATATGCACATGCATACACATACACGCATACACATACACATACATATCTGGGACTGCTCTGGGAGCCCAAATCGCCATTGAACCCTGTTAAGCTGAAGCTTTAGTTATAATCACAATTTTAACTTATTATTTACTTCCTGCTCTTTTTTAATGGCAGGGCATATTGAGAAATAAAACTTCAATGATGCTGAGATATTTGCAATACTTCGGACCGGAGGTCTCTGGGGTGGGGAACGAACGCCTTACAACCCTTTCCGGGGGTCAACGCGTTCGCCACCACACCATGCGGGTCCTTCGTTTTGCTGGTCTCTCAACTAGTTCTGTCGATCAGTGCCATCAGCAATAATCCGTCTTATGGCTTAAGAAATCGGTGGAAAAAAAACCGAAGTCTTAATGAAGATCTAACATATAAATAAACGCAATACAGATCAAAAGGGATACTCACCGTGCAGTTAAGAATGGGACTGTTCGCATGTTGCTCACGTAGAATGACGAGCGAGACCCACCCAGACTAAAAAAAAACCTTTCGAAATAAAACCGCCAGATCACCTGTCATAGTGAGGCATTCGTCTTTCCGGTCCATCTTTGGATTTCTCAAATTTATCCGAAACGCCTCAAGAGTCTTGTGCGTTGTTTTTGATCCCCGCGCTGGGATCCGAACAGTCACTTTAAAGTTATCGCATTGTAGTTTCGTGCCCTATGTGTACCTAGAGGAGTACTTCGGCCAATTTTTCACTTTCCCATCTAGATGTTCTTTCATGCAGACACAAAATGGTCTACTCGTTTTCCCATTATATTCGTCACTTCATGCATTACGCGAGATCAAACATATTATACCTGAACTCATGCAATCCCTGTCTCACCCGTTAGGACAGATCATGCAGTTTTCTGAGTTGCACAAACGATCATAGTGATACTTTCAAACTAACTAACGGCGTAGGGTATTAGGGTGGGAGGTCAATAGTCGCCACATAATTTTCAAGCTCCTCGCATCAGCTCAACAAGATCAATTCCTAAGCACACATAAATAAATATATGTTTATCTGAGCTGGGATATTGTTATGATGAACAACTTAGTCCAAGAGCCGGGCAGAAGGAAGGTAGTTGATTGAGGAGCACTGAAGCGCGCCGAGGATCTAGCGAAGAGAAATAAGAACACGCAACACTATACCCAGCTATTCGATTCTAGGATTCATAACGAACGTATCGGAAACGTGGTCGTTTTGCAAACAGGATAAAAGCTCACTCAGTCTTATAAATCGTCTGCATGAAATCACGATACTAGCAGTATCCCGCATCACACAAGTTGAGGAAGCAATCCGATGTTCCGACCTACATCAACTGTCAAAAGTCAAAGATGGCTAGTTACATTTACTAAACCCTAGAAGAAAGGTACAATGCTCAAGAAGTGCCTAAAGCGAGCAGAACCTACTAGGGTAGTCTTGCATGCGACAGGGAGAAATGGAAAAATCAGGTCGAGTCACTCGATGATCAGCTGAACGATAGGTGATACAGAGGATCCAATGTTAATGCCCAACAGTGACTAATTCATTGTATTTGACCAATGTTTTCAGGTCTTTAACAGTAGAAAGCAGTTTAAAAAGAGTATCCAATTCGAAAAGATTTGCTACCTCTTTTCTTTGCGACGAGGCATGGAAACGGTTCACAAGTGTAACCATGAGAGTAGTCCTAATACGTAGTGCCGTACTTCCGTTGGAAAAGGGGTATTAAATTGGATATACATGCAGAGACTTCATGCAGGCCTTCCTCAGTGATATCCCACATTACTGGAACATACGAACGAACACGGACACATTAAACGAACAATCTAAGACGCCAGCTAGTTCATAATCGCTTACGTGACCGTCTAATGCACAATGCGATGTAGCACAATACCACTTAACGGTGGAGATGGCGATTGCATGAGTTCGAGTACGATTTATATGATGTCTTGTAAAACATACGGGACAGATGCATTGCCGAACCGAATAGATCACTCTGCGTTCGTATAAAAGAGAGCCTAGTCGGTGAACTTCAAGTGAAAGCAGACACTCCATTAGGCGAAGTAGATACTCCACTAGGAGCTCGTAGGACACAGAGTCAAAACGGCGAAAATTTTGTTTTGAAATTGAAGTTACCATTCTTGCGCGGGAATCGAGATTATCTGCGCGAAAATCTCTTGAGGCATCTTGGGCAAATTCCAAACATCAAAAATAAACGACATTTTCTTGCGACACTCATCTTCGAAGACGAAGACGCTACATCGAGAAGGTGAATAACTGTGGACCATCGGCTCAGTCATCGGCTTTGATGAAGACGAATACGTTGAAACGTCAGCCGATGTGGAATAAATTATGATATTAAGAGCCACGTGCCTGCCCAATAAAAAAATTCCCTGGTTTGTTGAACATTGCTAAGGGAGTAGAAAGTCGGTCATGGGACCTACCCCCCACCCCTGACGTCGCTTAAAATACCTTGTTCATTAAATTTCTTTTTTTTTGGATTCGGTTATGTTCTTTCCTGTTACTGTGAAACAGTACGAAGTAGCTGGAGAATTTCGCTCACGGATATTATTTAAACGGTGGGAAATCTTTTCTTCTTAAAACTATTCCTTGCTAATCCTGTTATCAATGCAAGAGAGTACTCATTTGTACCGACAGGATCACAACACAACAACTAGTTTTCATTTAAAGGTTCGGCTTTACATACTCTCGCTTTGCAGCCTGTCTAGATAATTTTTTTTCTAAGTCACTTGTGGTATCGGCCGATTGTTCTTGTCCATGTTGTTGTTCACAAAGAAATGCATGCCGTTTTATGAGACTACCAAGTAAAGTGTTTAGTACTTTCCTCATTTCTGTCTTACAACTGTTTTATAAAGAAAAATTTTTATTGATTAGGTGATCGAAATCTCAGTAGATATTGTATGTCACACACCGAGACCATCAAATAATTTCCACCTTTTAAATGCCATGGAACTACAATCCAATAAATACAGATTAGCTATGATGAACTAGAAAGTTGTGTGTCTTCATGAATCAACACGTGATTCTAATATGTAAAATTGTCTTAGCTCCAATCTCGCAGAACAAGAGCAGAATCGAAGTGCGGCAACAACAAGCGTACAATTGGTAGAAAGTTTCTTAGAAACAACGCTGACACCTCATCTTTACCGCTTTCTTAAAAACGTGCTTAAAAATTGGTGAACAATACTTCTCTGGGATACGTGCTGGGTGTTGCATTCCAATTTTAATTAGCAGTTGTTTTCTGAAATGTACAACATAACAACTGCGTTATTCCTTGGCACTTCAAGCGTTAATGTGTGAGTCCATGTTCCCACATGGAAAAGGTGCTCTAGACAGCTTCCCATGAAATTACTAAGAATTTATGATTTTTATGGGAATTGTCTGGGTTTTTAATATTGCAGGAAATTTTACGTCGTCTCTGACACTAAGTTAGTCGCCATTTTTAGTAAATGGTGTGCGTGTAGCGCAGTGGTTGAAGGTGCAGTTCAATTTGCACATGCTTCTTGGTTCGACTCGTTCAACTACGTCATCATCGCCACACTGTCAGTAAATTACATGTCTGGGAAGAGTTTCTTCTGATCGATCAAGACCAACGACTGTCGTGGCAGAAGCGTAGAAACGTCCTAGCAGTACTATAGTAGGATTCCAGAGAGAACCTTGCCAGACCAGCGTCCAACTACATTTATTAAAAAGACGCCCTCAAATTATAGGTGAATTCACTTGAAAATCAGTACACTTTCGAGGCCCAAGGATCCAAGACAATGAAACGAATGCAGTAAGCAAACTACTGGAATCAACCCAATACGTGGTGATAGTTTAAATAAATAATATTGGGTTGTTAGGAAATCAGCGCAGGATTTATAGTTTTATTCTTCTCTCACAACGTGTTTAAGCAACACTTTTTTTCAAATGCGATGCTATTACTAATATTACTTACTTGATACTTGAATGGTCCGTGCTCACTAGTTGTGCGGGCTCCCATCATAATCTCCACTGTATGGAGATTTGCTGGCTAAGCCATTGTGGTTCCCTGGAATCCCGAGGTCAGCTTGGGCAAAGTCTGCCCCAGGTCTCCACCACCACAGGCACTGCCAGCTCTTGTGGAACAGAGGGAGATTTGATATGAAGTAGTGTTGCTTAGATTACTGATTGAAGACCATTGTATGGTAATGAAGTGAGCTACCGAAATGAGTGCAAATACTACAGTAAATTGCAATGACAATGCTATAGAATAAATTATACACAGACACAAGTACATTGGTACAATAAGGAAACTAAATTATTTTGAAGGGTGCTAGCGATCGTGATGAGTGATCGGGAGGCGATTGGCACTACTAAGGGGCGCTAGTAGATCCAAGCGAGTGGCGTGGGTCGCAGGATCGTTGCATGGATCACAAGTCTAGTCTCTAAACAATGAGTCCTGCCTGGTAACACGCCTGGTGGTGTGCTTCATGGTTAAGACTGGAAGTAGATGTAGGATACGCATGCGGGCGTTGTGGCAAATATTCTTCTACACAATAGGTTACATGCAGCCTCTATAGACTTATAGAATATGTTTGTTAGGTAGAAAGAGAATTCGCTATTTGATAGAGAAATGCTGTGTAAGATTTGCCACCATGCGACTAATTTGATACCAGGACGGTGACGGATCTTAGCATTGGTTTACTATTATCTAGGCTTCCTGATCGAAACGCGGGACTCCTTCTCAGCAAGGGAGACCCTGCCAGGAGGATGATTCTCCCCGCTGTACATCGCAGCCCTACACCCAAGACCACCTCCCAGCCACGATGAGGCGGTAAACCGTTGGGAGCGTACATTAATATTAGGTCTATTTTGCACAATCGCACTGAATAGTTAAATTACTATATGAGTTGTATTTTTGATTTCAAAGAGCAGAAATTGAGATAGCAGAACAGCAATTTCGACAGAATAGTTTTACGAATTCGAACCTGGGCGTAATGAAATGCAAACAGCACGAAACGTTAATGAGGCATGAGGCCTATGAGGTGTTAACGAATGCACGGAGCTGCGTTGGTTTCGGAAATTTCGTCGTGGAGGATTCCACGTTCATGAAGAGGAAAGTTATGGACGTGCTGCTGCTGTAGATGGAGATGAAGTGAAGGCTGGTAGAAATAAACACGTTCACAAGTGTCCGAGAAATCCATGCCGTACGAATTCGATGGTCTTTCTCTACGATAACGCACAGCCATACGTCCCACTACCGATGCTGCAAAGGTTGAACCAGCTGGACCACGAAACACTTTCTCAACCACCATACTCTCCAGGCCTGTTACCTAGCGAGTACTACTCTACCTTCTTACTTCTATTTCTACTTCTTTCTTCTATTATACCAATTCTTTAGTTCCTCTTTAAGAATTCTTCAAGCATCTCGACAACTCTCTGGGCCATTAACGCTCCAGGGCTCGCTTCAAGGCCAAGTTCGAAACAAACTTTGAGACCTGGTTAACCCAATAAACTCTATACTATCTATAACTTCAGTAAACTTGTAAAATACGTAAATTCCAGTGGTTTTTGTTACGAACAGTAACGTTTATTTCGAGTTAAGGATTTGACATTTCTCAAATATGCATGCTGAGAATTCTGCATTATTTTCTGAACAACCTAATGCAAAGTAAGGATAAAGTTCTCCACGTTAATCAGTTTCTGAGGGATACGCCATGCATTCAACTGCATCAAACATCGCTAGAGGCGATTCGATGCATATCTGGCCCATACAATGACTCGCGGAGAGCACCGATGTATCGAGGCAGTGCTGCTATCCTCCCGGACAGGTCTGGAACCAATTTGCCGACCGACCCTGGATGGGATGGAAGGCTTGGTGGCACCATGGGCGCGGGGATCGATCTCACGTGTGTGTTCCAGGGGGGCTCCTAACTACTGCACTGACCTAATATATATATATATATATATATATATTCTTTATAACAATATGTGTACCACACGCGCTGTTGCCAACAAACCTGAGTGATTTTGAGAAGATAAGGAGTAGATAAAGATTGAGAGCAGATTTAGAGCAAAAGGTGAGCATCACTAGAAATCCTGCCCATTTCGTCTCTCCCGTGCAAAGGGTAATCAGCACTTGTCCTACGGCGAACACGATTATACTAATGACGCATGGTATTAGAAGCCTGTAAGAACATATTTCCGAATAATGATAAATCTTCACCAGGATTTCCAGTTCAGTGTAAAACAAAACAATTTAGTATTGGAAGTGGAAAGGCTTCGTTATTTGTACATATGGACAGTTGTTAAGGACAAATTAACTTCAACATTGACGCCAAGATTGTTCAAGATCGATCTTTGGATTTACTGCTTTTTAAGATTTCGTTTTCCATATGGGTGGCCGTGAAATTGGTGATATTGCATAAAAAAGCATGTCCTGGAAGTGGAGTTGAAGCACCACAGGTTCTTAGGTCAATGTGCTGATATGTGGTTGATATACCTCCACCATTACGTTTTCTGTAAGTGCAAATGCTGTTCGCTTCGAGCTTAAAGCCTGTCTTATCCTAATTACAGGTTTTAGCAGTGTTCTTTAGAAGTGTTGTTAAGGGTAATGCTATCTCGGTCATTGACGTTCTTTGGCGTAGTGAATTAGATTCCAAGCTAAACCATTAAAGTGATTAGTTAGTTTGGTTTAGCGTAAAATCGCTTACGAACCACTTGCTAGACGTATAACTCAAAAATTCGCTGTAGAAGAATCATCAGTCTTTTCACCATGAAACTGTAAACGAAGAACGGATATCACGATAAAGTCAACGCAATGCGTGCGTTAATTATCTGACGGAAAAGTTCTGAGCTTATGTACTTGTACTATTATGTTGTTCGGCGCTCAGGATTTTCAGATTCTATCTTTAAAAAGAAAATTCCACATAAAAGTGGACTTTTGGCAGACTGTATGGAATAGGAGAAGCATTCGCCATGTAAGGACCTTATGTAGACCTCGATTTCCAACTATCGTCTGATGTCATCTGGTGTCAAGCGCAGCAAATCGTGGTTAACTCTCTCATCTAAGTTGGCATATGCCGAAAGTATGGTCGCTGAGCGTCTGAAGACTGGAAGAAAAAAGCTTGCCTTTTTTCAGTGCTGCGTGCTGCGCAACTCGGCATGTTTGGATGGATGACCATACGTCTTTGTTTAACAAGAAGAATTATTGGCCATCTGAAATTTTCTCCTCTAAAGACAGCAATTTGAGCTTTACTAGAATTTTTTCCATCTTCTGTTTAATTGTTTCGTGATAAGAAAAGAAGATCGAACATTAAATTTATTTTGAAGAAAACGGATTCTTAAACTCAAACTAGTCAGTAATTATCCTAACACTCCTGCTTATGACAAGGCATAATATCACCTTTGCAAAGCTTATTGTTCCCAAGTTAATAAACGACTAAAGAATTTAGCAACCACTGGCAATCAGATGATGTGCAGAAATGGTTCCAGAAATGATCATCCTCTTTCAGACCAAAATTTGGGTTCCGACTGAAAGATTATGTGCATTTTGTGAGGCACAGCACACGTCCATTCAACGAGATCATTGTTATTTCACAATGTCAGTTGTAAAGCTGCAGATCTTTAGTGCTTAAACTAAACAGATTCACAGACAAATGGGAAGCAGGAATGTGTACGTACAGCAGAAATCTAATTTATTCAACAATAAATGAATTTCATTGTTGACAGGTAAGATTCTCCTAGGCACGTCACTGGCAGTTAGGCCCAACCATTTCTGCACATCATCTGATTGCCAGTGGTTACTAAATTTTTTAGTCGTTTATTAAATTGGGGACAAAAAACCTTTGCAAAGGTGATATTTTGCCTTGTCATATGCAGGAGTGCTAGGATAATGACTGACTAGTTTGAATTTACGAATTGGTTTTCTTCAAAAGAACTTTAATGTTCGGTCTTCTTTTCTGATGACGAAATTTCACTCTGCAGAATGGAAATTTCCTTCAAATATTGAACGAAAAAATCGAATGGTTCTAAACCAACGTGTAGAATATTATAGCAGGAATGATGGCAATCAGGTTGTTGATGAGGAACAACGTCGACTGTCCACCAGATAAGTAAAGTGAAATATCCTCAGCCAACATTCCGTACAACGATGGTTCATAGTAAAAGGTTACGTACCACGACTGAAAGTGTGTTGCCAGCACCTAAAATATAGTTCAGACTTTTATAAATGCGCTAGTGCTATGCATCAAATCGTAACAACAAATATTCTCATTAGCTTGTCGTTTTATGCAATCTTTACTTGTAATCTTTTTTTTTCCCAGAGAGGCTGTTACGTTCCCGGGTGTTGAGCATGGAGAATTCACTGGCTATAATGGTCGCCTAAGCCAAAATATTTCAATATTTATATTAAAAGATCTGTACAAGTGCCATAAATCACTGATGCTGCGGTATCAACTTAGAAGCACCAGTTTACGGGCTAGGCCAAATGTAGTACCTCCTAGTATACTTGCTTTGGATTTCGGAGAAAAGAAGAAGTGATTACTTCAACTAGCAATAAATATGCTTCAGTGCTACGCGCAACAGACGCTTCTTTCAACGTTCTCAGACGGTAAGCCATGAGGTAAGAAGCGACCGAATCTTGTGTTGCATATGGTCACAGCGGAACCGGATCACAGCAGTGGGTCCACGACAAACCGTGTACACTGGATCATAACCCGTATAACGTAAGTTGAGTCAAATTCCACGCACTCCTCCTACAGCAGACATAAGGTGCCGAAACCTTAACACAATTGACGAGAATTTTGTTCTGCAATTTAAATGGCGTATTTCACGAGAGAAAGATTACATTGCGAAGTCTCAGTAAACGAATTCTATGAGCGCTTGGAACATCAGTCTTCACCGAAAGTGATTTCTGCAGATTTGTTGTCAGAAACTCCCACGTCAGATTATGGAAGGACGGTGAAAGTGAATAAATCATCGGAGAATTGAAAACGATATCGATTGCATCCCCACAATTGTAAGATGATGTGTACTTTCCGAATACTGGACCTGATTACTATCTTCTACGTGTGGTGATTCGTTTCAGCCACTAACCAGGAAGGAATCTATCACTCCACAACAAAGGACAAACCGTGTATAACGGCGTTGTTTCGAATAAAACTATTTCAGAACATGATATGCAGACAGAATAGAGATTATCCGACTAATGTCGATCTTCTGCGTGTGACCAGCTAATACTGTCGACTTGATGTTGGGAAGATCAACAATGCAAGGCACAAAAAGGTCTTAAAGACAGCTCAAAAATGATCCAGTCTTAAGGAGTGCACTCACGCACCACAGCAATGAAGTGCTTTTACGTAAGTTCTGATGAATGAAGATAACATTCGTACAACCTTTTACCATGATATAGAATTGACAACGGAATAGTTTAACCCCAAGTCCTCGGTCCCTCCACCCTTATCTCTAACTTCGAAGTCGCTGTTAAAACGAAAACATGGCTAACTTCTGTCGAGATAGCAGCGACGAGCTACGTGATTGCCCCATGAAGGTACAATTCTAAGACAATTCCATACGATCCTCATAGAGAAGCGGCCCTAGAAGTGCGGCATTATTCCACCTAACTTGCTCAGCGCCCCACCGAAGTGGGAATCAATAGTAAATTCAGCGGATTTTGTGGAAAAAAATGTGTAAACACCAGCGGATCTTTTGAAAATGAGATCGACAACTTTATGAGCCAATCGGTAGAATGAATAGGACCAAGATTCTATGAAAATCAGTGGTATGTCCATTATACGAAAATCGTATATAAAAAACACGAATCAAGACGAACGGCTGCTGACTACAGAGGCCACACCAACCTTGTGGTGTCCGGTAAACACAGGAAACACGGTTGTCATAGTGCTACGATGTGAGAGGTGGAAGGGGTACCTTGATTTGGCCGCGATTTCTAGTTAAGAATATAAAGGAAGTTTCTCAAAGAATTATAATCGGTGCATTAACATAAGTACATGCATGCATACAGAAATACACGCATACGTATATAAATGTGTATATATATATATATGTATATATATATATATATATATATATATATATATATATATATATATATATATATATATACAAAACACACAAACACGCACGCACGCACGCAGAGCGATAAGCAATAATGGCCTTTGAGAAATATCCCATCTTTGAGCTACGAAGTGCTGAACACGTCCAAACAACGGGAAAGACGACCAGTTTTGTAATGGAAGTAGTTAATGGCGGACGAGAAGAGCGACAGACTGAATCGTAAACGTATATATCCGCCGTGAAGCGCGTGCACCAATATGTTTATGGCTGACGTCAATCTATTGTATTCTCATCATAGCTCATGAAATGACACTCATCGGCGCCATCATACTTGGAGCAGATCACCACCATTGGCTGTAATTGCAAATGGGCAGAAGGGAAAAAGCCAGTGAAAAAAAATGCTGCCCTCTTTCCCATAAGGCTTGTTAATGCAAACTTTCCAACTTGTTTTTTTATATTCCAGATGGGTTTCTCAACGGCGCACATGTTTAGCCTTATTTCGGCCTCACGCATCTCTCCGCTGATAGTTTTTTTTCAGAAAAGAGCGGAAATTAACTGTTTGTTCGCCATTCTAGTTATTCTCTCTCTCTCCCAGCATTCAATCTACTTTGTCATGATTTCTTTTCTTCTAGCTCATACTTACCCAAATGAGCAAATTCCGCGTTTAACTGATGAAATAAAACTAGATGAAGATATAGTCTTATCGTCTTATCTATTCCTGTTCATGTAAAGAACGTGCCTCTGCTAATGAGACGAGAAAGAAACATCCGCATATTGCATAAGAGTGCAGTCTTCGTTGGTATTTATATGAATATGGTGATCGAATCGCTGACCATCGAGACCAGGCGACGAGGGTTATGTGCCATACCATAGCGAACCACGCCCAGTCCAAATAGAGCTGAAAAATTCGTTTAAAACATCGTTGATTATCAAGTTTCACGAAATCAATTCTCTTCAACTAAAGTTACCGGAAGATATTCGCAATGCACATATAGACTGGAAAGCGAAAGTCAACGAAAATGAATTCAGCTATGCTTTAGTCACGGGCAAGGTTTAAGCATTATCTGAATAGAAATACGATACCTGTAACCAATGTCGCCACTCCTTAGGGAATTATCTCTGATTTTGAAACAATAGTCACTCCTGGCCAAATTCCATAGTTGAACAACATCAAAATGTCGAGGAATCCTGCCGATACTAAGAATCGGTAGCCGGTGATGACCTCAAGTCAACTACATTTAGCTAGCAAAGAAGCGTGAGCGTAATTTCCAGTACTGCTTTGGGATTGATGCGTAACTCAAGACAAAAATCTGAATAAAATGTTATTTCCAGTCCGAACGAAATGCCACTACTTTCGAAACACCTAACAATTCCTCAATAGCTTTGGTAAATTCCAAGCTGTCGTTGAATTCCAGCTTTATTATTAAGTCCGTGGATATTTGAATGGTTTGCTTCTGCATCGTACTGCAGTACAGTTTTCACTCTACTAGTATTTTGTTGTCTGAGTGAGTATTTTCTGAGATAAGCGCGCCGAAGTCTTACATTATGCATCGCACTTACGAACCGGAAAGAGGTTTACCACCATACGACTATGTTTCTCCAGAAAAGCGGACATTTGTACAAACTTTTTGACAAAGGGATCGAAATGTTCATGTTTTTCCGACCCTAGCTTGCCCTGCCAGATAGTGAACCATTTGAAAGTAGAGATCACAGTTTGACAGGTGTGTCGGTAGCTTTCTTGAGAAGACATGTCTTTACCAAAACAATGCTCAATGAATTGAAGATCTTAATTGGAGTAGCATAAGCTTTCTTTTCAATGATCAAAAAGATAGAATGGTATAGAGGTTTCAGACGAATATAGAAGTCATCCCGTGAAAACGACTACTTGAAAAAACTATGTCATTCGTCGGTCCTGGACAAGCCTACGCTGCTCAAGACAGACTATCTGCAAATTTTCCAGACTATTCAAGAGCGCACAGAAATACCGCTAACGAACATCAAACAGGTCACAGTAGGATAAATAATGTGCAAGAAAATTCAAGGGTAACCGTGTTAAGAGGCACGACTCTCCCTGACGGTGCGCGCTCCTTATTAGAATTGGGGCCAAGTTTCTCACCATCTGAACCCATTTCTAAGGTAATCTTGGGCAAGGTGGCATGTATTTTACATGAAATTCAAGATAGACTTCGCAAAAAAAGCTAGAGATGAAACGCAAAATAGGTGCGAACAACACCAAATGGTGGCACTGCCAATAGCACCATTTCCTCAGCCGTTCTTTAGAAAACAAGAGCCCAGTAATGAAGTTGATGTTATTTTAAATTACGGATGTTTACGAATGAAACTCTCAAAGTCCTTAATCACTATCGCGCGAAAAGATACAGCTCCAACCTCACTGAAGTGCAAAAAGCGTGGTATGCGAGAGGTACGAGAGCTGATAAGATTGAAAGACATAAGACTATCCGTTAGTGATAAGGGTGGAGAGTTTGTCGTAATTCCCCATCAGTTAGATGTTGAGATGACGAAAAAGCATCTTGAAGATGCTTCACTTTATCGTCCATCATCTGAGAAGGAGTTTAAAAGTAAATACCGAAAATTGAGCCACGAATGGGTCAAAATGTCAATGGCTGCTGGTTTAAAACCATCAGTTATCTCTCAACTAAAAGTTGACTTACCAACATATCCCGTCTTCTACTTGCTTATAAAAAACTCATAAGATAGTATCCAGCCATGATCTTGCGTCTACCGATGCATCATTGTTTAAGGTTAGACCCTATCATTAGCTGTGTAGACGGGCCAACGGATAGGATAACATGGTTTTTAACTCTAGTATTTACCCAGTTGTTGAAACACATTCCGGCCCATCTTACGAATACTCAGATGTTTCTGGATCGTCTACGTACTGCGCAGCTCAACAGCACGTACGTGATGGAGCCCTTCGACGTGACTGCCCTTTATACAAACGTGTCGAGTGACCCCGCAATGCAAGCCGTATTCGAACTCCTTACACAACACGAAGGAGAAATAAACATGTATGGCTTCAAGATAGAGCAGTTGGTGGCACTCCTGAAAGAATGCTTGAGCTGCTCAATCTTCAGATGGCCCGGAAGTTACTACGCTCAAATAAGAGGGTTGGCAATGGGACAGCGACTGGCACCAAGTCTTGCCATTGCGTTTATGTCTAAGGTGGAAGCACCAATGACCGATCTCAGGGCCGTTACTCTGCTGTAGATATATAGATGACTGTTTTGTCCTTTGCTCAACACAAGAAGAAATGGACAAATGTTTCGAGTTGTTAAACGAACAGACAGAGTATATCAAGTTTACCCGAGAGAAACCAAAAGAAAACTGGCTTCCATTCCTGAACGTCCAAATTAACCTGTCAGAAAAATGGCTACATTACAAAGTGGTACCGAAAGCCAAGTGGTAAAAAACATTATCTCTCCTCTCACCCCTCTCATACGAAAAGGGCGCTTGTAAGAAACATGTTTCGAACAGCAACCAACGTGTGCACGGGAAGAGACCAGAGAGAGGAGTCCAGGAACTTGGCACGGCAAATAGCCATTTCTAATGGCTACGAAACTGTAACTCGTGATAGGTGTAGGGGAAATCCTAGGCCCCTAAACGACAACTCTAGCGATAAAGAGGTCCCGTTTATCCTACCCTTCATCACAAATGGTGTAAGTGCAGCTATAAAACGTTGCTTAAGAAGGGCGGGTCTTGAGGATTCGGTAAACGTAGTTGAAATACCACTGAGTACTCCTCTTAGGCGCCAGCTAGTTCGTAACCACCTATATGACCGTCTATGTGCAAAGCAGAACTGCATAATTTGTCCTAATGGTAGAGACGGTGATTGCACGAGCTCGGGTACAGTTTACCTGATTTCCTGTAAGACGTGCGGAGACGAATAAATTGGCGAAACGGGTAAAGCACTCTGTGTCCGCACAAAAGAACACCTAGTCGGTAAACGTAAACCAAATACCCCACTAGGCACGCATAGGACCCAGAGACGTAACGCGGAGGACTTTGAAGTACAGGTCACGATCCTCGCACGGGAATCGGGAACACAAGCGCGCAAAACTCTCGAGGCGTTCTGAATCAATTCCAGAAATCCGAAAATGAACGGCAGGGAAGAACGCCTCATTATCACGCGTGATATTGAGCAATATATAAACCTATCATTCTGATGGGAGGGGCACATTACGCTTCCATGTGAATTCTGTGCGGTTGGTCTCCACGAGACATACTCAGTAGAAGACTCATAGAAAGCGGTGAGTATGCAAAGCTGTGTTCAATGTGATTGAAATCTTGACTCAGCGTTTTCTCTGTCTGGTTATGGAGGTGTTTGGCCGAATAGGTTGGTGTCAACTTGACCTTTCCAGGCTCTGAGGAAGGCGAAATCCGCTGAAACGTCAGCTTGTTCGTGAGTGAAGAATAAAAATAACACCTCGCGTTTGCTCAACAAGAACACGAAGAATTACTTGATCAATGCCGAGGTTAATAGAAAGTCGGACGTGAGATTTACTTCCAGATTATGCTTTAAAAGGAAACTCGGCTACAGTAGAGCAAAGGTGTTTTCAAAATGTCATCCTAGCAGTAGGAGTTTGGCTTATATTTAAGTTTGATTGTTTACGACTACACCTTTTTGAAATCTGACGTTACCGTGTTCATGAGGACCTTCACCGAACGAAGAGCGTAGGCACCCACCTGGCGACTTATTCTAAAATGACCTATGCCTCCTCCTACGCCCATTTAACGTCCGACGGCATTGCATACGTTAGAGAAGATAATTTGTTTTTTTAGCTTTTAGAAGCATCAATGATAAGAGCACCAATTTATGACCTGCTTTTCATTGTTTACTTTTTTTGTTGTTACACGACTCGACATTACAGGTATCACACTGTGCGGATCTTGGCACCCATTTTTTAAGCCACTTTACCCACTTTTTCTTTTAAGTATCTTTAGTAAAATTTCATAAATAGGAAAGACAAGGAATGAAAATATGCTATGAGCAGACCTTGTCTTCACTCTTCATGATTGTTATCAATATCGTATACATTACGATCGTAGGCACAGAAATACCAATGAGTGAACCTCCTGCCAAAATATCCTCCCAGTTCAATGGTCTCTGATACCAGTCGGGATCAGCCATTACTGCAATTTTCGTTACAAATTGTCTGTTTTATAAGATATCCACAAATGATAAATTGTTCGTAGCCTACAAGAATTCGTTTCGAAGGGAAAGTTATGAATCTAATCTTGGATTTTGAAATAAACTGTGTTATAACTAGGTTATTATTGCTTGACTTCGAGGCTAAATAGCGTCAGAAATATTTCTATTGTTAAAAACTCTCAGATGAAGGGGAAATAAACGAATAAAGATCATTTCTCAACAGCTTTTATTGAATTGATAAGTGCCAAATGTACTAGGCTTAATTTTCTTTTAGAGCACATAATCGCTATTGCTGGCTGGAAAATTTCCATGGCTGTGAAACACACATACAAAAGAAAAAGGAAAAGAGAATAGGCAAGAGATACCAATGAATCCACCTCAGCTTGAAATGACAATCTGATGCTCATTTAAGCCGATAGCAAACTGACACCCAGGTACCTCATCAGTTAGACGCCTTTTAGCAGAGGTTCTTAATGTCTTCGTTCTCAATGCGACCAGAATGAAAGACATCTCTCCGTCTGGTGGTTTCAATAGTCAATTAGATTACGATATTCTGGCGACGAGACAGCCCTTCTGAGATCTAGTCAGGGATAGTGCCGAAGAATTGAATTCCATATCAAAACAATTTGTTTTTTTCTTCAAATAACACTAGACACTAATAAATTAACATACGTTACACACATACAACACAACCGTAGCTGACGTTTCGGCAGAATCGCCTTCTTCAGAGCCGTTCTTACGTACCTCTCACTGAGGAAGAGCCACTGGTCATAGTCGCACATGGTTGATGACTGCCACAGTTGTGTTGTATGTGTGTAACGTACGCTGTTCAACAATCTAGCGATTGCTGAGAGAGAAAGCGACGAATTTATAGACTAATGAATTAATCTATTTTTTCTTAAATTTCATTTGTTTCACATCTTTTATGCCGATCTCGGCACTTCTCTCATTCGATTTCTTTCCTAGCATCCATCATCAACAAAGGTCTTCCAAGTTTCTACGTGTGCCTTCGACTACTGCTTGAGAATTTTCATTTCATCACGGATGTCGTTGAATGTTAGTTGAGTTGATCCTTCCTGGAGCCCTGACATAACCCCGCTAGAGCGTTCCACTTGGGTTGCAGAAAGTGGAATTTTCTTAGACAATTCCCTTTACCAATTTCCCGACCCCGGAGAAATGACATGCTTGTGTGTGTGTGTGTGTGTGTGTGTGTGTGTGTGTGTGCGTGTGTGTTTGTATGTATGTGTATGTGTATGTGTGTGTGTGTGCGTGCGTGCGTGTGTGCGTGCGTGCGTGCGTGTGTGCGGTTTTGTGGTGTGTATAGTGTGTGGGTTTCGACTTTGGGTAGTGCTGAGTTATCCAACCACTTTGTCGATCGTCGCTAGTTTAGAAGATTCACTTTAGAAGATTCACTTCTCGTCCCACTTCAAAAACTGTCGTGAAATGGGTCGTTCTGGTGAGGCAGAAAAAGCGCTGTCGTGGCCGATGCCTCAAAACGACAATTTCTTTGGTTCTCATTTGGTCGGTACTACATGTATTTGTGAACCTTCGACATTCTTATGATGTTCCTTAGATGCTCAAATAGTCATGCTCTAAAACTGTAGAAATGTCTAACTACTGTTCTTCTGCAAGTCGTCAAAGTGTAATGCGTGTACTTTCCTTCACCAAGATCATCAATTCATCTTCTTCATTAGCAGAAACACCCCCAATATATCCCACGTCCTCGAGGTCGAGTTCTGCCCGAAGAAATTTCCCAAACCATTGTTGCACCACGCCTTCGCTAGCTCTTCCTTGGCCTCACTCTTTACTGATTTTTCGAGCCGTTTGCGCTCGCAACTCCCAGTTTTAATTTGGAAGCAGATTTATCGAAATTGATGTTTCGACATGCCAAACTCTATCCACCAAAATCTGTCGGAAATCCAAATTATACTATGATTCAAAACACCGACTTTCTATTGACCTCTACATAAGTAGTTGACATATTTATTTATACGTTCTTATTAACTGGTCTTGTTGAGCTGGTGCAAGGTTGGCATGAGTTGTGGTTGTCGTTGTTGTTGTGCTTGGTCGATGGATGACGTTTCGGCGATTTCGCCTTCCGCAGAACTGTGCTGTTTCGCGTGGAATCCAACTCGTAGAGTACTCGTAAAAAAACTTTTCTACACATTTTGTACAAACGGAGACCCTGTCGTTGCAGCACGGCTTTGAGGAAGGCGAAATCGCCAAAACGTGTGCCATCGACCAGCATCATCAACAACAACGACAACGACAACAACAACAACAATAGCAACGACAACGAAAACTTGTAGCAACCTCGCATCAGTTCAACAAAATCTGTTCATAAGAACGTATTAAGAAATATATACTATAATTCGACTGTGCGTTCAGAGTGGATAAAATGAGCTTTGTTATTATATATTATAGTACTGCACTAGGGCGCATGTGGCGCAGTGGCCGGAGCGCGCGCTGCAACACACACTTGGAATCGAACCCCGCGCTCGTGGCCCACGAATCTCTCCATCCCTTCAGCAAATTGGTACCAGACTTGCCTGGAAAGATTGCAACACTGGCTCGATACATCGGTAGCCCACCGCGGGTCATTGTAAAGGCCAGACATGCATTCAAGCACCACCAAACGATGCATTGTGAGATCGAATGCATGGCGCATCACTCAGAGATTAATCAACGCCGAGAGCTTTATCCTTGTATCCTCTATAGTGCTGCGCTTGTACTAAAAACTATTGTTGAGACAACATACAGAAAATTGGAACTACAAATCGGTCATTAGTTTCCAAACAGCCTATATGTGTACATACGTTGCTCAGGTAATGTGTTCATGTATATGCCTAGAGTATTTACTGCGTTATAAGAGATGCTTTTCTAGGATATGTTAATGGTCTAGGAAAAGAAAAACAGTGTCACGTTGAAAAACGAAAGGCGAAGGCCGCTCACTGACGTAGAGTCGAGAAAGATTGTGCTTCATTAGAAAGTGCATTGGTTGTAATATGCCATCTGAAGTGGACATAGAGAACGAGTGCTAATAACTGTTATGTGCTAATAAATTCTCTGCTATTAAGCTCGCGTTTGCTTGTTTTAGAAAAACAGTGAATAAAGAGTATTCTATATTAATGTGATGGTGTCGCACCTCTTGCAGGCACCGATATTCGTGTTGCCTCTTTAATAAATAGATATTTGCAGCAAAAAAAATGCCAATAATAACTAACTCTTGTTTAAGCTCACTTTAATTCAACGTTATTGGCAGTCTACAATAATGTGAGAATTTCTCATCGCTTCTTGTTCCTTCTTATGAACTTCATTTCTTCCTTCTATGACTTTTGCATGACTCAACATCACATAAAGTGTGGACTCCAGCACTTCTTTCATTTGCTTCGCTTCCTCGCACCATTCACTTACAATCATTTTCAGAACCGCGTAGGGATTCGGCTGCCACTTAAAAACTTGGAAGTTTTTCACTGATGGTTACGAACGTCGATCGAGTTTGTTATCTCTAAAACCCCGCAACAGCTGCGTTAGAGTTTTCCAAGATGTTCACAACCGCCATGCCAGCCTTTGTGGATCGGGGAGTGCGAAATAAGTCGGATATCAATTTCACGGCCATGGTGGGACAGGAGGTCTTCCACTGCTCTGCACGAACCTGTTCGACGGAATTAGAGCTGTGTAATGACGCTTTTTCATTTTAGATGTGTAAAACATCCTTTCAGATTGCAGTTAATAGTGGTACGTGCACTACGATCTACTTTCTTATTCACATCAGCTTTTGGACCTAGACCTTGGTTCGACAAATTCTTTACCAGCATATCAAGTCGCCCAAATTGATTACATGAAAACCTGACACTAGTCTGCATAAATGAGAATCACGGGAATTCTCTCCAAATGCAAGGACATGAACATCTAGGCTTAGGCTGCAGCACAGCTTTTAATAAATACAAACTACAAAGAACTTCAATAAGTGTGGCCATATTACTAAGAATAAGAGCCTTTCTAAAAAAATCAGTTCAACACATTGCGACCAAGCGGCAGTCATACGGAGAGATCGTGCCTTCGCCTTGCACAATAGCCGAGTCACTCAGCCATGATTATCTTCTTGAAAAGAGCTTCCAAGTACTCTTCACCAATGTCCCCCAGATTCGAAATTATCGAAGACTATCGACACAATCAAGATCCACTTCGTTTCAAGTCGCTCTGCCATTTCCCGGTTGCCCTGACGATTAATGCTTCAGACGTGCCCTGTATTGCAAATGAAGTTTAAGAAGAAATTTCACAGTCACCTGTTTTTGTGAACATAAAGCTTTATTGACTCGTCTCTAAAGCGCACGTTTAATTATGAAAAAAAGTTGCTATTATCGTAAATCATAAGCAATTTGCATGGGAAATCAAACTTCTGTAGAAAGAAAACCACAAGTTTTTTTGGGCAAGGCGTCGAGAAATAGTCACAGTAATCTGCTATGCAGTATGTGAGTTGATAAGTGAAAACCCGATGGAATATCCAGGAATGCGTCGAAATTCCCACTGAGCTAGCTGTTCTCTGATCCAATGACTCTACCTTTAATCAATGTACCTCTTCAGGCTGCTGAGCTTGAACGGGATTGATATAGATTTTTTGTTCGGCTAACGTTCCGATGTCTTTGCCTTTTTCAGAGCCGCGCTGATCCGAGTCGATGGTCAACAGCCGTTCATTTTCGTGATGTGTGTTCTCGCAACCGTATCGCATCGAGTCTTCTGGAAAGGAGCGAACACGATTGGAGTTGGGATTCAAATTCAGCCTCCATTAAGGTTAGAATTTTCTTCGTGTCTTCTAACTTTAACATTTTCAAACGATGTGGCGGTGCTTAAATCTATGCTGAGACGCAAGGACGTTAGTGGATTCCCTCCGTCCAATATCGGATCAATCCAGCTTCGTATAATACGAATATGACAAAACGTTAAAAGAATAAATATTTCATACCAACTTCGTGTCAATTCAGTAATCCATGGACGTATTGTCCTCTAATCAGTTTTCATTAGACGATTTCCTTGGAAGTCCCTTCCTGTGTTTCCAATAGTTGTAAATATAAAATAGATCCTCTACCGTTATAATTTCTCAGACGAAAGAATATTCTTCTTTAGGGCAGCTATCGGTTCAGAGATGCTTTCGTTGACCTAACAAAGCTCAAACAAATTCCGTCGTCATATATCGATGTCTCAGTGTCTAGTGTCTCAATTTATTTTCGCTGGCGCTGTTGGAAAAATTTGAGCCCGTGTTTGCTACTCCCACATAGAATATAATGGCGGAAGAGGGCTCTGCTTCCAGTGCTACGAAGACTTGTTCTATAATACACAGTGCAGTGCTAACTTTCCAGGGATGGATGCTCTGCAGCAGTTTCCTTTGGTGAACTTAGTTATCAGCCTAATCTTGTACAAGTTGTCTTGTCCGTAAAACTTTATGTTATCTACAAAGTGGATGTTTGCCAACGGGCTTTCGAATCTATCTATTGTTTTACGTTTGATCTTATGTTTTATGTTTCATCTGTTGTTATAATATGAGGTATGCAGTAGGACTGAACGTAAGACAAGGACTTGAACTCCAATAATCCCTCAAATATGGCAGTTGAACAACGCCATCTTAAAGAATAGATAGATGAATCTCGTCCTATCGTCAGCACTTTTCTCTTGCCATGACTCAACCTTTCGTAGAGCATATCTGCCCATCTGGTCATAAATAACTCAGAAATATTTCGGTCGTGTACTCTGAGCCTTGAACGAAAGCCAGCAATTACGAAGCACTTCATTGCTATAACTCACCAGTTACTTCGTCACGAACACCTTCATTTTCTCGCTTCGTTTCACTTTTTTTCCAAACCTTGAGTAAATTCACTTATTTTAACAAAAAGTATTGCACTCTGCAAATTTTCCTCTAAAGCATAGAAGTCAGCTTGTGTAATCATGGTGAAATTTTGATTTTCTAAAGCCTCCGACACATATTTCTCTCACTCATCCTATTTCAAGAGTCATATTTCGAACATGAGATATTAATGAACAAATGTTCTTCTTCAATGAGCAAGCATGTGATTAGTATTATAGCATTTATTAGCACACAATAGCCTACGTTTCAGCAGAAAAACATAATGGAGAAGACTTTGAAGTATAAGTCACTATCCTCCCAAAAACATCAACGCGTAAAACTTTTGAAGTGTTTTGGATTAGTTCCAAAAATCCAAATATGAACCTCAAAGAGTGTCTTGTGATCACGCGTGGACTCGCGCCATACCTCAGAATGATTCTCTAACTGGACCAAGGTACATTCCTTGCCCATGTAATACCAATACTAAACGTCAGCTCTTGCGTGCTAATAAATGCTATAATACCAACCTCGTATTTTCTCATTGAAAAACAGCGAATTATAGATCAATGCCGAGGTTAATCGAAGTCGTTCTTGAGAAATGGGATTTGGTTTAGCAAGACACGATGATGCTCTTCAATAACAAATTGTCATCAACTGATAATCGTATCAACAACAACCACCCTGTATAAAAAGAGCGTCGCCGGGTGTGTTCGGCTCATTAGCGATGCTCAAATGAGGAGGAAGCGGTTCGATGCGAGACGAAGGCGACTTATCGAGAAGAGGAACAACTGTGGGCCATCCACAAAGATCGTCGGCTCTGATGAAGACGAAGGCGTCGAAACATTAGCCGAATAAACATCTCGTATCAACTTCGTGTAAGGTGAACAATATAAACAAATGTTCCTCAGTGTATCATTCATATTTGTAGTTGCAGCTCCTGTGTTGGAATGTTTCGAAATTTCAAATTTCATCACCATTTTTTTTCTAAAAATTTTAACTCTAAATGCATTTAAGTTGAAAAGTATACCAAAAAAAATTATACATCTGAATAGTGCCATAGCGCAAGGTCTCTTTGATGAAACTATGAAGTTCCGACTTCCTTCGTGGTTCGAAAATTATCGACTTTCATGGAAATATAAGCTTCGTCGAGAAAGTGTTGAACGAGTTTGAAATGAAATTTGTATATCCCACATTTGCATTGCATTTACGTTACATTGACAATAAGAGAGTATCTTCTGTGACGTATATAGTTTGAAAAACAAAGGACACATGTAAATATTGCTTAGTTGAGAAAAAGCCATGATTGCGCAGTAGAATATAGGAAGGGTTGGGTTCAGAAATCAATACCATTCCCTTACATGTCCTCCTTTTTCTCCGGGTTCAGCAAATCAATGGCAAGCTTGTCTAGAAGAAGCCTGTCGACTAAAGAATGCCTGCGACCGCCTGTGTTGAGGAGCAGCAAACGTTCAAGTAGTTCTTTCTATCCCGCAGGGATGCAATTCGACAAGATTTCACAGACATTCGTAAAGAAGAAAAAAATTTTCATGGTGCAGCCGAATCCACATGTAAATCCGCTGGCTTACACTGATTACTTATTCACAAAAAAAGAAATGAAGGAAAGAAATTCTGGGATCCATGTAACAAGCGAATAAGGGTCATATAAATAAATAAGCAAGCCTTTTTTGACATTTTTGAGAACTCGTTTCAAACAGAATTTTAGAACAACGTGTTTTAGAGAATGCTATGTACGCTTTGAAAACGTTGTAGAATAGCTATTTGACGACTTCAAAGAAATTTTATTTGACCAGCATACATTTTGCCTTTGAGAAAACACAGATTCTCAAGTTGCAATCTCATCCTCATGCAAACTCGATCACCTTTGTGAAGAAGCGCTGAAGTCTGCTCATGAATATGCGGTTAAGCTATCTAAGTAAGTAAACAATAAAGTATAAAAATCCGTTGGCCGACAGGACAAAATCTCTTCTATAACTCT